>CM017464.2:17151521-18351521 GCA_007827005.2 Populus simonii
TCTCTTCTTATGCAAAATCTCATCCTTTGGTTCGACCTGAAAGCATCCCCACCATTGGTTCAAAGTAGCAATGACGAACTGTCAATTTTATGCAGGAAAAATTGTTGGTCGGGCTGGCCACTTTGAGGCAGTTCCACTGCCTCTGAAGCCTCAATCAGCCTGAACAGTTTATACTAGCGTGTAGTCAGGTGTCAGGGGATCGTTTTCGTGCCAGTTTCATCTAATTTGGGGAAGAAACGAGGCGTCAAGCACCTTGGGAAGGAGGCCCCTCGGGCAGGCCCTCTGAAGAAGAAGATGAGCATTGTCTTTTTCTGGCAATTACGCTTTAGTCCATTAATTTATGATTTATCTCTAATGACACCTTTGATTGGCCTCAAACTTTTTATTTTGTTCAATTTCACCCCTAACGAACTTCAATTCAAACCCTAGATTTTAGCGTTTTTTCTAGTTTGGTCCTTGGTTTTGAATTTATTTATCAAGTCCTCAATTGACCATTAAACTTTAATATTTATACAATTAAGCCCCTAATTTGACCAACTCAACTCTTAAAAATTATAATTTGACTCCTAAACTTTAATTTCTTCTAATTAGAGCCCAAATTGTCTTAAAAAATCAATTTCTATTGCAATCAAACCCTCTATAAATTCAATTAAACCTCCAAAAAATTTAATTGAGTCTATAAATATGTTTTTTTACCTTTCTTTCTTCAAATTGAATTTTCTTTGTCAATAGGGCTCTTTATCTGTAAAAAACATATTGTCAAATTTTAATCTTTGTATTTTTGAACATCCTCAACAAATTTCTAGCGATTTTCTGGGCGCTCCGGCATCCTCTTCTTACTATTATTATTTTTTGGATTTTTTGGTTTTTTAGTCCGAATATATTTTTTTATTTTTGAAAGAGAAAAGGTGAATTTGGGGAATAACCTAAAAATGGGTTATGACAATGGGTATGAGATTAAGATGAAATATCATACTTTGACATTACTTGACACTAAAGGAGTTGTGATTGAAAAGGTAGCCATAATAAAGAATAGAATGTTCTTGCTAAACATAGAGACGGATGTGCCTAAATGCATGTGTGAAGGGTGAGACTTGGTTTTGGCATATGAGACTTGGACATGTAAACTTTGATAGCTTAAAATGATGGCACAAAAAGAGATATTGAAGGATCTATCATCCATTATACATCTAAATTAGTTGTGTAAAGGATGTTTAGTGGGCAAGCAATTTCGCAAGACCTTTCCGAAGGAGTCTATATCAAGAGCAAGTCAAGCCCTATAAAAAATAAGTTTCCATGTTTATAGTCTTATCAAACCATGTTCGTTTGGTGAAAATTTGCATTTCCTACTTTTTATTGATGATTATAATAGGAAAACATGGTTATATTTCTTAAAAAAAAGTCTAATGTATTTAATTTTTTTAAGAAGTTTATGGCATTAGTTGAAAAAGAAAATGGTTACTTTATAAAATCATTATTTAAATTTTGTTCTAATGATTTTAATAAGTTTTGTGAAGATCGTGGTATAAAGAGACTCTTAAAGGTGATTAGATCCCCACAACAAAATCGCATAGTGGACAGAAAAAATATAAGCGTCCTTAACATGGCAAGAAGCATGCTCAAAACCAAGAAGATTCCTAAAGGGTTTTGGACCGAAGCTGTAGATTGTGCTATCTATTTTTCAAATAGGTTTTCTACTAAAGGCTTGAATGACATGACACCATAGAAGCATGGAGTATAAGAAAGCCAAATATTTTTCATTTGAAAGTTTTTGGGAGCATTGGTTATGGACATGTTGATGATCAAGTAAGGACCAAGTTAGATGACAAAAGCAAAAGGACGTTCTTTGTGAGCTATGAAAAAAAGTCTAAATGATACAAGTTTTACAACACTAATCAAGGAAAGATGCTAATTAATAGAGATGTTGAGTTTTACAAATGGAAAAAAAAAATTGCGACTCAAGTCATTGACCAGATTAGGTCAAATAAGTTGATGATAAAAAAACAAAAAAATAATGACAACAAATAGATCAAATTAAAAAAAAATTGATAACGATAACCTTTTAAAAAACTAGTTACTTTCAAAGAAAATGGAGAGATTTCAACAACATGAGAAAAGAGAAATCTTATCTAAAAAAACTATGTTCTTCACTAAAAAAGGAAAAAAAATGATTAAAAACACTAGATTAGGTTTTGATATGGGTTCATATCATTGAGAGAAGAGATAAATCATGTTTGGACAAAGAGGAATTGTGTAATTGATATGTCAAGTGTTTTTTTATATAATATATATGAGGCTAATTTGATTATTTTGTTTGATTTTAAAATTTTATTGGTATGTGATGTAAATAGTAATTTATCAAACTATAACAAATAATTTTAATACAAGATGGCATGCCCGCGAGCTTATAAAATAAATGTATTTGATAGTGTTATAATTATGAACCAACGCTAAATAAGTAATAGAAACTAAAGGTATGATGGAGCCAATATTTCATGATGAAAAAAAAGTTGTGTTGGTGATCAAAAACTTAGAGACTGAACAAAATGATTTATAGCAATCCACAATGTTTTGTGAGGAAAGATACAGTGCTTTCGCCACATGATTTAACTTTTCTGTTAATAAAAATAAAAAAAATTACAAAGCTAAATTTTCTACCAACTTAATATTAAAAAAAACCAACAAAGATAATTTTGGAAGGAAAAAAACCTATGAGGAAAAACGTTGTAGCAATTGACAATATTTTGTGAGGAAAACTATAGTGCTTTCCTCAATAAAATAAAATAAAAAACCATTTAGAGAAATATTGTAGCAATCCATAGTGTTTTGTAAGAAAAACTACAACACTTTCCTCATATGATTTAGCTTTATTGTAATTATAATTCTTAACCAACTCAATATTAAAACAAAATCGACAAAGATAATTTTGGAAAAAATCATTAAAAAATCATATGGAAAAACACTGCAACAATTCACAGTGTTTTAAAGAAAATTACAAAACTAAATTCTTAATCAGCTTAATATTAAAAAAATCAAATCAACTAAGACAATTTTAGAACAAAAAAAAAAAAAAACACCAAAAAAGGGGAAAAATCATGCTGGAAACACCGTAGCAATTCACAGTGTTTTGTGATGAAAGCTACATTGCTTCCCCACATGATTTAGCCTTATTTGTAATGACTTGTAATTGTAATTCTCATCCAGCTCAATATTAAAAAATAAAATTGACAAAGATAATTTAAAAAAAAAATCATAAGAAAAAAAACAATGCGCAGAGACACTATAGCAATCCACAATGTTTTGTGAGGAAAGTTACGTGCTTTCCCCACATGATTAAGCTTTATTACAAAGTTAAATTCTAACCAACTCAATATTAAAAAAAAAATCGACGAAGATAATTTTGGAGAATAATATTACAAAAAATGAAAACACAAAAGAAATTGGAAAAAAAACATTGTGAGGAAAAATTGTAACAATCCATAGTGTTTTGTGAGGAAAAACTTGTATTTACTTGTAATTGCAATTCTTAACCAGCAATATTATAAAAATAAAATGACAAAGACAATTTTAGGGAAAAACATAACAAAACAGGGAAAAAAACTATGTGAGAAAAAACACTGTAGCAATCCAAAGTAATTTGCTATGAAAGTTACAGTACTTTCCTCATATATTGTAACTGTAATTTTTAACCAGCTCAATATTAAAAAATAAAATCAAAAAAGATAATTTCGGAGAAAATCATAAAAAAAAACCATGCAGAAAACACTGTAGTAATCAACAATGTTTTTTTAAAAAAAAAGATTACAAAACTAAATTCTCAATCAGCTCAATATAAAAAAAATCGACAAATATAATTTTAAAAAATAAAAAAATAAAATAGAAAAATTGTATGGAAAAATACCGTAGCAATCTACAGTATTTAAAGAAAAAAATTACAAAACGAAATTCTTAACCAACTCAATATTTAAAAAGTAAAATCAACAAAGATAATTTTGGACAAAAAAAGAAAAAAAAAAGGAAAAAGAGGAAAGTTGAAAAAAAAAAGGAAAGTAATTATGGAAAAAAAAAGAAAAAATAAACAAAAAAAAATAAAAAAAGGGGAAAGTTGAAAAAAAAATAAAAAAGTGAAAAGAAAAGGAAAAAGTGAAAAAAAAGGAAAGCACGGTGGATTACTGTTGTAATCCACGGTGCATTTGGGTGTGGGGAAACAGTGATTTCCCACACCTTTTAGTTTTATGTACGAGATGGCATGTTTGCGCGTTGCCGCGGACTTATAAACAAATATATTTAATAGTATTATAATTGTAAACCAACGCTAGATAAGTAATAGAAACAAAAGGTATGATGGAGCTAATATTTCATGACGGAAAAAAAAGTTATGTTGGTAATCAAAACTTAGAGACTGAAAAAAATGATTTGTAGCAATCCACAGTGTTTTGAGAGGAAAGATACAGTACTTTAGTCATATGATTTAGCTTTTTTGTTAATAAAAAGCAAAAAAAATTTACAAAGCTAAATTCTCTACCAACTTAATATTAAAAAAAACCAACAAAGATAATTTTGGAAGGAAACAAACCCATTAGAAAAAACGTTGTGGCAATTGACAATGTTTTGTGAGGAAAACTACAATGTTTTCCCCAATAAAATAAAATAAAAACCATTTAGAGAAATACTGGAGCAATCCATAGTGTTTTGTGAGAAAAACTACAACACTTTCCTCATATGATTTAGCTTTATTGTAATTATAATTCTTAACCAACTCAATATTAAAAAAAAATGGACAAAGATAATTTTGGAAAAAAATATAAAAAAATCATATGGGAAAACACTACAACAATTCACAGTGTTTTAAATAATAAAAATTACAAAGGTAAATTCTTAATCAGCTCAATATTAAAAAAATCAAATCGATAGAGACAATTTTAGAAAACAAAATAACAAAAAAAACACCAAAAAAAGGGGAAAAAATCATGTTGGAAACACCGTAGCAATTCACAGTGTTTTATGATGAAAACTACAGCGCTTCTCCACATGATTTAGCTTATTTGTAATGACTTTTAATTGTAATTCTCAACAATGTTTTGTAAGGAAAGCTACAATGCTTTCCCCACATGATTAAGTTACAAAGTTAAATTCTAACTAACTCAATATTTTTTTAAAAAAAATTGACAAAGATAATTTTAGAAAAAAATATTACAAAAAAAACACAAAAGAAATAAAAAAACAAAAAAAATTGGGAAAAAAACATGTGGAGGAAAAACTATATCAATCCATAGTGTTGTGAGGAAAAATTTGTATTTACATGTAATTGCAATTCTTAACCAGCTTAATATTTAAAAAATAAAATTGACAAGACAATTTTAGAGCAAAATATAACAAAACAGAAAAAAAATCATATGGGAAAAAATATTGTAGCAATCCACAGTAATTTGTGAGGAAAGTTATAGTGCTTTCCTCATTTTGTAACTGTAATTTTTAATCATGTCAAAATTAAAAAATAAAATCAAAAAAGATATTTCAAAGAAAATCATAAAAAAACAAAAAAAAAAAAACCTTGCGGAGAAACACTGTAGCAATCAACAATGTTTTAAGAAAAAAAATTAAAACTAAATTCTCAATCAACTCAATATAAAAAAAATTGACAAATATAATTTAAAAAAAAAAAAAATAGAAAAATTATATGGAAAAACACCGTAGCAATACACAGTAAAAAAAAAATTACAAAGCAAAATTTTTAATCAGCTAATATTTAAAAAGTAAAATCAATAAAGATAATTTTAAAAAAAAATAAAAATTGCAAAAAAAAAAGTTAGAAAAAAAAATGAGGAATGCCCCATGTGGATTACTGTTGTAATCCACAGTGCATTTGGATGTGGAAAAAAATGAAAAACAAATGAAAAAAAAAAAAGAAAAAAGGAAAGTTGGCAAAAAAAAGGAAAGTAATTTTGGAAGAAGAAAAAATAAACAGAAAAAAAGGGGAAAGTGGAAAAAAATAAAAAAATTACAAAAAAAAATAAATAAATAAAAAGAGGGAGAGGAATGCACTGTGGATTACTGTTGTAATTCACAGTTTATATTTGGGGTGTGAGAAACAGTAATTTCCCTCTACCTTTTAATTTTATATATAATAATTTTAATATGAACCACCTACAAAATATTAAATGTATTTTCCTTTATATTTCTATTGATTGTGCTACTAATCAAATATACATTACTTCTTGCAGCACAATTTGGTTACGCTAGCAACAATAACACAACCTGCATCATAGTCCTTATTTTTTATTTTTATTTTTATTTTTTTCCAACCCTTAACATTTTGGAAGATTTGTGTTCATGATCGATAAATATTTTTTTCTCTTTAACAATACAGAAAGTTATTTTTTTTTCTCAAACAATATTAGACTGTGTATCCTTGGTGCAACCAATCATATGCGTTAATTTAACCGGGTAATGGCCCAAGACCGATCAAACATCCACCTTGAGGTACATAATTTTGGTGCGCATGGGTAATGGGGAGTGTATGCGTCCTTACACTCAAGGCGAGCAGTTTTATGAATTGTGGGACCCGAAGAGGATAAGGCCAAGGCACGCGGCGTAACCTTTTGCTTTTCCCATTCTCAAGCTTTTATACTTTGTGAGAGCTGCACAGAGAAACAA
This sequence comes from Populus simonii, assembly GCA_007827005.2. NCBI lineage: Eukaryota > Viridiplantae > Streptophyta > Magnoliopsida > Malpighiales > Salicaceae > Populus > Populus simonii. The sequence goes on from CM017464.2 coordinate 17,158,179, forward strand.
CACCGACCCATCGTGGAAGAATCCATCCACCCTCAGTTTCGCATGGAAGAATAAAACGCACTCCAAGGAAGATTTGATTTTGATGAGCTTCCTCCATTTCCCCATATTGTTATTTCTTTCTTTTTTCTATATATATATATATATATATATAGAGAATTATAGTATGATTACCTTTACATATCCATATTTATCCAAAGTGTTCTTATTATAAACATTTCTATAAAATTTACTCTATAGTTCCTAAGTGTTTTTGATATTGATCCTTTGTCTTTTAATTTTTCCTTTTCTTAACAAAATAAAAGCATGGTGGGAGCCCCACAATAATAGTGTGAATAATATAAGAAGAGTGAATAATGGCATGAAGAACAATATTTGAGAAATAAAGGACAAAGAGAGAGAAAAAAAAGTTTGATAATTTCTATATTTTGAAAAAAGAAACCCCTCAATCTTTCTTTGTAAACTATGACGGGGAGTATTGTTCATTTGAACAATGTTTTTTTTTCTTTTTTTTCGTTCCTAGGATCTTATACATTTCGCTCTCTCAATTTCTTTTTCTTTTCATTTGCTCATTTAAAATTGCTTTCGTTTGTGATGGGTATTTATGATTTTTTTTTTTCATGCATGCTTATAGAGATTTCAAGGTGTAGAGGAAATGTTTCTTTACTCTATTAATTCTTAGTTTGGCGGAAAAAAATTAGTTTTGTTAATTTAAAATAATTTGAAGTTTTAAAAAAATATCCAATCCTTATTTTTTTTCAACTTTAGAGACTGATTTGCTCGGTCAGAGGGGAAGTTCATGTCCATTTCTTAATTTCAGTCCCTCAATCTTATTTTTTTTAATTTGATCCCTTTATATTTTCTTTATTTGAGATTTGACTTGGTAGTTTATTTTGATTGTCTTGGTACGAGAATCTTACAATATCGAGTAAAAAAGTTCGGTGCGCAATTGTACAAATAAAATAAAATTTAGCTCATTAGAATAATAAGTCTTAAAAGACCAAAATTTGGTCCATACTATTTTGATTGCTATTTTTTTTATCAATTTCTTAATCAATTTTTTTCTTCAATTTCATCCCATAGCATTTGGTTTCATTTCATTTTCATGTCAAATTCGGTTATTATTCTTTTCATTACTATTTGTTTTGTTTTGTTTAGGATCCTTTCTAATTGAATTTTTTTTTCAATTTCATTCCTCAGCGTTTGGCTAATTAGGAATTCGGCTTCATGATTTATTTAGGTTTGCCTTGTATCAAGTTAGTCTCCATCTCATGACCCAAGTCAATCGCTTCAAAGATTAGCCCAAATTGACTTTAATTTTTTTAAGTCCATTTTTTTAAAAAAATTTCACTTTCATTCTTCAACATAGAGTTAATTGAGGACTGAGCTTCATGATTTTTCTCACTTTACTTTCTATGGGATTATCCTGATCTTATATTCCAAGTCACGGGCTTGGTAGATTAACCCGGGTTAACTCATGTCTTTTTTTTCATTGTTTTTTTTTTCAATTTCTCCTTTCAACATTAGGTTGTTTAAGATTTGAGCTTCGTAGTTTTATTAAATTTACTTTTTATGGGTTTATTGAGGTCTCGCGACTAGGTAGTGGATTTGGCAGGCTGAATCAGATGGACTCTAGTCTCTCTTTTTTTTTTAATTTTGTCTCTCAACATTTGATTTGATAGAAATTGAGATTTTATTTTATTTTATTTTCTATGAGATTATCAGATTCTTATTTATTTTTTTTTTTTATCAAATAAGATCATGGTGACCTTTTAATAATATTAGGAGGATATATTTTTATAATACAGGCAAGCATTTATTTTTTGAGTTGATCATTGTCAATTGTTTTTTAGTTCGGTTTATTTACTACCATTTTTTTTTAATCATGTTATTAAATTAACTAAACTTATTGAACCAAATCGAGCAAATGACCCGAGTCTCGTATTTAAAAAAAACATTCACGTCATCTAAGTATTCTTTTATATATATATATATATATATATATATATATATTATATATATATATATATATATAGAGGGAAAATTTTGGTTGAGCTCGCATAGCTCAAGCCATCAATCTATTTAATTACAAAATAAACTTTTCATTTTTTTATTTGAATTTTAGACTTTTCTAATTATTTCTAGAATAGTTTTATTTGTTCGGTAATTAATATCAAGATTTTCTAAAATTTTCATTCAATTTTTTCGTGCATCTTAAGGATAAACTGATAATTTCTCCTAGGAAGAAAAAAAAAAGATTAAAAAGCTCCTCAATAATAGCCAGTTGATCAACAAGCAGCAATGATCAGCATTGAGTTGCAACACTCAATGCTTATGAAACTGAGAATTAGAATATGCCCCACGATCATTTCGTTAAGTGTACATGATGAGGCATCCACGCATCAAGATAATTGCTCCAATTGTCCAGTTGGAATAGTGGTCCTAATTATTGTAGAATCCCTTTAAAATCATCGGCATGTCGGCATAGTGTTACAAAAAAAAAAATCTGTATTTATGTTCATATCTATAATATTCTTGTTATTCAACATCTCTAATAAAAATAAAAATACAAATACGCACTTGAGGGTCTAGCTGCTGTGGTTAACCGTGTGACTTGTTCCGTCCCCGTCCCGGGTTCGACCCTCTATGTGCACGCCTGTCATCCCCGCGGTGCCTTACCTGCTCCTAAGCTTGCAGGATGTCCAGTGGGCCGTGGGGAATAGTCGTGGTGCACGCAAGCTGGCCCGGACACCCCACGTAAATCAAAAAAAAAATACAATTCAGATTTATTAAGTTGATTCGTTTTTAATTGAAAAACATCAAAATGCTATTAATTTTAATTCTTTTCAATAAAACAATCAACAAAATTCTTAGAACTAGAAAATATATTAGATTTTTCAAAAAAACTATCAGATTGTACATTCATTTATTGTTTTATTATTCTTAAGTTAATTATTGTACTATGATAAAATTATGAAAAAACTTTGCAGAAAAATCAGGATTTTTATTAAATGCGATCATGGGTCAAAATATATGGTCTTGGATTGAAATTTGTATATGAGCTTGATTATTCTTAAAAAACATAAGTTGTTTATGGAATGAGAGACCCTCCGATTGATGAGAAAAAATTATATAAATGAATTGTTGAAGAGTAAAACATTGATTTTGAGAATTTATCTTTCATTATGTTTACCTAGTGATCTAGGTATTTATAGACATTAGTCATGTCAATTTAGAAGAAATTTAGAATAGAAAATGGTGTTATTATTCGATAATTTGATATATATTTTACATTCAACTCGTGTAGAGTTTATATAGTCATACAACAAACACATTAAGAAATAGAATAAAATAAATTATAGAAAATGCTTGATCATCTCCTTTCATTGGATGATTGAAATAATTTTCTAATTGCTTTAAGTTGTTTAATTCCTTGATCTCTTTATTTTATTGATCAGAAGATAATCAAGAATATTTACCTTGATTATATCCTAAGCAAACTCAATCCGGGACGTGAAAAGTTGCATGGCAATTAATTATTAGAAATGTTAGTGCTCACTGTCTAACCCTTCATGGGTGGATAATTTGATAATGTTTATTAACATGTTAGCTATAAATAATTATTGGTAGAGAAAAGAGACGCTAACCCTTCATAAAAGTATGTCATTGCAAAGATTTGTTAGTAAAGCATAGAAAAGTTATGTGCATGGACGGTGTGCGACGTTACATTCTAACTCCTCAGAACTCAAAAAAAAGTTTAGTACATGCATACCAGATAGTGTGTTAAAAAAATGAGGAGGATAAAAAAACCTAGTCAGGCTAGGCTGGGTTTATCCATTTGGGTCAGGGCCTAAATGGTAATAAGGCAACAAAAATGATGCCATAACCTTAACCCTTGATTTATTCTCTATTTTCATGATCTTAACTCCAAGCTCACCTTTCATATTAGTACAAATATTTCAGCCAAAAAAGCACCATCAAGCTCTTTTCCATCATATAACAAGAATATAAAAGCATTAGAGCATAACTCTAAATGTTCAACAAAGAAATGCTTAATGAGGAAAGACTTCTAAAATCGAATGCCACATAAACCTTGATTAATGAAGTCTACAACTATTTTCTTATGGGAAAGGATGTATACTCTCCTTGACATAAATTTCCTCGGCATTAAACAAGCAATGAAAAATTATATTAGGATAGATGAAGTTAGCGTGATTAAACAAAAACATCCTCGTTTCAATTCAAATAAAAAAGAGTCTCTCTTACGCCATTAATCTCTCATCAAAGCATCCAAAAAAAGCACTGATAAACACATTTGTGATCACCTGATATCTCCTACTCTTATAACTATGTTTGGCATTACACGAATTCCTGACTGCTTCTCTGGCCACCACACATTTTGGTCTAGGATTTTAATCCATGAAAATCCTAATTTCTATGTGAGATTTTTTTTCACGAATTCAACGTGCTCTATATCATATCCATTATCAAGAATCATTTCTATGCTTAAGAATATTTACACCTCATATCCTTTTTTTTGTTTTTTTTTTAATATTCACTTCCAAGTATCTAGTTGCCATGGTTCTGAAATTTTTTTAAAAAAAAAAGGAAGAAAGATGAAGGTGTAGTTGCTCAAATCCTTTGAAACATTTTCAATGTTTTTTATATTTATTTTTCTTATAAGAAATATGTTCTACTTTTTTTAGTTCATTTGACTATTCATTGGTCATTGAGTCATAATAATAATTATCTCTCATTACATGATTATTAAAACTTGTTTGTGTAAGAAAATAATGCAAGATTTTTTGAGAAAATAAAATAAATATATATATATAGTTATTTTTTAATTTAGTTTAGGAGTTTTAATTTAATTCAGTATTGCTAGTTTTTTTATAATGTTTTTATTTAAAATGAATATTTTTTAATTTTATTTTTTTATATTCAGTATTATTAGAATTTTCTAGTTCTTTTCTCTATATACATGGTTATATATAATAATCTTTTGGCAAATAATAGTTTGATTTAAAAAAAAATTTTAGGTGTTTCTCCATATTAATTTTTTTTGTTTCTGAACACATTAGTTGTATCAATATATATATATAAAAAAAACTTATTTGTGGTAGAGAATGATAGTTTCTAGCTTAAAAAGGTTTTGTCTCGAGAATGTTATGTTCAAGAACCAAGCTCTTTGATTATCATGGTTGATGGTTATAGACTATTTGTTCATGATGGATGATGAATTTTGCCTAGTGAGATTATGGATGCGTTTGTTTCCTGAAAAGTAGTTTTTGAAAAATCACTTTCCAAATTTTTCTATATTTGTTTACCATTAGAAAAGTTGGTCAATGGAAAATATTTTTCGGTCAACGAAAAACACTTTCCTATCAAAGGAAAATTTGACTTGATTTTCAGGAAAGTGTTTTCCTTTTATTTTGGACGGAAAATACTTTCCAGAAGTTGTAAAAAAATTAAAAATATCATATTATTTGCTGATTATGTCAAATTTGATCCTCAAACTTTTGATTGCTATATATTTTGTTTGAATTTTTTTTTTTCACATTCATCCCTTAAAATTTGATTTAATTAATTTTTATATTAACTTTGGTCCTTATTTTTATAATTGTTATTTACTTTTCTTTTATCATTTTTTAAATTGAAATATTTTATCTATCAAAATTGGTCCTTATTTTTTTGATTGTTACTTATTTTATTTAAAATAATTTATGAAATTGTAATTATTATTATTTTAATTTCATCATCTTTCAATTTTTTTATCTGTTAGATTTGATCTCTATTATTTTGATTATTATTTATTTTTTTAGATAATTTATGAAATTAGATTTTTTTTAATTCCATTCTCATTTAATTTTTTAATTTATAAGATTTATTTTTTATTATTTTAATAAACTTGAAAAACAATATTAATAAGCTATTTTCCAGCTTATTTTTTATAATATAACCAAACACTGAAAAATATTTTTCAATTTACTTTCCATGACGTTACCAAATATAAAAAAATAATTTACTTTTCTAGAATTTACTTTTTTAAAAAAATATTTTCTAAAAAAATACTACTTTCCCTGCAAACAAAATATTCTTGGAATATTATGCTGTACATGTTCATGGTAAAGGATGGTTTTTAATTGCGGAGGTTTTGCCCCGAGAACGTAATGGACCACATATTCATGTTAGAGAAGGAAGCTTTTTTTTCTATAAGATCTGAATTCAATGACAAGAGTTTCTTCTAACTAGAAATATTGATGCAGGATTTTTTCAAAAAATAAATATTTTTCTTCATTATTTTTAATTCTTCTTACTCAATTTAAAAAATTTATTTATATTTAGTATTGTTAGGCTTTTCTAGTTTTTGTATTTAAAAAGAATAGTTTTTTTCTATTTTTATTTTTATATTCAATATGACAAGTTTTTTTAGTTTTTTATTTAAAGATACTATTTTTTATTGTATTTTTTATATAAAGAATTGTGATGATTTTTTTGACAAGAGAGACTTTAATGAATAAAAATTAAATATTTTAAATATATTTTTATAATTATAAAGATTTTATTCTTAAAAATTTTAACTTATAACAAATCCTTATTTTTTTTGTTTTTTTTTTGTTTTCAAGAGACCATTGGAAGAGCAGAAGACGAAAAGTAGCATGATATTCCTCCCATGGTGGGTCAAAAGCTTGATTATGCCTGCCTGCCTGCCTGCTATACCCCATTTGTGGTTCAGAAATTCAGAATTTTGAAACTAAGATGAGCAATGCAAGGGCATGGTGACAGTCAATCCAACAAATAATTTAATTTTTTTCTGCTGGATCTTGCCTATTGGAGATATTGTATTTCTAGCTGTGAAAGCTTATGACAGCACAGCACAGAAGACGTCACAGCCATTTCCATGTTTCCAAGAACAAGCTCTGTGGAAAGCAAACGTCTTTTCATATGTTGTATTTGTTTATTATTAGAACCTTTCTTAATCATTGCTTTATATCTCCTCTGTCTGATTTTCTCCCGAGAAAGGAAGGCATCAGGCTAGCGATGACTTATTAATTATAAATATATTTTTTTACAGCCAAAGTTATTTGTGAAAAAAGAATATATCCATCTTTCGACTTCATTAGAATTTATTATTCGGTGGTACTTCCATAAAATCAGAAGGCAGAGATTGAAGCATTTGAAAGTAGATTTAAAAATATGCTGGGTTTCAAAATTCAAAATTTTTATTTCAAACATTTTTTTAAAAAATATATGCATTATATTATTAAATATTTAGTTAGAATAACTCTGAAGGATAGTTCAAACTAGTTAGACTTTAAGTTTGTTCCTTAATTATTATGAGTTCGAGTCTTTTTAAAATTATTAGAGACTTATATGTTTATTAATTTCAGGGTCAGTAAAATTAATTGAGGTACATGTAAGATAGCCCGAAAATCTATATTAATTAAAAAACAAAGATTTTTATTTCAAAATAATTAGTATATTGTACTAATTTAGAGCCTTGTGTAACTAGAGATTGAGAAAGCATCACCATGATCATATTTCTTGCGGGAAATTTGCCATGGGAAAATTAGTTGCTGAAGAGCATAAGTACAATGCTGGCCCATTTTTTGTGGGATCAAGTGTGGAACTAATTTTAGGGAAAGCTTGATATGTATAGCCCTTTTGAAGCAAATGGACAAATAAATTTAGGGGTAAGGAGAAAAAACCGGTTAAATTGAAACCTTAAAAAAATTAATTGAAAAAACTAAATTAAAAAAATAAAACAAATAATTAATTAAAAAACCCAAAAATTCTAAAACTAATTGAAATGGATTGAATCGAACTAGTTCAACCAACATTAACCCATTCTATATAAAACTAATAGGTATAAGAAGAAAATTCATCTCTCTCCCAAATCACATTTACCCCCTCTTTTACTTCTCTCATTTTCTTTTGATTTTCATATGAATCTAGCAAAACCATACACAACTAGTAATCTCTTTCCATCATCTAAATCACTACTTTCTCGTTATTTTTTTATCTCCTTTTAATTAAATATAAATTTGAATGCATTATATATATATATATATATATATATATATATATATATATATATAAAATTGTTTGTTGTATGCTACAATTACAAAACATGATGGTGTTCCTGAAGCCCCTAAAGCTGTATATAATTATTGTGAAAAAGATTATCTTTATCATATTGTTCTTAATAGCACATTTAATATATGGAGTCATTTAAAAGCATGTAAAAAAAATTTTATGAGGAAATGAAAAAAGATCAATTTTTTTTTTGTTGTACATAGCTATTATTTTAGATTTATGTTTCAAGTTTAAATATATGAAATTTTATTTTAGTGACTTATATGATGTTGACAAAATATAATTTCTAACAAATAAGGTGAAAAATACTTTAATGAATTTATATAATTTTTATTTTAAAATTGATGAAATGAAAGATGATTTGAACACTGATGGAACATCCACTAGACATCAACAAAATGTTAATTTAGTAATGATAATATGCCAAATACTTTGGCTCCATTCAAGAAAATATTAAGAGGAGGAAGATAGTGTGGAGAGTACACGGGAGATTGAGAGGTATTTGATTGATGGTGTAAGGATTCTAATAATAATAAGTTATATATTTTAGGTTGGTGGAAGTATAATACTTTAAAATATAATTTTTTTTTAAACATCTCATAACATGTGCTAGTTATTACTGTATTGAGAGTGACTTTTAAATTAGCTTTTAACATTGGTGGTTATATCCTCAACCAATTTCGAAGTTTTTTATTTCAAGCAACAATTTAAGCACTTGTTTATTGTCAAAATTGGTTGTGTTATGAACTAATCCCGGTCAATATTAGAACTTTGATGGATGATATTGAAACCTACAAAAAGCTTGAGTCGAGTAATTTATCTTATAAGTTTATACATTTTATTTTATGATTGATTAATTAATGTATTTTTAATCTAACATGTCTAATTTATTATTTTATAGAATTTGATAAAAAGTACACGCGACAATGAATGAAGTTTAGTTCAAAAATTGAGGACATTTACATGTAGATAACTTTGATTTTTTGTAATCATTATGATAAAACTAGCACATGACAATGTATTTAAATTTCCTTTCTGGGTTTGCAAAAATGAATATGAATATACAATTATGATTCTCCCATCAAACCGACTTTCTTGAGCTGATAAGAGAATGCTGACTTGCACATTACTGCCTTCCTTTCCTGTATTTTTCATGTGAATCAGTAATTACTTGTTCATTGATTTTTCTTCTAGTCAAGCATCATCAACTTTTACAAGCAAAAATGCTAACTTCCCCTCACCACCTCTCTCAGAATCATAGTATATGAATGTTAATTATTATTTTTATTTTAAATTAATTATTTTAGTATTTTTAGATTATTTAGATATGTTAATATTGAAAATAAATTTTTAAAAATAAAAAAATATTATTTTAATATATTTATAAAAATAAAAAAATATTTTAAAAAATTATATCTCAGTCATACAATACTTGAACTATGTCCTCTAATTCCGATGCCCAGTCACAATCAAAAAACTATTTTAGGAAATGCCATAATGGAACATAAAGCAGAACTAGCAAGTACCAAAGCAAAAGAGAGCATTTTATTGATGCAAATGCAACCACTGGCCATGTTACAAATGCACAGATTTTGCAAAGATTCCAAGGGATTGGTATGTTCACAAAGTAAAGAGAATACTCATTTAACCTGTTCTAGTCTCTTCTTCTTCTTTTTAATTTATAAGGTGGCTTGTTTGTTAATTTATCAGTTCATTAGTAAAGAGATTTGACGTTTTTATCTAATTATCAATATAATACGATTTTCTAAATACATGTGATTATGAAAAATACGATATCCTATATAATTCTATATGTTTCCATAGATTTTATAGGCAGGCATGGGGTTTACTTATAGTATGAGATTTATTGTTTTTGTATTAAAAAATATTTTAATCTTGAAGGGTATAGCTTAACTAGTCGGGTTTTAGGTTTGTTCTTTAAAGATCACCGGTTCGAGTCCTATAAATCTCAAGGCTACTAGAGATTTATTTGGTTGATAACTTTAAGGCCCTTGAGATTAGTTGAAGTGCACGCAAACTGGTTTGGATATCATTTTTAATAAATAAAAAATATTTTAATTTTTTTTATAATTTTAAAAAAAAAAAAAGTAAACAAAGACTGGGGCCTGGCCACCCTCATGTCCTGTTACTGATAATTGCAACCCATGCAGGAAATATTTGAGCAGCACTGGGGCCTGGCCAACCTAGAACGACCAACCTAGTACAGTTCAGTACTTCACGCCATCAGAGCTTCACCATAAGAAACTGACCATTTTGCCATTGGTTGTAGCTCAAGCCTCAAAATGAAAGGCTTTCAATTCCATGATCCGAAAGGAATATCGAAATGTACTTCAATTAAATTGATGTAAATCACATTGAATACCACAGCCTTTTTTTCGTTTTTTGTTGTTGTTAGTCAACATGGTAAACAAATTAGGCATGCATATTCCAGTCACGATTAAAATGCTCAGCTTTATCCCTGTCATTTCAATGCTCAATAATTTTAATTAGAATGTAAAAAGAAGAAGAGATTAATCAAGACCATTTCCGGGTGTTCATGAGTGAGACAGCGACAATTATTTTTTTTAAAGTGTTTTTAACTGTATCTTCCTCCCTGAGTATTTCTTCGTGGTGTCGATGCTAACAGCTATGGGAGAACAGTCTATCAGAACATCAAAAGTAGCAATGACTTCAGTACTCGCTAAAAAAAACAAATGATGTTCAAAATATTGTATTTCTTTAAAGGGTTCATGAGTGGCCTCTCAAATCAAAAGACCCACAAATAGATTTTGATTCTCTAAGAAACCTCCTCCATGTGTCTTGGCTGTAAACAAGTTAAAAAAACAAATCGATAGAAAATAATAAAGAGTTTCAGTCCCATATCTCTCAATTTCTGCACTCTCCCACCTGACAATCCGTATCGCCCCACCTCCTACTTGTAACCTTCTCTCTCTCTCTCTCTCTCTCTTTAATTTCTTACAAGACCAAAAGCAGCAAAAAGAAAGAAAGAAAAGACACTGCTCATGGAGAGAGAAGAACGAAAAGATGTGTGTGTGTGTTAAAAGCTGGTGACCAAAAAGAAAGGAAAGTAGAAAAAGAAACAGAAATAGAGTATTAGTATATCGTTTCATAGCATACATTTGCCTGACTCACAGTTTTTTGGTTCTCTTGTTTAACATGTTCATGATTAGAATTATTGGGTAACTAGCTATGGCTCTCAAGCTGCTGCTTCTCTCTATCTTTCTCTTTTTAGCTAGACTGTCCCTTTCATATGAACCTAGAAACCATGAAGGTAACTAACAAGACTACATCTATCTTCTACATTGTATGTTTTTGTGGATTTTAATATTTGAAAGCTGTTGGCTTGTTTTTGTCTCGCAGTGGACGCTTTGATAAGTATAAGAGAAGCATTACATGATCCATACGGAGTGTTAAACAACTGGGATGAGGATTCTGTTGATCCTTGTAGCTGGGCTATGGTCACTTGCTCTCCTGACAATCTTGTTATTTGCCTGTGGGTTTTCAAGTTTTCCTCTGTTTTTCGTTTTTTTTTTTTTGAGTTTTTGCTTGCTTCATTTAATGTTAGAGGTTTTGTTTCGCAGAACCTGAAATAAAGTTCATTTCTTGGTTTTGTATTGTAGGGGGGCTCCAAGCCAGTCCCTTTCTGGTACTCTGTCTGGAGCCATAGGAAATCTCACTAATCTTCGCCAAGTGTAAGAACTTTGATCTTTCTTCTTTTAGTCTTTCATTCTCTTTCAGTTTTCTTTAGCTCACATTTTGATAATTAAACCCTCTTCTAGTTTCTCTTTGAGTTTTTGGGTTTTCTTGTCATGGAAAAGGAAGGTGAGAGAAAGCAAGTGAATCTCTGGGTCTTGAATTTGCTTTTTAGTTTGGTTTTCTAGATCCAAATATTTGGCTTTGGGCTAAACTCCAAAAATAAAACGGAATTTCAAGTGGCTCGAAACTCTGTTTCTGCAACAAAATAGAGAGCAGGAGTATCCTTGTTCATCTGTTTAAGCATAGAAATGTAAAATAGTGAGTAGTATTTTACAACCTCATATCTCCTTATGATTGATACTGAATTCTTTATGTTTCAACTTCTTGGTGATGTGAAGGTTGTTGCAAAACAATAATCTCTGGCCAAATCCCTCCAGAGCTTGGCACTCTCTCAAAACTTCAGACTTTGGATCTCTCTAACAACAGGTTCTCTAGTGTGGTACCAGACTCACTTGGTCAATTAAATAGCCTCCAATACCTGTAAGTAATTTGCTATTTTTATTCTTCATAATCTGTTTGGTTTCAAGAAAGTGGAGGAGGAAACAAAACAAAGACACAAACAGAATTGCATTTCTTTTTCTGCTCTCTATTGTTTTTTGCTTTGTAAAAGTGAATGCAAATTGACAAGTGATAGAATTAGTTGGGAAGTGGGGTTTGTTATTTTCGTTTTCATTTAATATTCACAATCGGCAAATGGCAACCTAACCAAATGTTTCATTTACTTTGTTTTGATATCATTGTTTATTTTCTTGCTGTGATATTTTTCTTTTGTCATGTAATGATTAGGAGGCTAAACAACAATAGCTTGTCTGGGCCTTTCCCTGTGTCTGTGGCCAAAATCTCACAGCTTGTTTTCTTGTGAGTATAGGTTTCTTTTTTCTCGGGTTTTTGTATTGTATTTTATGTTTTAGTGCCTTGAAAAACGATACAGCACGCAACATGCTGAAAACTTTCTGATTTACGTATTTTGTCAAGTAACTCACCTTGGGTTTTGCCTTTTTTTTTTTATCATTACGCTGGTATTTCAGGGACCTGTCTTATAACAATCTCAGTGGACCTGTTCCCAAGTCCCCTGCTAGAACATTCAAGTATGGCTTCTCTGCAACACCCTATCTTTCAATTTGTGTCTACTTGGTCAATGCTTTATCTAATTTTATTCTGTTTTCTGTTTACACTGTTGTTTAATGCAGTGTTGCTGGTAACCCATTGATTTGTGGAAGCAGCTCTACTGAAGGATGCTCTGGATCAGCCAATGTTGGTCCCCTTTCTTTCTCTCTTGAAACATCACCCGGTAAACTCTCTATGTCCCTCTCTTGTCTACCTTTTAGGTAATCCCTTTCTGTCAAATGGTAATTTGTTTGTTGTCTGTATGTAGGTAAGCATAAGTCCAAGAAATTAGCACTTGCCCTTGGGCTTAGTCTCAGCCTTGTATCTCTCTCCTCCTAGCACTTGGAATCCTTTGGCTCCGACGGAAACAAAAAGGCCATATGATGCTCAACGTTAGTGGTTAGTATAATTAACATCCGATTTCACCTAAATTTTAATCAATGACAGCATGAGCCAGTAAAATGCTCAAATGGTTCATTGAATTATGTTGCAGACAAACAAGAAGAGGGGCTAATTAGACTAGGAAATCTCCGGAACTTCACCTTCAGAGAGCTTCAAATTGCCACTGACAACTTCTGCTCGAAGAACATTCTTGGCACCGGAGGTTTTGGTAATGTGTACAAGGGAAAGCTGGGAGATAGGACCATGGTGGCTGTCAAACGACTAAAGGATTTGACTGGGACTTCCGGGGAATCACAGTTTCGGACAGAATTGGAGATGATCAGCCTTGCAGTTCACCGTAATTTGCTGCGGTTGATTGGATACTGTGCCACTTCTAATGAGAGGCTTTTGGTTTATCCTTACATGTCAAATGGCAGCGTGGCCTCAAGGCTTAGAGGTTGGTACTTGGTTACCTTATGCAACTTTTGTCATAATAATGCTTGGTGGACAATAAAATTTCTGCACTATAAATTCTTTATCTTTGTGATTGTCGGAGTATTTGTCTGTTTCCCCCACTATAGTGCTTAACCATTTGTGAGTCAGAGGCCTTAATTGGCGTGCTTGATTCTAACTTCATGTGCAGGTCTGGAACATGTTAGATTTGTTCTTATTTCTTTTTTGTTTTCTTATGAATTTTATTTGTTCAGGTTGAGACTGAAATGGAGTTTTGATATATTATTTTGTTGGATTGAAAAAGCAAGCTGAATTCCTCAAACGTTTATTTCAACAATGGCAATATTAGATAACTCAAATTTTCATGTTCGCAATTATTTCTAAATTAGCTTGATGTTATTTCTCAAATTACAATGGTCCGTGTCTTCCTATATTCAAATTGGAATTTGTTCAAACTTCAGGAGATCCCAAGGGGATCTCTTCCCAACCCCACTGTCATTTATGTGGCAAAAGGTTGCAGGACGTGAGTTTTGAATGTATGATTACTGAATTAGATTTTGTTTTTGGTTCGCAATCTATTTGTAGAACTACTGTGATTTATATTGGGCTGCTCTGACCATTCCTGAGATGATGTATTCTTCAAACAGGAAAACCTGCACTGGACTGGAACACAAGGAAGAGGATAGCAATTGGAGCTGCCAGGGGTCTTTTGTATCTACACGAGCAATGTGACCCTAAGATAATTCATAGGGATGTAAAGGCTGCTAATGTGCTCCTTGATGAATTCTGTGAGGCTGTAGTCGGTGATTTTGGTCTTGCCAAGCTTCTAGACCATGCAGATTCCCATGTCACCACTGCTGTTCGTGGCACAGTTGGGCACATTGCGCCAGAATACCTCTCCACTGGCCAGTCATCTGAGAAAACTGATGTTTTTGGATTTGGCATTCTCTTAATAGAGCTCATAACTGGAATGAGAGCTCTTGAATTTGGAAAAACTGTCAATCAAAAAGGAGCAATGCTTGAATGGGTAAATGCTCTTCTGCTGCTATATTAACTATAATCCTGAACTGCTTCAACAAATGTTTCATGACTTTCAGATTGTGTGCCATGACATGCCAATTTTGGATTCTAGATCTCTGAAATCTGAATAACTTCAATGGCATCCTAGACTGCATGGAGCACTCTCAGTTATCATAAAGTGTTTGAAAAGGACATCTCATGGATGTTTTTCATGTGGATAATTGCATATGACTGCTATTATCTACTTTCTTTAAAGTGCGGGACATGTCACATAGCCAGGCCCTGCATGCCAACATCTTCAAACAAGTTTCATTTTGTTTGTTTTCATTGCAACTCAATTATAGGAGATTTCAAGCTCATGTCCTAAAATTTTGATTCATGACAATGTTGACAGGTGAAGAAAATACAGCAAGAGAAGAAAGTGGATGAGTTGGTGGACAAAGAACTGGGGAGCAACTATGATTGGATTGAGGTGGAGGAGATGTTACAAGTGGCTCTTCTATGCACTCAATACCTCCCAGCTCACCGTCCCAAAATGTCCGAAGTGGTCCGGATGCTTGAAGGTGATGGTCTTGCCGAGAAATGGGCTGTATCACACAATCATAGTAATCCCACAATGAACCTCTCTCATCCGAAAAACGCTAACAGAAGCACATTTTACCCTACCACTGCTTCAAAGCATGATGAAAGTGGTCATAATCGATCGAGCAGCATGTTTGGAACTACAATGGATGAGGATGATGATGAACGTTCTTTGGATTCCTATGCTATGGAACTCTCTGGTCCAAGATAAACAGGAAAGAGATAAGAAAAACGAGATTTGAACGAATAGGGAAATGGCTTCTTCTTCTTCTTCTTCTTCAAGTAATTCTTTACAAGTAGATGTTACCTTTATTTAAGAAATATATAGGTTTAGTTTCTGCTTTTTAACTGTCCTTGTTTGAGTTGCTCGCTGTATGGAAATGTAATGTAAATATCCCTTTCCATTTCTAGCCAAACTGAAAGAATCTCGATATGATTTGTAATCTTTTATATCTTGGAAGGAACCTGGTCCCGCGCTTCACTAAATAAAAATAAATTAATTAATCATTAACTTAAAATCTGATAAATATATTTAATAAAATATATTAAAAATTATATGTCGTAATAAATGTCAAAAAAGAAATTCAACACTAATTAAAAACCAAGATATGGAGGTGACAAAAATTCAATTTTGGTTCCCCCACTTTTAATTCTTTATAAATAATCAAATCTAATTCTTGGTTCCCTCACTTTTTATTTTATATAAATAATCAAACCTCAATCTTCTTTGCAAAATTAGAAACCAACTTGATGATGTGATTTTTTTAAATCACAAAAACCTAAAAAAAAATTCAAAATAAATTATCAAGCATAATCACCGATAAACAAAAATATAAAAAAGATAAAAATTAAAAAAAAAATCCTACAACTAAAATAAAAGAAATTTAAAGACCAATAAAATATAAAAATATTATGTAAATCCATAGTAATTTTACTCAAATCACTATGGGTGCTTTTAGTTTTTTTTTTTAATTTTAATTTTTGGGGTCTTGTATTATATGATTTAAAGTGCTAATTTTAAACAGTGTAGTTAAATTAGTCAGGTTTTACGTTTACTTTTTAAAGATAATCAGTTCGAGTTCCATAAATTTTAGGGTTACTAGAGATTTATATGATCATTAATTTTAAAATCCGTAAGATTAGTTGAGATATACATAAAATAACCGAACATCCTTACTAATTAAAATAAAAAAAAATTGCTAACGCAATTTTGATTGGTACTTTGATTTTGCCTAGGTGACCTCTTGCTAGCTTTTTTTCTGGATTTTCTTTTCACTGTCCTTTTCACATGAATCATCTTTTTGGTTATAATTGCTGGAAAATTTGTCATTTCATCAACGGCCTTTGTGTCATTTTCATTGAAATTCATGAAAAAAAAGGCATCAAGATTACTTGTTAAGCATAAGGGTAAATTGGTCATAAAATATGATCTATCATGTGATAATGACATTTTTGTAATAAAGTTAACATTTTTTATTGGAGTCGAGAGAGAGAGTGATGTCATAATTTTTTTTTTAATTATATAAAAAATTATTTGATTATTTAAATAATTTCTGCTAGTTATATATAATTACATTTTAAATTTTAATATTAAAAAAACTAAAATAATGTATTCTTCATTTAAGAAGATATTGTTTTTTATTTATTTTGCATGCAAAAATCTATCTTACAGTAGTTTTAACCAAATACATTTTTAAAACTAATTTTTTAAATAACAATTAAAAGTGTTTATTAAACCAACTTTTTTAAACCTTAACCGCAAAAGCTACTACAATACAAAATACATACTAAAACAATATTTGAGAGTACGATAGTGGTTGTGGTTTAAAATGTTTTTTACTCAAAAATATATCAAAATAATTTTTTTATTTTTAAAAAATTATTTTTGATATCAGCACATCAAAATGATATGAAGACAACAAAAAAGTTTAAATTTTTGAAAAACATGGTTTCAACCGCGTTTCCAAACACTGTCTAATGTGAAAACAAATTTAAATCATAGGGTGTTAAGAGAAATGAATATATAAACTATGTAATTTTTTTTAAAAAATATAGGGTATGCAAGTATTAAATTAAAACACTATACTATAATATAAGATGCAGTGATTTACCTTTGATGGTTTTGACAAGGGGTTTATTAGTGCGTGTTCTTTAGCTGATGAAAGTGTGGAAGTGAGGTATTGTCAAACGTCAAAATGCATGAACTGTTCAAGGGTTGCTGTCTCTGGCAATTAGCACCCATCTTTTCTTTTCTTTCTCATGTATAGTCAAGAAACATGCTTCCACTCATAGGAAATGTGTCTCTATATTGGTCTTGTAATTTGTGCCAGTCTGGTTAGGCTAAGGTAATGAAAATATTGACTGTAGATGTTTGGATTTGGAGGCAGTTGATCCAGTTTGGTCCATGAACTAATCAAGCATTGCCCGCTGTTTTGACAGTACCATTACTAAAATAACTAAAAACATATGGAGTTAACTATATAGGTGGTGGTCCAGTGATAGGAACTTGAGACCAAGAGGTTTGTTCCCTCTGTAGTCTCAGGTTCGAGCCCTGTGGTTGTTCATATGATGACCACTGGAGACTTACATGGTCGTTACCTTTAGGATCCGTGGGATTAGTCGAGGTGCGCGCAAGCTGGTCTGGACATCCACATTAAACTAATAAAAAAAATAACATATGGAGTCGGCATCACCGTTCATGGAAACAGCGATGCTGCTCCATTTTAGTTTCATTTTCTGCTATATTCTTTTCCTTTCAATTGAACTTTTTTTAAGTCTAACTTGATGAGATTATGTTTGAAGTTAGAGCATAAAGATAAAAATAAAGGGTAGAGGACATAAATATAAATTGCAAAGAAAAATTGTGGCCGGTCTCATATTGACAATAATTTTATTTTGGTTTAAAAGTTTATTTAGTTTATTTTTTAATTTTTTAAAAAAATAAAAACTCACTGGAAAAAAATGATAAAAAAATAAAATTATTGATTGTCACAATTCTGCAACTCAAAATAATCAAGCTTGGTTTTAAAAGATTATATTCGAACAAGAAGAGTGCAATGCTAGTGATTTTTGACTACTCATGCTAAAAAAGATAAATTCATGTCCTTTCAGATTTTATGGATTTAGTTGTTTTTTTTTAGTGATTTTTTTGGGATTGTTAGGTGTTATGGAGGTTGTTATGTTGTTTTTGAAGTGGTTTAAGGTAGTTTTTAGGCTCCAAAAATTTAGATCTTAATTTTTCGATCATAAAAAATAATTGAAAATTGAACCAATACCCATTCAAAAAATTATAAATATGAGTGAACGATGCGTCTTCTGCTCTTAATGGAAAAATAAAAAAACCGAGGTGCGACTAGGTTTTTGCTTCAAACTAGGCATGTGAGCTTGACTCACCAATATCTAATCTTTTTTTTTTTTTAATTTTTTACCCTTTAGAGTTAAATTATTTCTATTTAAGTATTGATTTATACCTTCCTTTTCATTTCTTAAAAAAAAAAAAGTTATTTTTTTACACAATGATTGATCTTTTTATATATTTTAGTTGCATGATACCTTGAAAATATTTATTTTATTTTATTTTATTACATTTCTATCCTCTTATATCTTATAAGAATTAGTTGTATTTATATGGGGTTTTTATAAAATAAAAAACAATTTTTACTACCAACAAAAAATATACATAAAAACATATACATAACATAATGATTTATTTTTTTATGTCAAAGATCGACATTAGATCCTACATAAAGTGTAGTACTGTGAATAACATGTTTGCGTACATGTCATATTTGCGTGTTTTAATTAAAAAAAATTGTTCTATTTAATTTAAAATGCATTCATAATATTAAAAAAAAATTATTATGATGGAAACCCCCAGTGAGGGTGAAAAAACTAGTTGAATAATAAATTATTTGGGTTTTAAGAATACATTTGGGGTGATTGACGAAGTTTTTGTTGAATGATTGTTAAAGTTGTTATGAAGAAACATCCACCATTAAAGTTTTGGTTTGTAGAGTGGTCAAGACCTATTGGAACTCAAAGGATTCCGGGTGCCAGAGTGCTGAAATTAGGTGTTTTTTTATTTTTTTATTTGAAAGTGTCTAAAAAATAAAAATGAACAGTTTTTTTTTTTTTTTTTTTTTTTTAATGTTTTTGAAGGTTATAGATTGATTTAGCAGGTTATGAGGGTGTTTTTCTAGATGTTTTGGGTTGAAAATAAGTTTTTAGAAGAAAAAACCAGCTATTTTTTTTTTTCCGGTCATCATAGTAGCTGAAATCTGGGGATTCTAGACAACGAGTCGTTTATTTTTTAAGCTGAATTAACATGTTATCCATTTCATTAACTTAAAAAAAAAACTATAAAGGCCAACGCGAGTTCTCATTCTTTTTTATTTATATAATTTTAATTTTGTTAATTTAAACATTTATTATATGTATTTTTTAAAATAATTTTAAGTTTGTATTTTACTTCTCTGTTTTTTTGTTTATTTATTTTTAAAAAATAATAATGATTTTTTAATTATATTAAATGGGTTTAATTTTTGAAGTGATTAATATGATTAATATGTAATTATATATATATATATATATATATATATATATATATATATATATATATATATTTTATATATATCAAATTTATTTAAAAAAAATATTTATTTTTTATAATATTTTTTGTTTTTTTTTTCACAGCTTTACTCAAGGCAATATTTTTTTTAAATTCTTTTTATAATTATAAATTTATTTTTTATTATATTATTAAATTAATCAAGATTTAACTGTATCGTTGAATTTTTTTCATTTTTTTAAAATATAATTATTTTCTGATTTTTTTTCCAGTAAAAAAAATTTGGTTTGATTCATAGCGAGGGACATGAATCCAGTGATCAATGTTCTCGTGAACTGTCCTAGGTATACTTGCGATTAAAAAAGTAGTAAAGCCCATGAACAAAAAGATGCATGCCATCATCATAGATATATCCAACTCAGTGATTTTTCACATCATTGATGGAAGGATAACCGGTCTCAAGCACTTCACTAACAATAAGATCATAGTGACGTACATCCGAAGTGAGCAGCTTGGATCGCTTACAAATAAACCCCATATCTAAAGCTTCTTTTTCAACTTTAATGGTACAATCTGGTAATCTAGTACGTTTCACAGGAGCACATATGGTGATGGTGTTGTTGAATATCTTGACAGTTTCCTTGCCATCAATCCCATATCCGCTTACCTCTTCCATAAGCTATCGCATTACTGAACTTCCTCTCATGAAGAAGGGACATGATTTTGTACTCGGCATCCCATAGAAATTCGGTAATATATATTTTTCTAACTTCAACTTCTACGTAATTTTCACTTGGAGTAAAAGCAGCCAGGATCTCAAGTTTGAGAATCCTGGGGATTATAAACTTCTGAATGTAGGAGCTGGTAAGGTTCGGAGGAGGAGCAGGATAAGCAGATCAAGTGGACAAGCTTGGATGACATGAGATTAAGGTTGAAGAACCTAATAGCCATCCATATATATCAAGATCTTGAAGATGGCAAAAACTCCATTTTTGTTACGACTGATGATGCTCTTTCTTATGACCATTCTTTCTGATCACGCCAGAATTTAGACTGCCAAATTGTCGCATCCAAGGTTGATAAAAAAGATTTTCAGTTCAGATAATGCTGTCGTTGGGTTGCCAACTTTTGATACCAAGGATGGATACGCCTATGGTGAGTACGTTTTATGCATTAACAAAGCTGAAATCACCAACTGGGATATATCTATGATGATGGACATGTGATTGTTCATGTGGCCAGACGCTTCTTTAAGAGAAAGATTGGCCATAATATTCGGCGAAGGCAAGCATAACATATATACATTCTCCGGTAATGTTGCGATTCTGAGTTATATATATTTTTGGCTGCTTTAATTAGAAGATAATGGCTTTGTTTTTTAGTATATTAATTTGTTGGAGATGCTGCCATTGTTATTTTTATTTTAGTTGTTTAAGTACTCAGAACTTAAATCAAGTATCTTACTTTGAAATAATTAGCTCTTGAATCAATAGTTTTTTTTTTTGTTAAAGTTTGCTCTTAGATTTTTCATAATTTCATCTGCTTAATTACAAAACAAATGTGGGTCGTGCGATAATGATCACGTTAATAACTAGGGCTCAAAACTGAGCATTTTATGTGCAGATTCTACTCTCTGATAAGGTGTTTGCAAGTCCACATCTTTAAACTACGATCAACTGGCTGGAAAACAGAAGTTTCTGAGATTCAAAAGGAGTAAATACTACATTCATTACTATCATGTTCATGCTTTTTCATATGCTTCTAGTCTCCAGGGGTCTAGACATAAGGTGGTGCCAAGTTAACTTCTCTGCTGAAAGTCTGCCTGCCTGCCATATATCTTGTTTTCGTTCGGGTCCATGATTTGGATTGCCCAGAATTTCGCTACTGTTCTGCGTGTTGTCCTCGGTCATGCTGACAAAAGCACTGAGAGGCAAGAAGCCAACGACGAGAAAGCAGCAGCTGCAGGATGGAGCTGGCCTGAACAAAGAATAGCAGGTAACACTGACATGTACAGCAACAGCAACAGCAACACAAGGAAAGCAAAGACAGGCAATTCTCACTCCGCCTCTAGTAATTATCCTGCCATGCCAAGTGGGTGAGTGTGTTTATTTGTAAAGTTTTTGTTCCCATTTTTTCTAAATTTTTCTTTCATTAATAATTAACATAAAATTCATTAAAAAAATAAGAAAAGTATGAAGCACAAATGAAAAATTATTGACAAATAAATATACAAAACAAAATTAAAACAAAATGATATTTTAATGTAGATGTGGACTCCAATGCACTGTTGCTACTTGCTAGGCATTATTGTATGTTGTCCATGAAGAAATTTAGGCAACGTCTTTTTGACATGAAATGGCGTCGTTTTCCTAAAATTTAAATGATTTTTTACATTGTTTTCACTTTAGTCCTTAGAGTTTGATATTCATACTAAATGGTCCCTGCACGTTGCTTGTGTGTGTGTGTGGGGGGGGGGGGGATCTTTTGCGAGCTATGATACAAGTATGTGTTCACGTGGTGAGGAAAAAAATTAAAAAACTAATTAAACTAAAAAATCAGAAAAAAATAAATGAAAAAATTAAACTATGAAAAAAAACTGATTAAAATTTTTAAAAAATCGACTAGTTCGGTTTGATTTCGGTTTAAAAAGTCTGAAACTGAAAAAACTGAAAAAAACGAGTCAAACCGGAAAAAACCGAGCCAAACCGGTTTGAACCGGTTTTTATCCAAAAAAACCAAACCGAGCCGAACTGAACCGAAACTGGTCGGTTTAAACCGGTTTTAGTTTTTTTTTAATTTTAGTTTGGTTATTTTTTTAATAAAAACTGAATCGAATAAAAAATAATCATTCCTAGTATTCACCATTATTATTGGAGTTTATTGATGATAGTTTAAGTTCTCTAAGTTAATGGAAAAAACAGATTGGATTTTTTAAAAAGAATCAGTTTTTTTTTTCGTAATTCAATATTTTTAGGTTTCTTCAGTGTATTGGAGCATTTGTTTAGGTTTAAAATAGTTTATAAACGTTTATTATATGATTCTAAGCTGTTTTTTGCGTAAAATTAGTGTGGGCGATGGGTCACAGGCTAAAAAATGTGGCCTCGTGAGATTTTTTTATGACATTTTAAAGAAATGGATTGCTTTTTTGTTTATTAAAATTTATGTTTTTTTAAATATAGTAAAAATACATAATTACCTTTAGAATCAAGAAAAAAGTAGGCATGGCTTTTTCGCCCTTTAAAGAACTCTTTTTTGTTTGTTATTTTCATATTCATGAAGAGTATTTTGGTATTTTTTATGTTGAATAATTGATTTTTAAATTTTAAAAATTATTGGAGGATTAAATTAAAAAGAAAAATAAATCAAACAAAATGATAAAAAAATCAAAAGAATAAGGACCAAATTAGAAAAAAAAACAATACACCATAAATTTGGATTGGAGGATGAAATTAAAAACATCAAAACTTTTAGAAATTTGCTAAGGAAAAAATTAGATAAATAAAGAAGGATCAAATTGAAAAAACTTATACATGATAAATTAAAATTAAAGGATAAAATTTAAAACAAATAAAATTTTAATTAAAATGCCAATAAGAACCTTATGGTTTAAATTATTCGATTCCAAGGATACACCAATTTACTATACATGAATTAATAAAAAAGACAATTACCCCTTTTTTTTGTTAGTGTTCTGAATCTTTGGTTTTGAAAGTAATTAAATTATTTTATTGTGTTTTAAAAAATAAAAAAATAGAAGTATATTTCTAAATAATTTTTTAATAATTAATATGCGTGCCTTGTGAAAAAATAAAAAACTTTATTTACCATTTTAATAAATAATAAAACTTTAATAATTAATATGCGCGTCTTATTTTTATCTTTTTTTTTAATGTACATTTATATAATTATGAATCAAGCAAACTTGAATGGAAATAAGTGTAGAGTGTAAAAAAGAGAGAGATTGTGATACCTCTTTTAGTAGTGGTAATAATTTGGGTTAATCGTGTGACTTGTTCCGCTCCCGTCCCGGGTTCGACCCTCTATGTGCACGCCTGTCACCCCCGCGGTGCCTTACGTGCTCCTGAGCTTGCAGGATGTCCAGCGGGCCGTGGGGAATAGTCGTGGTGCGCGTAAGCTGGCCCGGACACCACACGTAAAAAAAAAAAAATAAATAAATAATTTGGGTTAATAACCATTATTCTTAATTATTCAGTAGAGAGGATAATGTCAAGTGGATCATCATCTACTAGATATGAGCATCCCTAAAGTTATTTTAGGGATTCAATTACGACAGAAGAATGTGAGACTATTGAATACTTGATACAAACCATACGGAGGGTTGGTGAAGTAATTTGGGTAATGCGAACACCTTGGGCTCAATTTAAAGACTATAGGCCTACTAGGTTTCTTGGTAGTAAAGCCATGCACCCTCTCTGGATTCAATGAGCAATGAGCCATTTGGGGTGTCCAGGCCTGAAGAGGTGCAATTTGCACAAGTGCTTTGGACCCCTGGAATGCTTTGTGGCTCTTCAGGTTTTTGGACTGTTTTTTTTTTTTTTGGATCTTACCTAGTGTTTTGTGTTTTAAATGTTATGAATACGATGAGTAGGGGTGTAAATCCCGAACCTAACACATGTAAAACCTCTTTGTTAACATCATGGCTGCGGAAACTATTTGATTCAGGTTTCAAAGTCAAGTCTCTATGCTTGAGAGAAATCTCAAGGTTGCCATACAAGAATTTGAAGATGATGATGCTGTTTGTTATAAGCACTTTTTACCATGTAAGAATTTAGGTTATCAAATTGTAGCATCCGAGGTTGATGAGAAATTGTTCAGTTCAGAGAATGTTGTCCACGGGTTGCCAACTTTTGATGCCATGCTTGGCGCTTACGTTTTTGCGCACATGTAGCTGATTACTGGCGTGGTGGTGAGAAATCAACAGTGTTGAAATCACCACTGGGATATCTATAATGATGGACACGTGATTGTTCATGGAGGAACTGGATAAGTATAATTAATGAAGAAGGAAACCATAATCTGTTCGAGGGGATGGTGAAGCCAAGCATATCATATATATTCTTATTTTGCCCGGTACATGTTACTGCAGTAATGTTTGCGCTATTTCATAATTTTTAAGTATTTAAAAGTGTAGTAACTGTTGTTTTTCAAGATATTTTTTACTCGAAAATATATTAAAATAATATTTTTTAAGTTTTCGATAATCTTTTTTCTTAGAAGGGCACGATTGGTTCCCTTCACTAACCCCCCTGTGTGAGATTTCAGTGATTAAAATCAGCACAGCCTACAGTGGCAATCTGTATATAATCCTACATATGAACAAGCTTAAATGGTCAGTTCCTGGAAAACTGGCAAATATTATGATTCATTTTTAGGTAGTTTTGACAGTCATCTACCTAACACAATGGATCTATTAGGAAATTATATGCAGCAGAGAGCGTAATGAAACACTGGGAGACGGTTTTTGAGCTAGAAAAGATGATTAATTTTTTATGCAGCCAAACTGGAAGCTGATTGTGACACAAATACTAAATTGGCAATTTGAGCTACCTTGGGAGTTACTATCAGAGAGGATTCTCATGTTCTTTTGTTATCTCCCCAAGTATTATTATCCTATGAATCATACTCTTTCTCCTTCTCCTTCTCCAACTGCATGAGATTCATGCTATTTTCTTATCCCTGTCTCCTTTTAATTTATTGGACTATTGGAGATTGCTTATTAAAAAGGATCCTTTTTCACTTTCTTTAGCTTCGTCCTTCCCATGGTTTCTCTAGCTTTTTTTTTTCCTACCCTTCAATTCTGAGTCATAATCAGATCAGCACAGCAGACATAGTTGAATCCAAAAAAACTTGATGACAAAAGGTGGCCCTTGTGCACCGATCTCATCCTTTTCTTTTTCCTTCTCCACCATATCCAGGAACAGGGTCCTTTTGTGATAAACCCCCTCGTTTATCGGTTATGCTTTATAAGTTAATCAAGGTACCATATTTGGATAACAGAAGGAAAACAATACTAACACAAGCATTCAGATTTTACTGCCATGGACACTGTGTTTGTGTTGGTTTCATCACTCCCCTTGATTTTCAGCACCCACTTTGCGTTGACAATTGCAAACAACCTTGAATTCTCTAGTATACAACCTACACGATTGGTCACCAAACTCATTCACCGCGATTCTATTGTCTCCCCATATTACAGGTCCAATGACACAGTTGCAGACCGCACAGAACGCACTATGAAGGCCTCACTTGCTCGTCTATCCTACTTGTATGCAAAAATTGAAAGAGATTTTGACATCGATGATTTGTGGCTCCATCTTCATCCTAGTGCCTCCGAACCCTTGTTCTTAGTAAATTTTTCCATGGGACAGCCACCTGTTCCACAACTCGCAATAATGGACACAGGCAGCAGCCTCTTATGGATACAATGCGCTCCTTGTAAAACTTGTTCCCAACAGATAATTGGGCCAATGTTCGACCCCTCCATTTCCTCCACGTATGATAGCTTGTCATGCAAAAATATCATATGTCGTTACGCCCCCAGTGGGGAATGTGACTCGTCGAGTCAATGTGTGTATAACCAAACATATGTAGAAGGCCTACCATCAGTGGGAGTCATTGCCACAGAACAACTAATCTTAGGAAGTTCAGATGAAGGCACAAATGCTGTTAATAATGTGCTCTTTGGGTGCAGTCATAGGAATGGAAATTACAAGGACAGGCGTTTCACCGGGGTCTTCGGACTCGGCAGTGGAATCACATCTTTAGTAAATCAAATGGGATCTAAATTTTCCTATTGCATCGGTAATATAGCGGATCCTGACTACAGTTATAACCAGTTGGTTTTAAGCGAAGGAGTGAACATGGAGGGCTATTCAACACCTTTAGCTGTGGTTGATGGCCATTACCAGGTCATTCTAGAAGGAATTAGTGTTGGAGAGACAAGGCTTGTCATCGATCCTAGTGCCTTTAAAAGGACAGGGAAGGAAAGAAGAGTAATAATTGATTCAGGAACAGCACCAACTTGGTTAGCTGAAAACGAATATAGAGCACTTGAAAGGGAGGTTCGCAACCTATTAGATAGATTCTTAACACCATTTATGCGGGCGTCATTCCTATGTTACCAGGGGAAAGTGGGTCAAGACCTTGTTGGGTTTCCAGCAGTGACATTTCACTTTGCTGAGGGTGCAGATTTGGTGGTAGACACTGAAAGTATGTTTTATCAAGCCACACCAAATATATTTTGCATGGCAGTGAGGCAAGCTAGCGTCTATGGCAAAGATTTCAAAGATTTCTCTGTGATTGGGTTAATGGCTCAGCAGTACTACAATGTAGCTTATGACCTTAACAAGCACAAGTTATTCTTCCAGAGAATTGATTGTGAACTTCTTGATGAGTAAATTCCATCATGTGACCTTGAATTTTTATACCATAAATGACAAGCAAGGCAGTTAAAGGGTGCATATAATTCCCGTTACAGGAAAACAGAAAAATGCAGGGGAACATTTTTGCTCTGAATAATCCCATTTTGTGTGATACCTCGTAAAACCATGGAGAACACAATAAGCTAACCAATAAGAACTTGCAAAAGAAAAGGCATCTGTCTACTGCATTGAGAAATATCAAAAGATAACAACCCAGAAGCTAACATATATATGCTGAAAGACATTCACAAAAAAAAAAGGTTGCAGAAGCTAAAATCCAAGTCTACACGTAATGTTTTTCTCCTTGGATATTGAATTATTGAGCCTCAAGTTCGTAGCTTAAATTTCAGTTGCATGATTCTCAAATAAACGTTGTGTATCATGCCAGCAGCTTTCCAATATCTGCTCGAAAAGAGTAGATTAATACTTCGGAAGAAAAGCGAGGGGAAAATAAACAAAATTAGGGATACGACCATCCAAGGAACATTGAACTAGGAAATTTATGGGTTCTAAATTATCTATGTGGGATTGTGGTGGCTTTCTTATTGTTGAGAAGGGCTCATTCGCAACAATTTAAAAATCACAAGAAGCTGTAATGTATACAATATTAAGTATGGAATCTTCTTACATGTTTTATGGAAATTGGTTTGTTTGCTTGTATGGAACAGATGAGTACTGATGTTACACGAGCATCTGCTCCAAAACCCTGGTTTTCTCCGGTATTTTCATGAACCAGAGCTAGCAGGGAGTCATAAGGTCAGATTAAGCAGATTTTTCGGTACAGGGGAGAAATGATAAGTGTAGATGAAGAAAGTTTTACAAGACGTAAGTCATAACAGACTACCTTTGCCATTCACCTAACGACTACCCATGAGTTCAAATCCTGTTTAATCGACTCTTGACTTAAGCTTTTGGATCAAATGGATCTTTATTAATGTTAAACCAAATGCCAAAAAACATGGATGATATGATCATTGATCCTGGAAGTGCGTTCACCTGACTCCGTGAGTCTATTTGAGCACCAGCGCTAGGTAGATCTTTGGCGAATTCGTGCTCCGAGGATGACACAAACCAAGCTCTAAGGGCTTTCTGGCAGGCACGTTCAACTTTGCAGAGCCGGCTGATACAGCAATGGGCATTGACAGCATTTTTTTCCGATGAAGAAGAGGTTTTTTTCATGGCTACTTATCCCATTTCTGGCAACAAATGAAAATCTCACAATAATAGTAATAAGGGTTCAACAGTTTTACAAGGTTAAGCTTCTGGATTAATCACATCGATTATTGATTCAGAATGTCAATGTCTGAAATTATTTATAAAGTCCATAATGATCCTTCTAAATCGTGCTTGTCCTACTCCTATACTCACCAAGTTGCCAACCCTGAAGAGAGCGCACATTGTCTGCTTAAGACCAAATAGCTTGCAAACAAAAGATGATTTGGTTTAATGTCAGGGCACATGATGTCTGAGGCTTGCCCCGAGGGTCATTGAAAGCTTGCTTTCTTCTTTGTGCATGAAGCTGCAGTCCCACAAGCTTATTTTACTCAGAGTAACAGAAATAGCAACAATTATACACCACTCAAAAACAGACCAAACGGAGACATTTCCCTTTCTCCAAATGCAAAGACAAACAAGTTCATCCTTGGATAATCACGAATATCCTCAACTTACACCAGGTTGCCCATCTACTCAAAATGCAAAGACAAACAAGTTCTCCAGTTTTTCCCTCTTCTTGCGGGTTTTTTTCATCCTCAGCACCTTCCTAGTCAACAGAAGATCATAGACAGGGTCACATAGAGAATATAAAACGTTTTTCATGCCTATAAAGATAGCCAACCAAAACAGGATAAGAAAAGATACTTCTGAACCTAGTGATAAAAAACCTCTAGTGAATCCAAAAGATTTGCAGGCTCCAAATGCTGGCATCTGGAAAGAAACATGAAAGAGTAACTTGTGCATGTGCATTGCCTCATCCAAGGATGGTATTCAGTAGATACTTCGATATGGAACCAACATCTCACCATGTAAATAATTGTAAAAGTTATCTCCGTATATATCTTCGAAAACATCTCTAAAACAGAAATAGCTATCTCTTAACGCGGGCCCTAGTTTGACAACATTCTTGTCAAAAACTCACAACAAACCCCAATTCACCTACCCTTCCAAACCCCCTGGAAAAAAAAAGGAAAGTGAGGGCCAGCCAGCAGCTGTTCCCAATTGGAAAGCCGATGGCTGAATTTACAGGGAGTCTATTCTTCTAAATAACCCTTTGAAATAGCAACTTCCCTTTACTTAAAGAGTTGCACATTTCGTCATAGTATGCAACAAATCAACAATGCAGGTAGGATAAATCACAAAATGCGGCAATGAACTAGCAAAATATATATATCATATCTTCAACTCAATTTTGAAGTGAATTGTTCAGATCCTATGTTTGTAGACTAGTAAAACTGTACAAACTTTGCTATGAGCTAAAATTTACATTAGAATCTCAAGTAACGTCATCAAACTATTTCAATATTCATACTCTAACGCCATGAGTTTAGCAAAAACTACGGATCACAGAATTCAGCATTGACAATAACGAACCCAAAACATATTTGAGAAAGACCAAATACATATTTCAGACAAATTTATGAAACTTATGATGCATATTTAAAATAGAAAAGGTAATGATCATTCACTCTTTCTCAAGAAAAATCCGAAACCAAAGCATGCATGGTGCTTTAACATGCACATATTGATGCAATTATATGAGCAAATCAAGTAAATGGGATCTTACCACCAAGTACGTGTGCCAAAACTTTTCAGAGATGACGGACATGAGTTGCACAAAGCTTGTAATGTAGATAACATCACGTAGATAGCTACAAGATATTACCACCATCGGGAGGCAACATCTTATCACAAAAATATTTTTTTTGAAGAACACGGTGTGGTTGTGTAACACCCCCTATTGGATGGGAGTAACTTTTCAATTTTTAGTTATTACATGTATCTATTTGAGTATATATAAAATATGTTCTTACTAGATTTCCATTAAATATTTGATCTTTTTTTCACGAATGAAAGAAATTAAAGTAGGGGCACAATCAAATCTGATGCAATCTTCAACAAAGAGTATAATTTATGGTATATAAACATGTTTCCTATATAAAATTTGTTCTACCTAATCCCAACTGAGCATATTTTATCACTGAATTAGACTATTAGTTTCAAATTAAATCATGATTTCTAGAATTCCTTTCCTTTTAGATGATGCGAATGAAAGCAAACCAGTCTAGGCGTAACACCATTAACGAGGGAGTCATATTTTGCAAATTTATGAGAGCCCCAGGATATTTACGTTGTCAACCACTAACTTATCTAAAATCAACATATAAATATATAAAGGTATAATTTAATTCGTCAAGTCTTGAGTTTATTTTTTATCAGTTATCATTTTAAGTTCTACAAATTTTAAGGCCACCGTAAATTTATATAGTTATTAACTTCAGAGCTTATGGGATTAGTTAAAGTACGCGCAAACTGACAAGGACACTCACATTAATTAAAAAAAATCACTACATAACTAAAAAATATTATGCCTCACAATTAAACTAAAAAACAAAAAGGCAGCACCATTAAAAAGTAAATGTGAGCAAAAAACCAAAAAAACTGGAAAAAAAATAATTAAAAAAACTGAACCGTGAAAAAAAACCGATTACAATTTTTAAAAAACCTACCGATTCGGTTCGGTTTTGGTTTTATAAGCATGATACCAAAAAAACCAAACCGAACCCAAACAAAAAAAACGAGTCAAACCCGAAAAACATAGCCAACTTGGAACTTTTTTTTGTTGTTTTTTTTTAATTTATAATTTAGTTTTTTTATTAATATTTAGAGTTGATAATATATTTAAAATATCTTTAATATAGTTATTTCAATATTAAAAAAATATCTCAACAACATTAAATAACTTGATTTTATAAGGTATTATTTAAATTATTTTTCTTGTTTTTTATTTATTTATTAAGAGTTAAGGGATTAGAATTAAAGAATAGAAAAATATTGAGGTGTGGGGGGGGGGGGGGGGGGGGGGGGGGGGAGATGAATAATGCCAATAATGAAAATTCAGGCAAAAAGAGAGAGAGAGAGAAAGACAAAAAATAAAATAAAAAAGAGAAAAAAAAAAAGGAAGGGTCGTTCCCAAAGCCACAACGACCCTTCTATTGCCACATGCACCACTTTATAGGGAAAATGGATGCCTTTATTATTACAACGACAAAAAAGAAGACACAAATCAAATCACAGACAAAGTTTCACACGCTACTCAAAGGTAGGGGACCTTTGTCAAGTTGTGGAGCGAACACTTATTTATTTATTTATTTAGTCTCTCAATTTTTAAAATCTCTTCAATTCAATCTTTTATTTTTAATTGTTTTTTTTCTAGTTTTCTTTTTAATTTCATCACTTAACGTAAACATTAGGTTGATTAGAAATTAAACATCATATTTTATTTTTTTTCATTAAACATTTCTATAAAATTATCATAATATCAAACAAACATCCCAACATTGAGATGATGAATGATTTTGTGATTTATTTTTTTAAATAAAAATAGTTTTGAAAACAACCCAAATTACTAAACTTTATTGAGTTAATGACTCGGTTAGGGGATTTAGTGGGGTAACTCAGGTTATCCCGGTTCACTAGTTTGGCTAGGTATCTTTTTTGTTTTTTTTTTCTAATTGAACTCGATTTTATAATCGTCTATTTTTTTTTATCATATAATTAAAAAAAAGTTAGTTTGGAGAAAAAATCATGTTACTAACTCATTTCAAAGTTCAGTATATAAATAGTAGAATAATGTTTATTTTTCAATGTGAGATTTGAAGTTTTTAGTATATATCTATATGTTCATAAGAGAAAAGTTATTTTTTTAACAGGGATAATAAATCTTTTGGTTTGAATACTTCAACTTAGAAGAATAAAATAGTAACTTTTCAATGTGGGATAAAAAAACTTTTGAAATAATCTTTTAAACTTAATTATTTACAACATATATAGCATATATTCACACGGATTGTTTCTTAATTTTTCATATAAAATATTAAAACTCAAATATTTTTTTCAATTTTTCCGAGTGACCCAAGTCAACTCATGTAACCCGGGACCCGATCCCTTGGCCAGGTCAACCTCCAGGTCAGGTTTGATAACTATGGTTCTCATGAAAATATAACTTTAAATAATGCAATTAAAAAGAAATAAAGTGATGTGACTGGTTATAAAACTAAAAACTAAAAACAAAAGAAAAAACCTCTTTTATTTTGTTCTGGAGTCTCTTTTAAAAACTATTAATTTTTTTGTTATGCATTTAATTTTTAGAGTGATTTTTTTTGTTCATCTATGATTTGTTTTTATCTTTTATATAGATAAACTATGTTTTTTAAAATAAAAAATATGTATTTTGGATGCTATTCTTAATATGTGTAGCCTTACATGTTATTCCTTTTTTCTTTATATTTATTCAATTAATTTAATATTTTATTTTTCAAGATTCAATATTTTGATCTACATTTATCTCTTGTTTTTTCAAATTTTGTTTTTAGATGTCATTAATAAGTTTTTATTGATTTATTAATGCACATAATTCTTAGTTTATTTGATTACATGTGTGCACAAACATTTTAATTGTTATATTTTTTGAACTACCAAAATGCATTGAAAAGACCTGCTTGGATAAATAAAAATATTTGACACACGACAGAATACAGGTCACATAGCTATTGGGTTCGGCTTTTAGCTAGACCCAAATATGTTTAATTTTTTTTTTGTCTCTTTAAATTTTTTTATTTAATTTTTTCATATGGTAAATAGAAAATGAATTGATGAACTTTTTTTTATTGTATAAATGTTGAGTGATGATAATTTTTTATTTGAAGTTGGGTTGGTTGAAATTATTTTTTTTTAGTGTTGAGCCCTATTACCCAGAAGGATTCAATAGCATTGGGTTCTAGTGTGAGTTGGGTTGCCGTGAAACCCAAAATACTTAATATATTTTTTTATTTTTTATAATTTTTTACAGTTTTTTTTTTTTTTAATTGATCACCGCTATACATTACCACAGTGGGCAGCACCACCTCTTCCCCTGACAATAACAATCAATGCATGCAGAAAGGTACCGAACCTGTTTGGGTTGTCTTGGACCACGACTAAACGGTGGTTGGAGCTGGGGTCTCGCGTTTAATGGTGGCTGGCAGAGACTAGAGGTTGTTGGGTTCCATTAACTTTTCTAGGGGTGTTGTGTTTGGGAGCACATTCATATGTGCTTTATAAAAATTTTAATTTTTTAATTTAATTTTTAATATCATTTTAATTTACTAATATTAAAAAAAATTAAAAAATAAAATCTATTATTTTAATATATTTTTTAAAAAATACTTTTAAAAATAATATCTGCAAGCTATACTTTATAAACAAAGCGAACCACCAGGGAAAGCACAAGACCGACCCATGGCTATTGTTGGATGGAAATGGTCACTGGTCCTTCGGTTTTTAATAACAGGATCCAGCTGATAAAAAAAACTAAAATTTTATTTTATAGGTAACTTGATTGAAATGCTAGTGAATTAGAAATGTGATAAAAAAAAAAAAAAAATTAAAATTTTAAAAAAGAAACAATTCTCAAGCACACACTGAGTTTATATATAAAGACTGTATTGGACATCGAAAACCAAAAAAGAAACAAGAAACAGGAAGAGAGAGAGAGAGAGAGGAACAACACCTAAAAAACCATGTCTAGTCAATCATCATCCGAGCTTCATGTTGTGATGTTTCCATTCTTTGCATTTGGTCACATAAGCCCATTTGTGCAACTCTCAACAAGCTTTCCCTCCATGGAGTTCGAATCTCTTTCTTGTCAGCTCCTGGCAACATTGCACGCATCAAGTCCTCTCTTCTTGCCACTCCCACCACCCAAATCATCTCTCTTCCAATCCCTGCGGTTGAGGGCCTCCCTCCGGGGCATAACAGCACCGCAGAGACAACACCGGCTGTGGCTGATCTCCTCAAGAAAGCTCTAGACCTCATGCAGCCTCAAATCAAGGCCATATTGGCAGAACTCAAACCCCATTTTGTGTTCTTCGATCTCTTACAGCACTGGGTTCCAAAGCTAGCTTCCCAGATTGGCATAAAAACAATAAGCTACACTGTTTTCTCTGCCACTTCAACTTCATACCTTACTGTCCCTGCCAGAATAAGTGAAGAAGGAGAAAGTCCCTCGATTGAGGATCTCATGAAACCTCCAAATGGGTATCCTTCATCATCCATTACTTCTGTAAAAGCCTTTCAGGCTCGAGACTTCTCGGTTGTATATAAGAGCTTTGATGGTGGTCCTACTATATGCGATAGAGCTGTCGGTAGTCGTCTTGGTTGCACTGCAATGCTCTTGAAGACATGTCAAGAAATGGAAGGACCGTACGTGGATTTTATAAAAACACAGTTTAAAAAACCTGTACTTTTAACTGGTCCTCTAGTCCCTGATCCACCTTCTGGAGTACTCGATGAGAAATGGGCTAATTGGTTGGGTCAATTTCCTGCCAAATCTGTGATTTTTTGCTCATTCGGCAGCGAAACATTCCTGAACCATGACCAAATAAAAGAGCTTGTTCTTGGTTTGGAACTCACTGGTTTACCATTTTTCCTTGTTTTGAACTTTCCTGCAGAGCTCGACAGCCAAACCGAGTTAAACGAG
Source organism: Populus simonii (assembly GCA_007827005.2). NCBI lineage: Eukaryota > Viridiplantae > Streptophyta > Magnoliopsida > Malpighiales > Salicaceae > Populus > Populus simonii. The sequence goes on from CM017464.2 coordinate 17,193,337, forward strand.
GCTTTACCATCGAGGTTCTTAGAGAGGGTCAAGGGGAGAGGAGTTCTGCACACAGGGTGGGTTCAGCAACAGCTTATACTCGCACATAGTAGTGTAGGGTGTTATGTCTGTCACTCAGGGTTTAGCTCTCTGATTGAAGCATTGGTGAATGACTGTCAATTGGCCATGCTACCACTGAAGGGTGACCAGTTCTTGAACACCAAGCTCATAGCTGGAGACCTGAAGGCTGGGGTGGAGATAAATAGAGAGATGAGGATGGGTATTTGGAAAGGATGATATTTGTGAAGCTGTCAAAACTGTCATGCTGGATGGAGACAAGGAGCCTGGCAAGTCTATGAGGGAAAATCACAAAAAATGGAGGGAATTTCTGTTGAACGCACAGATTCAGAACAAGTACATTGTAGAGTTGATTGAGGAACTGAAAGCCATGGCTTAGAATCGTATTTGTCGATCATGCTACATATTCAAGCATCTATTGAGTCCGCTTGCAGTCTGTCTCTCCTTCAATTTGTAGCCACAGCGTACTGCCCTCCTTTAAAAAATAATTTCTTGTTGCAGCACCTGCTTTTAGATGTATTTCTCTTGAAATAAAATAAAAAAAAGGAGATAAATTAATGATGATGAACTTCTTTTTCGAGTCCTCAGTTTGATTTGCACTTAGTTAAAATTATTTTAAAAAAAATCATTATATCACCTCTTTATCATCATATATCTCTATCGTATCATCACCTCTTCAAACACAATGCCAGGAAAATGTTTAATACTGCTGTTTTGCATCAACTACCACCATTGTTTTGAACATCGTTGTCATTATTATCACCGTCACTTTAAATGATCTATCAAAATCTATCAAGAGAAAATAATTCAGTTTCAGGAAAATGTTTTCTAAAATATATTTTTACAAAACAAAGGCACCCTATTTGCACACACAAATTAAAGAGACGGGAATTCTAAAGCATCTAAAATTAGATTAAAAAAAAAAAAAACTAAGGCTGGGTATTGATGATGAGCCGCACTGTTTACCCATACAAAACACTGTTTACACATACTATGAATGACATTGTGTATTTTTAATAATTCATTTTGATCCTTAAATTTTTATTCTATGTGATTTTGGGATGCCCTTTAAATTAATAAAATATTCTTTCATAGTTCTTAAAAATAATGTTATATATTTTTACGGGAATGTTTGCAATTTTTTTCCGATCATTATATATATACACGAGATATGACAAAAAAATTAAAAATTTATTCATCGATATTCAATGAAAATGAATTTTTTTTGTGTTATTTTAATAGATTTTGACATTATTTTATCACATTAATTAAGGTTTTTTGTTTTTTTTACTTTCAATCACATACAAAATATTTAGACATTATTTTAATATATTTTTATTAAAACTTGCTTTTGAGATCATGATAGTTTATTTATCTATAAAATAATGCTTTTGATTACAAAACTTACTTTTGTTAAAATAATAAAGAGATGCATTGATAAAGCCATGTAGTTTAGATTAAAAGATATATTTTTCTAATTTGAACTATTTCAAATGATTCAAAATTTTAACAAACTTCTATTTTAATTGTCATTGCTTTTTATTTTTAAAAAATGTGCTTCTAATGAAAAATCATGTCATTTGTTTTGACAATATTAGGGCTTTTTATGATGATATCATTGATTTCTGAATAATTATGTGTTAATATTAGATGAGATGAGACTATAATATTTATTTATTTATTATTAATTTTTATATGATTTTAAAAACAAATTGTTGTTCTGATGTTTTTTTATGCAGGTGCGTAAAAATGATATATTTTCAATTTTTTTATTTTTTAGTATCATAATAAATCTTTGCTTAAAAAAAAATGCTTCTCATAAAAAAAATATGTTTTCATAAAAATAAAAATGAAATGCATGAATGGAAAAATTAGGTTTTTGATAAAAAAATATATAAATTTTCTTTTTTAGTTAAAATCATTGTAGTTTTATCAAACTTTTTTTTTAATGTTGTTGATTTTATTCAATGACTATGTTGCTAATAAAAACAATTATGTTGTAAAAAATTACATGAATGAAAAAACAATTAATGAACTTAAACTAGTAAAAAGTTACTCATGAAAACGCACAAAGCAACGTACAAACTAGTTAATACTATGATACAATATACATAATTATTTTGAAAATAAGGTTCAATACGTTTATATATGAACTTAAACTTGCATCTAACAATCAAAGAATCTAAAGATTAAATGCAATATACCCATTGCTAAATATGCGTAATTAATCAAATAATAACTTAAAAATCAAATAAATTAAAGAATTAACTAAACTATTATTGCAGAAAAAAAACATAATTATTCAGAATTAGGTTTCATGTTTTATTTTGATTTACTTTTTATGGGATTATCGTAATCTTAGAAAAATATCTTAGTATTGAGTTCATTACAACATTTAACAGTGTTACTGACGAACCACATCTATATCGGTGTAAGAATGCCACTTTGTCGGTAAATTTTTTACCGACTAAATCCCCGACAGAAAGCGTCTGTCAGCATAGCGTTCGTTGGTAATTCCACATTCTGTCGGTAAAAAAAATACCGATGGTTTTACAGAAGGAAAATGCATGCAAAAAAAAAAATCCCGCTGGAAATATACCGACGGAAATATTCTGTCGGTGATCATGGCATATGCAGTAAATATTTTTCAACTCTTAGTGAAATGTCGACAGACAGTATCCGTTGGTATAAGCATCGGTGATTATGGCATTTTCAATAAAGTTTTTGCAACTCTCGGTAAAATGCTGACGAAATGTTTCCCTTTGTAGAGATGTTTTGTTGCATTTCTAGTAAATATTTTTCAACTCTATGTAAAATACCGATGAAAAAATTCCATCTGGAAATCTGTTGGTGGTGTTTTTTTAAATATTTTTTTAAAAATTATTTAGAATAAATAATATAAATTAATAGTGAAACACAAATTATGCAAATAAAATTGTATTAAACATAAAAAATATAAAAATAAAGTTAAATAATATTCATCCAAATATTCATTACAATTTAATGTGTTTCCAAAAAAAAAAAAAAAAACTAGAACAATGGCGGAGGTGGAGGAGGAGGTGCTGGTGGTGGAGGTTGGTCGTTCCCGGGACCAAACAACAAAAAAAGAGGCACACATGTATCACCTTTATGTGATCTAAAGTCCATGACCATTTGGCGGAGTTGTTCATAATTCATCGAGAGTTGCTTGTATTTTTTGGTGAGATGAGCCGTGTGTTGCTACAACGCCACGAATTCCTTTGATTGGATGCTCGATACTGATTGAGAGCTCCCAACGGTTGAGACACTACGGGCCGCCCGCAAGTTTTCTATCGTAGTGTTGGAGAGCCCGTACACCCGATTTTTATCAGGTCCACCAGATGATCATACCTCCATCCATAAATCCGGATCGAAATCTGGATAGTTTGAAGGATCGTCCCCATATCTTTTCCTTAACCGGCTATTATAAGTCTCCTGAAAATGAGAAAAGAAATCATGATATTCAATTCAAGCAAAATAATAACTTATGAAATAAAATGGTTGAACGAATATACCACGAAGTGTTGAGCGCGCTTGTCAACAAACTGTTGCACCCCCTTTTAGTGGCCTTCACTCCGCACGTGCATCTCTATAAACAGCTCCATTGGGCTCGGCTCACGTCCAAGAGACGTAGCATGTATGAAAAAATATTAATTAAGGAATAACAAGTTAATTAACGATATATTTCATTTAAATTAATCTTACCATCCGTTTCGCATGTGCAGCAAACGGAACGGAGCCGCTGGTGTACGTGGTCACCGAACTGTGAGCGTCGTGTGAACCGCTTAGACATCATATGCTTAATATATTGCAGCCATATATCCCCCGGGATGTATGGCAGTTTGAAATCCTTCTAAACCGCCACATCATTCCAGCCTTGCAGATCATTATCTTTCGCATATTTTTTAGCTTTTTTTATGATTCATACCAAAAATCACGCAACTACTTCCATAGTGACAAATTAGATTTTAATATAAATTTTTTTTAAAAAAATATCGTATTGTTATCGATGTTACCTAGTTGCCGCGTGATTTTTCCACACCCTCCTCACAACATTATCATGCGCATTGTCCTACTTGAATTTGTGCTGTGTATAAATAATTTATTTACAATTATAATAATAATTTATTAAAAATAAGCTGGAAATTAGAAATTAACACCAACCTGAAATCTTCGAAACCATGCATCGATATAAGGTCTCCATTCAGGATGTCTGGAAACCTGACTCCATTGAAATAATAGAATCTCCATCGATGATTTAAATGCCGATGATATTACTCGGGCCGTCTCAATGTTTGTGAACCTAAAAATAAATTAAATTAATGAAATATTTATTAGTTGTTCATAAATTATGCTATAATTATTTTTTTAAAAAAACCTAAAACCGAAACAAACTTACATTGAAAGGTCGTCCTTCCAATGTGTCTCGGACTTACGGGTGAATTGATTCCACAGTGAAGGCACACCGCATCTACTCTGTGAAACCGCGCTGGAAGAGGCAACATCGCGAGTGACATAGGTGCCTCTTCTAGAAGAACTAGCTGCGATCATATGTGAGCGACGAGATGTTGATTTCTTTCTACGCATCTACACAATTTTATACGAAGAATTACATAATTAAATTTGATTATTAAAAAAAATTCAGCAGCACCTCCCTTATACTAGAGACTACCTAAAGTTTTCAAACCTTCAAATATTGACAATAGCCACAACCAATTGACCCCATTCCAAAATCTTATATATAACTTAACATTTATACAAATAACAATTAAAATTAATGGGAATAAATAAACACATATCATGCAATAATAGAGTAAAATTGAGAAAAAAATAATTAAATTTAATCCTATATATTCAATTACTAATTACAAGGTAAATTCAATAATAACAATTAAAATTCAACAAAATATTCAATTATTATGGCAATACAAACAATAAAATATATTGAACAACTTAAAAAAAAAAAACTATAGACTTTAGGAATGAAAAATGCTTACCTTAATAATGTGTTTATTTCAAGACTTTATCTACATTATAAAAATACACAAAAACAAAAAACACAACAAAAATAACAATAACTAAAACAAAGAAAAAATAAAATAAAATCATTAAGCATATTAAATGGAAATACATATTTTTAATTTGTTGAAGATGGAACTAGAGATTACAAGCAAAAAACAAAAGTTTTGAAGCAAATAAGAGAAAACAAACAAAAACAAGAGAACTCTCAAACGAAGTAGAGTAAAAATGAACTGAAGGGGTGGTCGCTGGCATATTATATTATAAGAAAAATGTTTTACACTTTCCTTAATTTTGATAGTTAGTCAAAATTTTCTTCTTCGTCGTTGTCAATTGAATCGTCATCAGCTTCATAACAATCTTCAATATGGATATCATCATCATCATCATCATCATCATCTTCATCGATATTTACTTGTCCACTAGAGCTCAGAACAACATTCAACTTTTCTGCGTCAACATCAACAAGAATATCATCGAAAACAAGAAAATTTGAATTTTCTTCTAAGTCAATTGAAGAAGCAAATCGATATGGTTCAACCAACTCAGTAACTTGAAAGACTTCATCTCACATACTTGTATCTTCGTTCTCATCCTGAGAAACCTCGACATGACCCCTGGGTTTCGTTTTTAAAATGGATAATCAATCAACTCTTGATCAGTCCTTTCTAAATGAAGGGGTGTATGTTTAATAAACTTGTTGACATTGCTTTGCGAAAACAAAAACATCATTTACATTGCGGAGTCTAGCTTTCGAGTTGATTTCAACCAGACAATAGTGAGGATCTACTCTAATTCCTCTGTCAGTGGTGTCATACTAATAGCATTTGAATAAAAACACTTTATTCTGCTCGCTATGATATTGCGCAATTCGATGACCTCTTCTAATTTACCATAGTAGTCAACTTCAAACTCACTACAAGTCAATCCCTTAACACAAACACCGTTGTTATATGTCTTTCTTCCATGCCTGTTTTCTTCAGTATGAAACACATATCCATTAACAAAATACTTGTTATAGCACTTAACTTTTCTTTCAAGGCCTAGGCTTAGTGAAGACAATGAAATAACAACATTCCTTCCCATTTGATAAACCTTGTATATCATGTACAATAATGAACAGTAAATGGGAATTTTGTAATCACATATAGTAACTTTGCAAGAGATAATGAGTTTGTGATAGTACTTACATGTGTTCTGAACCACGTGGCAAATTGTTCATCTTGTAATCGAAAGATTTAAGATTCAATCAGTTGTGAGTTAGTGGACAATAAATATTGTCGATGTTGCCTACAAGGTTGTTCCAAATTATATGAGTTTATGACATTACAATATATAAATAGTACATTCTTAACAAAGTTTAAGTAGTACATATACTTACTGAATAAAAGGTTTCAGCTTATAACAGTTAAATAGAACATAATTGTGTGCTTGTCTGAACTCTATTTGAAACAAATATCTTCCCCTTACGACATTTTTAGGTGTGGGTCATCCAGGATTGGAGAATATTGACAAGTTTCCACTAGAAGGCACCGCCATCATCATATCGTGGAACGCAATTGATTCTCATTCTCAAATGAGGTTTGAAATAGTACGAGATAAATGTTGAGATCTCTTTAACAATATAGGCCTCACATTTTGAAGCCTCAACATGCGCCTTGTTCCTAAACTTTTTTTTAAGATTGAACAAGTACCTGCATGGAATTAATCATATATTTTCAATTAAGAAAAACAAAGAAAACACTTTTATATATGAATCACATTGCAATTGTAATATCTAACCATTCGAATTGATATATTCATCTATATTAGACCGGTCCTCCAACTTTTATCTTGAATGGTAAATGTATGGGGAGATGCTCCATTCAGTCAAAAAATGATGGAGGGAACATCATCTCAGGTTTGCATATTGTCTCGACGATATTTGTTTCAAGCCTGTCAATGTGATCAACATTCAACTTGGTGAAGCATATATTTCTAAAGAAATGATTGATCTCCGTGAGTGCATCTTATATCCTTATTGGCAACAAATCATGATAAGCTAATGGAATGAGTGTTTGCATAAACATGTGGCAATCATGACTCTTCATTCTATAGAATCTGCATTCCTTCATATTAACCAACTTTGATATGTTCGAGGCATGTCCATCGGGAAAACACAGACTCTTAAGCCATTTGTAGACTATTAGTTGTGTATTTTTCTCTAACACAAAGCTTGCTCTTAGTTTTGTGACCTGTGACCCATCAAAAACCAACTCCATATTTTTACGGTTACAGAACAAAGCTATATCCAATCTAGCCTTGATGTTGTCTTTTGTCTTCCCCTTCACATCCATGACAGTGTTGAAAATGTTCTCAAACACGTTCTTTTTTATGTGCATGACATTAAGGTTATGGTAGAGGAGATTGGTCTTTTAATAAAGAAGCTCCCAAAAAATACTTCACTTTACCCAATTGTAGGTCAAACCAAAACCATGAAACTTCTGCTTACCTGATTGGAAACCAAACACAATGTCACTATACTCTAATATAACATCATGTAATTCTTCACCAGAAAGATACGGGGTGCAACATCCTTTTCAACTCTGCCAACAAAGAAATCCTTTTTGTTCTTTCTGTACCTATGATTTGTTGGCAAGAAACAACGATGACAGTAAAAAAAAAAAGCTTTACCTCTGTTTGTTAGTGTGAATGCCTTGATGTTTTCTATGCAGTATGGACATGCTAGTTTTCCATACGTGCTTCAACCACAAACCATTTCATAACATGGAAAATCATTGATAGTCCACATCAAAGCCACCCTCATAACAAAATTCTATTTCCTCAATATATCATAAGTCAAAGCTTCGGAAGACCACAACTGCATCAACTCATCAATCAACGGTCGAAGACAAACATATATATATATTTCGGCCTGGACTGCTTGGATCGGGTATGACAGTAGATAAAAATATGAACTCCAGCCTCATACAAATCTCCGGTGGCAAGTTATAAATTATGAGTATGGCCGGCCAACAAAAATAAGGAGCAACAAATGACCCGAATGGGTTGAATCCGTCTGTACACAACTCAAGACACACATTCCTTGATTTAGCTGAAAAGTGAGGATGCACACCTTTAAAGTGTTTTCATGCTTCACCTTCAAAAAGATGCACCATCATTCCATCAACCGCATCATGTGATTGGTGCCATGTCATGTGCTCAACAGTCCTTGGTGACATGAATAATCTCTGTAGTCTACGTGTGATTGGGAAGTATCTAAGTTTTTTTATGCCATGAGAGTCTTTCCGTTGCCAGTTATGGGTTTGTAATGGAATGCCCACAAGTCATGCACTCGGTTAGCTCAATATTTTCAAGGTAGTATAACATGTAGAAGTTAGGGCACATGTCAATTTTCTAGTATCTTAAACCGAGGGGTTTCATCATGGACTTTGCAGCATATAAATTTATTTTCAGCCTGTTCCCTTTAGGTAAAGTGCTTCTTGCCCATTCAATAGTTTTGTCATGACCGATCTCACTCAACCCCTGATCTGACTTGATGGTGAACACCTGTGCTACGACCGATAATTTACTATGGTTCGTGCAACCATCCCATAATGGTTCATCATAATCTTTCAACAGATAAAAAAACCTTGCTGCGTCTGCATTAGGTTCTTCTTCTATGATTGAACATTGACTGACATTACTTTGATTCATTCTCATTGCATCCATAACCATATTTCTATAAGGATTACTGTTGTCATTTGCAACTCTATGCACATTGCTAGCACTAGAAGTTGACCCAACCACCCTTTCTATCATGCTCTCATTACGAACAAATAATTCTCCGTGTGCATACCAACACATGTAGTCCTCCATGAACCCTTTATGTATAAGATGCATCATTACAATATTTGGATGCAAATACTTTTATTTTTACACTTCCTGTATGGACACCTAATACCGCCTCTAGTAAAATTTATGGGAATAAATGTTGTGAAATTAATAAAATCCTAAACCCCATTACAATAATCCATCCTTTGTAATTATTGGGGTGAATCTCGATACATCCATGAACGATCATCCATGACTTCTATCGAACCTCTATAAAATTATGATGACAACATGTATTAATTAACTATGTTAGGTAATAAATTTGCAAAAATATTGGTTTACCTCGAGATTATCCAACAAATAATTAAAACTTCTCATAAATATTCATTATTAATTATCAATGTTCATACAAATTTATACATATAAATTTATGGAAATTACAACTTCGCAATAGCATTGATAAAAATTAAAACGGACCCGTTAAACAAGCTATTAATTATTTCACCACAACACATATAATTCAGTAATTCAACAAAGTTTCAACAATTTACAAGCAAATACAATTTTAAAAAATCTAAAACAAACTATAACAAGTACAAAGTTATACATTCATACTACAAGTTTGTTTAAGAAATAACAATAAAACATGACATACACTAACAAAATACATATACTAAAAAAATAAAATTGACATTTAAATGTTAAAATTAAAAAAGATAGATTTACTTACAAAAAATAATAAAATCCACAATAAATCAGAACACGGTACTGTGACCACAAAACTTAAAGAAATATGACTTGTGTTGAGAAGAGGAAGATATTATTAGGGGGGTGGTTGTTTGCAGTTTGGGAGTGGAGAGTTGGGATGGGAAAGAAGAAGAAGAAATAGGGGAGGAGAGGGTCGGCAAAGTGGTGATATATTAACTATTACCGATGGAATCATTAATGAAATACTTATATCGGTGATTCTGTCGGTAATTCTGACGGTTAATTGGTCACGTCACTGTACGGAGATCCCGGTTTGAATCCCTCGGTAAGCCCGTCGGTAAAATCGCCCGCAAAAACTTCCATGTCATCGAACCGCTTTTTTTTTAAAAAAATTCTATACATTCCTTTTGTAATTTCATCGGTATATACAAATGGCATTACGGACGAAATAGTGTTCGTCGGTAATTATCACTGCAATTTACCGACATAATTATTATGTCGGTAATTCTGTTGGTTTTAGGTGAATTTCTGATAGTGGTTGATGTTTGATTTTGCAAGCGTCTATTTTTTATCACATAATTAATTTAAATGGTTTTTTTTTTTAACTCAATAGAGTTCATAACCCAGATCGCAAGTTTGATGAGTTAACGTAGGTTGAACCGGGTTAACCAATGTGTCACTGTCTCAATATTTTAAAAAGATGTCATTTTGAAAATGTTTTTAAATCCAAACCATGTTTTCATTAATTGTCTGAATTTACTTTAACTCGTCAAATTGATTGGAAGATTATCTAGAGGTTTATTGACATTTTAATTTAAAATGTTGTCTGAATAACTTCTATACAATTTAATTTAAAACTTAAGCTAAACAAAAAAAATATTATCTAGAGGTTTCAACTTTGATCCATTAAATTGGATTTAATGCACTCTCAAATATCTTCGCTGGACATAACGTTTTTACATGTGAAAATTTCTTCGCCCACCATAATCATAGTGCATGTAATTATCTAGTTATAATCCATTAGTTAAAGGTTCAAATCCCGTTAATATCATAGATCGACATTAATATTTACTTTTCACACCATTCAATATTTATAATCAATTTATTGACATTTTGAATTTTCTTATATAACTATTAACAAAAACTTTAAAAGTGTGGTGTTTTTACTGTAATATGTATTGTAGTATAGGAGAGAGAGCATTATGAATTGTAATAATATTTTTTTTTATTTTAATATTTTTTGTCTGGTTATTAATTTTTTTTTATTTTGTCTTTCAACAATGCATTAAATGAAAATTAAACTTAATAATTTATTTTTATTTATTTTATATTGAGTTATCATAATATTAAAAAAAAATAAAAATCCCAGTATACCAAGATGACGGAACCCAATTTTCCTATAATGTAAGGTGGCTGAAGCTAAACTAGGAGGTGACATGTCATATGCACTTGAAAAAAAAAATAGACAAACTTACTGTCTACCCATTTCAGGTAAAATAAAAGAAGTTAATGGGCTAGCATTGGGCTTGCCTTAGCAGCCCACCTCTTGCCTTTATTTTTTATAGGATAGGTGTGTTGGCCCATCCAGGCCCAATTGCCTTAATATTCTTTAAGTTTTTTTTTTTTTATATTATTTGAATTGCAATTCATTAAGATAAATTTATGAGAAATTTTTATGGACATTATTTTATTAAAATTCTTTCAATGTTTGATTTGTTTTTAAATAAGATTATAACATTCTTTTAATAACACTTACAAATGCTCTTGTTTAGCCCTTTGCAATGATTTTTTATTCTTGGTGACTTTCTTGCATGTACTAATTTTTATTATCATATGATCAAACCCAACCAAATCCAAGGCTTAGGTTATGGTTTTGACGAGTAAACTAAGTTGACCCGAGTTAATTCACAGTATTATTATCTTAGTATATAATGAAAACGTTAGGTCTTTACCATATGCAATAAACAAAACAGATCTTGTATAAATATTAACGTTAGGTACAAATTCTGTACGATCCCCAACCTAACTAGTAGACGATGATTAGCTATCATATTGGGTAGCTGACACCTAACCCCATCAACACCACCAAGGATCAGCTTGTTTATGTGCTTGCTAGCCCTAACACTAGTGCCTACTAAAACCCGCTCATCCCGGGTTTTGCCGGGTCAACTTGTTGGATCAGCCCCGAATTAACCAGGTCTCGGGTTGACTCGCCGGGCCGAGTTTCAAAACCATGTTTAGAAGGCTATATCTACGGAGCCTGTTAAGGTTGAGGGTCAAGGAGGCTCACTACAATGCTAACCCCTTTCCTCTTGATTTTGCTTGTTTCGTGTCTGGAATGACGCATTTAATCCTTGATTAATTTTATTAAATGTACAATCTATTTTATTAAATATTAAAAAATACTTTGATATGAGCTATAGCATAGCCTAAACTAATTGGCTAGTAAAATACCATATAATTAATAACTATTAGAATAACCTATCATTAATATGGGTATAAGGCATTATATGAACTAAAGTTCCAGTGATATGTAACCACTTATGTGGTTTTATTTATAATGCCATTTTAAAAAATATGATTATATCATCAAATATCATCACTACTAGTTACAAACTCTCTATTTTTATTAGTTAACAGTTACTAACTAATGAAAAACAGTAAATATAATTTAAGATAATAATATAGTGATATCAAATTAAAGATAATTAATTCTTATCAAGGAGTTTGTATATTATCATAAAGTATACATTCAAGAACTCTGGTATTTTGTTACTACATCTATATAATTGATATCATAATACTATTATTGTCGCACGTGTGTGGCGTCGTGGTGATCGTCCACTCTTGTAGGTATCGAGAAAATGGGGAAAACAAGGATTTCTTGTCTTTTTCTAGTGTATAGAGTGAATGAGAGTCGCCACTTAATATTTTGATTACTAGGAACCCTAACTGGTTTCAGAGATCGGGTGCGGGGACTGGTTGCGTAAAGGGAAGGTATTAGCACCTCAAATATATTCTACCTAAGGTAAGCTGCATTGTTTATTTTTCTGATAAAACTAAGGTCTTGTCATGTTTTCTAGTTGTTGGTCTGTCTAAGGTTTAAGAAAAGTTCTTCTCAGTAAAGAGATCCTTATCTTATAGGGTAAAACCCAACCATTCTAAAGTCTATACATAAAAGAATTACCTTTTAATATCGGGAACATGTCTTACAAATAAATTCATAATTTCAGATATTAAAATAAAACTGGTGCTTTGGAATTTGATTTGCTTTTCTAGAAGAATCCCTCGCTCTTGTATGGAGCAAACTAGGGTGCTCTCTTCCCACCCGGTGTTGCCTCTGACCTGGGAGTGATTTGGAGAATTGGAGATGGAGTTAGCAGAATGTAGATTTTAATTTTCTATCAAACTTGTGAAATCAGTATGATTTTACCGATTTTGAGCAAATTTGACCGGTTTTGACCAATTTTACTGGTTTTCAAGTTTTTAACCTGATTTTACACATTTTACATGTTTTGACTCGTAAAATCATACAATTTTACGACTCAAAACGTGTTTTTGATAACATTGATCTACACCTCTACTCTAGCACCATCTTCACCACCCACCATCTACCCTTACCTATCACTATTATTACCATAATAATCATCACCTCAATATTACAATATATTATGATCATTAAAATTCCAAAATTATAAAATTCTCAAAGTGCGTTAAAATTTTAACTATAAAATCCTTCTCTCTCTCTTTTTTTTTTCCTTTCTAATTTGTTGTTGTTACGAGGGTCTATTTCAATCTAATGATTGAGTTTTATATATTTTTCTTCTTTTGTTGTGCTTTGAAGGTTCTTGGAGCTGAAATGTTTTATGCAAAGATGGGAGACACTACTATGGAGTACACGGGAGAGTTGATCTAGTTTAGCATGCCTCCCCCAACAAAAAAAAGAAGGAAAAAAAGTGCTTAGATTGCCGACTTCTATCAAAATCTGATGCAACTTTTGCTTTTGCTCACATATATAGCGTACATGTGTTTTCTAATAGATTCATGATTTAGATTTAGTTAGGGGGTGATTGGCTGTCAATTAGGTCATACACAACAAACTTAGCTCCATTTTCTTGTATTTGATTCATAACAATTCTTGGAATCACGTTCATCACTCTATTTTTCTGTTGTCTTTTTCAAAATGTCAAATTTTAAACAGTGACGTTCAGAGTCTTCCTTGCTGTGGCATTGTACATCCAGTTCAAGTTCTTGCGCGTTGACATGCATTTGCTACACATCTTATCTAACATATTAATTCGATGATTTTCATCTGAATCAACTTTAGCCTAGTTAAAACTACGGATCTGTTACGGCTTAGCTCAAAAATATATTAATAATATATGGGATTATTGGTTGTTTTCATCACCAACATTTAATAAAGAATTAAGAACAAAATAAATATAAAGATCCTTATTAACAAAAGGATATTTTTGTCGTAAGAAAAAGATTCATATTCAAAGAAACACTAAAAGAGGATTCTAATTCAACGAAGAAAAGAACTTATATACAGAAAAATTTACATCAAATGGAAATACTTATTGGAGAAAGAATATGCTGATCTAGGAAAAATTTGTGATTGAATTACTGTTTGAAGTTGAAGTCCCACCAATATCTTGAGCATATTTACGCTTTCTATGGCTCTGCTCCATGGAATGGTTTTCCTTGTTATCGGACAGAACTTGATCGTGGCAACGTTTTGGTTCTGAGTTAAATTCATCAAAACCTATAGTGTGTGCCACATAATCATGTGACCATCTGTTTTTATTGGTAGCAGTATCCAGTCTATCCTCTTTGGACCTATAAACCACTGCTAGCACACAGTGGTCCAACTGTGTTATTTCCAAAAGAAAAGCAAGTAATTGTCAGCATGCTAAACAAGACCCTGTTTTTTTTTTTTTTTTTTTTAAAAAAAAAACCAAGCAAAACATTTTACAGACCATGCCTTCATTTTCAATGGTTTGTGTGGGAGGATCTACAAGCCTGAATTCATACATAAGCCAACGTGTCTTCCTTTTATCCTTATCGAAGAAGACAAGAGATGACCTGGTACCAATGGTTTGTCCATCGTTATTTTCGATAATGGGAATGGGAGATGAATTCATCTTCCAATGTCCATTCGGGGTGTTTCGTTTACCCTTCCTTGCTCCATTTATATGGAGTTTGTAAATAGGAGTAAAAATATACATCCTGCCATTACAATGGCGATGCACTTTATCTGTTCATTAAAAAACTAACTCACACTATTAGCGCAAATCAAATAATCTTCTCTCTCTCAATATATATTTCTTTAAATATGAACTTGTTTATTGAAAGAAAATCTTTGTTTATTCAAAGAAAACATGAAGCTTGACCTACCTTGTGGTAAGTTTTGAGGATCATATTTATAGAGATCAAAGTCACCAAAAATACCTTCACAAATTGCACCACCACCATATTTTCTTGCACGTAAATAATAATCAAGCAATTCTATGTCACTAGGGTTAAATCTCCAACCAACTGGTCCAAACTTGAACCAATCCATCCAATTGGCTGATGTAGATAAGCTTCTAAACGCTTCCCTTACTTGATCGTGACGCCTCGGTTCACCATCACTTTGCATCGCACGATCTACATCCCAGTTCTTCTCTGAGGTTTCTGAGATTGGTGTGCTCATCAAACTCTTGTCCGCCGCTTTTTGTTCTTTGAGGTTGTCCCTTCGATGTTTTTTTCTCCAGAAGAAAAGAGGAAAGGAAAGTTTAACCTCTAGTGATTCGGAAAGGTTTAGGGCATAAGTGTATTTATAGTAGAGTGGGAGACAATGTTTCATTGGGTCTTTCAAACCCTACTTCGTAAAGGATTTTGTAGCATATATAATTCGTCACTAATGCTATTTCTCGAGATATTCACAAACACAAATAAACAATTAGATTAATAAATCCAGTAGATGAATATCTATGCCTCTTAAATCTTCCTAAAATTATTTATTTATTAAAACTTAGTCCTTATAGTTTAATGAAAGTAGTTAATTAGCCTTTTTAGTGTTAGACATATATTTAATCCCTCTGTTTAAAATCCGATCAAGTACAACTTACCATGTCCCTCAGCCAATTAAATCTTCTTTTTTAATATTTTAATTAAAACAAAATACACGCGCGCATATATATATATATATATATATATATATATATATATATATATATATATATGGGTAAGATAGGGAGATTTATTAGGAAAGTTGGTATCTTTTTTGAAACAAAAGGATAATAAATTGAGAATGTGGTCAAAAAATTATTTATAATCAATTAGTAAAATATTTTTGGCTCACGCTACGCCGTATGTCATATCAATTTTTTTTAATGTCTAAAAAATATTCATGTATTGCTAATGTTTTTCTAGCAAAAGAATTAAATCATGTAGAGATTGACTTGATATGATCCGATTGACTTAATGAGTATAACCTGGGTTAAAAAAATTAGTTTGATTAAAACATAATAGTTCAAGACGATATCTCCTTAAAAAAATTAAGATGAAAATATATTGGATCGACTCGGGTTAACCTGGGTTAACTTGTTAAATTTGCAACCCTAATCATGAGACCATGATAACCCAACAAAAAGTAAATTAAAAAAAAAATTGAAGCCTAATTCTCAATCAAATCAATGTTGAAAGATAAAATTGAAAAGAAAATCAATTAAAAAAATAACCATGGTCAACCCGGATTAACCTTCCAAAACCGCAACCTAGATCACGAGACTGAGATAACACTACAGAAAGTAAATAAAAATAAATTATGAAACTCAATTCTCAATTAATCAAATGTTGAAGGTTGAAATTAAAAACAAATCAATTAAAAAAGTCACAAAAACAACCTGAATTGAATCAGTTTAATACACCAAACTCATGATCCGGGTTATGAGATCGGAATAACATCACAGAAAACAAATAAAAAAATAATTCGAGTCAACCCGAGTTGACCTACCATACCCTCAAGTTTGAAATGAGGGATGAAGTATACCTAAAAATCACACATTGAAAGCATATTATATGGTTTGGAAATGAAGGGTGTGTCAGCTCTTATGTATATCAGTCCTTTAAGATAGTTCAAATACTAGGCGCAGTTACATATAGATTGACCTTACCACTGTTCTTGTCAAGGATACATGATATATTCTATGTATAATTACATAGAAAGGCTTAGATGGATATGGATACTACCCCAAGTTTCGCTAGAACTTAAGCAATATTTGACCTTGGAAGCACAACCATTTAGAATTTTGAACAGGAGTGAGAAGGAAGTAAGAAATAAAAGGATTCTGATGGTCAACACTTTAGAAAAGCTCTCAATTTGAGGAGGTAACTAGCGAAAGAGAGTCAGAAATAAAAAAATATATATCCATAATTATTTTCATAAGCAAGTATAAATCTAAAAATTTTAAGGACAAAATTTATTAGGAGGGAAAAATATGAACCCTGGGATGATTAAAAAAATAAAATTTTAAAAATGGGATAAATGAGTATTTAAGGAAAATAATAAAATAAAATAATATAAGTGTAAGGTAACTAAATAAATATTTTAGAGAGAGGTGTATATATATATATATATATATATATATATATATATATATATATATATACAAAATTTATTAGGAGGGAAAAATATGAACCCTGGGATGATTAAAAAAATAAAATTTTAAAAATGGGATAAATGAGTATTTAAGGAAAATAATAAAATAAAATAATATAAGTGTAAGGTAACTAAATAAATATTTTAGAGAGAGGTGTATATATATATATATATATATATACAAAATTTATTAGGAGGGAAAAATATGAACCCTGGGATGATTAAAAAAATAAAATTTTAAAAATGGGATAAATGAGTATTTAAGGAAAATAATAAAATAAAATAATATAAGTGTAAGGTAACTAAATAAATATTTTAGAGAGAGGAATATATATATATATAGTTAGATGAAATTACTAGTATAAAGTTATATTGGGATTTATGAAAGGTTACCTGAAATAAAAGAAGTAATGGAATAAGAAAGGGTAAATAAGTAATTAATTAAAAAAAATAATTCACCGCTCTCTCACCTATTAAACTGACGGTACAGCAAGAGAAAGAGAGACAAAAAAGTTTTCTTTCCTTCTTCCTTTCTTCCACCATTGAAGGGTAAGAGAAGTGTAAATAGGAGTGAAAAGAGAGAGTTTTGAGAGAGAAGAACACACCCATACCAAAATCAAGAGAGATTAAAGAGGGGGGAGATTGGGTTAGAGAGAAAAAGTGAAGAAAGATATGGAAAAAGAGAGAAGTCTTGAGAAATTTCAACTAATTAATTTTTGAAATACATTTTGAAACCAGGCGAGATGTTTGGAACCTCTCTATATTAATTTAAACAAAAATTAATTGATTTTCAGAAAACTTTAGCAAGAAATGAATTAGAGTTTTTAAAATAAAAATTGGGGAAAAAAGGGATTTCTTAGAAATTAAGTTCCTAGAAGGAGTAAAATCATAGAAAAATAAAGAAGAAAAATGATAGATAAAAAGAACAATAGGGCTGACCTCATAGAGAATAAAAGGGGGAAATTAATTATGCATTTATGATATTGTTCATTGATTGTGTTATAAATATGTGTATGATGATTTTAATTGAGTTGAATTAATCAAATGATGAAATGTTAAGTAATTGAATGATTGGGCTTATTAGGATGACATTAAAAAAAATTAGAGAATTTTTAAATTGTATAGAATTATGTAAAACTGACATGGTTGACATGAGATGGAGAGGAATTTTTCAAATAATGGATAATAAAAATAAATAATCCTAGGGTAATGAGGAATATTGTTAGTGTCAACCTAAGTGAAAAAAATGGGAAAGAATTTGAAAGTTTAGGAATTTGTTGACAAATTATAATGTGAAAATATATATGAATGAATCATTATTCATCAGGAAACCAAATTAAGAATGATAAAAATATATGGTTTCCATCATATAAGCACATCCTCAAGTTTTTCTCCTTTATTTATTTATTCTTTTTTTTTTCATGTTGGATAAATCTTTGGTAACAATATGGTTCCAGATTTTGTTACTGAACGAGTAAAGGTATGATGAACAAAGGAACTTTTCAACATGGCTAATTGAGAAGAGATGAGAAGCCATTTTGTCAAAGTGATTGAATTCCAAACTTTTTCTCATATGTATATTACCACTTTAATTTTTCCCTTTCAAAAGAATCGGTGCAGCAGCTTAAGACACCGTTTGTTTTTGCATTTCAAAACATTTTTGAAAACAATTTAATTTTTTAAATTTTTTTCTTTACTTTAAATTAATATTTTTTTATGTTTTTAAATTATTTTGTTGTGCTGATATTAAAAATAATTTTAAAAAATAAAAAATATATATTATTTTGATACATTTCTGAGTGAAAGACACTTTAAAAAATAACTAATAAGGAAAGAAACCAGTGGACGAAGAAGGCAACATATATATATATATATATATATATATATATATATATATATATATATATATATATGCTACTATATTTAGAAAATCTAAATTGAAAAAAAGTATATTCACAAAAAATAAATAAATAACTGCTAGGTACATTTATTCAATATGTAGACTTTTTATTGCTGAACAAAATGAAAATTACATCTGTTTCATAGACTTTTTAACGATATAAAATGATACATCTTATTCATACAAAAAATAATAATTGATGATAAATCTATTGTTTATTTGCCCTTATCGCTCTTCAAAGAAATGAACCAAATAATAAATAGCCCATTAGCTATATCTGAAATCAGATTTCCAAGCTATCAATATCTTCTCCTCGTTCTACAAATTTTCTTATTCAAGGAAATCTCAACCCTAAAGAACTGCCAACCAAATGATCTGGGAGAATCAAAGACCACATGATCTCGTATTCACAAAGAACCTTCTAATTTAATATTATTTAGAATGAATATACTAACATATTAAATCACCTGAATTAATCCCCATGTTTAGAAATCGGAGTGAAACATGGGCGGCATAAACGAGTTGTAGCCACCGAAAATCATATCATCTCCTTGATCTCCATAGCTACTTGAATATTGGCACTCAAAATATGTTTGTACGTCTTCAGGGAAGCTACACGGTGTCAGTTCTAACTCTGACGATGAGGTTTGTGGGCAGTCTGTCACTGCTGTCATCTCCATCATTTCCTTGAACTTTGATGATTGAAGTAAGAGCCCTAGGGCTGATGTGGGATTCGCAGCAGCTGGCCTTAGTGGAATTAATGTAGTTTCACTAGGTTGGTAGGTTTGTTCGTTGTGAAGGAATGTTGGTCCGAGTTCTTGATTAGGGTTACGATGAGTTGAGTTATCAGTGCCTATGATCATCGGGTTAGGAAGATTCGGATCATTGCTGCCGTTACTGTTATTTTGATTGGGTTTCAGCCACTTGATGTACCGGCTAAGATCAGCATTCAGGCCCCGGTGCTCTATACCATATGCGGCCGCAGCTTCTTCTTGAGTAGCTGCAAGAACTCAATGAGATCAATTGATTGAAGTTAGGGTCAATCCGTTTTGCGTCATGTGAGGTAAGAATTAGGTTACAATAAGTGTTGGTGGATGGTTTTGCAATAAAAAAATAGCTTTGATTAATGTCAGGATTGATTTTGCATGTAAGAGTATTGTTGGAATTAAAGAAATAAGAAATCTCATAAGTAAAATGTTAAAGAAATAATTCAACACAATAATTTAAGCTAATAGATAAGGTTCTAATTTATATTATTATCTAATATACTCTCTCAAATAACTTGAAACTTGTATAAACTTACATCATCTTATGTTTAATTTTTATTAAATAAATAGGGATGGTAAAATTCGAATTCGTGATTATTTAGTTATTAAGACTCTGATATCATATTAAAGAATCAATTCAACCTAATAATTTAAATTATTAAATAATATACTAAAATACCATTTATATTATTCTTTAATAAAAATTACCATATCTCCCAAGATACAGGTACTTGTTGCCAAACACTCTGCCAATCCGAGCTTCCCACCCTCCATTGTGATGATGCCTGAAATTGAAGTTAATTTAAATTTAAAAATTGAAGTTATAAAGTGTATATAATTGAAGAACAAGGTTACCGTACGTAGAGTACCTAGAAACTCCTCGATATTTTGAAACTCCACGACTGCTTTTCCTATAAATTTCAATGTCAAAATGAATCAATTTGCAGTAGAAATTAATTCATCAATTTAGCAATTCCTTACGCAGGGATTCATTTCCACAACCATTGATGCAAGAAGCTTTATTACCTTCTCAATGATCCGATGTACTCTTCTCTAGACCTACCCTCCATTTCTTTCAGCTGGTTTTGGTATGTCGATAACTACCATTAATAAGAAGAAGAAGAAGAAGAAACAACAAATTCCTTTGTTAATTCTACATCCTGAAAACTATAGAGCTAAATCATCTAAATATTTTTTTTTCTCATATCAATGAAATACTGATATAAAATTACCGGAAAATTAAGGATAGTCTCAGGACCCCAGTATTTCAATGCCGCTAAGTCATAGGCATGTGCTGCAACTTCTTCGTCATCATAGGCACCTGATCAATAGCAGTCATCACAAAAGCCATAGAACTACCACTCGATCTCAAATTTCTTTTTTCCAATTCTTATATAACTCTCCATTGGTTTTATAAAGAAAATGCATGGATTAAACATGTACACGTACCAAGGTAGACTGCATTATCCAAGCATGGGCAAAAATCCACCAGCCAGAGCCACGAAAAGACAACGAAAAGTTCACATTAATACAATAAATTGTTCCATGATCATTTATATTGAGCTACAACTTGAAAAAAAAAAAAAAAACTAAAGCTAATGTAGGTGGTGAAATGAACCTTGTCGTCCTTTCTTGTTTTGTGATTCATTCCAGCAATTCTTATCCCACAAATGAGCTTCATATCGGCCGGTCCATCGATGCCTGAAACAATAAGTTATACAATGGTATCATTTTAGTACTAAGGAAAAAGGAAGACAAATTAAGAAGGAAATTAAAAAAGTTGATCAAGCAAATGAAGGCAAATGATTGATGACCTAGTAACACCACGATAAATGGAGCTACGTTGAGGAGGAGAGTCTCTTGGCACACTTCTCCTTGTTCGTTTCACCTTGGTAACACCATTAGTCGTATTATTTCTGTTAATTGCTGTGTTTTTTGTGTTCTGCTGTGATAATTTCGCCATGAAACTGAGCTGTACGTTCAGTATAGCTAGTAGCTAGAATAATGTGAGATAAAAACTGAGAGATATGACGACCGAGTCCTCCAATGAGGAGGCTTTAAAAGGAATGATAGGGGAGAATAGGGTTATAAAAGTGTGTGCTGTCATAGAAGAAATGGCCGGCTAGTGAGCGAACTGCTATGGAGGCCGTCTTCAACCGGCTCTTGTGGTTTTTCTCTCTTGTTTCTTACCTATATTTCTATGTGCTGTTTCAATCAGATTGGC
This sequence comes from Populus simonii, assembly GCA_007827005.2. NCBI lineage: Eukaryota > Viridiplantae > Streptophyta > Magnoliopsida > Malpighiales > Salicaceae > Populus > Populus simonii. The sequence goes on from CM017464.2 coordinate 17,215,488, forward strand.
AAATCGAAGCTTTTCGCTCAGTAATTTGTTGGTTAATCCATTTTTCAGCTATTGTTTTTTTTTTCTCTGTTTGATAATACACTAATATTTAATAATCATATACTTTGCAATATGTTGATGTAATTATGTTTAATATGATTGGTTTAGATGGTGAAGAGAGGGCTTATTAGGATAAAAACAATGTCATATTCTTCCGCTCACTACAATAAAATTAGTTTTTATTTGCATCAATTTGTCTAAAAACTTGCTCAAATGAATGCTACACTAAATATACACTCGTTTTAAATTAAAACCTGTGTAACGTTGCGAGTGTAATTCCAAATTAAAATTTAAAATTATAGAAAAATTTATCAATATAACTAATTGAAAAATATCAATTATATATAATAAATATAGTTGAATTGATTAATTGTAAAAGAGTTCTAAGAATGTTATTTAGATGACTATGCAAATATTTAATATACTCACTTTGCTTTAGAATTTATGTCTTTTTATTTACTTTAGAAGTTATTTTTTCTCATCAAGAACAAATTATTTTTTTACATACATCATCAAAATATAGTTTATTCATATATCAAATATATAAAAAATATAAATATAAATTACAATAATTTCTTTGAAACATTATAAAAATATAAAATAATTAAAAAACAATAACTACTATTTCAAAATAAGCGAAACCAATTTTTTTTAAAAATCAGATAGTGAAAGCATTAATTTAAATTGAAATAAATAATTAATATAAACTAAATCATGCATACAAAAGAGGGATGACATTAATTAAAGTTTTTGCAAAAAACACATTGTTTGTACATCTAGTTGCACAAATTGTATAGTATCATAAATAGTTGCTCCGAGTATTATCTAACTATTAGAAAACTTGATTAATAAATACAAATCTTTGAATCTACTTTTTGTGATAAGATATATCATAAGACTGATAAGTTGATTCGAAAATTCACTATCAATATTTTGACTTAATTAATAATAATCTTTGTTGATAAAATCAGTATTAGGGTCAAACTCTTGAGAATGACAAATCCACATTTTGATACATATAATTTATCAAAAATTATGAGAAAAAAATAGAATCAATATGTAGATTCTATTTAACAAATAACAAAAGGGTTTTTCCTTTTTTTTTTTTAAAGAAAAATGGGGTTTTTAGCCATTTACATATAAATAAAAAAATTCATTAAATTTATCAAACTAACTTCTCTTTGATGTATTCTTTCATCAAGATCTAATTGATGGATTGTAAAATATATTCTTAATAAAATAATATATTAATAATATTTTAAAATAATTATTTTTTTACATGTAAATTTAAATCGATGAAAAACCAAGTAAAAAAATAAAAATAGATCAAGCATGTGGGTCAGGTTTGAATTAAAAAGTTGAGGCATGCCCAAGCTTTTTAGTTTTTATCGAGCATATGACAAGTTTCATTTTTAATTATGCAGGCAATATGTCGCTTGCTTTGCCCAAAATCCAACCACCAATATAAAAGCCAAAACACAAGGTATATTGAATTTTTCTTTCTCTAACAAACATTTTTTTCAATTTATTTTCATCCAAAAACACCTCCAAAACACCAAAAAGACCAATATAAACCATCCAACATCCCTTAAAAAACCCAAAATGACTCAAAAAAATGAAAATAAAATGAATTCCAATAATCGAAACCAAACCCAATTTACTTATCCCACCATGTTTAGAAGAGAAAATCATCATCATCAAATTTTTTCATTGAATAAAACTCTTTGACATGCTATTTTTATTGTCAAAATCGCAACAACCGATAACTTCTCTCTCTTCTATCATTTTTCAATAAGTTTCTCTCTCCTTTCGTTCACCTAGAAACTGAAAAGTAAACAAAATGAATTTTTTTATAGAAATAAAAATTATCGTGAATTTAAGATGAGACATATTTTTTCCATATTTTATATTTCAGTTCTCTATTTTTTACTTTGATATTTTTTATGATAATTTAGAATCTAATTATGTTGTAAAAGAATTCAATTGAAATAAAAACAAAAGTTTAAAAACAAAAAACTAGGTCATCTATTTTACTATTTATATAAACAATGAAACATGTTTCACCCTAATTTGTTTTAGTATATGGTATAATTATAGCGGCATTTCATAATTTTCAATATATATATATATATATCCTTTTATTGAAGTAACTCTATACTATTTGACGTCAATCTTGAGTAAACCCCCTTTTGATATTGCTATTGTGTTTCAAACAGAAGTTGGGTAAATTTAAAAAAAAATTTAATATATATTTTTATATTTTCAAATCGTTTTAAAATACTTATATCAACATTAATAAAACAAATCAAATTCAAATAATATTCTCCAACACATGAAGATGATGACAAATATGGAGTCATTAGAATAGCTCGAGTGGCGCAGACGAGAATTTCAATGTACTATCATTTGTCATATGGAAAGAGTTTGCTTCTCTAATCGAAAGCTCGTGGCAGGTGGGCTAGAGAAAGCTTGATTATTTGACATGAATACATGAATAATTGAAAGTAAAGATTTCAATTTATTATTTTTTATATGCAGGTGATAGAGATGATTTGTCCAGTTAGTATAATCCTTAACTCCAAATAAAATAATTACTAGCTAGGGAAAAAGTTGCATGGGACGGGAGATTCTTGTTAACACGTTTTGTTTCATTCAAGTGGACTTCATATAAAATTATTTTATATTTCAATTTAAATTAAATTTATTTGTGTTCATGTATTCTTATTTATATCCACTAAAAAATAAAAGTGATTCGTCTCAATTTATATAAATATATATTAATTAGTAGGATTTTCTTTCTGTTATAATTTGCAATAAGTGAACCAAACGCTTTTTTTTTTGTAAGATTTTATCTTTTATTAAATTATATATTATTAATCTTTCAACAATGAGTAGATTTTAATTTGCCTCAAAGATTTATATATTTTCTCAATTTCATCTAAATTTTTCATTTAACTTCCAAATCTTTCGCTCTTGCTCCAATTTCCTCTCTTTCGTCCACTTCCATCAATAATAGTAACAAAATTTCATCCATGAAATATCTCAACATCACCTGAAATTAAAAAAAAAAATGAATGAAAAATTAAAAAAATTAAAAACAAAAAATTAATTGGAAAAGAAAATATTGTTTTAGTAAAATAAATATAATAAAACTTGAGAAATTAAAGATAGTTTCTCAAGAAATACCCAATCCTACCAATTTCATTTCTCACATAATTAGTAACATCATCTTTTTCTTTGTCAATACTACAATTTTAATGAAAATTAAGATCTAAATGAATTTAACTCTAAGTGATATCAATCTTGTCCTAACCTCATTAATTCTATCATTCAAATTATGTGGGGATTGTTTTTTAATTCTTGTTCAAGATTTTATAGTAGATTTTAATGAAACATTAAATTATATATATAATGAAAAGGATAGGAGATGGTAACAATAGTAGTGGTTGATGTTGTTAATTTCTTATCATATTTTGTTAAGTAATCATATTCTAGTATTGTCAAAGGACTATAGATAGAGTTGGTGAAAAAGTAATCAATAATATTTGTATTACTAAAAATATCTTTCTTTAATATATATATTTTTAATTTTAATTTGTTCATTTTTACCTTGAGATTCTATTAACTTTGAGATCAAATTAAAAATTACACAGGTCCAGTACTATTTTTAGTAGAAAAGGATGGAAATGAAGAGTAACATGGGGAACTTTCTTCAATATTCTATGCATATTAATGTTTATTATATTATTTTAGTAATGATTAAGATTTTCTAGGTTTTGAAGAGTTTGGAAAGAGTCTAAGACATAATTTAGTAAATGAAACATAATTTTTAATTTGATCATTAGATCGAGTTGAAATTTTAACAGTTAATTCTAAAGACCTTGGTTTTTATTGGGTAAAGATTTTATGATGATCGGAGATAAAAAAAAAAAAATGCCTTCAAAATAAGACTTGAAAGTTACTATATGAGATTGTCTTTATTTACATTGTTGTATTTGGATTCTTTTTCTTACTTAGCTTAGGAATTTTCATTTAAATAGTATTTATTATTTAGGAATCCTAATACTAGATAGATTATATTAGTTAGCTAAATTTTAAATAGAAATCATTTCCTATAAAGGATTTTAGTTTTAATTAGAAATCATTTCCAAGATTTTAGATCTAACTAATATAAATATGGATTCTAGTTTATTTTGAAAATATTTAGATTTAGATTCTAATTTAATTTTATATTCTAAAATATTAGAGATTTTCTCTATTCCTCTACACTGTTTAGAGTTGTAACCTTAGGGCTTGAGAATCCTAGATTTTATCCACACTATACGTTGTGTTAAAAAGTGAAATATACATTGTGTTAAAAAGTGAAATAAATATAAAGATACAAAACATAATTGAAACAAACCAAAAATTTTAAATGAAATCGAGATAAAACATAAACCTTGAAAGGTAAATTAAAATTTATCCTAAAGAATTGCTCACATGTACCGAACTAAAAGGGGATAGTGTGAGGAACTATTCCCAAATCACGATGGACTAGCAGTGGTTTATGGGAGTCCAAAAGGAACCAATAAATACCTCAAACTACCAGCGTCAACCTCCATCTATAAATAGTTTTTGCATTTGATCTAATCTTTTGGTTCAATAATTTCTTGTGAAGCTTCGCTATATCAAGTAAGCAAACCTACCAATTTCTTTTATAATCCATTTATGGTTTAGGTCAATTTATTTAATTTTTTTTTCATAGTATTTATAGTTTGTTTACATATTTAAGTGTTTTACCTCTTTTTCTTAGAGAATCTTATTGTATTAATGTATGGTTTATATGTTAGGGTTTGTTTGAGATTTTGAAGGAAATTGATATTTAAGTGTTAAATTGAGTTTGATTTTGTAACTTAAGTATGTTATAATTGAAGAAATTATGACTTATTTAGTGGGTACCAATTATATTTTGTCAATTTTATTATCAAATTGAAATTTAAAGAAATTTGGAGAAATTGATTTTTTATAGAATTGATAATAATTAAAAGGTATTAATTTAAATTGAATAAATCTGAATTCAAAAAAATAATGTACAATTAGTTGGATACTGATTATTTGTTATTAGTTTTTTTTTACTCATCTCACATTTTAATACAAAATTAAATTTATATAGAAATGATAATTAGTTATTGGATTGTGAATTCATTTTTAATTAAAAATAAATAAATTTTGAGTTGCTAGTTACATTATTAATAAATGTTGTTATAAATATTCGATATAGGTTTCATAAGTAATGGATGATTGTTCTTGGAAATATCAAGATTTTTCTGAAGGGTTGTATATGCAAAACTATCTCAAAGGGGTTGAGGATTTTATTAATTTTGTACTTTCTAATCTAAAGAATATTATTGAATGTGAAATTAGATGTCCATGTGTGAAGTGTAAGAATAAAAAGTTATACCATAAAGATGTTGTGATGATGTATTTACTTAAAAAAGAGTTTGCCGATAAATACTTCTGTTGAGTACCCCATGTTCCTTACAAAATCATGTTTGAAAGGATGGTTGGCTTAACTTCTAGTTCTAGAAATATACATGGATTTGCATATGATAATAGTAATTCTTATAGAAGTTTGGTGATTGATGCAATGAGAATGAATTAGAATTATTCATGTGATGGTTCACGTAACATCCCTTTAGATGAAGAACTAAATATAGATACAACTATGTTTTTTGAACTTCTAAAAGATTTTGATGAACCATTACGGGATGGGTGTATAAATTACAGTAAATTATTGGTCATTGCACAAGTATTTACCATCAAGTGAAATTATAGGTTGGATGAGGTCGATTATGATAGGATCCTTGAATGGGCAAAAAGTATGAAACCTCAATAGAATAGTATAAAAAATAACTTTTATGTTGAATAAATGATGAAACCTCTTGTCTTATGATACCAAAAAAAATTGATATGACCCAAACTTTTGCATGTTCTACTACGGTGAATATGCAAATTTTATCGAGTGTCGAACCTTTCTGCATGCTCCATATAAACTTAATAGTGTTAGAGGAATTACACTTATCGTATATAAAAATTTGAAACTTTCTAACCATTCTTATGTTGTGAAGGTTATTTATGTCTTTAAGAACAAACGAGCACATGACATGATATCATTCACATAATGAGGTGAATGGAGTCATAGTGCACATTTTCAATGGTGAAGCTTGCAAGTAATTTAATAGGGTGTATCCTCAATTTTCAATGAAATCACATAACATACATCTTGACTTGTGTACAAATGGATTTAATCCATTTAAATCCTTTTGTTACACCATATTCTTGTTGATCAGCCATACTAACTTACTCCTAGGGATATGTAGTAAACCAAAATTCATGTTTTTATCTATAGGTATACTTGCTCCTTATAATCCAAGGAGGATTATAGATATTTGTCTTCAATTATTGATTGATGAGTTGAATTAGTTATGGTCAATTGGGGCTTTAACATATGATGTTTCAAGAAAATAGAATTTTTAAATGAAGATAATTTTGATGTGGACTATAAATAATTTTTCTACAAATGCGACGGTTTAAGTTGAAGCAAACATGGAAAAATGGCTTTTCCATATTATATGGATAATAATAAGCCTTTTTTCCTTAATCAATTACGTACGGTAAAGCTTTTTTTTATTATTATTACTATCGGAGATTATTGCCAAGTCATCATCTATATTTATAATTGTTGGATAATTTTGTTTATGTTTTTTTTTAGATTTGTTCATTGTTACAATAATTGCAAAAGTTTTTTTTGTGGTTATGGATTTAATGTGAGAAATTGTTGGTTTGAATATGCTTGTTGTTGTTGTTGTTGTTGTTGTATGCTTAGGCTGGCAGGGGTAATGTAATAACTATCCTAAAAAAAATATTAAAATTACCAATGAAAATACAATTTTCATTGGTTATTCCATCGATAATGCACACATATTTTATTAGAAAATTATATAAGGTTTAGGGATTGTTGACGTCATCAACGGAAAGATAGTACGTCAGAAATTAAGGTTTTTATTTCTGATGGAATAGGCAATGAACCACCTATTTTGTTGGAAATTTATAAAAGGTTTAGGGATTGCCAACCACATTAGCTACAGAATAGTCCATTGAAATTGAGCTTCTTGTTTTAAAAAAAATCAATGATGGACCACCCACTTTGTTAGAAAGTTATGAAAGGTTCAGGGATTGTCAACAAAATTAATAATGAAATAATTTGTCAAAAATTAAGCTTCTTATTGCAGATGAAATCAACGATGCAATAAAAACTCGTCAATTATGTTGGCATTAATGACGTGTCAAAATTTCTAATGGAATTACTGATAGAAATTTTATTGGCTATTTTAAAATCAATTAAAACCTGACAAACCCTCTCCTCTCCTATTTTTTATTTTTTTAAAAAAATTGAAATCTATAATTGACCAACAGTTCCTCTCCTTCAACACCTCTCTCTTGTTGATTTCCCTCTCCACTAGAACCTCTATCTCTCATTGACCACCTAATTAGCCTTATATTTTTTAGATAATTAATGTTAGGTCCATCCAATTTATGAAATTTCAAGAAAAAATAATTTTAGTCAAAAAAATTTATTTTTTCTTTTAAGCCTTTGGTCTGAGAGAGAAGAGAGAGTTGATAGATTTTAGCAAAGAGAGAAAATCATCAGTTAACAATGATTTTTGCCACCAAAATAGTCAATCTTAGCGTCAACAGATTCCATTTGATAATGAGAGTTTCACTTAAATGGTTTTTCACCTTCAATTTATCTAAGAAAGTAGATTTGACATCAGGATTTGCCTTTTATTTCTAGTTAACTTTGGGTTTTTGGACCTATTTTGGGTTGTTTGATGCCATATATGGGTTTATTAAGGTGTGTATGGTATTTTCATGGTGATTTAGGTTAAAAATAGGTTGAAATAGAATTCTTGAGCAAATCAACTAAGGCCCGAGTTTCTAGTGATCTCTAGTTGTCAAAAACTGGATTAGAAGAAGAAGCATCGTAAGTAATACTTAAAAAAAAAAACAAATAGCATATTATGACTTGTAAGCATTTAATATAAAAAAGTCAATAGGCCTGGTGCATGGGCCAGACCTCTTTGAAATGGGCTTGGCGAAATGTCTGCACGCATCGCTTGTTTTGTTTATTTTTTTTAGTTTTTTGTAATTAATTTTTCATTTTCCATGCATATTACACTTTAGTCCATTTAGATAGATTGACTAGAAAATAATTTGAATTGTTTTTGTTAGATACCATTGAAATTTCAATAATTTTATGAAATCATAGATTTTTTATATATTAGAGAGTGTTATTTTTATATAAACCTTCATGATTATTTTTTCTAGATTTAATTTGGCCGCTAATTGTTTTTTGTTTGGTTAAATACTATGCATTCTTTTGTTTTTTCATCAATATTTATAGTATTATTTTTATAACATTAGCCAGCATTTTCTTTAAGATCTCCACAATGGTTTTTATCATAGTCATTAAACTTGGCCCGGGGGTTGACCCGGCCAAGAGACCCGTTCACGGGTCAATCCAGAAAAATTAAAAAAATATTTAAGGTTTTAATATTTCATATGAAAAAGTTAAAAAAAAAAAAAACCAATACATGTAGATCTACATGTAGGGTATATATGTTATAAATAATAAAATTTAAAATATTATTTTAAAATATTATTTTATCTCACATCATAAAGATATTATCTTATCATTTTAAGTTTAAATATTTAAACAAAAAATATTTTCTATCTAACATTAAAAACACAATTTTTTTCTTGTGAACTATATATACTAATGAGTTTTCAATCCTACATTAAAAAAAATAAAATATTCTTTTAGTGTTTATATAGTAGGCAAACTTTATTATAAATTTGTAACTATTAATAAAATAATAGTAGACTTATGTATATAATATTGGAACAAAAAAACCTTTAAATCCTTCAACAGGCTCGAGGGAACGCCCATGCTCTTTCCATACCTATGTTTTATTTTTGCAAGATAATGAGTACATAAATACTGGATTATTATCAATGCGAATGGCCTTAATTTGGAAGAAGCATTTTTCAGCGTCTTTTCTTGGCATAATGAAACTCTCGATGTCTGGACATAGGTATTTAATTATTATTTAGTGATCAAATAATATTAATTTATTCCATCAGTTTCTCCAGGGTTTTTTTTTTTTTTGTATATATATATATATATTGGTTTAATGAGGAAATGATTTGTTTTAGTTGATTTTGTTTTTTTGGGTGTGGAACCACGGTTCACAAGTTTCTGGACCGACGATGACACAGACGATGATGAAGAGTCAAGACTTTAACGTGTCTGATGATGTTAAGTTTCCTGCAAGTTCTTTTCTGAAGATGATGTTAAGCAATGACAGATAGGCTGCTGGGACAGCATCGTGTGATGTTTTATTCTCAAAACCATGTAATGCACTGATGATGCTGTATATTTAAATTTTCCTTTTTGAAATGTTGTAAAAGATAAGTAATTGAAGGCTTCCATTTTTCTATTTTTTTTATATATTTTACCGTGAATTTACTTGCGAGAAGTAACTGGAAATTTCAATTTCTTGGTTTTTAATAGTACTATATATTATAATACTTGTATGGTATGGACTGTGGACATCACATGTGAAATCTCTGTTGCAAACGGGGTGGTGTTGATAATGTATTTCTCTTGTAAAAGTTTTCATAAGGAAAAGAGAGATTCCTTCCTTAATTTCTTGCCAGCCATCAGCAGCTGCTGCTTCACTATTGCCACGAATAGTAGAGGGGAAACAGCTTAGCACCTTGGCATTCTCTTCTTTCTCAAATCTTTGCATGTTTGAGCTTCCCATTGTTATTTGCATGGGAAATTCATTCTGATTATAGAAAGGGATCGAAATATTCCAATGAAGCAGTGATATTACTTAAGAAGGGAGACGAGTAACTGACATAAGTCGACGGCCTGGATGTGTTGTTTAAGAATACAACAAATATGCTAAAAGGGAATGTGATTTTCCTGTAGTTATATGTTGAGTTTTGAAATATATACACGCGGTGAAAATTGTAAATTTAAAATTTTTTCGAGAGTTTCAAATATCTCGTTGGACAGATCTAGAGTTGTTTAGGTTTTATACAAAGATTACCTAAAGATCAGATGTTTTTTATGGCTTTGAATAATTGTTTCAAGGTTGATTTGTCATAAACCACAAGTCGTCCAAGTGTCCGACCTCTAACGGTAATCCACATGAACTACTAATGAGAAATCTCCTAAATCATTTTAGGAAAGAGAGATTGATATACTTTAGAGTGCTAATTATTTCCTTTTATGTTTTAAGTATTCAAGTATTGTACTCTACTCACCTTTTTTATTATCCAAAAAAAATAAAAAGTATAACTTTCTATTTATAAGGAAACCTAAAAACCCTATAAATAGATTATTATCAATTTGACACTTAAATAATAACAAGTATATTATTTTAGGCTAATTTTATAAATTTATTCAATTAAATCCCTACTTGATTTTTCTAGGTTTAGAATTGTAATTCTTTGTGTAAATTACACTTTAGTCCTCAATTTCTAAAACTTATTTATAATCAAGTCACACTTGATTAATCACTCTATTTTAATTTCTAACCAATGGTTCTTATGTATGTGCCCATTAGGTTCCCTAATAAGTTGGCCCAAATATAAATGACAATCCTAAATAAAATTAGATTAAATAAATTAATTTATTGTCAATTCAACAATTGATTGATTTATATTTGAAGATCAAGTACAATATTTAACAATTTGTCATGATTCCCCAAATATTAAAAAAATCAAAAGTGATTTGACTTAACATTTTAGTGGTCAATTACTTAGTGTAATTATTATTCTTTCATAAAAAAATGTTATGATTTAAATATTATAGCATGAAGTGTGTTTACCATGTCAAATCATGTTTGTTTTTAATATCATAGTCATTAATTTTTTGAATAAGATTTGAAGTTTTTAACAAATCTCATTCCACCTTGTGAAAGGATTTATAATCAATATTATTTAAGAACAAATAAAATATTTTTCATAATTCATCAAAGATGATGAATTCTCTCTTGATTACTTAAATGTCTTTATATAGTTCACGTTATACCCAATATATGCTCATTTGTTACCTTTGATTAGAACAACGTGTAGCAAGATCAAAACATAACACTCCCTATACAAGATAACTTAGTGATCTCAAGTCTAAGGATTACTTACACAACCGTCACATGAGTATATCCATAGACACATGTGATTTCTCTATAAGAAACTCTCATATGAGTCAATTAAGTAAACATGTCATCTGATAAGTATCTACAAATTAGTTCTAGGTATTCCATATACCTCAACTTATGAGAACAATTATTTTCTTTCATAAATAAAAGAACATAATATCTATCAGTCTCAAGTCTAAGGATCACAATATAAGATAACTTAGTTATCTCAAGTCTAAGAATCACTTACACAACCGTCACATGTACATCCATAGACACATGTGATTTTTCTATAAGAAATTCTCATGTGAGTCAATTAAGTAAACATGTCATCTGATAAGCATCTACAAATTAATTCTAGGTATCCTCTATACCTCAACTTATGAGAACAATTATTTCTTTTCATAAATAAAAAAAATAATATCTATCAGTCTTAATAGCTTTAAGTAATATCTAGTCTTAATAGAGTATTGACTATGAATATTTTAGAAACAATGCTCTGATGCAATAGGAATCCTATAATTATAATAACTTTATAATTTCTTTTGCAAAGCATTTTTGTTCCAAGTACTTTATCTTTACTACATACTCATTAATAAAATATTTAATTCATTAATCTTATATTTGATGAATGTTAAATATAAATAAGCCTTTTATTAATAAATTATATATATTTACATGAACAAAGTCAATGTCATGTGTAACAAATCGGTTGGCTACAAGAAATATACACTAATAAAAGACACACTTCACTATTCACTACAATAGTTGATTGACATCTATGATCTTGGATAAAAAAAATTGGTTGCCTTAGAACCAGGGGTGTCTTGGTATTTTCACATGGTGCATTAGTCATTATTGATTTTTTTAGGGTGTTTTCATCTATTCAACATTTTAATGAACATTAAAATAACCAAAATATCCCTAAGAGTCAAAAAATCAATTGTTTTGGGTAGAAGTATTTAGGTATGTTTTTTTTTAATACACATTACAATTACACATGGACCCTTACATCTAAGAAATTTAATTTATTGGGGTTAGGGGTATTAGGATCTTTTTGTTTTTTTTTTTTTTGTTAATTGTTAGTTTGGTTGAGGGTAGTGATATGTTTAACATTCAAATAATATTTTTTATTTAATTGGGAAAAGCTGATGGCGCATATATAGGAGCTTTTGTGTACTTTGGGTAGCATATGAGAAGGTTCTCGGTTGTAAAAAATAGGCTTTCGCTTATCATTTTATTCCTCATCATCTTCTCTTCCATAATAAGTGACGTGTGTAGTCTAAATATTGTTGATTTATTACCAGTGATGTTTTCTTTTTTTCTCCTTCATTTATCTCTCTTTTCCCCAAAAACACACTATAGTCCTCATTTTTATTGGCATTTAAAATTCAGTCTTTTTAGTTTTAATTTTTGTATTTTTGTCGTTTTTCCTTTTATTAAAGTTTTATTTGTTTTCAATCTAACCCTTGGTTTCTAATTTGTATATATAATATGTCTCGATTCAGTCCTTCTGCTTTTATTTTTTTTTCTTTTTCCTTTTTGTCAATGTTTTTATTGCTTCCAATTTTATCCTTCAAATCAAGTTTATGATTTTTTTTTCAATGAGAATAGTAATGATTTCAAATTGGCCCCTCTTCTTTTTATTTCTTATTGTTTTCCTTAGCTCTTTTGTCAATGGTTTTATAATTTTCAATTTTATCCTTCAAATCAAGTTCAAAGTTTTTTATTTTTCAACAACAATAATAATAATAGTTATTATTATAATAATATCCTTCAAATAATAATAATAATAGTGGTAGTGGTAGTGACAATGGTGATGGTAGTAGTAGTAGTAGTAGTAGTAATAGTAGTAATAATAATGGTGGTGGTGATGGTAGTGGTTTGTTATAATGATAATAGTGGTGGTGATGATAGTAATAATGGTAGAAATAATAAAAATTATGGTTATGACATTAGTGATAATAGTAGTAGTAAGAAGAAGAGGAGGAGGAGTGATGACAATAAAAGTAATAGCAATAGTGATGATGATAGTGGTTATAGTTATTAAAATAGTAATAATACTAATGATAATGTTAATGTTAATGATTGCTACTATTATTAATAATAATGATAATGCTAGCAATAATTGTTGTGATGATGATGATGGTGATGATGAAAATGATAATAGTAGTGGTAGTAGTAGTAGTAACAGCAGCAGCAGCAGTAATGATAGTGATAATGATAACAATAATAGTAATAATAATAGTAATAATTTTAATAATAATAGAAATAATAATAGTGATAATAATGATAATATTACTTATTAATAATAGTAGTAATAGTAATTTTGATCTTATTTTTTAGATTGATATTTTTTTCAATCCTTTTATATGACTGAAATTATTATTTTTTTAATTTTATCCTTTAATATTTAATTTATTGATAATTGAATTTCTTGATTTTTCTAAATTGTATGTTTCAAGTCTAATGACTTGGGTCACAAATTTAAAAAATTAACACATTTTTTAAAAAAATACTTTATGTTTCTCTTTATTTTTTTTATCAGGTTGTTCTAGTTACATAATTTGAACTGCAAGTTTAGCAGAATATCTCGTATTAGCTTAGCTCTAATTAACGTCGTTACATATTTGTTATGAATAATTTGTTATGTTTTTTTTAACCCCATTTCAATACTTAAATATTATTTTTTGTATAAAAAAAATAATTCGGCCTTTGGAGGAGAAACGCGAGCAACAAGGCTAGTTATTAACTATTATGCTATTCAATTCTCATTTTAGGATAAAATAAAAATTTAGTCCTTAAAGATTATGCAATGTTACAACACTCCAGGCCTTTATATGTTTTTTCTTTAAATTTGTTCAGTGTATGGTACTCTATTACAAGGAATTTGAATGCTTGTTTCCAGGATTCGGACTTGATGAGGCACAGTTCAGAGCAATCAGTCTTCATAAACAGGATGGTTCTGGTGATGGTATTCCTAGATGGCCATGGTTCGTTTTCTTAACTGGGACGATGGTGTGCCTGGTCTGCAGCTCCCTCTCTCACCTCCTTGCTTGCCATTCCGAACGTTACAATTTGTTCTTTTGGCGCCTCCCTTGTGATAGTTTCTTCATTCCTTGCTCCCATCTATTATACCTTCTATTGCAACCCCAATCCACGGTTCCTTTATCTAACCTCCATATTGGTGCATTTGACATTGCAGGGCACAGCCATCGGATTTTTCATTTGTTTATTGTTCTAGCAGCACTTTCTCACTCTGCTGCCACACTAGTTATGATGAGATCACAAGCCTGCGCGCATGTTATGTAGGCATTTTGCACTAAGCTAGCTAATTGTTGACAGCATGTTTTTTCATGAATTTCCTCCCTCATGTTGCAAGACTTTCATTGTATTATTGTAAATAAGTATCTTCAATTCTATTCAAAATAGAGAACAGTTACCTTACCAGAGAGTAGTGTTTCAATTCGACTTCGTGAACACATAATTACATGTATAAGCTTTGCAGCTGGGCAAGTAATTTCCATAGCTTTTTAAGAAACTAACTTGTGTTGGTCTCCTGCAAATTTTAATGCACTTGTGAGGAATCCTATTATGATAATCGGATGACATGACAAGACATAACATCTAGGGCGATACTGTAACACATGCAAGTTACTTGGAACTTCATTTCTGCGGAACTTTGATAGTGACTAGCTATCATCCCTAAGATACATCCAGGAAAGTATAAATCCTCCGAGGTTATTGTGTTTGAATTTCACAACAAGCAAAGAGATATAACACGGAAATTAGCCAAAAAAAAATATAACAAGTGTCATGAGCTCTCCTCAAAGTAACTGAGATCGTTCAATGGTCATGGTATGTCTTTCCCATGCCAGTCTATCAGACCGATTCTCTCTCCTCCCTCGCTGCAATAAAACCAAACGTTATCAGAAAATATACAGATTCCCGAGACAGATGATTATGTCAGACTCAGCAACATTGCTCTTCCCCACTCATTACAGGGGCCTTCAGTTGTTGCTTATTGCTTCTCTCCTCTCTTTCATTGCTACACATCCTGGGTCTCAAGCAGATTTCTTTCCAGTTTCCAACTTTGAAAAGTTCAGGATATTTTTCAACTTGCAACCTCAACAATATCAGCTTCATTATCGCTGTAATCCGCCCAACACTTGCTTGGTTTCTCCTCAATTGGCAAGCTATCACAAGTTTCTATTGCTTCAACAGTATCACTAGTCTCTGGGAGCTCAGCAGGATTTTCTTCTATTTCGGGATTCACATCTTCTTCTTGATGTTCTTTCTCACCTGACTGGTTTTCAACTCCTACTTCAATTGCAGAAGTTTCAACACCATTCTCTGCTTCAGCTTCACTCTTGCTTTCAACACGAACATCAACAGAAACTAACATGGGTGTTTCTACTGAACTGACTGGAGAGGCTGGAAATTCATTTTGAGTTGCTTGAATACCGTTCAATAATGCTGGATAACCATTTGGTGACACAGGAACACTGGTTGGGGAAATGGGGAAGCCATTTGGAGATACTGGCATACCATTCGTGGTAGCCATATAACCATTTTGCAGCATTGAATAGCCATCGGGAACCCAAGGTTGGCCAGGCACAAATTCAGCTGCATGTGGGTTCATTATTCTAGGAGGGCTGAAATGATTCCCATCCCCTGTATGCTCACCATTGTTGAAGCTCGGCTTGTTACGTGGAACGCGATTTCCAGATCTGTTAAAACCACCAGACAGCCTCGGACCATATGGAACCCTAGCTGTTGCTGACTGATGAGGTGATCTGCGAACAGGATTGACAGTAAGCATTGGAGGAATATTCACTGGTGACGGAAGAAGTCCTCCATGATCTTTGAATCCTGGAATGGTAACTGAGCCAAAAACTGGAATTATTGTGGATGGGTTAAATGGTGGTGCAGCCGCAGAAAGTTTCTTGGTTGTCTCCTTGCCAGTTTCTGTTTCATCTTGCTTTCCTCCTTCAGTCGACAATGCCTTAGCATTTGTATTGTCACTAGATGGATCCAGAGTATTCTCATCTTCTACCCCTTCATTTGAGATTGAAGCATCTTTTTCCATCAAACCAGAATTTTCAGTTGACGTAGATTGAGGTTCCATATCAGGGGAAGCTGCTGGGAAACCGTCTGATACTTGTGTTTCTGGCACTTCAGTTGGGGAAGAGATGGTATTTGAATCCTTGGAAGTATCCAAATTCTCATTACCCAAGAATGAAATGTTTCCAGCTTCTGAGGTATTAACTTTAACAGCAACTATTTTAATTTCAGCACCATTGTCTTCTTTATCAGTGTGATCCTCAACAGCAGACTTCTTTCCTTCGAGTTGCTCTGTTGCCACCAAACCCCCTACTTCTGTTTCTTTCTTTTGATCGACAGGACTTTTCATTCCCTCTGAAGCCGGAAGATGTTTCACTGCTTCAGGTTTCAGAAAGTTGTCTACCTCTGCAGCTTTTAATGTTGTCACCTCTCCTGATGTGACATCAGTTGCAGATGCCTCATTGCTACCCTGAGTACTTGGTTCCATTGGAAGATTTCCTTTCGGCAACTGTTCTGCTACTGCCTTCACAATTGTCCCAGGAGGAGCCAAAGCAACTTCTTTATAGGAAAAGATTTTTCCAGCTGACTGAACGCTGATTGGACTTGCTGTTGGGGCTGCTTTGGCAACTTGTTCAGTTGAGGCAGGGGTAGCTGGGGCTGATTTAGGGGTACTTGATTTCTCTGCTCCACCAGTAGAGGCACCAGAGTTATTTACTTTTGTACTGAAGCTGGCACTCTTGGCAAACTTTTTAGGAACAGGAACTGTCAGTCCAGTGGAAGCAGCAGGATCATTCGGTGATGTTTTAGGGGATGCAAAATTGTTAGGCTTTCCTCGGAATCTTGATGACTGGGGTAAATTCATGAAGTTGGTATTCAATTTGGCTAGGCTTGGCCTCCTTGAACCAGAAGATTTGCGACTTGTCGGTGAACGACCTTTAGGAACAGCTTCTTGCCATCCTTCATCTGAGTCTTCCTCTTGAGTCTTATCATCAGTCTTCAACAATGACTGATCTGGAAGACCAGAATCAGATTTTTCATTCCCAGGCTCTGCTAATTGAGTTTCAGATTTGTTTTCCTTATCACTTGAATTTTCTACAATAGGATAAGTCGGTGACAGTATTTCAACCTTTTGGTATTCATCTGAGACTGTCTCCCCATTTTGGCCTGGTTTGCCTTTAACCTGCATGATGAAAAGAAAACTTCAGCCATTATTTCAGAAAAGAGAAAAGTTAATACCTGTAGCATAAGCAAAAATATGCAGGTACAAGCATTTATGACCTTTGCACGAGCTTTCTTTTGTGCTTCTCTTGCTTTCATATCTGCATCTGGTGTTATATAATCCAAAAGATCTGATACACTGATCCAATACAAGAAAATATTGCATAAAGTTGTTATTAACACATGATATCAATGAATTCAGTACAAAAAGAAAAGAAAACTTGCTACCATGGACCAATATAAAGCACATATTTGATGTCTGCTGATTGTTACCTTAAATGACCTTTACTGGAGATCGAGGCATCTGGCTTTGGAGTACCGTTGCGCGCGGCTTCTTGCTGCTCCAGAGCCTTTGACTCAAAATATTCAAGCCATGCAGCAGCATCCTGTAAAAGCCATCGTGTACAGATATAAGGAACAAGAATCATAGGAAAATATGAGATTTGACTATTGAAAATTGAAATATTAAACTTCATACTACCTGAGTGCGTAGATCCTCAGGTCCAAGTTTGGCCTGCAGTATTTGCAGAGTAGTCTGTTCATGCTGAACACTTAAGGAGTAAACTTCCATCAATGACAGAGCAATTGCTATGGCATGGTAGCTGGCAGCAGTCTGAAGAAGCCAGAAATGTGTTAAGACATGACAATGCAAGCTATTACCTTCATTAAAAAGTGGACATGTGCATACATGCACACACGCAACTGTCAAGTGGTTGGATTCAAGAAGCAGGATTTCTGGATTTGTATATTCAATGTTTAATCTAGACATACCTTTTGAAATGTTATTGGTTTTTCAAACGAGTAAATCTGTTTTAGTCATAGATCCACTACTGCCTCTCAAGTCTCAGCCCTTCTAGTAGCCCCACTTTATAATTCTTGATTGTTTAATTTGGTTGCATCTAAAGATATCCAAATCAACTAAGGATATCAAAGTTGAGAGAATAGCGAGTTCAACGATGGTAATATCATTTATTGAAATTCTAACTCTAACCAGGCCTTAACATTTTTAGCACAACTATTGAATCAGTTTTAACCTTCTTGTTTCATTTTCTAGGTATTAATTATTTTGAGTACTGAAGGCTATCTGTAAATCACGGAAGAAAGACCATAATAACTTATGCTGTATAAAGAAAACAAATATTTTCTTGACCAAACCTTGAAATTCAGCCGAAAAGCAGCCAATATAAGGAAGAGCTGGCTTGCCAACAATAACTGGTGTGTAAAGTACAAATTGGAGAGGATGATTATGCATTTCAGATTATGTAGTCTATAATTACTGTTTTCTATTTTGTGCTTCTGATTGAAGGCTGTATGAATAACCGAACTGTTAAAGTTTTCTTATTGACAGGGGGGGGGGGACTTGCCTGTATATGATCCGCTCCAAGAAGTCTCTGGTTACACTTTAGAGCCTCGTGAAGGTACCTAAGAGCAACATGCACGTTCCCTAATCCTTCTTCCATCATTGCTACATTGATATACGTCGCAGCAGTATTTGGATGAGATGGCCCGCACGTTAGATGCAAAAGATACAGTGCACGATTGACATACCTGGAAAAGCAAAAAGGTAGCCATTAGGGCATTTCCCTTGATAATGGTTATAACTCCTGAAAGAATTAACTATATTTCATTCTTATAGATGCACTGCCTGCCCCACTCCAGCACCATAATATTTTATTTTATTTTTATCACAGGGTTGGCATCAGATTCTTTGTTTTTCCAGCTCAGTGTGCGTGAAAAATTCCTAAAATTCCTTTCTAAGACCCCCTTTTGGATGTGAAAGCTTTTTGTCTCGATGTTGGTGTTTTGGTTTTTCCTGAGAGCATTTCAGAAAACTCCAATGAGATGGTTAATTTTAACTAGTAAGGAATAATGGAAGCCCCAAATAACATAATCTTTTAATTGACAATTATATTTTCTTTCCAAGATTTAAACAGATAAAGTCCCTCTTGCCTTTAACTAAGGAGTTTATCTATTGTCCTACTAGTGAATAAAGTGAGACAAGCCTGAATTCTATACGCTAAGAACCTCAATAAAAGTTTATACTCATCACATAGCACCATACAGTAGCCCATAGCACCACATAAAGCTATGAAAAAGTAGAGAGGATAGCCATTGTGGTGCCAGAGTCAGGTAGAAAATTATTTTTTGGTTAGGAAAATATGAAAACGTACTTCAAGGCCAATTCCGTATGTTGAAGACGATAGTAGAAGACAGCTAGATCCCCGTAACTTTTCATTGTATCAGGATGATCAAGTCCAAGCTCCCTCTCATTAATATCCAATGCTTTTTGTTGATAAATGGTAGCCTAAATAAAGTGGAGGAGGTCAGTACAGAAAATCACTACACTACACCAATTAGATGACAAGCAGAAATATATTAAAACATGTAATGGTGCGCTTGAATCTTGAATCTTGAAGGTAACACTTCAAAAAAAGTACAGCATACTCTATCTGTTATGGAAACTGCTCCCTTTACAAGTTTTACCTCACATATGAAACTGCTACTTTACTTGATTCAGATTGTACTTAAGATACAAAAGAATTTCGAACTTTAATTGCTTTCTCCTTTTGGATTTCATGGACTTGATGCAAGTTGTCTTCTTTATTTATATTACTGTTTCAAATTTCCCCCGCAGTAGCTAGGATAATCATGCAAAGAAGTATGGGAGTAAATTCTCCCTTTATCTTTGTGATTCTCCATAAACAACACAGAATACCTAATGAAGAACATGGAAACACACACCAGTATAGAACTATAGATAGAGTATTAGAGATCAGTATAGAACTTGGAGGTTCTTGATTTTTGGTAATTGCATAATGAAACACATTAACCTCATAATAAAAATACCAATCACATAAAAGCATAAAGTATTTACCAAACCTTCAGGAATGGAATGGCAATCCAGTTCTTTTACATACTGTAAACACTCTAAACTGTTTATATTCAAGCTCTTTAGGACTCGTAGCTACGCTAAGATCTTTTTCAAAGTCAAACTCAGAATATCATGTCAAGACAGGCATCACGAGGTGAGGTATCTATGACAACTAAACATGTATTAAGATTTCTAACCAAACTTAACTCTCAACAATTCTTCTTTCTCAGAGTTTAATTTGTATCCTTCTATTATTTCTTTTGATTATCATCTTGAATCCATTTGTTTATGCAAATAAAATTCAATATCCTTGATATCTGTAGAAAAGCCAAGTGACAAGATAGTCCTTCTTCCACGTATAACAAAACTGAGCAAAATTGAGCTCATTCTTAAACATGTGATCATCAACGATACCAAACAAACCAAACCGATTAAAAAGGAGAAAATTGATGTTCATATCATTTTGAGAAAGACAAAAAAGACATTAACTATAAATTCCACTATCTTGAGTTTCCCAAAAGTTTAAATAACTAGATACATGCTGCTGCTACTTATTGCTTGGCATGCAGTGGATGTATAGAAGTTTTAAAACATATTAAAGCACATACCTGATTAAAATCCCCAGTATGGTAGAGAACTACAGCCAGAAGACTGTATGCTCCCGCGGTCATTCGATGGTAAGGGCCACAGACTGACACGAGTTTTGACAGTGCCTTCAAAATTCAATATCACATATATGTTAACATTACTGGTTTTACAAATCGATAAGAGTAAGAAGTCATCTCCACAAGAAAAGTTATAATGTACCTTAGTTCCATAGTTTACAGCATCCTCCAATTTACCTTTATCTAAGGAAGTTTTGGATGATTCTAGCAGGGTACGTCCATCAGCAGATGAACATGCAACATGCTATAGGAGAAGTATATTGTCAGATACTACAAGAAAAATGAAAGTTTTTAAACGAGTTACTAGTATCTTTACCTTGTATACAGGGACCATGCTTATAATATCAGACCTCTTGAAAGGAAAAGCATTGTCCATATCATAGTCCCTGGGAAGAAGCTCAAGGCCAACCTGACAGAAGATGACTTCACTTATAAACTTAAGATGGATTATTATACACACTGTGAGGCTTCTCAAGCAGTAGCAGGAGGGTCATATATTCAAACCTTGTGGGACAGTCCACGAAGAATGGCAAACTTTCTTAGATCCTGGTAGCTCTCATGCTTCCACTGCCACCCAAACCTCTTTCCAACGAAGGTTTCCACCCACTTACACTTTAGTTTCTCATCATTTATGATATCTGAGTCCTCAGATTCAGTTGAAGGCGTTCCTAACAATATATTTAGACATGATGCAATGCAAGCAGCCAAGTCAGCAACGTCATTAACTGATGCCACAACAGCTTGTAAAATGTGCTTGTAGGCTCGGACAATCATTTCATGTATACATAGTGATTGCACGTGAGGGAGCTTGTCTGCAAGTTCAACCTAGAATGATAGAAGAAAAGAAAAAAATAATAAAGCTTCTGAATCCAGCTATATAGATAAGCCAACTCTGATAGCATTAACAAAAGATTTTCTTGTTTGGAATAGAAAATAACAAGACAGAACTTTCACAAAAGGTAAATTACCACACGCCCCAAAGAACACATCTGCAAACCCCGTGTATGCATAAAATCTGTCAATGTTCTTCCATCAACTGGTGAAAGTTCCAGGGAGCCAAAATCTGCCACCTAAGATATTGAAGCCACATGAATCACTCATATTAACACCGAAACATCTTAGGATTCAAAAAAGAAAAGTCGATTATCAAAAAACTAACCAGTTTTGGAAGAGCAGTGTCAGCATAGTATTTATATGCCATTTCAATCAACTCATCAGGTGTCTGCAAAATCAACATAACCACAGAAAATATGAATTTGAATATGATTGATTGATAAAATCAGAATACTGGGGGTTCCTCTTCTCAACAAGATAAATAAGCAATTATCACAATGATAATTATAAATAACTAATGTTAAATACTTAGCATTAAGTATA
The DNA here is from genome assembly GCA_007827005.2 of Populus simonii. Classification (NCBI taxonomy): domain Eukaryota; kingdom Viridiplantae; phylum Streptophyta; class Magnoliopsida; order Malpighiales; family Salicaceae; genus Populus; species Populus simonii. The sequence continues at coordinate 17,237,972 of CM017464.2, forward strand.
AGCAAGTAAATATAGAAGGTCAAGACTCCCTGAAGATCAACTCTTGAAGAAATGAGTTAGTTGTTTAAGTCTAGAAAAATACACAGAACAAATTTAAGCAGATAGATGTTTCCTTGGAAAGTAGTAAACAAACCTTGAGGTGAAGACCGGTTTCTGATTCTCTAAGTCGCAGATATGCTGCTTCAGGAAGCAGCTTTTTCCATATTACTTTCATTTCCTCATCTTTTTTCTCCATTTCTTCCTGATTAGTGCTATCAGGTTTCTTGCTCATGTCAAGGTTGTTACCAGCATAAACATCCTTTCCCTCTTCAGTTTTGCCAGTTTTGACATCAGTTTTCTTCTTTATCTCCCTTAACAATGCACCTTGCTTTCCAAGCCCCTTGACAGCAGGCTCAGGATTAGTTTCTTCATTTTTCTTAGCCTCAGTTTTCCCCGCAGCTTGATTTTGCAAATGTTGAACCCAACATGCTCCTAGCTCCCATCTGATAGATTTCGTGTATCTACTGGATTCTTCCTGTAGCTTCAACAAACTATCCTCTAGTATTTTCCTCACCAAAGACCTGGCAGAGTGTAAAATTTCGAGATCTCCACCTTGTAGTCGCTGGAGTGTATTAGATGACTGGGGCGTCGATGACTTATGCAATAGCATCCTCAAGCTGAAAAGTAATTTAAAGAAAATGACAATTAACAACTGTGGATGCTCTTATGGAACAATGGATTTTATTATAAGCCATCAAAGCGTAATTTCTCTGGATAGTGGGTCTGTTTGAGTACAATTGCATACAAATATCCATGTGTCATTAAGAAACAGAGAAGAGTTAAGAGAAAACTGATCTGATTTAAGAGGATTCAACAAATAAGCAGTTCATTAGGACTAAAACATGAATAAATGCATGTCCTGAACAGCAATAAAGCGTTTGAAATGAACTGACCTATTAACATTTAAGGCATTGGCGCCTCCTTCAGGGTGGTCCTCAATGGAAATGTCCTGGGGAATAGGATCCCCTTCCCAGTTCACCTCAGAAGAAACTTTAACAACAGCTGTGAAGCCACAATGTCGAACAACCACTACACCTAAAGTGGGAGTATCCTACAAGATCATAAGTCCACTTCAGCAACTCATACAACTACTTCAGGAAAAACATCATGAGCAAATGTAGCAATTAGACTACTCACATGAACAGTTGCACTTTCATCAGCAGTTATTCCCTTAAGTAAATTTCTCCGAGCAAGTTCTTCCTGTGACACTCCAAGAACCTGGCACCCATCATTTTTACAATCCAACTTGGTGCTAGCATCTGACACATCTCTCGTAATGATAATAATCAAATCTCCAACTCTTTCCTCATGCAAAAACGACTTCACAGTATCACTTAAAAAGCACTGATTTTCAATGATACTTTTGATTGCTGCAACAGCTTTAAAAACAGAAACATCGACAAATAAACTATGAAGCAGAAAGGCTTTCCGGTCCCGAATTTGCCTCTCTTCTGCTGTTTTACAAGGCATTGTTGCCAAAAGCGCAAACTCCTTCGCCCATGGCCTGTAATCATGTTTCCCATCTCTTCCTTGTCCTCCTCCATTACCTCCCCAATTCTCATCCTCCACAGGAAGTGGCGGAAAAACAGAAGGATTATCAGCAACAAGCGGTGGAACAACCCACGTGTTCGCTCGAAAACCATAAGGAAGGTTACCAAACTGAAACAAACAATTAACATAAGATACAAAATTAACAATCAAACATCTCTTACAGTCTTACTAAAACCTAAGAGCTAAAGAGAAGGGAAGGCTTACTTTATTATGCTCAGTGAAAGCTTTCATAAGAGCTTTGTATGCCTAAAACAAAAAATTATAGCTTTAAAAACACCACCAGTGACTGATTTTGATTTTCATAGTAAAAATAAAGCAAAAACACACAAACGACATGTCAGTTTGGAATTAGAACTTACAGAATCAAAAACTCTGCTAATCTGCTGCAACAAACTAACCAAAGAGCGACAAAGAAGAGCGCGTTTTCCAGCTGGATAGAATCCTTCCCGCGAAGCAACAATTGTCATTGGCTTCCCACTGCAAACCCTAACCTGAATTTTTCCATTTCCAAAAATATTCCTTAATTTTAAACCAAAACCACTAAAAATCAAACTATTCATAAAAAACAAAAACTCTCACGTCTATCTGGAAGAAATCATCTTCCGTTTTATCTTCAAGGAAAGGACGACTCGATCTCCTGATATCTGAAATCAACAAAATTCAAAAAAAAAATTATATTAAAAAATCGTATTTTTTTGCATAATTATAGTCGTTATTATAACTATAATGAAAATGAAAGCTGACATTGAACCGGCGGCGTGAGGTGCGAGAAAGAGAAGAATTCATAAAACTGGCCAAGCCGTGGCGGCGGGCACATAGAAACCGCCGCATCCGCTTTCTCCATCGCGTCCGTACAAGCATCCTTGCCACTCTTGTTCACGATTTTCTTGTTATCTCCGCCCGTCTCAGTCGAACCGGACTCCTTTGAACCTCCGGTTCGACCCGGTGTTTTTGTCGGAGAAGTGGAAGAGGCGCCAAATGAGGTGGTGCAGGCGACGATGTCGAGGAGTCGGTGGATGTGAGCTATGGATTGTTCTTCTGTGTAGTCCTCTGCAACAGAAATTTTGAATTCTCGTTAAGCGAAAAATCGGCGTTGTTTGGATAGCAGTACGCTGTTGGTGGTGCTTAGTGAGATAGAGTGGGTGTTGAATTTTTGACCGTTGATATGAGGGGCTTACCTTCTGTAATGGTGAGGTGGCAGGGTTTGAGCAAGATGATGTCCACTGAATCTTTGAGTCTGGGTCCCCGTACCTGTGAGTGTGGTAGGAGTCAATGAGTTTGAGGGGAAAAAAGCCGTTAGCACTCCAATTTATTGTTTTTTTTAATATATCAAAACATTTTAAAAAATATATTTTTTATATTAATTAAAAATACCTAAAAAATTAATTTAAAGTTAAAAAATTCAAAAAATAAAAATAAAAATTAGTTTGGGGGCTAAGAGTATAAGTAAATTAAAATAGAAGGGCTAGTTACCTCGTGAGATAAGGAGAAATTGGTCAAGTGGCATGTCTCGACATGCACACCCAAAAGCTTTCTTACATCCAAGATCCTGTCCGTGGAGATGCCCTACAAATATTTGCAACAGCAAAAAAGGTCTTACAAACCAAGCAGAAAATATAATAATAAAACAGGAGTACTATCGAAATATATACCTACCAAAAACAACAAAACAAATACGAAAAAGCAGAAGATAATAACAAGCAAATTACACCTCATTAATTATTAATTTGAAAAAAGAAATATATTTCTTTTGGATCAATAGAGATATATTATTCTTAAAGTCAATATTACTTAATTAATTTTGAACAGTTTTTTTCTTCAATTTTTATATTATTTAATTAAAAACTCAACAAAAAAAAACTATGAAAGTATTAACTTCAAAATTTATAAAACCTAAACTCTTAAATTTTTATCACCAATTAAGAAAAGTAGTTCAAAGGGTTGATTTTTGGAATTAATGAAGAAAAATTATAATGACAGGGAGGGAATACTAGCTAGGAAAGTACATTTACCTTGAGAGACACTTGAGAATCGTCCGGCGTTTCAACGGTGACTTCTATGACAGTAGGCAAAACTGTACATTCCATACAAAATCAACAAGACCCAAATTCAGCATTCTCAAAAACAAATTAAAAAAAATGACAATAATTCAGTCCATCGACTTGCTCGCATTCATATCATATGCATACACACACAGAATGTTTTATCTAAGCAATCTAGCTAAAAGGTCCAATTGGTTGCAGAAAGGATAAGAAAATGGAGAAGAAAATTTGTGAGCCATACATTTCCGATCTTATGTAGGGCCTGATAATCCAAATAATAAACTCAATAAGATAAAAGGATAGGGAGGAGGAGGAGGAGGAGGAGGAGGAGAAAGTAATATGATGACTGATGCAATGAATATATATATATATATATATATATATATATATGATAGAATTAATAACCTTTTTCTTCCTTCTTCTTTTTCTCTCCTTTAGCTTTATGAGGCTTGGCCTTTCCAGTCTTGGGAGCCATATTATTGTTGCGAATGAAGGAAAAGAAATCTGTTTTGATTGGTTATAAGAACTACTCCTTCAATTGACGATAAAAACTATATCCCAGATTGAATTTATCGACTAAACTTCTCTGCATGGAAGAAAAATTTACAGAATCTTTCGTCGAACACTCATAAGAAAAAACCCCAAGGAATTAAGAAACAAATATATGTGGAGCAAGGACAGGGAAGCACCAAGAAAACAAAATAATAATGCAAAAGTGCAGGATTTTTTATTCTTTTTAACAAATAGAGGGATAATTAAAGGGGGGGAGATTTAGCGCTAGCTAGCAAGCATGCGTAACCAGTTCATAGCTCAAGCAAGAAGCTGCTTTTATATGGTGAGGAGAAGGATGGGGACAGATAGAGTAGAAGAAAAGAGAGGGAAACTGAATTGAAGTTAGTTTGTGTAGGATATTGTTGAGCATAATAAAATCTTTAAGTGAAAGGAAAACTTGGGACATGGGCTAATTAAGGAGAATATGAGAGAACGAGAGAGACTGCTGCTGGGAAGAGGATATAGAGAGAGAGAGAGAGAGGGCTTGAGAGGTGGATAGGATAAGGTAAGCCAAGTTCTTTCTTGTACACAAGCGTAGCACAAGAATGTAAGGTAAACCATTTCAGGCCTCTCATTTTTCTCTTTCTTTATAACTTGCCTCATCGCTTCCCTTTCATCAGAACCCTTTTTTACTCGTTCTAGATACTGTGCAAGTTTTTCACTGTAAAGAGTTAATTTATGGGTCGTCATCTTGCTAGATTTTACTTGCTGGCATGACAGTTTGGAGCCTATAAACGTGTGCCAAGTGTGTAGAACATATCTTGTTGAGGTTGTAGCTAAGAGTTGGGCTGCGTTTAGCACTAGCATACTGGTCTAAGCAAGGAAAAATGGGTTTTCAAAGTAGTTGATATTTTACTCGTAGAAAATATTTTCTTGTGCCCATGTATGGTGAAATTCTTACTTAATACCAATTCTTTCTACGTTCAATTTAATTGTTGAGGAATGATATCGTAACAGGAGAGGACTGAACCAATTTCTTTTTTTACCAAAATCTTATACTAGTTTGCAAAATATAAGACAAATAATTAAAAGAAAATAAAATCAGATGTATGTTGTCTAGCAAGGTGGTGGGTGCTGCAGAGCCCAACAAGTTTGGTGCAGTACTTCTTTCTCCATTGGGGCTTATATATAATTCTTATCAGGCCACAGGTTTTAAGGAACGGTGGATTCAGGTATGCGACCAGTATGCAGCTCCTCAAGTGGCACTGAAGCAACATCAGGAGTTTCTGGACAGTTACAAACATCTGTCTACTGCCCCTCAAAGAGCACCTCAGCGGGTTCTGCCTGCTGTTAAATTGATTCTGATGGGGCTGCGGATAAGAAAAATCGAAAGGCCAGTGTTGATACTGTCGGTAGGAATACTTTTTGGTATTAAAATGTTTTTTACTCAGGAATAGGAATACATTAAGATAATATCATACTAAAATAAACCCAAAAACATGTGAAGGGATGGTTTTCAAAGACCTTAAAAAACCTCTCATAAACATGTGGTTCACAACTAGAAAATTAATAAATACAAGTAGAAATACTAATAGAAACAATCCTATCAGTAAATTATGGTGAAATTTATTGATGAAATATTATCTTGTTATGTCCTTCATATATACCGATATAAATTTTTCTCCGGTATACCCCAGCGAATTACAATATAAAAAGAAGGAATGAAAAAAAATGGTGTGTTATTATTACAGACGGTTTTACCAACGAAATAAACTCATCGTTAATATCCATCGGTAATATTTAAGTTATGACTTGACAAGCGACCCCCCTCTCAATTTCTTCTTCTTCTTTCTTCATTTTTCTCTGCAAATAATAGGAAAACCCCCCATCACAAATCAAACTCTCATAACCATAAATGTAGTTACCCCAACACTCAGTCTATCAACATTCCTATTGTGGTTATGTTTTTTTTTTTTTTGGAATTCCCCACGTCAAGTCAAAACTACCCATTTTTTTAATTAATTTTTTAAATGTTAATTTTTTTGGCATTTTGATGTAGTATATGTAATTTGTTTGTGTATTTACTTATTTTATAACCTCATAGAAATTTTTGTATGAATGTATGATTTGTAAATATTATGGTTTTTTTTAGATTTTAAAAAATTATATTTGTTTGTAATTTGATGAAATTGATTTTGATTTTGTGACTAAGATATTTTGTAATGAAATAAATAATGTCTTATTTAATAGGTACATTTTATATTTTGTCAATTTTATTGTTACGTTAAAAAATTCAATAAATGTGGTGGGATTTGAATTTATGTAGAAAATTGATAATGATTTAAGGGTATTATTAAAATAGATTGAATAAGTTTGAGTTAAACCAATGTTAGCTAATTTATTTAGTTCATACTAGATAGGTTATCCACGTGTTGTCGTGGGCTACTTCTAGAAACATGTGTTGCTTTTAATTGTGAGACAATTGAAAGAAAGAAAAAAGAGTTTTCTAAGCATGCAATTAAGAGCCGTAGAATTAAAAAGTATATGATTTAGATTTCAAGCAACAAATAAGTAACATGTAAAAAACTTGTTTAAATTGTCTTGAATTTCATATAAGAATCAAATTGTAAAATGTAAAAAGATATCAATTTAACATAGACATTATTTGAGCAACTCAAAACAAAAAATGGCATGATGAACAAAAAGAGTTTGGAAGCCCAACTTTTGGGTGAAAAGTAAAGTCTCAACAAATGTTAACAAGTAAATAGTAACAAATGCTTATCAACTCATTGTTACTGCAAGAACCTGAATAACTTAGTTAAGTATCTGCAAAAATATTTTATGTATCCATCTATGTGTCTGGACTTAATGTATAAAATGAGTATAGTACATACCTTAAACACTCGTCTTAAAAGGTAAATTTTTCCCCCAAGAAAACGCAACCTGAAAGCACCTAAAGCCTTTAAAGTTTCTTGGACAAGCATTAGCTAAATAGTTTCCTTCACTAGATTCTGCATATACATATATATAGCAAAAGAACTTCTAGATATAAATCGAAAAACTTATGCACACATCTAATTAAACAACCCAATAATCATTATATAAAGTAATGAAAAAAATTCATCACAAATAACAAAAATGAAATTGAGAAAACCAAGAGAAAAATAAAGATCAAGATATCTAACATCGCAACGCGAGTAATTTACCTAGTTATATTTAATGAATTCCTTTATCAAAATAAATTTGTAATAGAAAAACATATAAAATTTATAATTGAAATCGACACACACACAAACTGCCCCAAAACCTGAAATCCACCAAAAACAAAAATTATTCCTGAGTTTAAATATGTTGTTTTAAGTGTTTTCAAGGTAAAAAAAAAAAACACTGAAATGTAACCCCTTTCATCATGGAAGACATAAAAATCAACTGTTTTGGTGCCTAGAATCTTCCCCAATTGTCATTTCTTCTTCTTTCTTCGTTTTTCTCTCTAAATAACAGTAATCCCCCCCCCCCCACATTTCATCACAAATCAAAATTTCATCACCACAAATCCAGCTACCCCCAACACTCAGTCGATTAGCATCCCTGTTGTGGTTAATTTGTTTTTTAGAATTTTCCATGTCAAGTAAGCAAAACTTACCATTTTTTGTTTAAACTAATTTTTAAAATGTTTATTTTTTTTGGTATTTTGATGTAGTATATGTGGTTTGTTTGTATGTTTACTTGTTTTATAACTTTTTCTCATAGAAATTTGTTGTGTGAATATATGATTTGTAAATATTATGGTTTTTTTAGATCTTAAAAAAATTGTATTTGTTTATAATTTGATGGAATTGATTTCGATTTTGTGACTAAGATATTTTGTAATGAAATAAATAATATCTTATTTAATGGATACATTTTATATTTTGTCAATTTTATTGTTAAATTAAAAATTTCAGTAAATATGGAGGGATTTGAATTTTTGTAAAAAAACTGATAATGATTTAAGGGTACTATTAAAATAGATTGAATAAGTTTGAGTTAAACTAATATTAACTAATTTATTTAGTTTATATAATTAATTAATATATGTTGTCATCAATATTCTATATACATTTGATATAAGTAATGGATGATCATTCTTGAATGTGTCAAGTTTCACCTAAAGGGTTGCACAAGATAGATTTATTGTAATGGGGTTGAGATTTTTATTAATTATGCACTATTTAATCCGAGAAATATTAGTAGAAATGGTATTAGATGTCTATGTAAGAAGTGTAAAAATAAATAAAAAATGCGTATTTTTTACCACAAATACTTGGGGCTATTGTGGACCAGGATTTATTAGTACTTTTTAAACAACATTTTATTGGTCCAAGCCTATTTTAATGATAGCTCAGAGCCTTGAAGGTCTTGAAAAACAGGTTTTAGCCCTAAACGCAAGGCGTAAGGCCTGGGGTAGGCAATGCACCTCAACCTAGACGCCAGGCATGCGACTTGGTGCCTTTGGGCATTGGAAACACACTTAAGCATAGGCGTTAAGCAGCATGCCTGACGCTCGTGGACTCGGGCAACCCGTCTGCGCCAGCCATAAGGCGCATGCCTAGCTCTACTGGGCATTGCCTTATGGCCTGGACTCAACACTTATACCCCTAGAATTGTTTACTAACCCAAGTTTTTTAGCCTGGATCCTACTTTATTTACACTCGTAGGTGTACAAAAGTCTCTCATGACCTACCACTAATTTTAAAGAGAGGAACTTCTAGTGTGGAATGAAATGGAATGGCTGAAATCTTTATATAGTAAAAGGTCTCCTTCATCCTCTACCAGATCGACAACACCGATAGCAGATCCTTAAAGTTCGAGCTAACACTACCATAAAGCATTTCCCCATGTATTTTTCTTCTGAAAAGGCATTCTTTCTATCATGATGCACACCTTTGTTTATGAATTCTCTAGTGACATACCTTGGGATATCCATTGCTCTTCTTATATGGAGAAAAATTAAAGATCCCTTCAAAGAAATCAAGTATATTTTTAGTTCTTGCGTATTTTTTACTACAAAGACTTGGAGCTACTATGGACCAGGATTTATTAGTACTTTTTAAGCAAATTTATTGGTTCAAGCCTATTTTAAAGATGGCTCAGAGCCTGCAAGATCTCAAAAAACATGTTTTAGGCCTAAACATTGGGCATGAGGTCGGGCACAGGCAATGCACCTCAGCCCAAATGTCAGGCATGCAACCTGGTGCTCTTGGGCGTAGGAAACACACTTAAGCATAAGTGCTAAACAACACTTCTGATGCCTATAGGCACAGGCCCCGCTTGCACCAACCATGAGGCGCATGCCTAGCTCTACCTAGGCATTATCTTGTGGCCTGGACCCAACACTTAGACCCCGAGGATTTTTACCACCCCTAGGCAGGGGCGGAAGGAAGGGGGGGCAAGGAGGGGCTCGGGCCCCCCCACTATATATATATATTATTGTGTAATTAAGCATGGAGAAGGTTTTTTATTCTAAAAAGGTGAGCTTTCTTACAGTAATTAAGTGCGATTTTTCAATTTGATTTTCTTTGAATTATTACTTTCCACAATAAATCCTGCAGCCGGTCAAAAATAAAATATAGATATAAATCACAAGTAAAATTTTTTAACGGAAAGATTGAAGCAGAGCCACCAATTAACTTATTTTTCATCAAACAAAACAAGGTAACTTAAATTTAAAATTTATTATTGTTTTGTTTTGAGATGTTTGTTAATAATTTGATGAGGTTTTTTTTATATAAATCTACCATTTTTGCTTTATTTTTTTCTCAGATCTGCTAGTTTTATCAATTGTTTTTTGAATTCTTGTTATAGTGCCTTTTTATCTAATTAATTAGATATATTTTATTAGTTTGTTTTGATTATACTTGGATTTTTTTAATGTTTTGTTTTTAGCAGAGCCACCAAAATTATCAATTTTTTCTCACGATATATGTTTTGATTTTAGGTTGAACCATGAACAAAATCAGAAGAATTTGATTATTTTTTTAAAAAAAAGAAAAAATATTGATAACTCGCAGCTTAGTGAACCAACTCTAATGTGTAATGTTAAAGTTATGGTTGAGCAACTCTAATGCGCTTCAGTTTATAAAGAACCCGCGTTGATTAGTGAGAATCATTTTTTATTATTTTTTGCTTTATTTCAAAGTTTATCTAATATAAATAATGCTTCGCTTTAACTAATGTTTCTTATATACTTTAAATGTTTATATTTGATAGGTATAAAGAACAACAACATTAAAGTGATGAATATATTATGAAGATGAAATTAACTTCGTTTCTTTGACTTAATTTGGTGTTGCTTCGAACCTTTTACCTTATACAAAGGTCATTATATGTTTGTAGTAAGCTATTTGAATAAAACTAAATTATACAGGTTTGTTTTACAACTTATGTACAATAAATTAAAATAAATATTATATCTTATTATATTAATTTTGGCCCCTCCTAACAAATAATCCTAGCTCCGCCCATGCCCCTAGGTGTATAAAAATCTCTCATGGCTTACCACATTTCCATCTTATTAATACATATGTAAGGGATTTGTCTCTCATTAATGTTGTGTAAAAGATATTTGTCTCTTATTAATATACATGTAAGAGATATTTATCCATCATTAATGTTACCAAGGTGGAATGATTTTAGCCCCCTTCTTCAAGCACAAGAACAAGGTTTAGGGGGTATAAATACTCATTAAATCACCCATGTAAAGGGTTTACAATTTATATTCTTAACATGCACACGTTATTTTCTTACATGGCACTTATTTTCATATCAAAACAAGATTAAAAAAAATATTATTCTTAGAATTTAATGCTCTTTTCATATTTATTACACTCTTTTTATACAAAAATATTGACTTAAACATTTAAGGATCTCCAAATCCACCTAAAGGGAAATGTTTTGTAGGTATTAAGATTCTTACATCAAGTTATCACTTCCTTTTCTACGGAGAATGGATCTAATAGAATGAAACTTTATTTAGCCCATTATCTAACCACCAAAAATCCATATTCCTAAACATCTTGGATTTTAAAACATTATCCATACACAACTGATATTTTTTAAAAGCGAAGAAGCCAAATGATAGCAACTTTCTAACTTAGTATATAAGTTTATTCAAAAAATCAAATGAATTACTATAAATCGCACTTAGATATATTACTCTACAAAATTCAAACTACCATTCTAATTTCTGTATAGGTTGTAGGGAAAAATTGACTGGTTCATGTAGTAATCCTTTAACTTACTCAATCCCTACTGATTTTGTTTGGTTACTCATTACCAAAATTAATTCTAATAAAAAACCTTGTTATATAAGTTACTAAGTTGAGTGTCCTCATATTGTCAGTATTGATTCAACATTTCGTGTGTCCCCTGTAACTAATTGTGGTTAAAGTTCTGAAAATAATGTCATAATTAAATGTTTTTATTTTATTTTATATTTTGCACATTACATTACAATTATAGAATATATGATTTGAGAAAAAGAAACAATGTGCTGTGCATTTTTCCTCCCTACCAATCAAGAGTTCATATGAATAGTGATATTTTTTTCATGTTGTGCATTGAGCTTTTCTTTGTAATTTCATCCTTTTAAAGTTGTATTAATATGATTTTATGTGCCGAGATTAATTTACTTGCACGCTCTAGCATATTCAAAGTATCAAGAAATATTTTGACCATGAATTAAAGATTGTTTTTGCGAAATAAAATTTTTGGTTGCAGTTAAATACATAATTAAGAAAACAAGGATCAAATTGAAAAAAAAAATAGACCCATTGATTTTGCGAAATAAAATTTTTTATTGTAGTTAAATATAAAATAAAAAAAAACAAGGATCAAATTGGAAAAAAAATAGACCCATGTTCATTTTGGCATGGAAAGCTTTTGTTTATATTTTAAACTTTTAGTTATGTATTATTTGGTACCTATTATTTTAAAATTTAACATTTCAATTCTAAACTTCTTTTTTATGTTTTAATTTTGTATGATGAGATATGATAAAGAAAGTCACTAAGAGATGTTTAGGAGAGAGAAAATGTTTGGATGACTTGGCAATAAAACAAATATCAATCTTGGTGTCAATCAATAAATTTATTTTTAAAAGGAGTTCAATGAAGGTGGCGTTATCTTTTAATAATGCCTAAAAAAATAGGTCGGCACCAGTAAAATATATATATATATTAAGTTTATTTTATTAAATGTAAATACTATCTTTTTTTTAATTAAAAATAAATCATGATACTAAAAAAACAAATCCTTTAACACCAACATTTTTTCTTTATTTTATGTTAGAAGCGCGGATTGTAAGACTATTACAGTTCAAATGAATGAGCACGAAAACAACAATTTGCATTCAAAATCCCATCACTGTTTTTTCTTCTTGTTGTTGTTTTCATACCTATCAAGCATAGCAGCTGTATGCACAAAATTTACAGAAATATAGAGCTGTTAAAGCTAAGGGTGTTCAAAATAACCGATTAACTGAGAAAACCGATAAAACCGAAGAAAAATAACCGAAAAAACCGAACCGGAAAAAAAACCCGATTAAACCGATTTAAAAAACCATAAATGTTAACAGGTCCGGTTCGGTTTCGGTTTTGAACCAGAAACTGGACCAAACCGAATCGGACCCATTAAACAATTAAAAAAAATAGTATAAATACTTAACTTAACCTAATCGGCCTCCCTCCTGTGCATCTCATTCTCATCTCACAAAAGAGCCGCCTCCTTCCCACTTCCCAGAGAAAATCTTCCTCTCAATCTTCTTTTCCCAGAAATCATCTTCATTTGAGCAACGACAGACGACAGCAAGGTAAATTGATTGTGCATGCCTAGTGGGTTTGAAAGTCTATTCTAAGTTCTAACATCTAACAGAACAAAACGAGGTTTCTTAGAAGTAATATGTTGCATAAGCCGTCTTCATCTTTGTTTCCATCTTGCAGGCTTCAGCGTTTGTCTCCATCTTTCTTCTCTCTTTACTTCTGCTATTCTGCACAAACCATCTTCATTAGAGAAACGACAACAAGGTAAATTTTGTTGCTTTAGATTTCAAGTAATCTGTTGTATATTTCTTTTATTCCGTATGTATTGCTTTAGATTTCAAGTAATCTGTTGTATATTTCTTTTATTCCGTATCTATTGCTTTAGATTTCAAGTAATCTGTTGTATATTTGTTTTATTCCGTATGTATTGCTTTAGATTTCAAGTAATCTGTTGCATACTTGCTTCTGTTGATTGATGCGTTTCATGCTTCTCTTTGCTTTAGTTTGGATAACCTGATAAATAATTAAATATCATGGGTTGATGCAACCATATTATTCAATAGTTTCACCCACATTTAACTAGTGTTTTGCCTATGTTTTATATATATAATGCCTTGATATTCTTTGTTTATGTTTTGAAGGCACTTTTGGATGAAAGATGCAAAAAAGAGTAAATTGGAGATAATTGGCAGATTTGACCTTCAGTCGATGTTTTGTGCAGAGCATGAGTTCTAGAGGTTGAAATGAAGTGATTCCAGTGGCATTAAAAAGCTAACATCCATACCTTTCTGGAAATCTAAGGCAAGAAAATAAAATAAGGAAGAGCATGGAAATCGCAGCCTTCAAAGTCAAATCTCGCAATCTGCCAGTGTTGACCTTCGGCCATTCCAACTTGAATATCTGGAGCTACAGAAGTCCAATTGATGCAAACTCAATTTTTTGGATTCATGACTCAAAGGTCTATAAACGCTCCAAATTTCAGCCAAAAACGATGTCATATGAGGGAGATATGATTTTTCAAAGATGACATCTGAATTCTGCCAGCAAACAAGTTTCGTGAAGAAACGAGTCCAAATTACGTTCCGAAGCATCTAAACCGATATCCAAGTTTTTATTTCAGCAATTTAGCTCCTCTAAGTCAAAGCTTGAAGATTTCATGCAAGGCTATTTCTCCTTTTTTAGGAAAATAGTTATTGAAGTACTTAAATGTAAACAGTCTACTTAATGGAGGACTATTTTGTAAAATAGAGACCTAGGGTTTCCTAGGATATAAAAAGAATGAGAGAAGAGAAGGGGGGCAGCCAGCCAAGAAGAGAAAAACGCCCCCTTCCTCTAAGAAACCCTAAATCATGCATTCTTCCTTCTTTTTGATTAGTTTTTCAACAAACATGCAAGGCTAAACACTTTTTCTTGGTTGCAAGGACACGGAAACCTTCGGATTTCAAGAACTGTGAGATTTATTTTACCTTTTCTTTTCAGTTTATATGATGAATATGTTTGTTCTCCTATGCTTATTTTTCTATGATTGTTTATTTTAATTGCTAGAGCGGACTCTAAGTTATTATTGTAGACAATCTATTGCTAAGTTTGATATCAAAACCGGAGTTGTGGTATATGAACTTGTGAAGCAACTGAGTTTAATAATTGTGGCGGATCTACGTTATTAATCTTAGGGAGAACATTCAATCAAATCAAACATAGACTGCGGACAGTTATGTTTTCTTGATTAATCAACTTATCTAGTTCTTAAGGCTGCCATTGAATTAAATTACTAGTGCGGACACTGTGGTTGTTTGATGGTTAGGGTTAGTTATACGGCGGATCCGTTAACTAACCAATGTTAAGAAGAGATAAATATTCAGAATATAAATTGATGTTTCGTTTCCATGATCAGTTCTGATTTCTGTAGGTGGATGTGTGCTTGTGACCAAGGTTTGTTCTCTTGATAATTTTCTGATTTTATTAAATTTCGTTTGATAGTTTTCTGTTTTCTTTTGCTTTAGCCTAGATAACGTCCAAACCCCCCCCAAATTGCATATCATCTAGCATAAAAATCTGACTTGAATCTTCCTCGTGGGATCGACCCCTTGCTTGCTCTATACTATCTTGTGTGTTGTGTTTGAAGCTAGGGTAATTAATTTGTGCGACCGCGACATCGCAACAAATTTTGGCGCCGTTGCCGGGGAAGTAATTTTAGTTGATTCTTGTGCTTGTACTGTTATTTTTATTTGCTGTGATTCAAAAAAAAAAAAAAAGAGAAACAGAATTTTTACTTGCGGCGGTACTGTTCACTTGCTGGCAGCGGTACTGTTCAAAACATATTTTTTGGTGGAATTAGGTATTGGCCTTTTGTTTACTGAAGGGAAACGACGTTCTAAACAGGACTAGTGGTATACCACTAGCCCCACCCTATCGAGGCCAAATTCCACTGTTTTCTAGGGTTTTTAGGCAGTTTTAGTTTTCTAGCGTAGGATTTTCGTACAATTTGCATTGTTTTCGATCTCTTGTGTGGTTGGTTTCTTTTGAGTTTTCTTGATGATTTATGCCAGTAACCCGTTCTACTAATCAAAGTCAAGTGCAGTTGGATCTCGAAATAGAAAAAACTTTACGCAGGTTACGAAAGGAAGCTCGCCTTAACACCATGGCTATTGCACGACAACAAACACTTAAGGAGCTTGCTGCTCCTAACGTGGAAAATCAGCCATTATGCATAAACATCGACAATAATGTAAACTTTGAGCTCAAATCTGGTTTTATACATTTGCTACCAACTTTCAATGGTCTTGCAGGAGAAGATCCTCATACTCATCTCAAGGAATTCCATATGGTTTGCGTTGGCATGAAACCGAATGGAGTTGACGAAGAACAGGTTAAGTTGAAAGCTTTCCCTTTCTCTTTAAAAGGGGCAGCAAAGGCATGGTTTTTCTCTATTCTCCCAAGTTCCATTGGAACTTGGAATGCCATGAAGAAGATTTTCCTTGAAAAATATTTCCCAGCATCTCGAGTTGCCAACATAAGGAAAGAAATATGTGGGATTCGACAATCTCATGGAGAGACACTTTCCGAGTATTGGGAAAGATTTGAGCAACTGTGCATTCAATGCCCTCATCATCAAATACCCGATCAGCTGCTCATTCAATATTTCTATGAAGGATTGATGCCTACTGACCGTAGTATCATTGATGCTGCAAGTGGAGGGGCATTGGTAGATAAGACACCCGAGGCTGCACGCCAATTGATCTCAAACATGGCAGCCAACTCGAAACAGTTTGGCACTCGTGGAGACTTCGCAAATAAACGAGTAAATGAGGTAAGTATTTCTAACCTTGAGAATAAAGTTAATGATCTTACTTCTCTTGTGCGTTCTTTGGCTTGTGGCAATGTACAGCAGGTGAAAGTTTGTAGCATATGCTCCTTACAAGGACATGCTTCAGATATGTGCCCAACAATGCAAGAAGATTACATTGAACAAGCTAATGCAGTTGATGGAGCATTCAATGGACAGTCCCAGCGTAAATATGATCCCTTTTCCAACACGTACAATCCTGCATGGAGAGATCATCCCAACTTATGCTATGGGAACCCACCTCAACAAGGCAATCAAGGCCGACAGTTCCATCCCCATGGATTTCAATCCCAACAGAATTATCAAGCAAGACAGCCCCCTCCA
This sequence comes from Populus simonii, assembly GCA_007827005.2. Taxonomy (NCBI): domain Eukaryota; kingdom Viridiplantae; phylum Streptophyta; class Magnoliopsida; order Malpighiales; family Salicaceae; genus Populus; species Populus simonii. The sequence goes on from CM017464.2 coordinate 17,254,564, forward strand.
TTCACAAACTCCTAATGTTATGGGGTCATCATCCAATGATGATCTTCGTGAGATGATGAAAACTTTGGCTTCTAACACTGTGACCTTGCAACAAAATGTCATGTCTTTTCAACAAGAAACAAGGTCAAGTATTCACAACTTGGAGAAGCAAATGGGGCAAGTAGCTTCAAGTGTGGGGAAATTGGAAGCACAAATGAATGGAAAATTGCCCTCCCAAGCATTGAATCCAATAGAGAATGTTAGTGTGATCATGCTACGAAGTGGGAAAGAACTTGAAGAGAAAAGGTCAAAACAAATTGAGATGGAGGAAGAAGAAGAGATAGAAACTGAATTGAGTACAAAGAAGGAACATCCTCTTCCTCTACAAACTGAAATATTGACCAACACTCCAAAGGTAACTCCTCATTCAATGAATTCCAGTTTTAAAATAATTCCACCCTTTCCTGTGAGTTCTTCTAGGTCAAAGAAAGAGGACAAAGAAAAAGAGATTTTAGAGGTTTTCAAGAAAGTAGAACTCAACATTCCTTTGCTTGATGTTATCAAGCAAATTCCCAAGTATGCCAAATTCTTGAAGGAGTTGTGTACTACCAAGAGAGCTTTCAAACTAAAAGGTCATGAAATGGTAAGTATGGGTGAAGTTGTATCTGCTATTGTTCAAAAGAATATGCCTTTGAAGCAAAAAGACCCAGGTGCGTTTACTATCCCATGTGTTATTGGTAATGCTAGTTTCAAAAGGGCCTTGTGCGATTTAGGTGCATCCATTAGTGTTATGCCTAAACATGTTTATGATTCTCTTAGTCTTGAGCCTTTGAATAAAACTAGCATTGTAATACAACTTGCGGATCGTAGTTTTGTTTACCCACTTGGTGTGATAGAAGATGTCCTAGTCAAGATTGACAGTTTGGTCATTCCATGCGACTTTTATATTCTTGATATGGAACATGATTCTTGTGATTCATCAAACAGCACTCCTATATTGTTTGGGAGACCATTCTTGAAAACTGCCAATACAAAAATTGATTGTGGTAAGGATACTTTGTCTATGGAGGTAGGAGATGAAAAAATTGAATTTAATTTTCATGATGCAATGACATATCCTTATAGCAATGTTTATTCTATCACATGTTATGACCAAGTTGATAAGTGTATGCAGCAAGTTTGTGATTTTGATAGTGAGGATGGATTAAGCGTAGCTTTGAGCTGTGGCTATGATTTTACCAAGATAAAAGAGATGGAGAGGCATATATGTGTTCTCCAAAATGTGCATGACTCAGCATTGGATTTACAAGCTTTGCAAATTGTACTCCATGATGCAGGAGTCATTTACCTCATCATGGACAGTGAATGGGTGGCGCCTATCCTTTTGGTGCCTAAAAGATTGGAATTACGTTGGAAGAGATTCGAAATGATTCTTACGAGAATGCAAGGATTTATAAAGAAAAGACTAAGAGTCTCCATGACCAAATGATTACAAGAAAAGAGTTTAATGTTGGAGACAAAGTCCTCTTTTATCATTCGCGTTTGAAACTTTTTCCTGGAAAGTTGCGCTCTCGTTGGATTGGACCCTTTGTTGTTTCTAATGTTTTTCCTTATGGTGCAGTTGAAATTACAAGTTTAGAAACCAACAAAGTACTCAAGGTCAATAGGCATCGCTTGAAACCTTTCTATGAAGGTTGGACGACAGAACTCACCGCTTTTGTGGAGTTAGCTGAACCAATCTATGAAGAATGAGCATGCAACATGTCGAGCCAATGACATAAAACAAAAGCGCTTACTGGGAGGCAACCCAACACAAAAAGAAAAAAAAAACAGATTTGCTTTCTTTTCCCTTATCTTTTATTTTTCGCATTTTACTTTATTTTTGTCATTCTCCTATATTCCTTTTCTTTTATTTCAACATTGAGGACAATGTTGTGTTTTAAGTGTGGGGGTATTGGGAGAATGTTGGTTTTCTAATTTTGGTTTTCTTTGTTATTTTTCAAAATAAAAAAAAATTATGTTTGATCTTTTGAACTCCCATTGGTTTTTGAGAATATGAGTATTATGTATGAGAATTAGTTGAGATAGATGAAGATATAAATCAAATGAATGAGTGTGCATGCAAGTTTTAATGTTTAATTGGTTTAGGGATTGACTTTGAGAATATGCCATGTTGACTTTATAGTGTTATACCAATGCAAGCTTTTGAGCCTTCAACATTATATTCTTTGATTGTGCCTTCTTTCAATGATATGTATCTTTAGAACTTGCTTCATATCTTGTTGAGATTACATTCATATTACATATATACATGAAGATGATAAAGGTATTAGGAATTTTAACCACTTGAGCCAAAAAGCCAACCTAAAGCATATTATCCTTAGTGAGCCCTTTTGAGCTTGTTTATCTTTTCTTTGCTTTATCCATGTATAAGCCTTAACTTTTTATATGTTTTCCTTTTCCCCTGGCCAAGGATTAGTAGAGCATATACTTATGATATCTCATGGAATTATGGTTGGAAATTATGTGAAAAGAAAGGAGAAATGATGTTTGATGAAAAGATGGGCAAAGTTGCCAAAGGTAAAAAAAAAAAAAGGAAAGAAAAAAGAAAAAGAAAAAAGAAAAGAAAGGAAAAAAGTGTTCCTTTATGTTCTTAAGATTTTATATTGAAAAAGCTTGAAATCAAAAGAAGTTAAGCATTGGTGATTAAAGATGGAAAATTTATGTGCTTTGATGGAATATCTTGTTTGAAATATCATTTTTCAGAATGCTCTACTTTCTTTGGTTTGAACCTTTTCTTTTACTCTATTTTACCTCACCTTTACCTTAGCCCCATTACAACCAGAAAATAAGACCTTTTGATTCATGCATTGTTTGTAATATGTTATTAATGGAGATGAGATTGAAGAGCAAGTTTGTGGTAGAACATATTCATTGATTGAATTTGAGAGATTTAAACACATAAGCCCTAAACACATGAGTGTTGGAGTGTATATCAATGAGAGGACCTATCACTTTGGCATGACATAGATTTCATTTAAATCTCGACGATTAATTGAATTTTGAAGTTTGCATGTAAATAAATTCATGAAAATTTATACTCTTTATCCTTTTATTGTGTTCTTGTTATAATGCATATATTCTTAGATATTGATGGGAGATTAGAAGATTATTCATAGTGATTTCATTTAATTTAACTTCAATTTGATTTTACCTATCCTTTCTCGAGGACGAGCAAGAGCTAAGTGTGGGGGTATTTGATGCAACCATATTATTCAATAGTTTCACCCACATTTAACTAGTGTTTTGCCTATGTTTTATATATAAAATGCCTTGATATTCTTTGTTTTATGTTTTGAAGGCACTTTTGGATGAAAGATGCAAAAAGAGTAAATTGGAGATAATTGGCAGATTTGACCTTCAGTCGATGTTTTGTGCAGAGCGTGAGCTCTAGAGGTTGAAATGAAGTGATTCTAGTGGCATTAAAAAGCTAACATCCATACCTTTCTGGAAATCTAAGGCAAGAAATAAAATAAGGAAGAGCATGGAAATCGCAGCCTTCAAAGTCAAATCTCGCAATCTGCCAGTGTTGACCTTCGGCCATTCCAACTTGAATATCTGGAGCTACAGAAGTCCAATTGATGCAAACTCAATTTTTTGGATTCATGACTCAAAGGTCTATAAACGCTACAAATTTCAGCCATACACTATGTCATATGAGGGAGATATGATTTTTCAAAGATGACATCTGAATTCTATCAGCAAACAAGTTTCGTGAAGAAACGAGTCCAAATTACGTTCCGAAGCATCTAAACCGATATCCAAGTTTTTATTTCAGCAATTTAGCTCCTCTAAGTCAAAGCTTGAAGATTTCATGCAAGGCTATTTCTCCTTTTTTAGGAAAATAGTTATTGAAGTACTTAAATGTAAACAGTCTACTTAATGGAGGACTATTTTGTAAAATAGAGACCTAGGGTTTCCTAGGATATAAAAAGAATGAGAGAAGAGAAGGGGGGCAGCCAGCCAAGAAGAGAAAAACGCCCCCCTTCCTCTAAGAAACCCTAAATCATGCATTCTTCCTTCTTTTTGATTAGTTTTTCAACAAACATGCAAGGCTAAACACTTTTTCTTGGTTGCAAGGACACGGAAACCTTCGGATTTCAAGAACTGTGAGATTTATTTTACCTTTTCTTTTCAGTTTATATGATGAATATGTTTGTTCTCCTATGCTTATTTTTCTATGATTGTTTATTTTAATTGCTAGAGCGGACTCTAAGTTATTATTGTAGACAATTCTATTGCTAAGTTTGATATCAAAACCGGAGTTGTGGTATATGAACTTGTGAAGCAACTGAGTTTAATAATTGTGGCGGATCTACGTTATTAATCTTAGGGAGAACATTCAATCAAATCAACATAGACTGCGGACAGTTATGTTTCTTGATTAATCAACTTATCTAGTTCTTAAGGCTGCCATTGAATTAAATTACTAGTGCGGACACTGTGGTTGTTTGATGGTTAGGGTTAGTTATACGGCGGATCCGTTAACTAAGCAATGTTAAGAAGAGATAAATATTCAGAATATAAATTGATGTTTTGTTTCCATGATCAGTTCTGATTTCTGTAGGTGGATGTGTGCTTGTGATCAAGGTTTGTTCTCTTGATAATTTTCTGATTTATTAAATTTCGTTTGATAGTTTTCTGTTTTCTTTGCTTTAGCCTAGAAACTTCAAACCCCCCCAAATTGCATATCATCTAGCATAAAAATCTGACTTGAATCTTCCTCGTGGGATCGACCCCTTGCTTGCTCTATACTATCTTGTGTGTTGTGTTTGAAGCTAGGGTAATTAATTTGTGCGACCGCGACATCGCAAGAAGATGCATCAAAGTTATCGGATGATAAATATGATCCCAGTATTATTGTAGTTATGGATGCATAAATGTACATTGATTCTATGCATAAGAATTATATTAATTTTGAATGGTTTGGATAACAAATGATATAATGTGTACAATTCAATCAATAATGCAAAGGCTATATGGAAAGCTTTAGATTGGAAGTATAAGGCTTTATTGTATCTTAAAAGCTGATATGAAAAAGTTCATAATTAGTGAAGTTCTTAATTTTAAGATGGTTGATTCAAGAATTATAATGATTCAAGTTCAAAAGTTTCAACTCACATCGCATAACATTCATGATGAAAGGATGGTTTTAAATGAATCTTTTCCAGTGGCTACTATTATTGATAAATTACCGCTATTTTAAAAAGACTTCAAGAACTATCTTAATCTTAAGCAAAATAAGATAGGAATTGAAGATCTCATTCTCGGGTTGAGGTTAGAAGAAGATAATAAGTTATTCAAAATGAGAGCCAACTCTTTATTTGTAGCCCTTAAAGCAAACATTGTTAAACAAATGGCAAAGACCAATTAAAAGAAATAAATAAATAAGCTTTTTGTGAAGGAAAAAGGCATTGCCAAAACATTTAATGGTAAATGTTTTATCTACAACAAGAATAAACAACAAGATAAGAATTGTATAAATAAGAGTCAATAAGACAACCTTAAGAGAGAAATGATTGCTCAAGCCAATATCACTAAAGTTGATAACCTCTCATATGAAGTGTAAAAAATGAGCTTATCTATAATCATCTTCAAAGTCAACTTGATTAATAATTGTAAACAGTGATGGGTTGATATTGGTGTTATAAGATATGTATGTGCTAAGAAAAGAATGTTCTCCACTTACAAAGAAGTATATGGTGAATAATTGTATATGATGTTTGGAAAGTTTCTCACCTTCAAAAATGTGTTTTATATTGTTGACATTAGAAAAAAAAAAATCAATGTCTCACTCATTGTTAAACAAAAATAATTTCAAATTAGTATTTGAAAGTGATAAATTTGAACTTACTAAAAGTGATGTTTATTTAAAAGAGGTATCTTTCTTTTTTTTTACTCGCTTGAGTCTTGCGATACTTGGCATGATAAGTTAGGACATGTGAATTATAAATTTTTACAAAAAATATTTAATACTGAATTATTATCTATTGTGGTTTTTGAGAAAAATCACAAGTGTAAAGTTTGCGTAGATGTGAAATTTACAAAGACTTGTTTTCGAACAGTTAAAAGAAGTAATGAACATCTAGATTTAATTCATAATAATATTGGAGATTAAACATTTATACGAACTAGAGGTGAGAAAAATATTATAATAGTTTTATAGATGATTGCATAAAATATTGTTATACTTATTTGCTAAAAAGAAAAGATGATATTCTTGAAATGCTTAAACATTACAACAATTAAGTTCAAAATCAACTTAAAAAAAGGATAAAGGTAGTAAGAAGTAATAAATGTGGAGAATACGAAGCGTCTTTAGGTGGATTTGTTCTTATAATGGTATTATTCATCAAACTACTACTCTTTATTCACCTACAAAAAATGGTATTATTGAACATAAGAATCAAATTCTAAAAGAAACTATGAACGCTTATGATGGTAATTTTAAGAGCACCTCACAACTTATAGAGAGGAATAATCTTAACTACCAATTATATACTTAGCATAGTACCTCACAAGAAGTTAGAACATACATCATGTAAGTTGATAAAAAGTAGAAAACATTCTTATAAATACTTAAAGTATGAGGGTTTCTTATAAAAATAGCAATGCCTTATCATAAAAGGTCAAAATAAAACCTAAAATTATAGATCATATATAATGTTGTATTCTTTAAAGATGTGTTGCATTTTAAAAAAGCATAAGAAATTCTTCCACATGAAAAGATGAAGGAAGGAAAGCATAAGTAGTCTCATAAAATATAAGATGATGAAATTGAGTCGAGAAATAGTAAGATGGTATAAAATAACAAAAACAAAATTAGCCTGATTTTCTAATTTATTTGTTAGAAAATAAACCTTGAAGTTATTCATAGGCAATGTCTTATTTTAAAGCTTTCTATTAGAATGAGGTATTCAATAGTAAAATTAAATCTAACATGTAAAATAATACATTGGAACTAATGGATCTTCCACCTAGAACTAAACCATTAGACCATAAATGGATCTTTAAAAGAAGATGGGAGTTGATGGAACTATTGATAAATAAAAAGGGAGACTCGTTATCAAATGATTCAAAGAACAACAAATTATGGACTATTTTGACACATACTCACTTGTGTAAAGGATAAATTCCATATAAATATTAATAGTCATTACAATTATTAACATGCTTTAAATTTATCAAAATACAAAAATAACTTTCTTAAATGGAAACCTAGATTAAGAAGTCTATATGAAATATCCCAAGAGGTTTATTGTTAAAGGGAAAGAAAAGATGATTTTTAATCTTGTCGAGTCATATATGGTTTGAAACAATCACCTAAATAATGGTATAAAAAGTTTAACAAGGTAATATTGTCAAATAGGTTTAAAATCATTGAGATTGATAAATGTGTTTTATATAAAATAAAACATCAGGATCATATCATTGTATATCTTTATATGGACGACATGTTAATTTTAGGCAGAATTGAATGCACAATCAAATCTATAAAGAAAATGTTACCTATTAAGTTCGATATGGAAGATTTAAGTGTTGCAAATATCAAACATTGAACAAAAAAATTCTAGGATGTCTGCCTTTAATGATGAAAGATTATAATGATGGTAACTCTACCTACCTGACTGGAGATCCTTAAATCTAGGTTCAAAGAAAAAAACTAAGTCATACATCATTATCAAGAGCACCCATAAATAATAATTTTCTGCTCATTCCTATGATTAAAAAGATGTTAGTTGTAACGTGATAAAAGTGAATTATGCTCTGAATGACTTTCATATCTTCGTTTACAAAGTAGAGTATAACATAATATTTCTAATAAAATATCATATATTTAAGTGAGAAATGTGATTATTTCTTTAAAATTTGAAAATGTTGAGTTCTTTAAAGTACTCATGAAATAAAAAGTTGTTCATGGCTAAACTAAATACAACCATGAAAAACAAAGAAAAAAAAATCTAAGAAGAGAACTAAATGAAAGGCTGAATAATTCAAGATATTACGTTTACTAATTAGCCAAGTAAATCCAATACTAATTCATTAAGAAAAGTTTAAAGAAAAAAACTAACTATCATGATATAGTAATCTACCAATTCATTTTCTCTCTATAAATCTTTAGGTTTTTATATACTAGTTAAATAATCTTCATTCATATGAAGGATTTTAGAATTTTGGTTTTAAAATATGGCTAATAGGCACTTTTAAAGCTAATTTAAATGTGGAGTCTACTCACAATTTAGTGTAAGACTTTGTTGAAAATTGTTCACCATCACAAGTAATTTAACATGGAGCATTAAGATATTTAAAACTATTTATGGATGAATGAAAATTTGATTTTAAAGATACTATTTTTTTAAAAAAAAAAAATCAATCTCACATTGAAAAATTACTAGAGTATCTTATGTCTTGTATACTAGGAAATAAGAAAGTTAAAATTGGATTTGTAGAGCAAAACTTTTAGAGGGAAGAGAGCTATGGCTAAGTGGGTTTTAGTTTTAAACTACAAGTGTCTGCTCGAATGGCGTAGCATGACAAGAATCAAATTAATATTTTTTTCATTTTATTATTTTTTTTCTTTGAATTATAGTTCTATCTTTTTTTCTTTGGAAGCGTTGTTTTAGGAAAAATTACTCTAATAATTCTATAAATGGATTTTTTTTCATCGAGAGTTCAAAATAGATTTTGAAAATTATTTATTAAATAATGAAAGTCAATCGTTATTTTTATTTTATTCACGTGGAGTGTCCAGATCAGTTTGCACGCACCTTGATTAATCCCCACAGGTCCTAAAGTTAATAACCAGGTAAGCCTCCAGTAACTATTAATATTAACAACCACATGGCTCGAACTTGAGATTACAGGGAAAACAAACCCTTTGATCATGAATTCTTACTACTAAGTTACCTACTTATATAATTATGATTAATATGTAAAAAGACTGATCTATCTCAATTAATCTGAAGATGACCTAAATTCGTTATTCGATACCCCCATTGATTATTCTCATCTTACTCCTACATTGTTCAAACCACCAACCCATCAAAACTTAGCTGTCTCTTCGTTCAAAATCCTCATAAATTTGTGTTTATGAAGTGAACGAGGCCTTTTTTTTTTTTTTTCAGGATGTCGGTTTTTAGTGTATTTTATGGTTGGTCTTTTTTGTAAATTGAAGGTACTCTATAGTTTCAACAGGAGGAACAAAATCTGCTATGGAAAGTACTGGAGTTTCTGTCATCAAAGTGGAACAGCTTACCCTTTTCCCCGAAATGGGTAAAGGAGTTCTTGGTTTTGTCTGTTTTAGATTTCAATGGGCATTCCAGCCAAAGTTGGTTTCAGTCAGTTGCTGTTTACTGAAAGCACAATCTTGCTTATTTAGTCGATTATTCTGAAGTGTGAATGCATGTGTGTATTGATAAAGCTTCAGTAGACGAGATCATATAGTTCAGTGCTTGATTATTTTCATTTTAATCATAAGGTATGTATTTCAGGTTTAAGATTTAGCCCTTTCAAGATGATGAACTCATGCCATTGCTGATGTCTTTTACACCTTTCGACTTCGCTGCATTTTGGGTGGAAATTGACTTCCTAGCTATGACATTTCCTTCGCTTGAAAACCTGTTTTTATATGATATTATCTTCGCAATCTGAGACGGCTTGATGGTCGTGTGAAAACCTTACACCTCCTCCACATCCATGGTGATATTCTTGGTAGTCATGGCATAAATTGTTACAGTCAATTCACAAGAGTCTTACAATGGCGGGGTTCTTGTGCTTGTGACTGGGTATTTGAATGGAAATTATAATTTGCAATAAAAATTTACTCAGTGCTTCTTCCTGGCAGGTTTATTTGACGGAAAAATTAATAACAAAGTGAAAAAAAACTAATTTCAAGATGATCAAATTAGTTGCCTGTTATTTGAGCTATATACCTCTTCTCCCGGATTTCTTCAACAAATAAGTAATATAATTATTATATTTTATGCCATCTAGTTTAGTTCTTTTGTATTTAGTTTATGAGCATGCTAGTTATTTAATTTTATTATACTATTACTATTATTCTGCTTATAACGTGTATACAATATATTATGTGCTGGTATAAAAATTGAACAATACAATTTATTATAATTGTTTTCATGAAGTTTTTATTTAAAAAATCATGCTTCTAATAAAAAAAATATTTTTGTAAAAAAAACATGAATAAAGAAAAAGAGTTTTGATTAAAGAAATATATTTTTTCTCCTTAATTTAAATAAATGGATTTCTTATAAATATTTATCTTAATGTTTTGAAGTTTTTATTCAAAAATCATGTTGCTGGTAATAAGAGATTTTTTTTTGTCAAAATAAAAAATGAATATATACATGAATAAAAAAAGGAATTTTAACTAAAAATATTTTTTCTCTCCATAATTTAAATAATTGGATTTCTTACTTAAATTTTATTTTAATTGTCACAAAATTCAATAAAACATATTCAACCTATATACTCATATTATTTTTACGGTTGACACTATATGCTCCCATCAAGTCATTATTTACTATATACTTCCATCGCATACCAACATACATTCATGAATATTATTGTGTGTATTGTCTTAATTAAGAATTCATATTAAATATTTATTTGAGAATATAATAAAAATTATTTTTTTATTTGAAAATGTATTGAAATAATATATTTTTATATAATTTATTTTTGATATCTGAACTTCAAAACGATTTAAAAATATAAAAATAATGATTTAAAACTAAAAAAAACAGTTTTTTTTTAAAGTATGATTGAATTGTAATGATAAATACCATCTAAATATAAAAATGAAGTAATTAAAATTAGTGACCGGGAAAAAATACATAGGATTTAGAGTTTGAAGATAGATTTGAATTGGTTCATCACATGAGTGGTGTTTGGACTTTATTGATTGTATCAATCAGGTGCATCAATTCTTCATACATGAAAAACTTCCCCCTCTTCTCCACCTGAAAACCCTAATCTGTGACGGATCCGATGACCGAATGACGATCACAATTCAATGGCCGTGCAATCATGGTGGCTACAGTTTTTTCAAGTGGCTCGATTTACTTTTTGTGAGCATGGAAGCTTATAATCCTTGAGTTGCCATGGAAGTGACTAAAAATATACTTACTTCTATAGCATGCATGATATTTAATTATTAAAAAGCGCATAATTATACGATATATTGGATCTTAAATCTTGAGATACTAACATAGTTTCATTTTCGGTAAAAATACACCCTTTTTTTTTCTAAAAAAGAAAGAAAGAAAATATAAAACCTATATGATCATGTTTTGTGTATTTTTTATTTTGTGTCTATAGATCTAGATTTTTTATTTAAATCTATATGTGTTGTAATATGTTGTTCGTCAAGGTTTTTTTTTTTCTTTTGAATAAAGGTAATATTATCTCAACTGAGATCTAGTAATACCCAAGAGGGCACGGTGTGAATGGTTCGGCACTCTCATCCTTTAAACAAGGTCAGGGGTTCGACCACTTCTTGTGTATGGAGAACCTCTTTTGAGGAGCACTTTACCTCTCTGTGGGCCGACCCGGTACGAGTGTGGATTAGTCTGGATCAGTGTCCAGGCCACCCCGTGGTTTATACCTGAGATCTAGTAATGCGATCCATCGTGTAATCATTTTCTACGTAGAGAGAGCCACAATTTAAGAATTTCAAAGGATTTTTTCATCGTTTAAATAATTGAAAGGATTCTAATTATTGTCTTGAAAAGCATTCAAATAACAAATAATTTCTATGAATATATATATATATATATATATATATATATATATATATATGTATATAATAGTTTATTTGTATTTTATTTAGTATTAATGAAATTACTATATTTTTTTCAAAAAAAAATTGCTTATAATTGATAAACTCCTGAATTAGTTTAAAGTGTTTTTTATTCAGAAATATATTAAAATAATTTTTTTTATTTTTTAAAAATTAATTTTGACATCAACATATCAAAATAATATAAAAACACAAAAAAAATATTAATTTTAAAAAAATAAAAAAATTTCAATTTTTTTTAAATACTTTTAATTTTTTTTAAAATACTTTTAAAATATAAAAATAAATAAAATATTACTACTTAAGAGTGAGCTTTTAATTAAAAGTTCCAAAGGGTTTAACGACAAAGGTTTCTCAGTTCTCACCCATCATGTGGGGGACAGCTCACGTTGAAGACATTAATTAATAATGCATAAAGCTGGTTGTTCACGTGTTTGTTTGTAATAAAAACTCCCGTTGCCATTTCAAATTTTGAATCCCTTGAGTTTCTTCGATCCAACTCCTTCCCTCTACGCTTCCTTTTATGTTTTTTTTTTTTTTTAATTTTAATATCAGAATATTAAAATAATCAGAAAATATTAAAATATTCAAACACAGGTTGAAATGTAATGCCATTATGTTCTTTTTTATTTTCTTGGTGTTTTGTTACCGTGGCAAAATATATTTTTAAAAGTTTTTTTTATAAAAATTTATTTTTTATATTGATACATTAAAAAAATTAAAAAACAATTAAACGCAAATAAAAATACAATGCCAAACAATCTCTCAATCATAAAAAAAAAAGTTTGATTTACCAAATAGTTTCTATTTTTTAATATTGGATAATTACATTTCAAATCTTAATTTATAAAAGTTAAAATAATTTATTTTTTATTTATAGAGATATATTTTTTACTTATTTTACTTGCAAAAAGTCATCACACAATAGTTTTAACTAAATTTATATTTTAAAACCTATATTTTTTAAACTGCAATTAAAACTATTTTTTTAAAAACCTAATTTTTTAGATCTCAAACATAAAAATTATCACAATACAAATCACACCCTAAATTAAAATACGAAAAACTATTATAATACGAAACACATACTAAATTAAGACCGGATCTTTGATAAACACCATTGTTCCGTTATTAAAAAAATTACATATCAAATTATACTGTTGACGATAATAACATAATCATTTATTATTTTTAATTTTAATTTCTGCTAAATGAAAGTAACATAATTCTATAAGAAAACCCTAGGGTTAGAAGAGCTTATGGAGGGAGGGAGTTTATGTGCTGCTTTTTCTTTCTTACATCATTTAAAATGCAACTGCGTTTTTAAGCTTCGCTTTTAAACAAATATCTTTCAACGGCTCCAAAAACAGTCCTTGCCTTCTCTCCATCATTTAAAAAAATTCATACTATTATCACCACCCCACCGCTATTCTCTATTGTCAAACACAGCTGAGAAAATCGAAATCATCACCATCAATATTATGATTACATCCAGGGATGTTGGGTATTGCGGTAAAAATATTATTTATTATTATTTTTTTTGAATTTTTTTAAATGTATTATATTAAAAATAATTTTTTAAAAAAATAAAAAAATATTATTTTAATATATTAAAAAAATACTTTAAAAAACAACAGCTCTAAAATAACGAATATGTTATTATTTCATATCTAACCTAAAATTGTAAATAATGAAAACACTTAATTTCAAAATACAATCAAGTAATTAACAAATTAAATTCAAAATCTCAAAAGGTCAGCTAATTAAATTCTTAAAGGAATTTCTCATAATCCAGTCAAATTAAAATCAACAATTCTCGGACTTTACTTTTTCAGTCAAATAATAACGATATCTTGTTAATATTTTTTGTAAGTAATAAATGAACATCAACAACATTAAAATATTACATCATTTCGGAGAAACTAGAATGCCATTTTTCATGTTTTTTAAACCCAACACTGTCCCGCCCTGACTTCTTCTTCATTACTCTCTTACATCCTTTGCTTTGTGAAGATATAGCACACAACTGCAGGTCTCTTCCTTTTTAATCTATACATTCACATTTGTGAGTTTGTTAGCTTACATTTTCACCACGATGCATATGATTGTTGCCGGCGTGTGTAGTCTTTTTCTGTGTTCTTCGGGTTTTTGGCGATTATCTGGTTTTTGGTTTGCTAGATCGATACGGGTTTAATGGGTTATTTGCAATTTGTGGAATTTTGAAGGTTTTTGGACATGGGTTTTGGTTAAAGATAGGCTTTTTTTTGGGGGGGTTCTTGGGGCACAACTAGCTTGTTTATTGACCAGCATTTTCTGTTTTTTTTTTTTTTTTTTCTTAGGAAGTCTGGAGAAGTGAAAGAAATTTGAGTGTTTTCTTGCAGGTAAATTTATAGAAGAAGAAGTTGATATCTTTTATTAGGAATTGTATTTATTTTTGGAAATGGCCAAGGTGTCCAAATAAATAAAGAAAAGGAAAGAGAAGACAATGAGATTCAGAATTTTATTTTTGGAAACATAAGGTTTATTTGTTTCTTGTTTGTGTGTTACAAGTTGGAGTCTTGAAATACGGATTCAAAATCTTGGAATTTGGATTCAGATACCAGCTTGCTTAGTAGAATCTTGGGATTCAAGATTTTTCAAGGAAAGAACGCTTTGCCTTTATTTTCATGGCTGCCACTAAGATTTATAACCCATTATTAAGTAATGTATAAGATTTATATCCCATTATTAAGTAATGTATGTGAGTTTTGTTGATTCTGTATCTTGGTGATTGCAGTCTCAATCATTTTTAGGGCAAGTTTTTCTCAAGAAATAGAACTTTTGGGTACATTGAGAATTTTCAACTTGAACTCCAGATACATATCCATGAAATTTGAATTGTTAATGATCTTTTCACACAATATTTCTCCATGCAACTGGAGTCGAACCTTTTTTTTTTACTTGATCTGTGTAGATCTTAAGGTTTTATGATCTTTTTGTGTGATTTGGCAATTCGGTTTATGTTTGATAAAGTGCTCAGATGCACATTATAAAAAATTATGCCAGATTCTATTTTCTTTCTTTTTATTCAGAAATGCACACAAAATAGCAGGTTTTGTTTCTTGACGATGTTATCTATTTGAGGGAAATTTCCTGATTTATAGATAATTTTGATGCAAATTCTAATGAGCCTATAGTAAAAGTGGCGAGTGGGGTTATTCCTTGATGTCTCGTTGGGAACAAATATTTCTTATTCTTCTGAAGTGCATTCCCATTGCTTATAAGTTATGGCTCATAATTTCTAGATTATCTAAGTGATGCCTCAATATGTAGAGTTTCTTGGCTTAGAATATCTTGATGATTGTGCTGATTTGGTCGTTTTATTGCAGGTTACTTGCCTACTTTCTGGTTAATGCTTTGTGTTGTTCTTATCTACGGCTTGTAAATATGAAGAAGGAAAACATACTTCCTTCTAATTTTAGGCAACTTAATGGTCCAGTAACACGAGCAGCTGCCTTGCGTGCTTCTGGGAAGATGCCACCTTTAAAGGCATCCTCAAAACAAGACCAGAAAACGATTTTGCGAGCAAATCCAAAAAGAGCAGCCTTAGATGAGAACAACACTAGTGGACCTGCTAATGCAGGTAATCAACGTAAGAGGAGAGCAGTGCTTCAGGATGTCACAAATGTTTGCTGTGAGAATTCGTATACGAGTTGCTTCAGTGCAACTAAAATTCAGGTGGATGTGCTGTCCTTTTGTGCATTGCTAATGTCTATTCTGGACCTTCTTGTGTACTAAATCGATCTTGTATGCTGCAAAGAAAAAAAAAGGACATGTTGAGGACAAAATTTGGCTTAGCAAATGAAAAATTAGTACCTACTTCTCTTTCATGATTATAATATAAGGGGCTAAATGAACAGGATATGGTTTCTTGCTCACGTGAAAATGTCTACTACATTGCTGCATTTCCTGAAAATTAGACCCCATCTGTCATGAATTCGTTTCTTTCTTTTTTCCTAAATCTAGAATCTTAAATTTTCTTCTTTAATTCTGCTGCTTGTCAGGCTAAGATAGCTAAAAAGGGTCAGCTCAAAGTATCAAAAATTGCCCCTTCAGTTGCCTTAGAACACCGACATCTTAGAGCTAATTCAAAGAAAAAAATTATTTGTCAAGAAGTAAAAAGAGTACCTTACTCTGAAATTGTATGCTCAAGTACTCAAGAAAAAGATGTATCTTCTCAACCCAGTGGCATAAGGGGGGTTGGCATAGATGATCCTCAGCTTCCTAATCAGTGTTCGAGAGTGCCTTCACATCCCTATAATTCTCCAAAGAAAGGTCAGATTCTATTCAAACTCTTCGCTTTAAACATGGCAATCTTGATGGATACCTTCATTTTTAACTTGGTGATAAAAAGGGAAAACAAAGGGGTGCATCTTGGTTGGAGGTTTGTGTACTCGGTGTCCTGTTTCAACATCCATTGATGCAGTCTTCGAGTTATGTAACGATGTTCTTATTTATTTCTTTGAACCTACTTCTATATAAATGAGATACTATGAAGTCAATGAAGTTCATTATAGTAGTGAAAAGGCTGTTATGTGGTACAATTATAGTATTATTCATGAGTTTTTGTCAAATTGAGAGCTCATAGGACCAAGCAGGAAGCAGAGTTGTATAAAAATGGAACAAGTGAAATTCGTTATAGTAGTTATAGTAGTGATACGTGGTACTATTGTTCATTGGCTTTTGTCAAATGGAGAGCCCAGAGGATAAAGTGGTTATGTGAACAAATTCTTAGGTTCTGACAGAGGAAGTCTTGCAATCAAAGTCTGGTCGTTTCCTCCTTTACAGCAATGGATGCTTATGTAATGGTGTCCGTCAATTGTTGAACAGGCAATCTATGGCATGCAATTATAGCAACAATTCAAATCCCAATTCTAAAGCTTAAGTTCATTATAGCAGTAGCTGCTGCATGGAGTTCAAGGTCTCAAAATAAAAACATTAAATTTGGTATCTATTTAAAATAAATGTGGCTAAGAAGAACTTTGGCAGAAACGCTTAAGCCAATTACCATTGTTTAACTCTTTTGACTCTTTTAACTTGATTGCATACTGTCTACCACTGTGTTATGCCCGTCATGCTTAGAACAGCTGATCCGCAAAGTTTAAATGCAAAGATTTTCTTTATAAAGACGGTACCGAGGAATTTGATTGTTACCCTCTTAAAGCTAAACAGTTATCGTAATAGTAACCCTCTTCTTCAGCCACATGCATCTAATGAATTTATGAGGTCATATCCATTTTGGGTCACTGGTTGCTAGGTAAGACTTCCTAGTTTGTATTATTCAATAGAGGTTGCGAAAATGGAATATCACGAGTCACACAAACTTACGGGAATAAACTACTACCTTAAAATAATGTTCTCCAAATTTTCTTCTGTTGTGTATGCATGCATGCAGCGGGTAATGATATTTTTCTCTCAAATGGTCATGGCAGAGAAATGTAATGTTTCGGAGAATCAGAAGATATCACGTGATCAAGAATTTATAGACATTGATAGCGATCACAAGGATCCTCAACTTTGCAGCCTCTACGCCGCTGATATCTATAGCAATTTACGTGTTGCTGAGGTTTGTACTTTATATGCAAAAAAATTCTCATTCTTTATCTACCCCTTCCTTTTTTTACTCTTTTTTTTTCATAATTTCGTCCTCTGTGAATGCAAACGCATATCTTTTTTCAACAAAAGGTTTTAAAGCTTTTATCCATGCATGTTCCATGTTTTTAATGCCATATGTGGAGACTTTGAAAGAGGAAACATTCACTAGCTCTCTCTTTTTTTTCCCTCTTGGTAAGATACTGATGTTAGCTTATTGTTTATTACTCTGTTTCTGCAGCTTGTCCGAAGGTCTCTTCCTAATTTTATGGAAACAGTGCAACGAGACATCACTCAAAGTATGAGAGGGATTTTAATTGATTGGCTTGTTGAGGTCAGTGTAATTTCATTGCCTGAGATTATTCTTGTTCTGCTCTTAGATGTTTTGCTTTGACTTCGCAATTTACATTGGCTGTTTGTTATTTGATAAGAAAAGATTGTTTGTTATACCATCAATGATGCTATACTTCTATTCGTGCTTGCAGAGATGCACATCTTTCTCACAAAAAACTATTATAATCTATATTCAACTAAAAAAATTAAGCTCGTCGTTAAGGATAAATAACATGTCTTATCCTTTCAATCTAAATGAATGTTTAGCTTAATCAAAAGTTACTCAAGATCTAGTATAACATTTATTTCTTTGCAGTTTAAGTCTTACTTTGTCCAACTTATTGCTTATGGTTTTTCTAATCCATCATATTCAATGGATTAATTCTCATTCACTAGATGGTTTAGATAACAAAGAGAATATTTGTTTAATTAGAATTAGTAAAGGATCTTCCAAGGCATACTTTTACGGGAAGGAAGACACGGTCTACTCATGAAGAGAAAGCCAATCCTTTTAAGTTTTGATCTATATTTTTATTGAGTTTAATCCCTAATTATCTTTATACCAAGCATGAAGTGACATCTCATGATCCAGAGAGTTCTCCATTCATTGACTGAAAATTCAAAATGAAGAAGCAATATTTGTTTCTCATATAAAAAAAAAATCTGTTATCATACTCGTGTTCTAGTTCAGTTTCTCATATTTGTTTTATTTTGTATTTTTCTAGCCCTTCTTAAGTCTTTTTTCTTTTTCTTTTTTTCTAGATGCAGCAGCTCTTGTTTTAGTTCCCAAATCTTCCTTTCAATTTATATTTCATGATGTCTTCTAGATCCTTCAACCATAGTTCCTGGATAGGCAACCATTTTTCCATTTTTTCGAGTGTCAGTGTTTTGTATCAGAATTTCCTCTTATTTCTCTTTGTGCATGGAGCAGGGAAATCCTCAATGTGACATTTCAGGATTATATATATGAATGTGGGTGTACTTGCGTGCATCGTTCCTAGATAGGCAACCATTTTTCGAGTGTCAGTGTTTTGTATCAGAATTTCCACTTATTTCTCTTGTGCATGGGGCAGGGAAATCCTCAATGTGACACTTCAGGATTATACACGCGCACACACACATGTAGATGTAGGTATGAATGTGTGTGTACTTGCATGCATGCGTGTTTAGATTCATCAACAGGTGCAATTTTGATGTCCAACTCCCTCAAACTCAAGCTAAATTAAACTCAAGTAGTCAATTTTTCATTGAGGTATAATGCATATCCAAGGTCTGTGCCTTGAATGTCAAAGAAACAAAGGTAGTTCTCATAAGAAGATTGTGACAAAAAAATAAAAACAAAATTTGACAAGTTATCATTTTTTAATTCTTTTTGAAATACTATATTCGATTAAAGCTTCAGATTAATTTGAACTACCCTTATAGGGATTTGAAACCATAATAGCATCAATGTAACTGTTGACCCTATAACAGCTGTTAGTTACGTAGTATGTAAACGTTTGTGTATTTGACATATGCTTTTCTTTTCCTTTCAATTAGATGAAACTGACCACTCTCCACGAAATAATATTATTGCAAAAGTTTTAGTTAGGCATCCACTATGTTTGGGAAAAGTATTTTGATGCTGTATGCTTTGTGTTTTTTATTCCTTATAAACATGTTTCATTTGAACTGTAACTATCATTCATAGTTCATTTCTGTGTTGAATGCACTCTATGGAAACAAACTCTTTTATCTTAATTTTCACCTTTTATAGTTTCTCAATGTACTGTAACAGTTTATAAGCCTATTATTGCAGCACTAAACTCATAGTTTTTATATGAAGTATGAATTCCAAACAAATAATTCACAGATCTGTTTGAACTTGCTTTCAGGTGTCTGAGGAATATAAGTTAGTGCCAGACACGCTTTACCTCACAGTATATCTCATAGATAGGTTTCTCTCTCAAAATTACATTGAAAGACAGAGACTTCAACTACTTGGTATCACTTGCATGCTAATAGCTTCGTAAGTTCTCATATCTTTTGCAATGTTCAGTGCACATAACGGTAACATGAAATTTTAATGGAAGGCTGGGTGCAACATAGCAAAAAAAAAAAAAAAAAAATTCTTTCTTAGTTTAGGAGCTAATTGAAATATCCATTCTAGAGGTGAGAATATTTTATTATTCAGAGCCGTAAATTACCTGGTATTGGTTTGTTTAGTTTGACGTTAAATGTATTACTCTGTGTCCTGAAGCAAATATGAAGAGATTTGTTCGCCGCGAGTGGAAGAATTTTGCTTCATCACTGACAACACATACACGAGCCTTGAGGTATGTCATCATTGTTTGTTTGCCAAATGAGTGCATGAATTACTGAAGCTGTGAAGCGAATATCATCTTCCTTTTAGTTTATGTCTTCCATCTATTCAAATCTATCACATGTGTCAGTCCTTTCTTATTTTGCGTACCTTTGCCAGCTCTTTAAAAATTGACATGAAGAATCATATAACCCTGTTTCTGTCAATTTCTCCTTCATTTGTGTGCTGATTTGGTGGTCTGGAAGAAAAATGACTAAACAACATGTGAAATTTGAGATTGGATTCAAAAACGTAAAACAGTAATACAAAACCCTTGTATAATACGAGTTGACATTTACTTTCGTTCTTTCTTTCTTTCTTTCTTTCTTTTTTTGTATTTTGCCTCCCTGTTGGAATATTTTTGGTGTTGGTCCTGACCAAAGTCTGGAGCAGGTGCTAAGGATGGAGACTCAAGTGTTAAATTTTTTTGGCTTTCAAATATTTGCTCCCTCTGCAAAAACGTTTCTGAGGTGCTTCAGCTAATTGAATTTTCACCTGTTTATTTATGATTGTTACAAGAAATCATTTCAGTATCAATAATGCAGTTGCTTCTGCAAATTTCTTTGTTTTCAGGAGATTTTTACGTGCAGCACAGGCATCATACAAGGTAATGTGGTTGGTTTAGTTCATATCCAAGTTTGTTTCAGAAGATACTAGCCTCTGTTAATTAAAAAGTGACATTTACATATGTAATTGCACATTTGCAGAGCCCTAGCTATGAACTAGAGTACCTGGCTGATTACCTAGCAGAACTGACATTAGTTGACTACAGTTTCTTGAATTTTCTTCCTTCTGTCATTGCCGCATCATCTGTATTTCTTGCCAGGTGGACTCTGGATCAGACAAGCCATCCATGGGTCTGCATTCTCCTTCCTATCATCTGTGTTTCGATATTGTTTCAGATCAAGCATTTGGAGCCTGACTTTTTTTGTGTATTTGACAGAGTCCAACCCTAGAAAAATATACTTCTTACAAGGCGTCAGATCTTCAAACTACAGTTCTTGCAATGCAAGATTTACAACTGAACACCAGTGGGTGTCCTCTGAATGCCATACGCATGAAGTATAGGCAACCGAAGGTATAAACTAAGAGTGCTGCTCAAGGGACTTAGATTGCTTTTTATTTTACCTTTCTATTTATTTTCTGCATCTTCTGTGTCAGCTTCACGTGTTTTCCTTTGTGTTACAAAATTTACAAGATATCAGGCTCCATGGTAAATGCACTTGCATTGTGGTTTGATCTCATTCCAATTGCTAATCGAGTTGTTCTCATGGCAGTTCAAATCTGTGTCTGCTTTGTCTTCTCCGAAACTGCTTGAAACACTATTCTGAAGATAAACAGACTGGTTCCACGTTTTTGAAAGTGGTTGCTAACATACACACATCTCAAAAGAAGTTCCTCCTGGCTTTTATCATATCCTTCATGAGATTGTATATGATATATAATCCGAAACCTTTTTACTCAATATATACATTCTGATCCTTTTTTCTTTGTCCCCTAAATTTGTGTATAGATTTTGATGATCTTTATCAGGTTTTGGTGTTTCCAACTCGGGTAATTTTAAGGATATATCTAGTCCAAAACCAGGGCTGTCATGCTACTATGGATTTCAGTAAAACCATCGATATTTCTTTCTCTTGCTTCTTATCAACAGATAATTTATTTGTTACTGTAAATAGTGGAAGACATGATGCAAAACTGGTGAAATGTAACTTCGGCAGGGTTTAAAAAGATAATGTAGGTCGATTTATTTTTGATTTATTTTATCTTTTGATTTCATTGTTTGATATTAGTTTTTTTTTTTAAATTAGCTTTATAGTTTCTTCAAAAATTATTTCTATCAAATTACCTCGATTTCATAACCTAAAACATGAGTTTCGTGGGTTTACTCTATTTGACTCACATGTTATTACCCATGTTATTTGCTGAATTGTTTGTTTTCTTTTCTTTTCTTTTTCGTTATATGTCATCTACATATTTTTTTTACCCAAAAAAAAAAAATACAGACCCAGGACCCATGTCTAGCTTTCTCTACTGGCTTAGCTCAGACTGAAAAAAATCACTCTCATTTTAACCTGTAATGAAAGGCAAAACTCTGTTTGTTTTTAGTAAATAAACCACTCTCACAGCTTCATGAATGCGTAAAAGCAAATCCCAGGGGAGAAAATAAATAAATAATGTACACTTCATTTAAGTCTTAAAGTAAATATAATGTGAAACTTGAAATAAGTTCTGTTCAGATAGGAAGGCCAAAAATAATGGATTATTCTTCTTTATCGAACACTGCTTTCATCGACAGTTAAGACTTGTTTCATATCAATAAAAAAGAAATCATAAGACTGTATGCTAATTACATCAAAGCAGAGAAAACCTTCAAATAATCCTCCTTGGTCCTTACATTCCCTTCCCACCACATTTATATAACAAGTTCCCCCATCAATTCACGAGAAATGTTACCTGTTTACCAGAGAGATTTTTCCTACTTGCGACTACCTTCAAGCAGGGAAGGCATGGAAACAGGATTTGAAACCACCAAAAACCACCATGCAAATTTTCCAATTGAAAACTAACCATCAAGCATCGACACCTGCATAAACCATAGAGGAGCATTAAGTCAAGTCACAGCAAAAGTGCTGCAATCTGTTTTAAAAGGAAAAGACTGCAAAGAAGTTACTCCATAGTTCTCCTAAATGTTCCCCTTTCTTTCAGATGATTTATTCTGCTCAATAAAAAAAAATAAAATTGCTTTGAATAAAGGAGAGTAAAACAATTACTAATGTACAACAAATCTGCCAAAGAAGTTACTCCATAGCTCTCCTAAATGTTCCACTTTCTTTCGGATGATTTATTCTGCTCAATAAAAAAAATAAAATTGCTTTGAATAAAGGAGAGTAAAACAACTACTAATGTACAACAAATCTGCCAAAGGAGAGCACTGGCCTCTGTTCTTTGCACTTGAAGGGAATTCTCAATACCACAGTTTAATTAGCGGAGTTGGGATTTTATTAGCAACAGCCTTTGATGGATCAAGGGAAATGATCAATTCCTCAGCCTGGTCTTCAAGATCAATGTCTCCATGATTTCGAGCATATTTCTTTAAGGCATCCCAAATTTCCACTGTGGGTTCAAATGGAAGTTTCTCAATATAATCCTCAGCCTCGTTAAGATAAGCGGACTTTCCAAGAACATCTATAACCCCCAAATAATGCTCAAGAGTTGGACTAATCCCAAACTCCTTGCTCATTTCCTCAAAATATAAAAACCCTTCCTCCACTGCCTGGGCACTTGCACAAGCAGACAAAACAGCAAAAAAATGTTTCCCCAGTGGGTTCCAACCCCAACTTCTTCATCTGCTCAAACAGCAGCAACCCCCTCATCTCCCAGGTCATTATTTGCAGACCCATTTATCATGATTCCATATTCCTGCCGGACATATGATCAAAAACTCTCCCTGCATCCGTCATACTCCCACATTTCCCATACATCTTAATCGCGTTATTGTTCAACTTAACATCACCTCTGAAGGTCGACTGCAAAAAATAATCAGGAACCTTCTTGGCATCCCCACGTTTCGTGCACATCTCAAACAAAATATAAAAACAATCAGCATCGGCCTTAACCCCACTATCCATCAACTCTATAGCTTGGTTAACCTTACCCTCTTGACACAAACGCGCCAAGTCATAAACCGAAAGAGGCGGAGGCGAAGGCGGAGCTGGAACATTAGCATGAGCATTAACACTAGCATTAACATTCATATCCTGTCGTCGATTGTCCGGACCCACACGTGGGGCCCACTGATCAGTGTTTCTCTGTTGTGGGTATCCCTGATTCGGTTGTCCCATAGATTTGGACTTCCGGGTTGCCCATAATTCCCCCGAACATTAGGTCTAACCTGAGGAGGGTTTTGGTGCTGGGAATAATTTTGATTCCATTGATTATCCTGCTGAGGATAATTCTGATTCCATGGATTAGGGGTTTGATACTGGTGCTGGTGTTGTTGAGGATATCCTTCTTGATTTGGATAGGCACAACCCTGATTAGGGTATACCGTATTTGGATAATTATAATGGTTTGGAGGAGGGTATTGCTGATTTTGGGTCCGTTGATTGAGAATGAAGTTTCCAGGTTGTCGGGTCGGATGATGATTATGATGATGATGATGATGATGATGAAGAAGGAGGGTTTCCCAAGTCGTCTCTGTAAAATCTTTGATCAGAAGAATGAGATGGAGGTGATGGAGGCAGTGTTGTTTGATAGACATTTCGTATAGCCGAAGTGGAGAGGGTTTTAGGAAGGATTCGGGTTTTGTAATTCAAGTGTTGAAGGGAGCGTACCTTGAAGAGTGGAGAGAAAAGCAGTTTTGGTGGCTGTGAACAACGGATTGCCATGGAAGAAGCCATCTTCTTCGATTTATTTCTTTGAAGTGAAGAAAATCCAGCAAAACCCTTGCAGAGAGATAAACCCTTCTCTTCTCTTACCTTTTCAAGGCGGGGACCCTTTTATGGTGGGCAGATTAGATTAAGCGGCAAACGACGTGTCCAGACTATTCAATTGTCTTAAACGACAAGATTTTTCTCCGAACCACCAGAAAATAACGAGTGTTAACTTTTTTATGGGAAAATTACTGAAAATATCTGATTAGGGCGGAGTATTTTTTGTTTAATTTAATTTTTCATCAAAATAAATAATCAAACTAAAATTATTTTTTAAATTTTTTTTAATTAAATTGAAAACCAATTTAAACCAATTAGATTTGATATTTTCTTTTCTAAACCGATTTAAATTAAAATTATTTTAGTGGTGCTTTTTTTAGGCTATTTCATTTGCCATAATTTTTAGAATTTTTATTTTTATCTTGTTTCTATTTTCTCAACTCTAATCTATTTTTCAAAACATCTTGGCTTTCTCAAAAAACATAACTTTTTCTTAAGTCGGTTATGTATGCATGATATCTAGAAATTCAATCTTAATTTTCTTTTTGTTAGATCTTTGCTCAAAAATTAAACTTTGCGAAAATATACACATAACAAAATAAAAGAAAAGAAGTCATTTAACTGAAAAAAAACAAAGGGAAGATAAAAAATATTTATTATTGAAATGTAAAACCATTAAAATATTATTATTTGAACAAGAGGAAACCAATTACAAATAATTTACATAGATCTTCACTATTCATCAAGCGCCTGGTGTTTTTATACCCAGTCTCTTTAATAAATAACCAAACCCAATTCCCAAGTGTTGTCCTCACAAGACCAACATTAAAGAGAGCACAAAAAGACCTTTTGCTGGTTCAATAGAATAATTTTCTTCGGTTACATGTGCATGAAAAATTGTATAACAATTATAAGGTTACGTGAGAAATAGAAAGAAAGAAGATAAAAAAATTAAAAGCAAAAGTAAACAGGGGCGTGCCTTTGATTAGAAGGACTAAAGAGCATGGAGCTTAATAGTTGTGGAGCATAGAGGAAAATCAAAGAGAAGAGAGACACAAAGAGCAAAAAGAAGGGGCAACTGATTTTGTCTTAAGGAATATTGATTTAGGTTTAAGGGTCGAAAAAAATATCCACACCTGTTTTTTTTTCAAGTATTGGTCTGGTTGATTTGGTTTTTTTTTTCTCATTTTAATTTTTTCGGTTAATTTTTTAATTTTCTCAATTTAATTAGTATTTCAATTTTTTTGCTCACCCTTATATCCTATAATGATAACAATTTTTTATACTTAAAAAAATTTAACTTTACATGCTTAATTAATATCGGTTTAAAATAATGATAAAAACATAAAGGGAAAATTACATTTGTAATATCATGTTATTTGGTCTAAATTATGATTATTCATTATAGTTTGAAAAATTATATTTTGCATCCTAGTTAATAAAAAAAATTAAATTTAATAAAATGACTAAACTATCCCTCTCAAATCCTCTATAAACAAATCCCTAAAAATCATCCTTTTTTTTAAATATAAATCACAAGTAAATAACCTTTATTGATTTTACTCAGCAATTAAAGATGCAAATAATAATAATAATAATAATAATAATAATAATAATAATAACTTTTAGGTTTCTTTTCCCATAACATTATAGATATCTTTGAACTCTACATTTGGTTTTCTTTCTTGATATTTACAATAGAACTCCCCAAATTAATCATCAAGATACGACCAAAACATACTTAATTGAAGCCCAATTTATTGTAAGAGAAGATGCATACCCTAATATAAATTGAAAATAATAACATAATAGAAATTATGGTGTAATAAGATGAAATAAGAAAAAGAAAAGAAAAAGGAGTTAAGAAGATAAAAGAAGAAAAGTTCATAGCAAAAAATGTCTATTTTTCTAGAATAAAAAATGGTCAAGTTTTTTAATAAATTGGTCAAACTATTTTAGCTATTACCCTTTTAAAATTGACGACGTGCAGTTAAGGGAGAATAAGAGCATTTTCAATTCTGCTTCTTTCCTTTCACTTTAAAGGACTAGAAAGTGCTGGTTATGAGTGAAAAGAAAGAATTTCAAAAGAGAAAAGCACATTCATCCTAAAAATCAAGGAAGATCAAAGAGAGGAAAGATTTAATTAGAGAGAGAAAGTGAGGAAAGAAACGGAAAAGAAAGAAGTTTTGGAAAAATCTTGACGGGTCAACTTTTAAAATACATTTTGCAACCAGGTAAGATGCTTGAAACTCTTTTGTATCAATTCTAACAAGAGTTTAATGATTTTGAGAAAATTAATCAAAATTGAATTAGGGTTTTTGAGATAAAGTTAGGGGAAAATGTATTTCTTAGAATTAGATTTCTATGATCTTTGTAGGTTGTTGTGAAAGTGAATTCATGTTGAAATAACAAAAGAAATTTAGATGGGTAGAGAAGCTCTAGAGATCGACCATTTAGAGGAAAAAATAGAGGTTTAATGCAATGGTGTTATTCTTGTAAGTTTATTGTAATTTTGATAGTTGAATGCATGGATAAGGATTTTGATGAATGATTCTAATTCCATGTGACAAATATGAATTTTTGGTTGAATTAAAAGTGAGTTTTTGGTTGTGTTTGAGATTAAAGCAAGATGAAATGGAATTTATGTTTATTCGATGTAATAAGAACTTTTATGTGAATTAAAGGAGGATATTGTTAAAAGTGAATGAAGAATTAAAAATAAATGTGAATTGTCCTGTAACTAAATTGATTTTTGTCCAACTAATGATTTAGGATATATGAATGATGATTAGAAAGGGACATATATCTTTTTTTTTTTTCAAGAATGATATGATTAACTTGTAAGAAAGAGTTAGTTATTGAATAATTATATGAAAATCAGAATTGTATCAAATAAATTGAAAGAGAAAATAATTTAGTTATGGACAAGTAACTGAATGGAGTTAAAATAGATGCTACGATGAATAAAGAATATTTATGGATACAATAATAATTGATTTAAAAACCTGTCAATGCAGGAGAGATTGTTGGAGTGATTCAGCTAGCTAAAAAGTCGTTCATTGTCAGACATCAAGTAAGTACTCCATACCTTGTAGTAATTTTCTTTATAATTTTCCCACAAACTTTACTTGTGAATTAATAAATCCATGAATATACAAATAGTGATATTGATAGTGTATATGGAAAGAAAGATACGTAAATTGAAAGAATTGATTGATATTCATTAAGGAATACCAGATTATTGGCTACCAAATGGGAATGACGGATTGATTGGTAATTAAGATGAGTTGACTAGATTGAATGATATTCATTAAGGAATACCATAATATTAGCTTTCGAATGGGAATTCCGGATTGATTGGCAACCAAGATGTTGGTTGGATTGATTGATATACGTTAAATAATACCATATCATTGGTTTTCAAATGTGAATGCCAGATTGATTGACAACTGAGATAAGTATGCTGAAATAATAAATACTTAAAAGAGAGTATCAAAATGTTGACTTCGATATGGAAATGCTAGAATGATTATTTAAGTTATGAATATTACAAGATTTGACCCAAATTGGCGTCATGCTATAACTGCAGAATTAGAAGCTTTGCAACACAATAACACCTGGAGTTTGGTTCCACTACCTACTAGTCATAAACCAATCGGTTTCAAATGGGTTTATAAACAAGTTTGACGAAACCATTGAACGCTATAAGGCTCGACTTGTTGCTAAAGTTTACACTCAAGTTGAGGGCATTGATTATCAGGAGACTTTCTTCCCTACCGCCAAACTCACAACACTACGTTGTCTTCTTGCTGCTGCTCGTCATTGGTGCATCCACCAATTAGACGTCCATAATGCTTTTCTTCATAGCGCTTTACATGAGGTGGTGTACATGGAACCTCCTCCTAGTCTTCGCTGACAGGGAAAAATATTATGTGTCGGTTTAACAAGTCACTCTATGGCCTCAAACAAGTTTTTAGAAACTAGTTTTCCAACTTCTCATATACCATTCAACAGGCCGGTTACCAATTATTCTCTTTTTACCAAGGCTCAAGACATTTTATATACTACAGTTCTGATCTATGTTGACGACATACTTCTCACAGGAAATAATCTTCAAGAAATGGAATGTCTCAAAAAGTTCATTCTCAATCGCTTCCGCATCAAAAATCTCATAGATTTGAAATACTTTCTGAGCATCGAATTCTCTTGTTCCAAGAAAGGTATCTTCATGTCTCAAAGAAAGTATGTACTTGATGTTTTACAAGATTTAGGACTTCTAGCTATACGTCCAGACAAGTTCCTAATGGAACAGAATTTGAAACTCACTCCTATAGATGGAAAATTATTGGATGATCTATCTAAATACAGGAGACTAGGTGGTTGGTCGATTGATTTACCTTACTGTCACAAGGCCTGATATAGTCTATCATGTTCGAACGTTAAGTGAATTCATACATCAGCCATGCAAATCTCATTGGGATGCCGCCATACGGGTCTTAAATACATCAAAGGGACTCTAGGTCAGGGTTTGCTATTTTCTGCCACCAACAATCTTACATTAAAGGTTTTTTGTGATTTAGATTGGGGAGGTTGTCGTGTAACAAGGAAATCGGTTACAGGATATTGTGTTTTTCTTGGAAATTCACTCATCTCATGAAAATTCAAGAAACAAGCCAATGTTTCAAGATCATTAACAGAAGCTGAATATTCAGCCATGGCAACACATGTTTGGAGCTGACTTGGTTACTCTTTATACTATAGGATTTAAAAATTCCACAGACAGCTCTTGCACCATTATTCTATGATAATAAAGCAGCTTTACATATTGCAGTTAATTCTGTTTTTTATGACCGTACAAAGTAGATTGAAATTAATTGTAATATAGTTTGAGAAAAACTACAAGCTAGAATGATTAGTCCTTTATATGTACTTACACGCTTTCAATTGGCAGATATTTTTATGAAGGCACTGGGGAAGGATCAGTTTGTGACATTACGCAGCAACAAGTTGGCACTTCATGATATTCACTCTTCCAACTTGAAAAGAAGTATTAAGAAATATCTTCGTAAATATATATTAGTAATATTTTTACTTGCCCAAAATTAGCAGAGTTATATCCAGCTAATTTTGGATCATGGCTTCTTAGATGGATAGAAAATTATGTTTGTATATATACTGTACTGTTTGACCTGTGAAATAACAAACCATTCAGCCATTGTTTTTTAAGAAGGCGGTGCTGGAACGAAAAAAAAAAAATCTTCTCTCCCAGAACTTTTCAGCAGCTGTGCACTCCTCCTCAACACCACCACCAGCCTCTCCCCAGCACCACCGTGACCTCCTTAACCACTCCAGCAGCTTCAAACGTGAGCAGAGTCGTCATTCCAGCAAGCAGCATCTCCTTGCACTGGCACCAGCCATGACAGCTCCTCCTTCCAGCGGTGTTACCTTCTCTGCACCTCTAGTGGAATCACGCCATTAATAAGCGGATAATTAGTTTCAGTCCAGCAGAGGTTCCCATTGCCAGCAGAGGGTGGTCAGTTTCAATCCAACCCCATGCAGTGTCCAGTAACTCTTCATCTCCACAGCACTGACTCTCCTCCTCTAGCTCGCTGTCGTGATCTCCTCTCTTCTGCACCAGCGCTGTGGACGAGAATTCCATCAACAAAGTCTTCAGCAGTTGCACCATGACCTATGATCCATCCATGGGCATTAGGATCTACTCTAACCAAGAATATTGTCAAACCCGCTGACCTTTTTTGTTGTTAAAGCTCTGGAGGCAAAAGGTTTGATATCTTTTAGTTTCGTATGCAGGTTTTCTTGACATGAAAAGGGTTTTAAAAATAACTCTTTCTTTTTTGTGCCTTGATTAAACTAGTATCCTAAAAGGGCACAGAAATGTTTGTTTCCAAAGGATATGGAGGATCTTAGTTTTTGTTTGCAGAATCGCTCATTTTGATCTATTCTGGCCAAACTCATGCTTAATTTTTGTTTAGGTTCAGCTTTAAAAGATTTTGGGTCGTTTTCTTTTCCTGGATCAAGGCTTTTTGTTTGTTTAAAAAGAGATGGCCATAAGTTTTTCTTTGGAAGAGGCTGGGCTGAGCCTTTTTATTGCCCAAGGCTGTGTTTGGTTCAATGAAAATTTACAAGGAAGAAAAATGCTTGTTTTTTTTTTTTCTTTAAGACATGTTTGAAACACGCCTTATTAATTTTTAAGTAGTGTTTTTTTATTTTTTAGTGTTTTGCCACATAAATACAAAATAATTTTTAAAAATTCTGAAAAAATTTAGAGACTATTTTAAAATTATTTATGGGTCCCTTACATGTTTCTCAACCATTTCATTTAATATTTGGATGTAAATTTATATTATAAGATATAGGCTCGTTATTAAATATACATGTTTGTCTTCAAAATTTCAAAAAATTACAAAAAAAATCAAAACAATTCCTTAGTTAAAAAAAACATTTATTTTTATTTATGTGCATACAACTATATTCTAAGAAAACATTTCATGCATATTTTATAAAAAAATAAAAAATTAAATTTTCATCATACTTTGAAAAATATAAAAAATCAATCAATGAGTATCATAATTAATTTATGATTATTTATAAGGATTTGATCAACATTTCAAAAACACCACAAAAACTAATTTGTTTAATTAATATTTGGGGTATGAATTTTAAATGTAATGCATATCCCATTACAAAATTAAATGAATTAACAAAATAAAATATTAGGAATTAGTTATAGACTTTAATATTTGAGGGTACAAAATTACACTGTAAAACATATCTCTGAATATTAAAAATACAAAATAAAAATAAATAAATTATTAAAACTTAAACTTTAAAATGATTAGATTTTAGATCGATAAAATAAAAAATTTTTTACTGAAAAGATTTTTTTGAACATTAAATAAAGTAATGAATAGAAATAAAATTTAAAAAATAAAATTAAGCTAATTACTTTTTCGTTAAACTAATTTTTTTATCCAAATTTTTATAAATTATTAAATTTTTTTTAGTGAACATAATATTATATAATAATTTTAAAATTTATCTCAATACATTTTTTTTTAAAAACAAACATTGATGAGAAGGAAAACCCGAGCACTGAACACCGTGAACGCCATGACAACACATACAGGATTAGTTCCGAGCACTGAACACCGTGCACGCCATGACAAAACTTACAGGATTAGAAATAAATGATAAAATAAAGGATGCATGGGTTTTGTAACTGTGCTCCTAAAAATTAAAAGATTGACTACGGTATCTGAGCCGCAGCTTTTTAGAGAGAGAGAATGGCGGTTTTCAATATTTTATCAACTTCCGCCGGCGCCGGCGGTACCTTCTCATTTCTTTCCTCCTCCTCTTCTTTTTTAATTCTAATAATTATTTTAACAATTATTGTTATTGTTATTATTATTATTCTAATAATTATTACAGTAATAAAAAATTCCCAACCCCTCGTGTTTATCACTTCTCTCTTGTCTCTTCTCAAACCAAATCAAAATCATCTTCAAAGAGAGAGCTCTCTGAAATGGATACCCTTTTCTTCTCCAAGTCAGGTTAATTTCCCACCTTCCATTCCTTTTCTTTTTTGCACTTAATACTTTAAATACCGTTTTATTATGATAATGGGCTTCTGTTTTTTATTTTTTATTTTAGTTTTTATTAAAGCTTAGAAACTGAAGAAGATTTGTCATTAGTTTTTTTATTTTATTAAATGAAAGATGATTCCCAGTTTAAAATTTTAGGAGAGGAAGTCATTGATGTCGAAAGAAGTGATTGTTTACCTCAATATTTGCGGAAATTTACAATATCTGATCCAATCTAGTTTGCATGTTACAAGGTTAAGGTTTCTATATAGATAGTGTCACTCCCTTTTCTGTCTCCTGTCTCTTTAAAACTTTCAAGGATTTCATTTCCATGTAGTATTCTCACAAGGAAAAAAAGAGAAAGGAAATGCAACATGAATTCTTTGCATGTCGTGTGTGATGCTGTTGGCTTACTAACTGTCTATGCATTTGAATGGTCAGATTGTAGAGCTGTTTGGACAGATGGGCTTTCTTTCTTTGTTGACGTTTTGCATGAAGAATATCATAAAATACGATGATCTTTCTAATGCTGTGTGCAGGCAGTGGATATTCCTGGATTCAAGGCAGCTCCGTGCATCAGAACTCAACTTCCAGCAATAAAAGGATGCAGGGTCCATTGTGTTCGGTGTTTCCCTCAACACCTGCACAAGTCTCTTCCGTGGAGGACCTTTACGAATTTATTTGCTCGGGTCCTCTTATAAGCAAGTTGGGTTTGACCTCAGAAAGGATTGCTGACTCCATCGACAAGTGGTTATCACATGGCTCGCGCTTGTGCCGATTGTTTCAGCTTAATGAATTGTACCTTACTGCTCCTCAGAAAGCACGGTTTTATCACTATTATATACCGGTCTTTGTATGGTGTGAAGATAAGATTTCCAAGCACGTGTCCCAGTTCAAAGACTCGGAACATATACCTCCTTTAGTGGTACGCATGTAATTTCCTTGTAACTGTTTTCAATTCTGATGCAAGTGCCTACACTAGCTCTCATTCCGTTAGCATATTTCAGAAAGAAAGGCCGCAGGGTATTTATTAAGCCATGCAGTCATGCTGCAAAGAATGCTAGTTGCTATGCAGTTCTTTTCATCTCATGATGCTGACATCTGGTTTGGTGCAGATTGGTTTTAGTGCTCCACAAGGTTGTGGAAAGACCACACTTGTCTTTGCTCTTAGTTATCTCTTCCAGACAACTGGCAGGTACATGCTATCATACAAGTATGTGTAATAGCTGTAAATTATTTCTCAATTGTCAGTTAGTTCTTAATAAAGCTGTTGCCTTCCCCTATCAGGAAGTCCGCAACATTATCTATAGATGGTTTTTATTTAACGGCAGAGGGTCAGGTAAATTTTAGGGACTTCCTTGCATTTGCTTGCTTTATCTTCATGTTTTAGTTGCTGACGCAAATTTTCATGAATTCCAGGCCAATCTAAGAGAAGCCAATCCAGGAAATGCGCTTCTAGAGGTAGCAATCAACATGTTTTATAAAAAATTGTCAAATAAAAGAAGTTAATGAGATGTTTTTAATCATCAGAAAACCAAACAATTTGGTTTCTGTCTTGTTTTATCTTTTCTTTTCTTTTCTTATTTTGATTATTTCCAGTTTCGAGGAAATGCTGGGAGTCATGATCTTCCATTCTCAATTGAAACACTGTCTGCTTTAAGCAAACTGAAGAAAGCAGGTAAGAGTTTGCTTCAGTTATCTTCTTTGCACTTTGGTATCTTATTTTGATTTGGTACCCATATCAAGTGTTCAGGTATGAACATGAAGCTGCCTCGATATGATAAAGTAAGTTTACTGTAGTGTTAGTTTTGCTCTGTTCTCGATTAATTGAGCCTAGAGTTGTTAATGATAGGTTCTTCTTCTTTGTAGTCTGCATACAGTGGAAGAGGTGACAGAGCTGATCCTTCAACATGGCCAGAGGTTGAAGCACCATTAACAGTAAGAAAATCTTGAATTTATAGCTGGCAAAATAGGTGCTTTTGAGTTGGCATGAATTTTCACTGGCTCAAAAAAGAAAACATAGAGCATACAGCACCCTGACCATGTCAAATTGGTTGTTAATATATTCATCATTACAATAGCTTTGAATCCAAGTTAACAACAGCAGTTGGGTTTAGAAGTAAGATTGCATTTTGGTGTGGGGGTGGGACAGAACCCAAAGTGGTTAGTTCGTTATTTATTTCTATTTTGAAGACGGGAAATCTGTAAATGATCCTTTTCTCACGTGCTTTGGATAAGTCTGTAGGTGGTTCTATTTGAAGGTTGGATGCTTGGTTTTAAACCACTTCCAGTGGAAGTCGTCCAAGCAGTTGATCCTCAGGTTAATTTTAGTTACAAGTGCCTCGGGATACTCTTCATACAGGTCATTTTCTTCTTATGGTATTTGACCATTAATTGTAGCTTAAGCTTACATTTTTTTTTTGAGACAGCTAGAGATCGTAAATAACAATCTTGAAGCTTATTATGATGCATGGGACAAGTTCGTTAAGGCATGGGTAGTCATCAAGATTCAGGACCCTAGTTGTGTCTACCAATGGCGTTTGCAGGTTGCTTGTTAAATCTAACATGATTTCACGCTGCCATCAAAGATCTCATCTCATAAGCTGCATCTTTGACCAATGTCATGGGGTTTTGCAGGCAGAGATTGCCATGAGGGAGGCAGGCAACCCCGGGATGACTGATGAAGAGGTATGCCTTCATTTCCATTAACATAATAAACTATTTTGACAGATTTTAAAGTGAAGTCCGTGTTCTATGCTGAAGCTTTTTATGGTGTTCATTTGCAGGTCAAAGATTTCGTTTCTCGTTACCTACCAGCATACAAGGCTTACCTTCCCACCCTTTATGCTGAAGGACCCAGGGGTTCACATCCAGAGAATCTCCTCCTCATCGAAATTGATGAAGGAAGAAATCCTATCCTAGGTAATTAGATGACTATTTCAGAGCGAAGATTGATCTGAAGGGCCAATTTTGATTTCTTCAAGTGGTGTCATGCAATTTTTTGCATGGGCGTCTGTTTTTGTCTGTATCATTAAAGGGGAACATTCATATGTAAATGCATAAATGTAATCTAATTGTACAATGTAACATAACATGGTTGCTCAAATGAATGGAAAATCTTGTTAAGCCTCGTGTTATTGTCTGGACTTGAGATCATGGTGTCTATGGAATTGGCAGAATATGCCACGGATGGCACGCAGTTCCCACCAAGAATTCCTACTTTGCTCAAGGCAGCAAGGAATCACTTTTTTTCCCATGAATTTGCCTAGTCATCAAGCTTCTGGTAGGTCTACAAATGAAGCTTTTCCATCTTCACCAAGTGCAATGGGTAAAACGTGAACAGTCGTTGTAACATCTTTATTTCTCCTGGTGAAAACATTCATCTGTATGGAACAAGTGGTAATCTCACTTCAAACAAACAATTGGCAGGTTGGCACTGCTCCCTCCCAATTTCAAGAGGTAGATTTTATTTTGGAACGAATTTTGGCCACCATTTCCGCTCTGTTTTACGAATTATAAGATAAAACTCCGCAGTTTATCCCCTAAAACACATACTTCAATCAACGAACAGACCTAACTGGTGATCGAACACATCTCACATGGATCACGAAGCTAATGTTTCAAAGAAATAACATGAAAAAGAACCAACTTTTTACATGCTGATGAGACTCACACAATTGGAAAATTACGGAACATGGAAAATATATGGAATTACATTCATCTTCACACTACTTCCATTTCGTGGACTAGTGATCTAAGCACAGCAGCAACCCTGCACACAGCACTCACAAGTTTCACGGCAGCAACATAGAGCGAACAAGCTGATGAGACTTCACACAATTGGAAAATTACGGAACATGGAAAATATGGAATTACTTTCATCTTCATACTACTTCCATTTCTTGGACTGGTGATCTAAGCACAGCAGCAACACTTCACACAGCATTCACAAGTTTCACTGCAGCAACAGCAGCAACATAGAGCGAAGAAGCTGTATCACAAGCACAACAGCATCGTCATCATCAAAATCCATGAATAAGTAAAGATATACTGACAAAAAAACTAATCAAACAGTACACTGGATATGAACCAGTCAAGAGAACAAAAGAAAAAAAAAGGTGATAGAAAGAAAACAAAAGAAGATGGATATACTGACAAGGCATAGAGGCAGCCTTTGTCCTCGTGGCGTCTCTTAACGTGATCATAGTATGACATCTCTTGCTGTGACGGTGCATCCATTTCTGCAGTGCTGATCTCTTATGTGCTGAGGATTGGATGAAGAAGAACACACAATTCTGCGAATTTGGAAGGGACTCCAAAATACATATAGGCAGTAATTTACATAGAGGGTCCGAGACTTGCCTATCCACCTTATTATGGTAGTTGTTGGAGAGTAGCTAGGACGGGCCCTCTTCAATATTTTTCTAATAATAATCTCAAAAAAATCCTGCAATATCTGAGAAATGAATTCCATTTTCTTAGCCCTATTTGTTTCTGAAAAGTAATTTTGTTTTAAAAAATGAATTTCAGAAAAATGAATTATTTTCTAATATTTGACAGTATAATGAAAAATAAGTTGGAAAATACTTTCCAGTGTTTGGTTATGTCATGAAAAATGAGCTAGAAAATAACTTATTAATGTTTTATTTTTCTCAAGTTTATTAAAATAATGAGAAACAAATCTTACAAATTAAAAAGTTGAATGAGAGTGAAATTGAAAAAAAATATAATTTCATAAATTATCTCAAATAAAATAAATAATAATCAAAATAATAGAGATCAAATCTAAAAAAAAAAAAAGAAAGATGAAGAAATTAAAATAATAATAATTAACATTTTATAAATTATTTCAAATAAAATAAGTAACAATCAAAAGAATGAGGATCAAATTTGATACATAAAAAATTTCAATAAAAAAATTATAAGAAAAAAGCAAATAACAATTATAAAAATGAGGACCAAAGTTAATATAAAAATTAAATTTTAAAAGATGAAATTGAAAAATAAATATTCAAAATATATATATCAATCAAAAGTTTGAGGATCTAAATTTTTCACAACTTCTAGAAAGTATTTTCCGTCCAAATTTTTCAGGGAAACACTTTTATGGAAACCAAGCTAAATTTTTATTTGACTGAAAAATATTTTTTATTAACCAATTTTTTTAATAATAAATAAATATAAAAAAATTTAGAAAATAATTTCTCAAAAAGGCCTTAGAGCCTTCTTCCACGTGATAATGTTTAATGTTCTAGCCCGCAGGGAGTTATATGTCAACGTTAATATGCCAACGCTTGTCAGGCACTGATTAATTCCCCGACTTTTTAATGTTGAGCATCACTTTAGAATACCAATTAACGGACAACAAATTAGCATTTAGGGAGGGAAAAATGTTTTCCAATTTATTATTAAAAAAGAGAGAGCTTATACTATGCCTGCTGGATAGATTAGTGGCTGATCAAGGCATTTCAAAGTTAAATTTTGCAGAGGAGGATCAACATGAGAAATATAAGATTTACTACAATGAGAATGAGCTTCCAACTCGTTTGGTGAAGAAGCTCCACTTGCTCTCCATTTCACATGAATTGAAGGGAGGTTCTTCATTCATTCTTGCCCTTTTTGCTTAACAAGTAATTAAAATGGCAAATTATAGTAATAGTTATTATAACAAAAGCTAAGCTTTTTTTTTTTTTTCAGTCCTTGACATTTTATTTTTTAATTGCAGTTTTTTATATCTAATTTGATAATTAATTTGTTTAAGAATGAACAAAATTCAAAACAAGGAGATCAAAATGTAAAAAAAAAAAAAAACCATGGCCAAATCTAAAATTCAGGGGAAAAGTTCATACTACTTCCATTTCTTGGACTAGTGATCTAAGCACAGCAGCGACACTGCACACAGATGCACACAGCACTCAAAAGTTCTACTGAAAGTTTCACCGTCACAAGTTTCACTGCAGCAACAGCAGCAACAAAGAGCGAAGAAGCTGTATCACAAGCACAACAGCATCATCATCAAAATCCATGAATAAGTAAAGATATACTGACAAAAAAACCAATCAAACAGTACACTGGATATGAACCAGTCAAGAGAACAAAAGGAAAAAAAAAGGTGCTAGAAAGAAAACGAAAGAAGATGGATATACTGTCAAGGCATAGAGGCAGCCTTTGTCCTCGTGGCGTCTCTTAACGCGATCATAGTATGACATCTCTTGCTGTGATGGTGCATCCATTTCTACAGTGCTGATCTCTTATGTGCTGATGATTGGATGAAGAAGAACACACAATTCTGTGAATTTGGAAGGGACTGCGAATTTGGACGGCCCCTCTTCAATATTTTTCTAATAACAATCTCAAAAAAATCCAGCTATATTAGTCAATCTTCTTAGAAGAGCCGTCTTCCACATGATAATGTTTAATGTTCTATCCCGCAGGGTCAATCTTGATATGCCAATGGTTGTCAGGCACTGATTAATTCCCCCTCAATCTGGGAAACTTTTTTTTTGCAGTCCTTGACTTTTTGTTTTTTTATTTTTTAATTGAAGTTTTTTATATCCAATTTGATAATTAATTTGTTTAAGAATGAACAAAATTCAAAACAAGGAGATCAAAATGTTAAAAAAAAAACCATGGACAATCTAAAATTAAGGGGAAAAGTTATTCTTCCCTCTCATACTTTTCTTTTTCTTCCTCTAGAGTCCCTATATTTTCTAAAATTCCAACTTTGGTTTGAAAGTTCATTTTCTTAACATTTTAGTCCCTGAATTAGAGAGAAGAGTGAGAAAGTCATTTGAAAAAGGCTACGAGAGAGAAAATCATCAGTTTTTGCACTTTTCAGTGATGAAACTTGTCGTTCTTAGTGTCAATATGTTCTATTCGACTAGGAGAATTCGATGGTGGTGATTTTTTTTCTATAAACATGCTTGGAAAAGGAGATCGAGTTCTGTTTTGATTTTTTTTAATTAATTGATTTTTGTTTTTGGTGTTTATTACATGTTTTTGGGTAAAAATAGGTTGAAAAATGAATTTTCAACCCAAATCCCCCCACCAAAGTAGTGGCCAGATTTTGGGCTGGGTAGTAATAGTAGGCGATGCGTCAATTATTTCTTCCTTTTCTTTTTCCTTTTCTTGTTTTGAAAAGAAAAAAAAGCAAATGACATGCTTAAAAGAGAACAATAAAATATTGTCCATGACTGCAAGCCTGCCCTAGGCTCATGTGCCTAGGATTCTTTGAGGATTAGGCATGCATGTCTGTTTTTTTTTTTTTTCAAATTCTATTATTTAATATTTGGTTTATTTTCTATAAACATGCTTGAAAAAGTAAATTGAGTTTTTTGAATCCATTAATTTTCATTTTTTTGAATTGATTGATTTTTATTTTCGAGTGATTTTGAGTTTTTTTAAAGTTGATAGGTGGTTTCTGAAGATTTTTATGGTATTTAATTAGGTGTTTTTAGATAAAAATAGATTGAAAAACAAATTTTCAAACCAAAAAACCTCACCCCTCAATTCTTCAACCACCATAATGGTGACCAAATTCTTGGTTGGGTAGTGGTAGGTGACACGCTAGTTTTTTTTTTTTTAAAAAAATTAGAAGCGAGTAACATGTCATCATCTTTTAAAAAAAAAACTAAATACTTTCAAGGATTCTATGCCTGCCCCAGGACCATGTGCCTGGGATTTCTTAAGGTCTAGGCGCGCTCGTCTAATCTATTTTTGTTTATTTTTTAATATTAGTTTTTTAATATTAGTTTTTTGTTGAATTTTTTTGTGGAATTTGTTTTTATGAGACAATCTGATCTCATAACTTAAATCATAAATTTAAAAAATTAGTCTAATTTAAATTTAATTTATTTTAGATTTTTTTAAAAAAATTAAATTAATTCTTCGATATTAAACTGTTAAACCTTTAATTTCATGATTTGTTTCAGGTTTATAAGATTATCCTCTTAGCATAAAAAAACCCAAACCTAAGCAGACGCGTGCACGATTGCCATTCTTTAAAAATCCTTTCTAAACAACATGATAATGAAATGAGGGTGATCACTGCCCAGGCATTTTCCAAGTGTATGGTGTGAAACTATGCTTTGTTTGTAGTCTTGTAGAGCTTAACCTATGAAGCTGCATTCATTCATTTCGTGGTTACCGAACTCCCCTAGTAGCTTCTATTCCCCCTACCCAGTAAGTCTTCCTTTACTGTTAGCTCCTTATCTAAGGGGTAAGCAGTAGTAGATGAATCCAAAGATTACTCCAATTTAAAGTCCTTTTGGATTTCGATAGTGATATCATATATCTTAGGGAGCAGGAAAAGACGCTTTGTATGTTTGTAATCTTCCAATTCTGTCTTTGAGTTGACCTCAAGACAAAGCCGCGTATTCTATTTATTCTTTAATATTTAATTAATTTTAAATTATTTTTTATTTTTTATTATAAAATTAAATAAAAAAATGTTAGTGATCACTGGGTTCATAACTCGTATTATATATTTAGTGAGTTAACTCAAGTTGATACAAGTCAATCCAATATCAAATTCTCTCAATGTGTTTTTTTAAAAAAGATGCAATCTTAATTTTTTTTAAAAAAAATCAAACCATATTTTTACCGATTATTTTTTTACATGAAAAAAATTCTAGTCCAACTTGAGCATAGTGTGAGAAGTAACATAGTAACAAAAACTAAAATATATAGGGAATTCACTATACTAGTGAATGATATCATTTTTTCAGCCTTCAACTTTTTTTTTTTTTTAATTTTGGCTTTAAATGCCAAATTTTATGACTAAATTATCAAAATTTGTTAAGGAAATAAAAATTCAACAATAAAGCATCAAAGTGTGAAATAAAGAGAAAACTTATGACCAATCTAAAATTCAGGGGAAAAGTTATTCTTCATCCTCTAACTTTTATTTTTCTTCATTTGTAATCTTTATAGTTTATGTAACTTCAATTTTGGTTTAAAAATCAATTTTTTTAACATTTCATTATATAGGTGAAGTAGAGGGGAGAAAAAGACAACTTTAAATGATGAAGAGAGAGAAGGTGTTTGGTTTGACCACTTTTAAGAGATGAAAGTTGTTGTTATTAGTGTCAACAAGTTACATTAAATTGATAAAAAATAATACTAAATAGTTTTTCATAATCTAGAAATTATTTTTACGTTAAAAAAACTTTTGGTTCCACATGCCGCGTAGCACAAAAAATAACCTAGTTATTAAGCTATTATGTGAATGCGAATTGAATATAAAATTGATCCTTTTGGTCCCGATATTCATACCAAAAAGTTAACTCACAACTTATATATCTTAAGTTTGGTCGATTGCATTCAAGAATACTCAAATGTGGATCAATTGTTTCAATCGAAAATAATTTTTTTTTTTGAATGATCAATTAATAGCTAACATGAAACGGAAAAAGAAAGGGTAGTTTTTCAATAGAATTCACATGTATAGAATGTCATATTAAATAAAAGGTAGTTTTAGTCTTTTAGATTAGACTACTTTAGTTCAAGCATTATGTCTCGTGAGTTGGACTAAAAATTTCTTGAAAATAAAAAAAAAACATATCTAAGTTGCGTGAAGTTATTTGATATTATTATTAAACCTAGTTTAACAAATCAAACTTCAAAACTCCTAACTCAAGTTCTTGCCAAGTCCGGGTTTCTAATTAAATCAAATGAAAATTGCTTTAAAGTGATCCAGTCCACCTAGGGAGTCCAAAAATAAAAACAAAAATAAAAATCAAAGGACACAAAATGACATATAAAACAAAGACTAGAGGTGCGAGTTTAAATGTAACATAGACGATTATTAAAAAGGGGTTTGACTTAAAAAAATTGAAAATGAAATATTTTTTTTAATATTGAGACGATGATGTATTGGATCAATTCTAGCTAACCTGGGTTAATTCACCAAACTTGTGTCCTAGGTTATGGATTCCAATAGGTTCAATAAAAGTTTTTATTTTAATTATATGATAAAAGATAAACACCATCACTCCAATATTAAATGATATAATTGAAATAAAAAAACAAAAAAATCCATCAAAAACTCAATTTTGAAGGTTTAAAAAAAGTCAGATCAGTGCACATGCTTGAGTGGCCCAGCGTATCAAGGTCTTAAAAAAACTCAAGCATGTGAGTTTAGGTTAAGCAACTTGAATGGCCAGAAAAAAATGATGTTTTGTTTTTTTTTTTTAAATTGAAGTTGACATCTGTTTTTTAAAAATATTTTGACGCTAACATATTAAATCAATTTCGGTTAGTGTGTGTGTGTTTGTTTTGAGGGGGGGGGGGGGTAATTGTAGTGCATGCCTGATCTAGACCCACACAACCGAGGCTTTTTTAAGGCTAGGCCACTTAGGCTTGCATGCATGGCCATATTCTCGACTCATTTATTTTTTTTAAAATAAAGAAACATGTGATACATTGGCAAAAAACTAGTTCCTTGCTATGTTCAAACTCAAAATTCAACCACTATTGTGATGGTTAAAAAATTATGAGGTAGAGTTCTTTGAGTTGAAAATTTATTTTCACTCAAAAACACCTAATAAAAACTATAAATCTTTCTATACCACCTACTAACCTCCAAATACCTCAAGATCATCCAAAAAAACCAAAATCATTCAAACCCAAAAAATCAGACAAAACTCATGTTTTTTTTCAAATATTTTTACAGGGAAAAGTCATCATTATCAAGCTTCTCTCATCAAATAAAATATGTTTAAAATAGTAGATCATGCAAAGGTTTCATATAAATTGATGGGCAATGTTTTAAAAAATTATTTTTCATTTTATTTACCAGAAACAGCAACAGCAGTAACAAGAATCCAAATTGATCGAAAAAAACACCATATTATATTATTATATGTATTCAACGAAAAGGTATAGCAAAATATTTTGACGCTAACATATTAAATCAATTTCGGTTAGTGTGTGTGTGTGTTTTGAAGGGGGTAATTGTAGTGCATGCCTGATCTAGACCCACACAACCGAGGCTTTTTTAAGGCTAGGCCACTTAGGCTTGCATGCATGGCCATATTATCGACTCATTTATTTTTTTTAAATAAAGAAACATGTGATACATTGGCAAAAAACTAGTTCCTTGCTATGTTCAAACTCAGAATTCAAGCACTACTGTGATGGCTAAAAAGTTATGAGGTAGAGTTTTTTGAGTAGAAAATTTATTTTCACTCAAAAACACCTAATAAAAACCATAAATCTTTCTATACCACCTACCAACCTCCAAATACCTCAAGATCATCCAAAAAAACCAAAATCATTCAAACCCAAAAAATTAGATAAAACTCATGTTTTTTTTCAAATATTTTTACAGGGAAAAGTCATCATTATCAAGCTTCTCTCATCAAATAAAATATGTTTAAAATAGTAGATCATACAAAGGTTTCATATAAATTGATGGGCAATGTTTTAAACAATTATTTTTCATTTTATTCACCAGAAACAGCAATAGCAGTAACAAGAATCCAAATTGATCTAAAAA
This sequence comes from Populus simonii, assembly GCA_007827005.2. Classification (NCBI taxonomy): domain Eukaryota; kingdom Viridiplantae; phylum Streptophyta; class Magnoliopsida; order Malpighiales; family Salicaceae; genus Populus; species Populus simonii. The sequence goes on from CM017464.2 coordinate 17,298,260, forward strand.
ACACCATATTATATTATTATATGTATTCAATGAAAAGGTATAGCAAAATATTTCGACGCTAACATATTAAATCAATTTCGGTTAGTGTGTGTGTTTTGAAAGGGGGTAATTGTAGTGCATGCCTGATCTAGACCCACACAACCGAGGCTTTTTTAAGGCTAGGCCACTTAGGCTTGCATGCATGGCCATATTGTCGGCTCATTAATTTTTTAAAAATAATGAAACATGTGATACATTGACAAAAACTAGTTCCTTGCTATGTTCAAATTCAGAATTCAACCACTACTGTGATGGTTAAAAAGTTATGAGGTAGAGTTCTTTGAGTTGAAAATTTATTTTCACTCAAAAACACCTAATAAAAACCATAAATCTTTCTATACCACCTACTAACCTTCAAATACCTCAAAATCATCCAAAAAAACCAAAATCATTCAAACCCAAAAAATAAGACAAAACTCATGTCTTTTTTTCAAATATTTTTACAGGGAAAAGTCATCATTATCAAGTTTCTCTCATCAAATAAAATATGTTTAAAATAGTAGATCATACAAAGGTTTCATATAAATTGATGGACAATTTTTTAAAAAATTATTTTTTTATTTTATTCACCAGAAACAACAACAAGAATTCAAATTGATCTAAAATACACCATATTATATTATTATATGCATTCAACGAAAAGGTATAGCAAAATATTGAAAATTGGGAGAGTCCACATCATCAATTTCATGCACCAAGACTATAATGCAATTCATGTATTGGCTGGTCTCTCTTATTTCTCTATTTCTAATGAAAACCTCCAACTAGAACCTAATGGTATAAGGTAAAAACGAAGACAAAAAGCCTCTGTACAGCAATTATATCATGTTTCCAAAGGATGTTCTTATAAAAACTGGCTTCATCATCAACTCGAGCTTGAGCATTTTGAAGGTGTCCTTGGAGCTGTAACAATAATAAAATTAAAGAAAGGATTACTTTACAGGTTTACTATAAGATTAAGACAAAACATGGGTTAATCTCGCTTCGATTATTAATAATGTTTTCCTACATCAATAATTTATTTATTTTTATATATATATATACACGCACGCGATCTTATTATGTCAAAAAAATTATTTTGATTTGGTTTTTAACAATTATAAATTATGATTTTATTCATCAATAAAAAGTAAATAAATCATGTTGATCATGCGTGCTCCAAAATCATGAAGTATACTCTCAATGCACAAAATAATTAATAGATGCAACTAGCTAGAAAGACAAGGAAATTCATAAATTACCAAATCCAGTTGCTTCTGAGCTTTTCATCAACCGTAGACGCTTGCATGATTCAACAAACATTCTGTGAATAATAATAATAAAAAGTTGTTAAACATAAATACATAGAAATTCAAGCATTGATTGTTAAAAAAAAATCTTGATTATATATGGTTATTTTAGGGTGTTTGAGAGTTTTTTTTTTTTCTGATAAAAAAATATATTAAAATAATATTTTTTTATTTTTTTAAAAATATTTTAATATCAACGCATTAAAATAATTTAAAAATATATAAAAAAATAATAAAACCCAAGAGAAAACTATTCTAAAAAGTTGCTATGAATATTTTCAAGGGCACTTTGGGAAACTTACTTCCATGGTACATCCCCCAGCATCATCCAGTCGCCATCCTTGTCCTCATAAGTAGGTACATACTCTACTCCATTATTCACTTCCTTTTCCATAATTGTCCTCTCATTTAAATAGTTGCCTGCAACAATAATTCAAGAAAAGTAAATGACTAAAATGCCCTTTGCAAATGAAAAAAAAAACTGAATCTTAATTATTAATTCATGGAGCACATACGGATGGTGAAGCTGAAGCAAGAGAACATGTCCTGGAGGGCATTCAAGAGCTGCTGATAACTGTTGTACATCTCCAGGTCAACCTTTCTCAAATATGGAGCTCCATCTACAGCCACCTTTACGTATTTACAGCTCTTCATTGCGTTCTTCCTATACGCCCTCACCGGTGGCCACCCCACCACTTGTGCTCTATAATTAAATCAACCCATAATCAATTCAAGACTTCATTACTCTTAATTATTTACCATATATATATATATATATTTGCCTCTAAATAGTTCGGTGACTTCAGGGATTTATGAGGTGCAATCGAGAAAGAATTCAAAAATATTAAAGAAAAAAACACGCCCATCATTATATATATGCAGCTAAAAAAATAGATTTACATGATTTTATTGATTCCACGGGACAAAAATGAATTAGCTCTGATTTACTTTATAATATGACTGTAAGAAGAGATGTAATAATGAATAATCTTTATATCTTACTTTGCTGCCGGAGGCTTAGCCGTGTTTGGCACATCCGTTTCGGACTCCCCAGAATATTTGTTATGATCAGAATCAACATTAGATGACCTTCCAAGATTTAGATCAACAGTCTCCAAAAACCCACGCTTGCCACTTGTTTTCTCTATTAATGCTAGCCCACGAGACTCACCAGGCAACCCTAAGGTCAACTCTGTCTCCTTGAAACTCACGTTGGCCGCATCGGATTCCAGCAAGTTTGAACCATTTTCCGGTGACATTTTCTGTACGCTACTATTCGCGATGATGAATTCTAGGAGGGCACTTAACGTGTTGAAATGAAAAGGGGAGGCACTTCTAAATTATGTGACTCAACAACTTTGGCACTTGTGGGTTAATATAGGAAGCTGGACGGCACGATTATCTAACCACTCTGTTATTGACACGTGTATTAAGAAGGAGCGGTTGCGATTTGTCCATATAGGTAGGTGACAGAATATATACGAGTTGATTGCCTGTGATTTTGAGTGCATTAAAGTTTGGGCCGTGTGGTCGGTTGGTCCGACCGGGTCGTTTTCATTTGTCAAGTTCAGGTTTTTTTTTTTTTTTTTTATATATATAAATGTTGATTGTGGTTTACTTGATTAAAACGTTGAATTTACGGTTCAACTCCTTCCCTCTCCTTTCCCTTCGTTAATGGAATCTAATCCCTCTCTTCACTCAATGTTGGTCAAATAGTTAAAGCTTAATCTCGTCATAATTGTGTTATTAAGAGTTTTTTAACCTATGATTAAATAAAAAAGAAATTCTTAGCACAAGAATACCCTCCTCAAACCATCATCGAGGGTATATATGGTATTGGCGAGGCACAGATGAAGGAGAGGCAGAATTTAAAGCTCTTTAGCCTTTAGCACTAAAAAAAAGGTGTTTGTAAGTGGAAGACGTCATTAATCTGCATGTACAGAAGCAACACCTTCAGGGCTGAGCTCTCGCTCGCTCGCTCGCTCGCTCGTGCGAGGAAGGTCGTTCAAAAGGAGGAACATGGGACCCATATGTCTGGGTTCTTAAAGTTGAAGCCAACTTTTCTTCGAGAGAAGTCCATGTGCTGCCCACCGGAAAAGAAATGAATGAAAGACCCGCCCAAAAATATCAAAATTAGGATGTGGGTCCCGCAAACAACCATGTGGTCATGTTTTTCTTTGTTGATTCTGGGCCCCATTTTCCTTTTCCTTTTCTTTTTTTTTTCTTTGTTAGATTCATACATCTAGTCTATAGATGATTGCAGTGGTATTTGAGATTTTGTTATTATTATTATTAATATAAATAATTGGGTTAGTTTGTGTGTATCTCGAGTAATTTTATAAATTCTAAAATTAATGGCTATGTAAATCTCTAGTAACTCTGAGGAGACTCAAACTCGTGAACATTGAAGAACAAACTTAAGGCCTAATCAGTTGAGCTACTATTCATGATTGATATTTGAGATTGTTGATCGTAGGGTCGTAGGAGTGATTGTTTTTAAAAGTAATTTTTATTTGAAAATATATTAAAATAATATATTTTTATTTTTTATATCAGCCTATTAAAATAATATAAAAAATATAAAAAATATTTTTAAATTATTTTTTCAGAATTTATTTAATTTTTATTTAAAACGCAGTACTGAACAGAAATGAAAGTAATTAGATTGACAAGAACGCTCGACCAGACAAAGAAATATCTACAAGTTAGCATAATTATTGAGCTAGATATGAGATTAATACACGATTCTTTTCTATTGTATCATTTATAATTGTTTTGCTCCAATTTTTTCTTTTACAGTCGAGCCTCGCAAGGTTAGATAAAAGTTAAAACATTAATGATGAATTGAAATTTTTATTTTAAACTCAAATCATGCAAGGGACCACGTCAAAGATAAAAGTAAATAAATTAGATTTTTTATTTTATTTTATTTGTTTTTTTTTAAATTAATTAGATAAAGATGTTAGGTAACATGACACGTCGCAGCAACATCATGTTTCTTTGCATGCATATGTCGTCTGGAGTCCTAGTTTAGTTTTTATTTATCATTAGTCTCTTTTTCTAACAATTATTAATGTATATGATGATTAATTAATTTTATTGAATATACTGACTAATCTTTTAATACACACTCCATATTTTTCATCATCATCATCATCAACAAAAATAAAATAAATTAAATTCACATCACCCATATTTTTTTTATGATTGAATCAATTTTTGATCTGCCCGCAAGTTGCATGGGCACCCAGACCAGTTTCTGCCCCCCCCCACTTCATCTTCCTTGAGCACTTTTGGAAATCAAGCATTGCCAGATTTCCTCGTAAACATTGTGATCTCACTGTTTTGAACTTGATTCATCATTTTGTTTAGTTTTTAGACCTTCCTTTCTGTCATGTCTTAATTTCAGTTCTCCTGGTCACTTAATTAGTCATGAAACTGTTATACATACCTCCTCCATAATTTATTAAACTGTTATAATAAACAATGCGAACGTCTTCTTCTTCTTTTTTTGGAAATTACAAAGTGAACGTTACCCATTACTTCAAGCAACACACTTTACAAATTGGCAGGCATCAACTATTCTTTTAATCAACTACAGGAGACTTCATGCAAAGTATCGCACGAAAGCCTTAAAAAGCTACTCCTTGTTTCCTTCTTTTCATATATTGGAAAGCTAAATTCATTGCAAGGAGACGGTCAAAGCCCCAGCAAAAAACCATCTCTGCGCAGTCGATTAAGAACTCACAAGTGCAAGGAAAAGTATAGGAACAGACAACGGGTGTGTGTGTGTGTGTGTGTGTGTGTCTATATATATATATATAAGTGCAGCAGTTAACTAATATCCAAGACCCTCAACTTCCTTAACCAAACTGATCACCTCCACATGGTCCACATTTGAATGTTTTATATGTGTCGGAATCGAACCATAATTAATTAGTAAGTTAATTTAGTAATTAACTGTATTAAGAGAATCTAGTTATGTGAGAATGGATATATTAGATATATTCTGTACCCAGAACAAAGATTATATTATATTGGTGGATGGACAAGAAACATAATCATGTGCTTTAATCTTCTCGAAGGCAACTAATTCATGTATCGGAACATGAGAACATGGGCCTTTGTTCTAGAAATGCTCCCCTTAATTAGCTTAGTTGCATAAGGTTCTTTTCAGTTATGCTATTGAGCTTGAATTTCTGTCCTGGATTATGCTGACCAGTTCTTTAATCACAATATATAAATCAAATGATGTTTGATGCCTGAATGATGAGAAATTATTGGTATGTTTAAGAGTCTACCCTTTACTTTTACAAAAATATATATAAAACCCATGTATAATTACAATTCTAGCATATCTAATTAAATTTTATGATTGATTCTGAGGAAAATGTGCCTAAAACCCATGAATTATTACAATTCTAGCATATCTAATTAAATTTTATGATTGATTTTGATGAAAAAGAGTGCCTAAAACCCATGAATTATTACAATTCTAGCATATCTAATTTAGTTTTATGATTGATTTTGATGAAAATGAGTGCCCGTGGGAAGATATGAACAATGGGATTGATAGGCGACAAGGTTAATTATAAATAATAGCAGAAAAGGAAAGTCTCCCTAGAATTAGAAAAAAGAAGAAGCAATTCATGATTTAAGAAAAAATGTCAGCAGCAAATATAACAGCATGAATTTATGATCATAAACAAGCATATTTGTCTTTCCTATCTAGAGTTCTTTATCTCCGGATTTAATTAAACATATATAAAAATAGGTCTCACAGTTATAACTGGATGATGAACCATGATTTGATCTTAATCGACCGTCACTAATTAAACAGAAATAATTTTCCTTACGAAGAAGGCAGTCCAGTCAAATTCTTCCGAATTCAATATTTTGTGTGCTTTCTCAGTCACGATCATCTTTTGAAATATTTCCCTGCTGAAGAGCACCTCTTGATTGCAGTCCAAAACCCTTGGCTTCCGACCTCTTCATTATCCTTAGCCTCTTGCAAGACTCAATAAACATCCTGTAAAAATAAATAAATAAATAAATAAATAAATCGCAGGAAAAATAAATTAATCCCACCATCCTTCGATAGAGCAGCTTCCTTAATTTAATTATTCGTAATTAATTGGTATATTCTCTTGGAATATATATGGCTAATACATTGGCATAAAATTGACATAGATCGATAAACTAAGCGAGCGAAGAACAAGTTATTGTAGAACTTTAAGAATAAATTATCATGATTGAAAGAAAATGTTGCAAGAACCACTCCATAATAATGACCGATGCCTTGACATTATGGACATTATCACCATCTACCCAACACAATTATAAGGAAGTTGCGTTTGTCGGCAGTATGTGGCCCAACAATTTCAAAAGAAAAACCCTACATTTACTTGCTAGTTGCTAGACTCATTGAATGCCAAAATCGCCATTAATTATATATCTCTCTACAAATGTTTTCAAATTCACCATCTTAAAAAAAAAAAAAAAAAAAAAAAAAACAGCAACATTGCTCACAGTAGTTAACCATAAACAATCCACTTAATTAAGAAATTATTCAGAGTCAAAGATTCCAATGGCAACAAGAGTTTTACTTAAATATATATTGATCAATACAAATTAATTTTATAGTGTAACTATCAATACTTACAATATTAAACGAGAGATAAAGAAGAGTAAAATAGAGAAATCAGACAGAGAATCACAATCACACCAAGAAAATGAAAAAAAAAATATTTCTCATTCTTCTCTCTTCCTTGTGTTCATCTCTTTTCTAAAGCAACAAGTACGGGTAATTATAATTTTAGTTATGACCAGCAGTGATGCAAAATCTTATGTAAAATCTTATGGTCTAGATACATTTTTCTTGAACTTAACAAACAAATATAAACTCTGGAGTATTTATTATTGTTATTAAACCTAGCTTAGTAGATTAATTTTGAAACCTCAAGATGTAATTTCTACTTAGTCCAGATTTAAAATTAAATTGTGTGGAATTGACTCGAGGTGACTCAATTGACTTAACCGGTTCAAAGGTAACCCGGTCGACTGGTAATAAAATCAGATGATGAAATTGACAAAAAAAATCTCTCGATCTAACTTCTTGTCTAGTCTCAATTTAAAATTAAATTATGAAAGAGTAGCCCAGACATAAGCCAGTGGACTTGGGCAGTCCAAAGACAACCTAAATGACTATTGAAAAAGTTTGAGAATGAAATTAAAAAAAAATGAAATTGACAGAAAAAATCTCTCAACTTCATTCCTTGTATAACTCAGGTTTAAAATTAAATCATGTAAAAATTATTTAGATATTATCTAGTTAATTTGACTGGTCTAAAGATAACACAAACTATTATTAAAAAAATTATGTGAGAAAAGAAAAGGGAAGGCTTAATTAAAAAAGAAGAAAGAAGAAAAAGCTTGATATGAATAATGAGGCTCCATTTACTTTCTCCTAAATGCTGTAGTGCAGTAGGGTAACATGTGAATTTCACGGAGTCAAGTTTGATGGCGTTGATTAATACAAATTCTCACGCGGAGCTTAGGTTCAAGAAAGTATCATTACAAACATGTTGTCGTCTGCTTTGGACACCGTAGACAAAAAAGAGCAGTGACTGCATGAAGGAAGGCTGAAGTCAAGAGTAAAAATCAAATTACAGGGTCAATTTGGCTTGTAGTTCACGCAAATGTTGAGACAGAGAAGGAACATTGGGAGGCATCTTCCAGAATATACAGGCAGCAAAAAATACACATGTGACTCTTAAAGGGGATAATTTGGAAGTACGTTAATATTTGTTTTTTAAATTATTTTTTATTTAAAAATATATTTTTTAAAATTTATTCTTGATATTAGAGCATCAAAATAATCCAAAAATACTTACAAATTTACCTCACCACAACAGTTTCATTAAGGGGGTATTTGGAAATGCGATATAATTTCTTTTTAAAATGCTTTTTATTTGGAAATATATTAAAATATATATTTTTTAAAAATTTATTTTTGATATCAACACATCAAAACGATATAAAAATACTAAAAAAATTATTTTGAATAAATTATTTTGTAAAATTTTAATAAAAAAAAACAAATTGAAACTCAATATTAATCACGCTCTTGCAAACCCTAATATCAGCACTATCCTTTCCCATCAATAATTTGAAAAATTGATTTTCATCCCTAGTGAGCATATATGCTCCGGCCACCAGGCAATCAGCCCCTCTAACAATTGATTGAACGCTACTATATGTCGTTCTTCAAGTAAATAAAAAAAAGAAAGGGCGGTGTTACTACTGGTTGGATAAGAGACTTACTCCCAAGGCACGTCTCCCACTAGCATCCAGTCTCCATCCTTGTCTTCATATATGGGAACGTATTCGCAGTCGTCTGTATCCTTCAAGGCTTTGCCTGCCAATAATATTATTTTACAAATAATTATAATGGCCATTTACCTTTTTTTCTTTAAAGGATCATAAAATAATAAACCTTGTTCCCTTATTTACTTTCAAATATTTACTTGTGAGCAATCTTATATATACTGTGTGCATGTACATATTTGTAGTGCTCCAGCTGGTTTTCACATATATTGTACGACCTCTCAAGCTATTATTATCTGAGTTATTTCCACTACAGTCTGTCTATACTACCATAATGACTGCCTGCTCGGCAAAGGTCCTTATGTTTCTTGTGTGAATTTTAGCGCATGACACATAAATGATGGATTTTTTCAATGGATGTATTTCTTTCACATACATACATACATAAAATGTTGCATGGTCTATAGATGTGAAACTCTGGCCTACCTTGTCTTCTAGCTAAACGTTCACAGTTAATGCTAGCTGGGTATAATTAAGGAAGCTTAATGTGTATACCATGCATAAAAACTATATATTAATAGCACTGTAAATAGATGATAGAGGACTCACCGATTCCAAAACAGCCAAACAACTTCTCCAACGCAACAACAAGATCCGAATACTCCTTGTGCATGCCCAAATCAACTTTTCTGAGAAAAGGAGCTCCGTCCATACTAACTTTCACGTAAATTTTTGAAGTTTCATGGCTATCTTTCTCATTGAAACTATTCTTCTTTCGATAGGAACATACTGGTGGCCACCCCACAACTTGACTCGTTGTTTGGGTTTTTCGCCCATCGGTTGTGCTGTTTGCTTCGCCGGACAACTCTGAGAAAACCCTTTTCTTTTCATTTTTTGGTCCATTTTCGCTGCCCGGTGGACCCAACCTTAGCTCTGTGATTTCTAGTCCAAGAGGTTGTGCCATTTTTTTTTTCTTGGTGATGGGCAAGGGTTGCAATATTCGTCTTTGGAACTTTGGTTAGGTTTTGCTCGACGGTTTCAGTGTGTTATATAGTGTTTGTTAACTCTATAATTTTCGGTGACCAAAAAGGTTTATTAATTTGTATATATAATCATTTTTTTAATACAAGCATAGAGAAGAAAGCAAAGGAAGGACATAGTGGGTGCAATGACAGGTCAAACAAGGCTTAGCGGTCGGTCACATGAGAGGCACAAGTGGGGACTCTGCCTCCTAAAAACAGAATTAAAGGCCAGCACCATAAGTTGGATATGGGACAGATCGTATGGCTGTTGGGTATTAGGTGATTTCGTAGGATTTGTCTCAGCCGTCTGATTTGGTGAAAGGAAAACAGACCATGTGATCTGCCTTATTGAGGGGGTTTATGCAATAAATTACGAAAAATGTACAGCAAATTCTCAGCATGATACAAGGGGAGTTTGTTTTGCAACACTCATGTCCATCTAATGTTGCTATTTGATGATGTATGCTCGATCCCGTATAGTAGGTCTCTTAAAAAGTATTGTTTCACTGGAACTCGAACTAATGGTAAGTTTTGTTCTGTTCTGAAAATAAACGGGTGAATTTTATGTTCATAAGCAACTAAGATCCTCATCTCCTAGTTAATGTAGGATAGCAATATCATTATAGGGCTTGGATATTCATACATAACTAATGTTTTTATAGACAACGTTAATAATGATGTATATCAACACCCATACATGGTAGATCTCTTAAGAAGTATTGTTTGCGAATTTTGTTAAGAAAAGACGTTTCATAAAAAGAAATTAAATCTTGTATTTGTAAGTGTTCAAGATCCTTATTTTCTAGTTGATATGGGACAGTGGAATCATCACCATTGATAGTCAATTATGCTCGTGAATAAAGAAGAGAAAGCAATATCAGAAGAGTGATCAACCTATAATATAATTGATCGTTGGAGTATTATTCTTGAATCTTTAAACTCAGAACCAATCCAGATATTTTATTTTAACGTGGCATCTTTCTTAATTATAGGTCCGATGTTGGAGTAGTTGCCAAAAAGCAGATGTCTCAAATCGAAACGAGATGTGGTGGAATTCGGGAAATCTGGTTGCATTACGGAAAAATCCCATAGATAATCGCTTAAGATCGACAAAACCATAATCATGCTAGGACATGGACACAAATATGCCGAGGACCCGGATAATTGCATTTTCCATGTGATTTCTTCATTTTTCAAATGGAAGCCGTTTCTTATTATGTGTAAAAGATTATAATTAACAGACACTACCAAAAAATAACAAAATACGGAGGAAATATTATGTTGGTGTTTAAAGCTTGATTCGTTAGAAGTACAATTATTGAAGAAATAATGAACATAAAAAAATATATTATCGGTGATTTTTGTTTCGTTTGTTATTTTATCAAAAATATAATCACTATAAATTTACCAACAAAATTATTGCGCCAAACAAGAACATTTATAGGCAATAATTTCATCAGTAAATTCATCGGTGATTATAGTATATTACTGACATAATTAATCCGTCAAAAAATTACATTTATATGTATGTTACTGACAGAATAAACCATCAGTAAATCCATCAATAATTATATGCATATTACCCACAAACTTAATCTATAAGAAAATTACATTTATATGTATTTTACCAATGGAATAAAATGATAGTAATTCGATCCATCGGTATTATATGTAATTATTTTTTAAAAAAAATTAAAACAAACAATACAAAAAAAATTAAAACAAAATTGAAATAAAATAAAAAAAGAAAATTTAAACATAACGAAATTAAACATTGGTATTATATGTATTATTAATTTAAAAAATATTATTAAACACAATTTATCTAAGTAATAAAAGCTGGAGGAGGAGACGAAGGCGGATCTTCACCGAAACCAAAAGGGCAACGAGGTGTAGCACATGTACCAGTGAGAGTTTCCAGCAACTGCTCGATGATATTCAATTTATCCCTTAGTTAAGTCATCTCAACTTTAAGTTGGCCCGTCTTAGCTTTAACCTATTCTCGAATAATTGTCTGGACGACCAATGATTGCTGGCTCGGTCCAAATTGTGGGGTCCCAATGGTCAAGACACTATGACCGCTTTCCATATCTTTGGCCATAGTGTTGGAGATATTGTAAACTCAATTTGTATAGGGTTCACCGATAGATCCAACCCACTACAAGATTTCACAGTTTTACCAACGAAAATATTTTGTCGGTCTATGATTCAGAGTTCATTGAGACTTTTTTTACCGACTAAATCGTTGTCCGTCTGCTTACCTTTCGTTGGTAATACCTAATTCCGTCGCTAAATCAGTTGGTAAAAAAAATGCCGGTGGTTTTACAGCCAGAAATTGCGCGCAAAAAAAAAATTCCTGCTTGAAATATACCGACGGATTTATTCCGTCGGTGATAGTGGCATTTCCAGTAAATATTTTTCAGCTCCCAATTAAATGCCGACAGACAATATCCCTCTGTAAATTCATCAGTGAGTGTGGCATTTCCACCACTCTGTGAAATGCCGACAAAATTTATCTGTCTGTAAATTCATCGGTGATTGTGGCATTTGCACCAAGCTACTGTGAAATGTCGACAAAAACATTCTGTATGTAAAGTCGTCGGTGATATTGTCATTTCCTGCTCTCTGTCAAATGCCGACGGATACAGTCCGTCTGTAAATCCCTCGATGATTTTTTAAAAATATTTTTTTAAAAACAGTATTTAGAATAAATAATATAAAATTATATAAATTAATAGTAAAAAAAAAACCAATTATGCAAATAAATTTTTTATTAAACATAAAAAAATAAAGTTAAATAATATTAATTACAAATTGAATGTGTTTCAAAAAAATTATTAAATTAACATAATGGCGGAGCTGAAGGAGGAGGAAGCTGGTTGTTATACGGCTAAAAAAGAGGCGCACAAGTATCACCACTATGTGATGCCATGTTCATGACCATTTGGTGAAGCTGTTCATAATTCGTCGAGAGTTGCTCGTATTTCTCAGTGAGATGAGTCGTGTGTTGTTCATAAGTCACCGATAGGTGCTTGTATTTTTCGATGAGCTGAGCCGTGTGTTGCTGCAAGGCAACGAACTCCTTAGATTGGGTGCTTGATAGTGATTGAGAGCTCCCAACGGTTGAGACACTACGAGCCACACACAAGTTCTTGGCCGTAGTGTTGGAGAGCCCGTACACCTGATTTTTATCGAGTCTACCGGACGATCCTACCTCCATCCACAAATCCGGATCGAAATCTGGATGGGTCGAAGGATCGTCCCCATATCTCTCTCTCAACCAGCTATTATAGGTCTCCTAAAATTGTAAAAAGAAATTATCATATTCAATTCAATAAAAATAATAACTTGCAAAATAAAATGGTTGAACAAACATGCCATAAAGTGTTGAGCGCGGTTGTCAACGAACTGTTGCACCCCCTTTTAGTGGTCTTGACTCTGCAAGTGCGTCTCAACAAACAGGTCCATTAGGCTCGGCTTATGTCCAAGAGACGAAGCCTGTAAGGAAAAAAATTAATTAAAAACAAATTATTTAACGATATATTTCATTCAAATTAATCTTAACATCCGTTTCGCATGTGCAGCAAACGAAATTGAGCCGTCGGTGTGCGTTGTCACCGAGCCATGAACTAGCCGGTTCCGGTTGCCAACATCGGACTGTGAGCGTCGTGTGAACTGCTCAAACGTCATGTGCGCAAGAGATTGCGGCCATATATCTTCTGGGATGTATAGCGGTTTGAAATCCCTCCAAACCGCCATGTCGTTCCAGCCTTAGAGACCGTTATCTCTCATGTTTTTTTTGCCTTTTTTTGTGCTTCATACCAAAAATCACAAAACCCACTTCCATAGCGAGAAATTAGATTTTGAAACATAAATTGTTTTCGATGTTACTTAGTTGCCGCGTGATTTTCGCAACCCTCCTCACAACAGTGTCATGCGCACTGTCCCGACTGAATTTGTCCTGTGTATAAATAATTAATTTTAAATAAAAATAATAATTTATTTACAATTATATTAATAATTTATTAGAAATAAGCTGGAAATTAGAAATTAACACCAACCTCAAATCTGTCAAAGCATGCATCGATTTAAGGTATCCATTCATGATGTCTGGATACCTGACTCCATTGAAATAAATGGAATCTCCATCGATGATTTAAACACCGATGATATTACTTGGGCGGCCTCAATGTTTGTGAACCTGAAAATAAATTAAATTAATGAAATATTGATTAGTTGTTCATAAATTATGTTATAATTTTAAAAAAAACTAAAACTAAAACAAACTTACATTGAAAGGTCATCCTTCCACTGTGCCTCGTACTTGCGGGTGAATTCATTCCGCTGTGAAGGCACACCGCCTCTGCACTATGAAACCGCGCTGGAAGAGGCAACATTGGGTGACAGCGTAGGTGCCTCTTTTTGATTGGCACCTAAGGACATGTCATCCTCGCTGCTAGAAGAATTAGCTGCAACCATATGTGAGCGACGAGCTCTTGATTTCGTTCTACGCATCTACATAATTTTATAAGAATAATTATATAATTAAATTCGATTGTTAAAAAAAATTCGATAGCACCTCCCCTATACTAGAGACTACCCAAACTTTTCAAACTTGCAAATATTGACAATAGCCACAACCAATTGAAAACAAGGTTCTTGCTAAAAGTTCTAAAGTTCTAATTTTCCTCTATTGGGTTATTCTTATCTCATAATATGGGTCGCGAGTTTATTAGGATATCCAAGTCCTTTAGTACTCCATAAACAGTATTCAAATTAATATTTGATGGCAAATCTAAAGACAATATCTAAAACTTTAACCTTCAATATCTCCACTTCATGAAAAATTGAAGAAGTAATTATGTGTTTATTTGACCACCACAATTGTAAATTCAACAAAGAACAAATAAAATTGCTAAAAGTTCTAAGGTTTTTAATATATACATACATTCCAAATAAAGTTCTAATTTCATTGCCAAAAAATTTATTCATATATATTCAATTAATAATTACAAGCTAAATTCAACAATAATAATTAAAAGTAATGGAAATACATAACAAAAATAACAATAGATAAAACAAAGAACAAATAAAAAAAATAAAATCTTAAAGCAAATGAAGAAGAGGAAGTACATACCTTTTAATTTGCTGAAGATTGAAGTAAAGAATACAAGCCAAAAACACAAAAATCTTGAAGGAAATGAAAGGAAAAAACGAAACTTTGAAATGAAGAGACGAAAAAATGAACAGAAAGGGCGATCGCTGGGATTTATAGCGCAGTTTTATCGATGGATTCACCGACGGACATTTAAATAATAGTAAATTTTATTTATTATGTCATTGACGTTTCGAAAATTTGTCTGTAAATTTTGAATTTCACACTAGAATTTTTAATTGCCCTCCATATTTTTCGCTATCTGTCGGTAATTCCGTTAGCAAACGTACGCGGTCAGAGATGGATTTAATGCCCCGCCCTTTTGAATTCGCACTGTTTGTCGGTGAACTTGTCGGTGATCATGAATTGCCGACAAATACCGACGGACGAGATTCCGTCTGCCAAGTCGTCGGTGATTGTGCCATTTCCACCACTATCTATGAAATGCCGACAGACTAAATCCATTCACAAAGTCATCGGTGATGATTGTGTCATTTCCAGTGACGCTACTGTGAAAGGCTAACGGACGGTAAATCGTCTGCAAAGTATCTAAGTTTTTTATATGCCACTAGAGTCTTTTCCCTGCAAGTTCTGGGTTTGTAACGAGAATGCCAACATATCATGCACTCGATCAGCTCAGCATTTTCAAGGTAGTATAACATGCAGAAGTTACGGTACATGTCAATTTTCTGGTATCCTAAACCGAGGGGTTTCATCATGGACTTTGCAGTATAGAATTTCTCTTTCAGCCTGTTCCCTTCAGGTAAAATGCTTCTCACCCATTCAATAATTTTGTCATACCCAGCCTCAATCAACCCATGATCTAACTTGATAATGAATACCTGTGCTACGATCGATAATTTATTGTGGTTCGTGCAGCCATCCCATAATGGTTCATCGGAATCTTTCAACAAATCAAAAAACCTAGCTGCATCTACATTAGGTTCTTCTTCTATGATTGGACATTGACTGACATTACCTTGATTCATTCTCATTGATCCATAACCATATTCCTGTAAGGATTAGTGTTGTCATTTGCAACTTCATGCACGTTGCTAGCATTAGAAGTTGACCCAACCACCCTTTCTCCCATGCTCTTATTACGAACAAATACTTCTCCGTGTGCATACCAACATCGATAATTCTTCATAAACCCTTTATGTAGAAGATGCATCATTACAACATCTGGATGCAGATACTTTTATTTTGACACTTCCTGTATAAACACCTAATACCACCTCCAGTAAAATTTCTGGGAATAGATGTTGGGAAATCAATAAATCCCTAAACCCCATTACAATAATCCATCCTCCGCAATCCTTGGGGTGAATCTCGATACATCCATGAACGATCATCCATGACTTTTATCGAACCTCTATAAAATTATGATGACAACATGTATTAATTAACTATGTTAGGTAAATAAATTTGCAAAAATATTGGTTTACCTAGAGATTATCCAACAAACTAATTACAACTTCTCATAAATATTAAATATTCATTATCAATTATCAACGTCCATACAAATTTATACATATAAATTTACAGAAATTACAACTCCGCAATAGCATTAATAAAAATTAAAACGAACTCGTTAAATAAGCTATCAATTATTTCACCACAACACATGTAATTCGGTAATTCAATAAAGTTTCAACAATTTACAAGCAAATATAATTTTACAAAATCTAAAACAAACCATAATAAGTACAAAATTATACATTCATATACTACAAGTTTGTTTGAGAAATAACAATAAAACATGTACATATACTAACAAAATACATATACTAAAAAAAACAATAAAATTGACATTTAAATGTTAAAATTAAAAAAAGATAGAATTAGTTACAAAAAATGATAAAATTTATCGGTAAATCAGAACAGATGCTGTGACCACAAAACTTAAAAAAATATGACTTGTGCTCAGAAGAGGGAGATTTTTTTTTAGGGGGGCCTGGTTGTTTACAGTTTGGGAGGGGAGAGTTGGGATGGGGAAGAAGAAGGAGAAATTGAGGAGGAGAGTGTCGGTAGAGCGGTCATATATTAACTTTTACCGATGGAATCACCGACGGATTACTTCTGTCACGTCACTGTACGGAGATCCCGGTTTGAATCGGTCACGTCACTGTACAGAGATCCCGGTTTGAATCCCTCGGTTATTCCATTGGTAAAATCACCCGCAAAAACTTTCACGTCAATGAAGCGCTTTTTTTTTTTAATTCTGAATATTCCGTCTATAATTTCGTTGGTATATACTGACTGAAGTATTCCATCGGTATATACCGACTAAATTACAGATGGAAAATATTTCGTCGGTAATTATGACCGCAAATTACCGACAGAATTATTCCGTCAGTAATGCCGTTGGTATTAAGTGAATTTCTGGTAGTGGCCTCTAACTATAAATTTGGATTGAGTTTCGGATGGGTCGAAAGATTGTCTTCATATCTCTCATGCAATCAGGTGTTATATGTTTCCTGGAAGAAATAAACAAGTCATCAAATAAAAAAATAATAACTAAAAAAATCTTCAAATCCTATTTACCATGAAATTCTCAGCTCGGCTACCCACAAGTTGTTGCACTCCTTTCTATTTGTTCTCCTTCCGCATGTAGGTTTCAAAAAAAAACCTCAACTGGTCTTGCGTTGTGCCTAAGCACTATAGTCTGCAAAAGAAAGCTATTGTTAGTTAAATATTTTCATATAATATAACAATTTTTTTAAAAAAAAACTACCATATAAAACATAATCATACCATCCGTTTTACAAGTGAAACAAACAAAATGGATTCGCTGGTGTACGTGGTTGTAGAACCATGAACTTCTTTAGTCCCATTCTATGAATCGGACTATTACCGCCACAAGAAACTCTCTGATATCATATGCTAGAGATAAGCATTCCATATACCCTTCACGATGTGCAGAGGTTTTTAAATCCCTCTACACAGCTATGTCTTTTCAGCTTGGAAGACTTTTATATTTTACATATTTCCTTGCTTTTTTTTGGGCATTGTACAAGAAATCATGCAACCTTACCTTATGATGCTTTGATTCTCTTAAACTCTCCTGGCCATATCGTTGTCAGCCTCCTCCTAATAAAAGTTTTTCTTACATGTTAATTTTAAAAAATAATTAGTTTATTAAAATTAAAAAACTAATCAAATTACATATTAAAAAACTAATTGTTTATGTATATACTAACCTTGAACTTTTCAAACCAAGCATCAGTCATAGGCTTCCATTCAGTATTTCTGGCACACTTGAAGCTCCATTCTCATCTACAGCCCCTCAAGCTTCATCTGAGATTGTGGATCCATCTCTACATTAGTCTATCCGCATTCGTAAGTCCATAAAACTACTAGATTTTTCTTATTCTTGTTATTCTTCATCATTTACTTTTGTTTTAGCTTATATTCATTGTCTCTTTAAGCCCTCTTCTTATAAAGAGGCAATTCTTGATCCGCTTTGGCAACAAGCTATGGATGAGAAACTTTCTGCTTTGCAATACTTGGGATCTGGTTCCTCTACCTCTTGGTAAGAGTGTTGTTGGTTGTCGTTGGGTGTATAAGATCAAAACTAATTTTAATGGGTCTATTGAGCGATACAAAGCTAGGCTGGTTGCAAAAGGATACTCTCAACAGTATGGTATGAACTATGAGGAGACATTTGTCATTGTTGCAAAAATGACTACTATTCATACTCTTATTGTCGTAGCTTTGATTCGTCAGTGGCATATCTCTCAGCTTGATGTTAAAAATGCCTTTTTGAATGGAGATCTTCAAGAAGAAGTTTATATGGCACGCCCTCTTGGTATTTCACATGACTCTGGATATGTTTGTAAGCTTAAGAAAGTATCATATGGTCTCAAACAAGCACTCCATGCTTGGTTTGAGAAATTCTCTATTGTGATCTCGTTTCTTGGCTTTGTTTCTAGTAGTCATGATTTGCTCTTTTTATTAAGTGCACTGATGCAGGTCGTATCATTCTGTCTTTATATGTTGATAACATGATTATTATTGGTGATGACATTGATGGTATTTCAATTTTGAAGATAGAGTTGGCTAGACGATTTGAAATGAAGGATTTGGGTTCTCTTCGATATTTCCTGGGTTTTGAGGTAGCATACTCACCTATAGAGGTTACCTTTTTTCTTAGTCGAAATATGTTACAGATATTCTTGAGCGGGCTAGACTTACTGATAATAAGACTGTAGATACTCCTATTGAGGTTAACGCAAGGTACTTTTCTTCTGATGGTTTACCTTTGATAGATCCTACTTTATACCGTACTATTGTTGGGAGTTTGGTATATCTCACCATTACCTGTCTAGATATTGCATATGTTGTTCATGTTGTTAGTCAGTTTGTTGCTTCTCCTACTACTGTTCACTGGGCAGCTATTCTTCGTATTTTGTGATATCTTCGGGGTACAGTTTTTCAGAGTCTTTTACTTTCATCCATCTCTTCCTTAGAGCTGCGTGCATACTCTGATGCTGATCATGGTAGTGATCCCACATATCGCAAGTCTGTTACCAGGTTCTATATCTTTTTAGGTGATTCTCTTATTTCTTGGAAGAGCAAGAAACAATTTATTGTTTCTCAATCATCCACCAAAGCAGAATATCGTGTCATGACATCTACTAACAAAGAGATTGTTTGGTTACGTTGGTTACTTGCTGATGTGGGAGTTTCATTTTCTCATCCTACTCTTATGTATTGTGTCAACTAGAGTTCTATTCAGATTGCTCACAACTCGGTTTTTCATTAGCAAACTAAGCACATTGAGATCGATTGTCATCTTACTCATCATCATCTCAAGCATGACACCATTACTTTGCCTTTTGTTTTTTTTTCCTTGCAGATTGCAGATTTCTTTAACAATACGCATTTCATTTCTCGTTTTCATTTTGTAGTTGGCAAATTCTCGATGCTTGTAGTTGCTGCATCGTGAGTTTGATGGGAGATTTAGTCTTATTTATTAAAGGTAGAATAATATTTTCAGTTTAACCTATATATGATTTCTTTGTATTTAGATTAATTCTAAGCATTCATAATAAACAGATTATTGAAAATTCTAACCTTCTTTTGTGTTTAATCTTAGTTATTTTAACAAAGTCCTCACTAGAAAAATCACCCAAAAATCCCCGCACGGTTTTTTCTTCAAACAGCAAAGCCTCTCCTTCACCGTCTAAAAATGGTTTCAAATAATTAGTTGCTCGTGGGTCTAGTTATGTCTCTAGATATGAATCTTCATCTGTTGATATCGATGGTAGATAAGAGTATGACAACCTAGGAAACAGAACAAAGAGCTAATAATACATGTTGTTTACAGGCCAGCTAATTATACATATCACCTCGTAAAGCTTTTCCTCATCAATCCAGATTATTATTAAAAATTAATTAATTAATCAATCCATCCCTTCCTTCTCCCTCTAATTCCTTTCCCCATCTTTCTTTTCCCTTCTCCATTCACTCACACCAGAAACAAATGCGGAGAAGACTACTTCACGATGGCAGAAGAAGACTCACTCTTTTTAATTATTAATTTAAATTATAGACTCTGCTGATGGTTTCCCAGAGATTTGTTAGCGTTCAGGACGTCCCTCACGAAATGGTCCCGGTAGCTCCAAGCTGCAACTCCAGTTTGGTGCTGTTTCTAGGCTTAGATCTTCCTCTTTAAAGAAGTTCCTCCGTCGTGTCGTGGCTGATTGCCTATCCTCCTCCGCTGTTGTCGCCACCTCTCACCATGGAACTTCCTCTGTCACCTCGACTGATGCTAGGGCTAGGATTTTCTGTTTTCTGTTTTCTTTTCCTTTATTATATTTTTTTCCTTTCCTTATACGAGAACGAGACCGTGTTTTAAAAAGAAACGCTTTTTAGTCATTCTTTTAGATTAAATGAGAGTATTAAATATTATGCTGTTGTCGCCACCTATCACCATGTCACTTCCTCTGTCACCTCGACTTGATGTCTTATAAATGCTTTTAGTTTTTATTAAATAATCAACATTGAAAAAACTATTATATATTATTTTTTAAAAATCAAAGATATTATTAAAAAAAAAAGATTTTTACTAGCAAATTATATTATCATGGAATTTAAATTATTACTCATATAACAAGATATTAATGTCATATAATTATGTTAAAAAAAATAAAAACAATTTCCATAACACATGATCGGATATTTTTAGTTGCACTTGTTTCTTAATATAACCATTTAAATTTTAATTAATATTAAGATATTTTTAACTATTTATTTATTAGAGTATATAATTCATAATCTATTTTATTAAATATATGCATTCTATTTTAAGTTATGCATTAAGATTATTTTTAGGGTTAGAAAATAAAAAAAAAAATATGTTCTCACCCGCTATGTATGCAGCAAGGCCAATTATCAAGTGATTTTTAGTTTTTCTAATAAGTCAAGTAAATTCATTAATAAGAGGCTCCATTAGGGAAGGCAAACCAGAATGTAAGTAGATTCATATCTTTTGTTTAATCAATGGCTTACCAAAAAAATAAAAAATAAAACCAAAGGTTTATTTTCTTCTGCAGTACCTGTGGGAGTGATATGCTAGTATAACGAATACTACTCTCTAATCCACCCCAACATTTAAAGCCGAGACCTACAATTTGAAAGTTTTGAATTTAATCATTGGACCATCTGTTTCAAAACCAGAAGAACATCATTTTACATGTCTTCTGTCATGCTTTAAGTGGTGATTGAAGCTTTTTAGGGGGGAAATGGAGCACGCGAAACAGTTATTAGAAAAAGAAAAGTATATAAGCATGCGTATAAATCATGTCCAACATTGATGCCCTACATATATAAAAGACGCCTGGTGTTGCCCAAACAGCCAGGGAACACCTAACCTTAGGAAAAGAGTAAAGAGATTTGATCTGATGTGTTTTCAATGAATAAATTTACCCTAACATAGTATTAAGAGATTACATACACTGATCATAGAGGCTTAATATAAAGTTTTATTCTAGAATAAATTTCAAACAACAGAGAACTACAGCAGATTAAATTAATGGCATGACTGTAGACAACGGTTTCTCTTGAGTTGCCAACGTTATCTTCATAATTATAAAGAGTTCATCACAAACATATGACTCAATTTGTGCTTATGTAGAAACTCATGCCGTGACATATAATTGAGACTTTCTTCTTCTTCTTCTTTTCTTTTTTATGATGAAAATAATTATGGGACTGAGGGTCAGAGGCCTAAGTAACAAAGGAAACAAAAATAACACACACATGTGCAAGAGCAAGCTACTCCAACTACATCATGATATGCAGCAAGAAACAAGAGATAAGTTGTGTTAAGAGGGAGGGACAGTATCAGATACTTGGTTCAGCTGGAAAGCACACAAATATCCGACTTAAATCAGATGTGAACGAGTGAACTAGACTCCTTATATATAATAAAAAAAAAAGAGAGTCAACTAGATCAATATTTCCTTAGGGTTTATGATGAAAAGAAGATTCTGAAGTTTGGGGTGACATATATATGCTGGTAAGAAAGTAGTAAAATATAAGATTTAGGTGATTGTGTTTGGACAGGAATCGGTTTTGCTTTCATGGTGAATCATTGAAAAGATTTAGCTAGAGAGGTTTTAAACCTGAACTCCGTGCCATCAATATTATAAAGATTTATGGCATCGCATAATTTGTAATTTGTAAGCTAATATATAAAATATGATTTATATTATTTTTTAATATAATTTTTTAAATAAAAAGTTTTTAAATTTTAAAATTACATATATTCACACAATTGTCTTAACTATTTAGTTATCAAGACTCTAACACCGTATAAAAAAATCATTTCAATATATAAAAACTTAAATTGTTAAGTAAGATCTCAAAATATGATTTATATTATTGTCTAATAAACCTAATGAAGGTGGTAAAATTCGAACTCGTGACCGTTTAGTTATTGAAGCTTTGAAACCATGTTAAAAAATCATCCCAATATAAAAACTTATACTATTAGATGAAATTCAAGATATAATTTATATTATTATCTAATAAATTAAACTATGTAACCATTTTGATACACCAATTATGTATAGGTCACATTGTAGTACATTATTAAACAAGTTTCGTCACAAATTAAAGAAAAAAGTTTACGAATTCTTCACTGATAGAAACAACGGCATGGATAGAAATTTTGTTGAACTTTTTAATTATTTAATTCTTGAGTGTATTCATTAATTGTTTTTGCTAAGAAACGTTGTTATGTAAATATATATTTTTATCCTATTGGACTGCCTATACATGAATAGATGTCCAGCTTATGCTTCTTTTTTTTAACAGATACTTTTGGCCCAATTATTTTGAGTAAAAAAAATAACTCTATTTGAGCTCAATATTTTTTTTAAAGAAAAATTATCCATATTTTAATTGGTGTATCAATAAAAGAAAAAAAAATTTCCATAGCGGATCGAAGTTGATATAATATAGAGAACTGGTAGACTATTTTTTTTACCAGTCATATGCTGTCGTTGCACTTGATACCCCGTCGTGTATTATACATGTATATACGGAGTACATGTGTGGCAGGTGACTGATTCAGAAACTATTAGTTAAAAGAGAGATGTTCCTTCACAACCGAGCACATGTTTCCTTTTTGCTGGACAAGACAATGAGATTGATGGGAGCGGGTCCAACAGTACTAGGGCACACGAGATTGAGTTGCTTCCGGCAAATCACTGGATCACAATGTCTTAGGGCTCGATCTTGCCTAGAGAATGAAACTCAAATCATAAAAATATGCTTAAATTTAGAGCAGATCGCTAGCTAGCGGGTCGTCATATCAAATCACCTGCCAATTATGTCAATTGATTTTAGAGACCAGCCATAAAAAATCTTTCGGTGTGGACCTCTTCATCTCATGTCCCGCGGGCGTCGGTGGTCGAGAACCGTTCATGGAGATATGAAATGGGAGTCTCGCTTGTTGACATGGAATTAAGATTTGTGTTGGGCAAACGCAGCTGATCCATGCGATGTTTGCCATGCATGCATTCATCATCTTAATTAGGGAGTAATAGTTCCGTTACCCGTGTTTAGATGCGGGTATGAATTTGAGGTGTCAAAAACATTTCTGATCGGCATTTATTTGTAAGTAATCGGTGTGATCTTCGAACGTGCAAAGCTAACACATTCAGAACTTGATAACTATAGAAACAAATCCAAAAGAAGATGTTGTCAATTAAACTTGGTTCAGTAACTCAATTTTGAAACCTCGTTTAAGCCCGACTACTTACATAACTTAAGCTTCAAATTAATCATGTTGGAGTTGCCATAATATAATCAGGTTAATTTAATGTGCTAAAAGCAATCCAAATCACCAATAAAAAGTGGGTAAACTTTTAAAAATGAGGATTATATATTGGACGCCCGTGATCGACTCGAGTTAAAGGCCAAATTCACAACCCGAGCTATAAGCACTATCACAATGCGTTAATCTGGTTGGTCGTCTGTCATTTTATTTCCCTTTCCCTTATTCTCTTCTCAATCGGATTTTCATTGGGCTAGGGTTGGATGGAATTCAAGGACTAAATTGAAAAAAATAGCTTAAGCTCGAGTGGGATAAAATATGGGACTCAATTGAAAGGTTATTATAGAAGTAGGGACTAAAATGAATAAAGTGGACAAAAATATCGGGCACACGGAGAACACGTGCCACTGTGTGAGAGGACCAACTATAATATGATGGCTTGTGCAGCTTCCTTCGGCCACCAAAGATTGCCTCCATTAGTGGTGGTGTGTGGCAGAATTTTCTTTTCTTTTTTTTTTCTCTCTCTTTCAATTTAGTTCTACAACTTAGTTTGAATCATTCCACTTCTTTAGTGATCATGCATAGTTTGAATCAGAAATCTTCATAGTTGTATATAAAACATCAATTATATTCATCTTAATCGACCAAATTAATTTTTTGATTTATTCTAATAGATTAAACTAGTCATGTTTTTGTGCTATGTTACCAGTTAGATAGTAATAAACATTATGGCATCAACCACCTCAAATATGTCAAATTTTCTTAATCTCAAATTGAGTTACAAACCCATGAAACAAAACACTTAGACAAACCAAGAAGGCAAATACAAAGCTAGGCTTACACAATTGGAAAAAAAAAATTGAAGAGGAACTAAGAGCCTTTTGAGTAAACATTAGAGTATACCAAGCTTTAAAAACAAATCATGAATATGATAATAGAATATAAAACTCTAAAAATGTCACCAAAGATCA
Organism: Populus simonii; assembly: GCA_007827005.2. NCBI lineage: Eukaryota > Viridiplantae > Streptophyta > Magnoliopsida > Malpighiales > Salicaceae > Populus > Populus simonii. Next base: position 17,323,351 of record CM017464.2, read on the forward strand.
AGCTTTAAAAACAAATAATGAATATGATAAGAAAATATCGGACTAAAAAAAAAGAGCTACCAAGGACTTTTTGTATATGCTTATATTCTCACATCATGTAAATAAACAACAAAAGAAATAATAAAAGGAAAAGGAAAATTAAATCAAATGTACATGGTGGCTTTCCTAATCAACTTAAATGTCTATCTGGCTCTGCTCCTTTTTCTGATTAGTGGTCTAAATGACATTTTAATTATATCATCCTTCTAAGATTGAGCTTCCTTATTAGTGGTGATGCAATTTTGCCGAAAAATACCATCAAGGATCCATAACATGTTTCAATTGGTCCAATCACAAGGTCGAAGATAAAAGCATTAAAAAAGGCAATGAATGAGTTTGTTACAAAGTTTTTGGCTAAGGCTGGTTTTGGAGGTTCATTGTAGCATCAAAAGGAGGTTTTAGTCCATCTAATCCAAGTACAGGAAAGGCCCAATCCATGTTAACCATAGGCATGATATATCTGCCTCTATGGCAGCCTTGTTTGGGCAAGATTTTTTAATGTTATAAGGATTCAATGTTAGCAAATAATCTCTAATTAATTCAAGAGAAGATTTCGATCAAGTCTGATTCCTAAGCTATGAAAGATTATTTAATGATTCTTCTAATTAGGAAGGAAACTAATAAGGCAGCAACAAATGAAGATATTTGTATTTATTATTGTCCAAGTATTACAAAGAAGCCTAGCTCTACAAGGAAAAGCAAGAGGCGACATAATTAATTCCACATTCATATCAGATTTTCCTAGTCTATTTAAGACATGTAGAGGTGAAAACTCTTCCTAAAGTTACAATGAAGATTTATTTCAGTTATAACATCTTTTTATACTAGGAAAATCAGACTTATCTCTTTTATTTCCCTTTAGTTATTTGTGACAGCAAAAAAAACCTTTATTTTTAAATGTTTGGGGTTCATTCAATATTATTTAGGTTTATTTCAATTAAGTTTTAGGTTTCATTATTACAAGTAGTTTCACATCATCCCACATTTTAAGTAAGTGGGTTCAAATCAGCACTGATAAGTTTAATAATTACGGGTTATAGCCAGCATGGAGACACACCAATGTCTCTCTCTCCCGCCCCCCTCCCCTCCCATCTTCTCAATTAAGCTCTTAACGCTTTTTAACTAGCAGTTCAATCTTTTACAAAACAATCTGAAATTTACGAAACAATTAAACAATTAACACGGTAGCCTAGACATCAACGCAACCTTGACAAGGGATGTTCATTTTGAGCAAATTGTTATACCATCTCCAATTGCATGACTATATGTGGAAACAAGAACTCAACCAAATTAGTTTGGTGAAATACACTTGATTTTTCAATTATGTCCCATTTCCAACTTACGTTCACAATTATCCCCATAGTCCATTTTGCATTTAGCTTATATCCATAAGGAAATGAATTTTCTATGGGAATATGGCTGATCGATAAACCTGATAACACAATCGTCTAGACTATAAATCCCTTTCAAACAAAATCTTTTTTTGCTCTTTGTAGTTTAGTATTTTGGGCTAGCAAAGTTTTTAGTGCATAATCAAATAACCTTGATAACTAGAGGTGCAATAGGTTATATGACACCTAAATGGAATAAGATTAGCACTATAAAATTAGTGAAGACATATGTTTACAATTACAGAGTTGTGTTCTTGGAAATTATTTTTTGCAGTAGAAATATGGAAATTAACGTATCAAAACCAGAGGAAGTCCTATTTAGGTATATAAGCTTTTGATTGCAAGAAAATTGGACATACTTGACCTTGGTGAAGATGTAGATCGGTAGAAATTGATATTTGTAGTATTTGGTAAAATTCTTGAAAGTGAAGTTGTAAATCTATAATATCTCACTATACAGTTTCTTTAGACATTAGATTAATTATACTAGTATATTTATAATATTTTTGAATTTTTTTCATTGAATGAGTTCGTGCATGCATCTGACTCAGTATATAAAATGTTATGCTCAAATATCAGGAGAGTTATAATAACTTTGAATTTAAATATTTTTTTCGAAGTACCATTTTTCTTTATGAGCAATAAATTTCATTACAAAGTCAAAAAGAGAGGCGAGAAAGTGACAATAACAAATCTATAAATCTATAGGTTAGTAGTTATTATGAACCAATGGAAAATGCATAATAAAAAACACAATAAGAAAGGATGCAGTTGCTATAAAATTTTCTATACTAATAGTTATTATCAAGTAAACCAACAGCCTAAACAAAATCAATGAGAACAACTCAAAATGAGAAGAGAGGAATTGATTATGGAGTAAATAAACTTGAAAAATCTATCTCACACATATATAACTTTTAGTCACATTTTATTTTTCAAAACCATCAGCCATATGGTTTGCATCTTGCAAAACATGAGAGAAAGACACAACCTAAATGTAAAGAAAATCTAAATGCAATGATGAAAAGTTTGTGAAATATCCATAGCCTATTAGATGGCTTATCTATCCAGTTAACCATAATATATTAGTCAAATTCAAAGATGAACATGGCTCTAATAAAATCATTGTCACACGTGTGCAGCATCGCTGGCGAAAACATCCCCCTCATATCTTATCTTATCTATTTATCTGGCAAATACTGGGAGACAAGGAATTCTTGTATTTTATCAGTGAAAAAATAGAATGGGAGTCGCCACCTAGTATTTTGGTCACTAGGAACCCTAACTGGTCTCAGAGATTGGGTACGGGGACTGGTTGCGTAAAGGGAAGGTATTAGCACCTCAAATACGTCCTACCTAAGGTAAGCTGCATTGTTTTATTGTCTGATAAAATCTAAGGTCTGGTCGTGTTTTCTAGTTGTTGGTCCGTCTATATTTAAAAAAAGTCATCTTCGATAAGGAAATCCTTATCTTATCGGGTAAAACCTAACTTTAATAAAAGAAAACAAAATAATTTTTTTGGAATTTTTCAAATATAAGTCTAGTTCTCGTGACTTTAATAAACTGGTTATTAAAACCAAAATGCATGCTAATACATATTTTTTGAAATTTTCTTTGTTGTATGAAAATACAATATGATTTTTTTATTTTTTGAGAGACTTGGTCGTATGCATTAAAACAAAAAATTTTATTTTATTAATTTTTGTTTTGATGAAAACTAGGTATTTTAATACTGGATTTGTATCTTTACAGTATAAAAATACAAACCAATATCGATCAAAATACAGTAAAAAATATACAAGAAAATCACAAATATTTTTTGAAAAGATTTTTGAAATTTTTTTTTTGCTGCGTCCAACTCGGCTCATGTGGCTGAACTGGACCCAGCAGGCCTAACCGGCCAATGACCCGAATGGGAAAACAAAAGGCACGCGTGAGCTTCCTCACGCGTGAATGCTCAATAATATATGCAAATGATACTGTTCAATTAATTATAATTCACTTGAATAGTAACATTTGCATTTCATTGTTCTAGTGAATGATAATTCACTTCAACAGTAAAATGCAAAAATGGAATTGCATGATCAGAGTCGAGGAGAACAAACCTAGTGGCGGAAACGATGTCAAAGACGATGGTAATGGCGTACGCTCACGGTGATGCTGGTGGCGGTGGAGAGGAAGCCGACAATGGCTCACGGTGGTTATGATGGTGGCGGGCAGTGTTTGCTACAGTTTTTCTTCTTCCCCGTGCAGAGGCACCGGCCTCTGTTTTCCTTACTCGTTTGCTTCTGTTTGGTTTGTCTCCTTTTGATCTTTGATGTTTCCTTCTGTCAGCTGTTCGTTATTCTCTTTATCTTCTTCCTCTAGTTTTCTCTCTGAAATGCTCGGTTTACAGTAAAGTAGTCGTTGAAGCTTTGGAACTGCTACTGAAGAAGAAGCCGAGGGTGTGCCTTTTGTTTTTCATTTCTCTTCGTTCATCCCTTTCTGGATTCTCCCCTGCTATTTTCCCATATGCTCCCACTCTTTCTCTCATGCTTTTTTGTGTTTTTTTTTTCGTTTTTCTTTCTGCACTCTTCCCCCTCTGTTTTCTTCCTTTTCCCCCCTCACTGTCTCGTTCCCTCTCCTTTTCTTCCCCCCCCCCCTTCGGTTCAGTCTTCTTCTCCTGCTTTTATAGGCCAGAGAGAGCCTTATGCTGGTAACGGCCGGCTTGTCATCTGCATGTAGATGGATCACAGCCTTAAAGCATGCTCCATAACTGACGCCATGTTGCAGAAAACGCCTCAGCCATTACTGCTGAAAACGGCTGCATGGAAGAGACAATGAATAGTATCCAACAAACGACGTCGTTTCAAAATTCAAATAAATACTTCTGATTTGGTCATTGAATTTTTTTCAGTTTTGTAATCAAGCCCCCCAGAAAAATTGTAATTGGATCCCTTGATTTTAGCACCTTTTTCGGTTTGGTCCTTGGTTTTGAATTGTTTCAATTAAGTTCCTAATTGGCCATCAAACTTCAATAATTATGCAATTAAGCCCCTGATTTGATCAAATCAACTCTTCAAAATTATAATTGGACCCTAGAACTTTAATTTCTTCAAATAAAAGCCTCAATTAACTTAAAAATTAAATTTTCTTACAATCAAACCCTTTATAAATTCAATTAAACCTTAGATAAAATTTAATTGAGTCCATAAATATCTGATTTTGGACTTTTCTTCCTCAAATTGATTTTTTCTTGTCAACAGGGCTCCCCTCAGTCAAAAATATAATGTCAAATTTCAATTCTTGTATTTTTGAACCTCCTCAACCAATTCCTAGCGATTTTATGGGCGTTCCAGCATCCTTTTCTCACTCCTATTATTTTTTAATTCCTTCCAAATATTATTTTTTATTTTATATATATATATATATATATATATATAATATATATATATATATATATATATATATATATATATTTGTGTGGGAACCCAAAAATAAGTAATGAATAGTTCAAAAACTTTAATCACATCTACAAGCTCAGCTTCATTTTAATCTTTAATCCCATAAGAGATATGCATTAGATTCGATGTGTTTTTAATACATTACAAGTCTATATATATCTGCTACCTCTAGTACAGACAATAAAAATACAAAACATAAAAAAATATATTTCAAATTAGAACTATAAAAATACAAAATAAGAAAAGCATATCACTTTGTATGATTAGGAAGCCTATTAGGCCTCCTCATCAGTATTGAGCTCTATGATAAAGGGGTTGGTAGGCATGGTTTTGATCCATCAATAAAGTCATACAAGCCTTGTCCAATAAGTACACACTTGATTTGAGCCTTTTAGAACAAGTAGTTTTCATTCATTAGTTTTAGAGAAATATAATGGTTAGCATTTTGAAGTGACAATAATGAACATGTTATTGTAGTTTGCTGGTCAGTTGGTAGGGAGAGGTAGGGTTTTGTTCTTGATTACTAAAATGTGCAAGAGAGATCATATAAGGAAGTCATGAATGTTGTTAAGAAAAGGCTATGATACCATATAAGATCAAGGAAATTGAAAGAACAATAAGAGGGGAAAAAAAGAAGAAGGATAATTCGATAAAAAATATTTTATCTTTTTGCTATGAGTATTTAAATTAGAATTGATGTGTTTTTGATACATTACAAGTGTATGTGCGCATGCTTGCTAACCCTAGTAAAACAAAAAAAAATACAAAACATGAAAAAAAGTCTTAAACTAAACATGAAAAGTATGTCTTCTTGTATGTTAAGGAAGTCTGATAGACTTCTTAATTAGTATCCGGCTGTAATATTCAAATATTATAGAGATATTCACATACAACTTAGAATGGTTAGTACACTTTTGTAGATATCCTTATACAACAACCTAGAACTTTGTAATGTATTAACTTGACACTAAAAGCTTATATAATTTTTAATAATTTGAACGAATAAGTATGTCATTTGAAAAACCTTATACAAAAAACATAAATAAAACTCTCCACAATTAACTTGACACTAAAAGCTTATATAATCTTTAAGAATTTTGGACGAATAAATGTCATTTGAAAAACCCTACACAAAATACATAAATAAAACTCTCCACAACTAAGAAAATTATTGTTAGAGATAGAATGTTATGAGTAATTTCACTTACAATTTCACTAACTTTATAACTATCAATTAATTTAGAAAACTTTAATTTATTGAAATGTAAATTCAACTACCAATTTGAAAACATAATGTCTAGAATTGAAACGAGACTTAAGCTTATGCGGCACACATGCTCTGAAGTGTACTTTTATAGTCGATGATTCCCTCTTCAAGGTGTGTTCAGTTAGAACGTTAAAAAGAAAGATAGCGTTTAGGTTTAAATTTTATAAATGAACAATCTTGATTATTTGGCCTCCTTGTCATAAAAAACTACCATATTACTATTTCCGGTCCATGATCCATATACTTTAAATTTTATTTATTATTTCAAACTAAACATTACAAAAGAAAAAGGTTTATATATCTTTGGTCCTTATACTTTTTCAATATTTTTTATTGGAACCTCCTATTCTTTTTCACATCAATTAAGTCCTTTTACACTTTATTTCTTTAATAAAAGTACTTTTATTGCAGTTGCAGCGTCATGAGTTCGTATACGTACACGTACATGACATCTTTCTATTAGAGTACTAAGTAGAATGATTAAGAAACCACAATCCAATAACTCTTTCATTTTTAAATTTTTTATTTGAGGTGAGAATTAATTAATGATAAAAATAAAGTAAATTAACCAAGAAAAAAAACCTAATTAATTAAAGTAGATTAAGATTATTTTTTCACTTGTTTATTTTTTAATTTCATATTTCTTGAATCCTTTCGTAAATGGAAGAGTTACTTCAACAGAAATGTTGTATCATATGAGCTCATGATGTTATGAAAGAGGGACTCTTAAAAAACAAAACATAAAGGTAGAGGGATTCAATCTAGTCTAGGTAAGCATATATATACACGTGCATTGAATCCTCAAAGATATTGATAGAAGAAAACTCAGATTCCAGCCATTCTTACCTGACGCGTAAGTCCAGGTCTCTAGGTGAAGAACAAAATAATACATATGAACTAAAATGGAAAAGAAGGTGTGTTCTACTCATCTCTTCTGTTGAACCAAAACCATCCGCCAATATTCTACATAAATAAAATGCAAGAACATCCATCACCTGTAAAGGCAACCAAATTAATAAGCAATATTAAATATATTAATGTTAATATTTCACTATCCATTCATGAGTCAAATCATGAAATTTTTAATAAAGGTGATTAAATATATTAATATTTCACTATCCAAGCCTTTTAATATAATTTTTCAACTTTTCAATTTAATTTCAAATTAAAATTAAAAAAAAAACTAATCAAAGAGATAATAATAAAAAAAAAGAGGATAAAGAAGAGACATTTAACTATCCATTCATGAGTCAAATCATGAAATTTTTAATAGAGATGATTAAATATATTAATGTTTCAATATTAAAATAAAAAAATATGTTGTACTCTAATGTTTTTCAAAAGCCAACCCACATTTTTATATAATTATTGTCATGCCTAGTGACAAGTGATCACGTATATAGTTAGAAGAGTTTTTGTTAGATAAAAGTTAGAAAGCCAGAGAAAAGGGAAAAAGGAAAAGAAAGGAAATTAAGGAAGATTTCAATTATTTTCCAGCAATCGAACAAATCAGCAGCAGCAAGTCAATCAAAGAGACACCAACTATTTAATGAAATGTGTACATCCCCATGAAAGAAAGAAGAAAATTCTTTAACAGTCTTGAATACATTAATAAAAATAAAATTATTAAGATTATAAGAGAATCAAAATAAATAATAATAATAATAATAGGAGTACTCTCATAAAAGCACAAAAACGCTGGAGAGCTACAGTAGCATCAATTGAACTGGAGCTTGCGCATATATGTATTAATTCGCACGTACTGTGCAGTATTTTCAGCTGGAATTAATCTGCACTTCAATAAATATAATTATTGACGCAGCTGTCCGTGTCTTTAAGCTTCCACACGGTCCTTCCTCTCAGGATCTCGGGTCCATTCTCGAGACGAAGCATGTGATCATACTCTATCACCTTATTTGCGGTGAAGGAATCGCTATTGCCTCCACCAACCATTTTGGAGAGAGACTGCAACACACTGTCCATGTCACACTCCTTCTTGTATTCCAGAGTCATTGCGTTGAGGTAGTAACGCTCCATAAATGAACGGGGAACGCTCTGGGAAATGACAAGCCATATTTCTCATTTAGATGTGCATGAGTAATTTTCATGCATTAATTAAGCAGCACTCCAAATAAGAGATTTTCTACAACACATTTGCCAGATTGGTCATTGATTTGATGATGGCATTTTAGATTGGTACTCTACGTGATTGATTTTAATTAACATGATTCCAAATGGCTGATAATTCGAGTTTCATAGAATTAATGATGATGCGTTTTAAGATTGGTTTACATAATTTTGTAAAATATTTTTGATGATTCGAGTTTCTGTAGCACATTTTCAGCAATCGATTACACAAAAAATGTTGCCCACCTCAAGAATCCAGTCAATATACTTTACATTGCTCACATGCTGATTGATATCCATGTCGTTCCATCCAGGCTGTGTTCAGGAAAATTGTTTGATGATCAAGAACAGCAAATTAATTCTGAGTGGAAACTCGTAATTCATTAAAGAGACTTACTGATAAACCTGTGCATATTTGATCTGCTGTGGTAACATCAAGTTTCAGTATTTTTCTGCTATCCTTATTGATGATGGGACACTCACAATCCATTAAATAAGGCTCAATTTCATCCCTCATTTCCTTGGCAAACTTGGACAATCTCCTCGTTTTCTTATTCATCATCACGTATACGCTGCATTCATGTACAATAAACCTCTTAAAAATGTAATCTCAGACAAGACACCAGGCTTGTTGGAGAAAAAACGAAATGACTAGTTGCTGGTAATTAATTTACAGGACAATGATATAAAAAGAACCTGGTTGCGGTAGCCAGAGTTTCACCAGTCTTGCTGTCACGAAATATCCAGTCACGACCCAGACCATTCTTTCCCGACGCATACATCCAAGTGTCTACTTCAACAACATCAGTCCTTCGATTGTTATTGACAGAAGAGCATCACAATATATCATTACTTTGAAACCTCAAGCTTTGTAGGATTGTTAATGTTATAGCATCATGCATTTAAATCCAAACAGAATCCCAAAACTCTTGAAGATAAGAAAACAGATGTGTGTGTGTGTGTGTGTGTGTGTGTGTGTGTGTTGCCTTACCAGGTAGGATAGCGATCCACTACTATATGCAGAGTTGAAACTACCCATATAAGGTCATTTCTACTCATCTCTCGTGTTGAACCAAAACCATCCGCTATTAGCCCTGTAATTCTACTTTGGTTAAGTGCAGTATCCTGCAAAAATATCCTTTGTAACAATCAATCTAAGATAAAACCTCACACATGCTAGGGAAATGGAAGGAATGCTAGTGCTAGGTGTTCGAAAATGAAATAGAAACAAAACCTGTAAGTGATTCAGCAAGGCACCAAAGGACATTTTTCTGTCACCGCCTATTTCAAAAGATCTAACCGAAATGTTTTGCCTGTAAACAAGGCCATCTTGAAGCAACCTTCCACCGGTTATCAAATCAAGCTTCTTTGATTCCCAATCGTCAGTGAGTTTCTGATATTTCCCATTGACTGCAGGAGTACTGCCCGCAACAAAAGAATGCGTGTTTGAAGCACGCAATTGTTTCACCAGCTTCCTCTCTGGTGCGGAAGTTATATCCATCTCATGCTTCATGCTTTTTGCGGGTGATTGTAGACTGCTAGGTGTTTTCCTGAGAAGGGTTTGGACGCGTACGTTCACTGGAAAGCCACTAGCAATTCTTGTGCTAAAATCGGCCCTTCTTCCGCCAACACTCGAGCTATAATTAGGCGTCCCCGACATACTCATTGTTTTGCTGGAGGAAGGCAATATCAGTGAAAACATCATCCTGAAAGGAGGTAGAAGAAGAAGTTGATGATCTTTATGAATGAAATTCCAAAATACTCTACATATATATATATTATATAAGTGGCTTTTGATACGATCGAATACAGACAGATGTAATTAATTAATAGGTGGGTGGATCACTATCAGCCAAACATCGAAGCAGTTATTAAGTGTTGGTTGGTGTATTTTCCACAACAGGTGCATAAATAGATAGCTAGCTAGGATGGGATAGAACTGGTTTGGTACTGTAGTTTGGCTGACTCATTAGACCTCCTTGTGGAATTTGTACGAAAGAAAGAGTAACAAAGTTGTAGTAATATTAAGAAATTTGTGAAAAACTTGAAAATTTACGACAAATATATACGAGACTTTTCACCAGCTGGTTTTGAACTTGCGGTAGAAATGCATCAGCACCAAGAATAGTTATAGTTTATATTATGGCAATAATATCAACAATATATGGCAATCAAATTATAACAGAATATCTTGTATTTATTGTATTTATTATAGACTACAAATCAGGGATTATAGACAGTAAATCAGGGATTATTACATATTTTTAGAGGACCGAATTCTTCCGAGAAAAAGAAATGAAAACAGGGAGAACAATTTTACATTGAAATCTGATAATTGTGACATGGTATCAGAGCCTGCTATTTTCTAGATATTTGTTATTCTCTTCAGTCTACAAACTGAATTCGTCAGTATTTGGTGATTTTTTTTTTTATTCCTAGGATGTCTGGAGAGGCTTTTCTTACTCGATTCAATGGCAAAAACTATGCTAGTTGGGAGTTTCAGTTTCGTATGTTTGTTAAAGGGAAGGAATTATGGGGGCATCTCGATGGATCTTCAGCAGCACCAACCGATCCACAGGAGCTAAGTATATGGACTACCAAGGATGCAAAAATTATCTCTTGGATACTGGGGTCTGTTGAACCCCATATGATCAACAATCTTCGATCATTTGGCACAGGGAAGGAGATTTGGGACTACTTCAGACGCATCTATTCCCAGAATAATTCGGCTCAAAAATTTCAAGTCGAATGGGTATTGCCAATTACAAACAAGGTAATCTCTCAATTGAACAATTCTATACTGGATTTCTAAACCTATGGAGTGAATATACTGGCATAATTTACTCTAAAATACCGAATGAGAGTTTAGAAGCAATATACCTTGTTTATGCCGAGAGCCAGAGGGACCAGTTCTTAATGAAGCTCCGGCCAGAATTTGAGGCCGTGAGAGCTAGCTTGATCAACCGAAGTCCAGTGCCCACTTTGGATGAATGTTTGGGGGAGCTGTTACGGGAAGAAAAACGACTCGCCACTCAACACGAGTTGACTCAGGACACTGTCACAGAGATGAATGTGGCTTACATGGCTCAAGGAAGGGGACGACAGAGGGGTGTGAGTGTGCAGTGTTTTAATTGCAAAGAATTAGGGCACATTGCCAGAAATTGCAGCAAGAAATTTTGTAATTATTGTAAGAAAGAGGGGCATGTAATCAAGGAATGTCGTCTGCGACCACAGAATCGGCAAGGGTTTACTGTACAGTCGAAATTGGGAGCTGCTTCTATGGCTGCTGCAGCCGTGTCCTCACCGTCAACACCAGAATCTTCATCGTCGGTGAGCTCTTCATCGAGCACTCTCACTCCCGAGATGGTGCAGCAGATGATAATATTTGCCTTCTCTGCACTTGGGATTTCTGGTAAGAAAAATAAACTTAACTTTTCCTTGGATTCAGCACATAATAAACAATGGTTAATGGATTCGGCAGCGTCGAATCACATGACCAGCAGTGAAAATGGGTTGTGTAATGTGCAAAAATACATGGGTAATCAGCATATACAGGTAGCAAATGGTGATAATTTGCCGTATTTGTCGATTGGAAATCTGGGGTCTTATTTCAAAAATATTTTTGTGTCACCAAAATTATCCACAAGTTTACTCTCTGTTGGTCAAATGGTAGAAAATGACTGTGAAATTCACTTTAATCGTCATGGTTGTTGTGTGCAGGATCAAGTGTCGGGGAAGGTGATCGCGAAGGGGCCTAAAGTGGGACGTTTATTTCCAATACAATTTTCTATTCCTAGTATTAATTCTTGTGCTTATTCTACTGTCATTAATAATCCTCATTTTTGGCATAAGAAATTGGGACATCCCAATTCTAATGTATTGACTCATCTTATGAAACATGGATATTTAGGGAATAAAAATTCTTTTTCAACAGAATTTTTGGATTGTAGTTCTTGCAAATTGGGTAAAAGCAAAGCATTATCATTTCCTTCACATGGTAGTCGTGCTTCTAAATGTTTTGAAATTATTCATACTGATGTATGGGGCGTAAGCCCTGTTATCTCTCATGCTCAGTATAAATATTTTGTCACGTTTATTGATGATTTCAGTCGTTTCACTTGGATATATTTTCTCCGATCTAAGGCTGATGTATTCTCAACATTTCAGGCTTTCGTTGTATTTTTTGAAAATCAATTTTCTGCTCATATTAAAATACTTCGTTCTGACTTCGGGAGGGAATATGTGTCTAAAGAATTTCAGGAATATCTCAAAAACAAAGGGATTTTTTCTCAAAGATCTTGTCCTTACACTCCTCAACAAAATGGAGTTGCTGAGCGTAAGAATCATCATCTTTTAGATGTTGTTCGCACCTTATTAATTGATTCTTCGGTACCTACTCGATTTTGGGTAGAAGCTCTGTCAACAGCCGTTCATCTAATTAATCGTTTGCCTTCTCAAGTTCTAAACTTTGCATCTCCATACTCTATTTTATTTGGTGTTATTCCTGAGTATGATTCTCTCCATGTTTTTGGGTGTGTTTGTTTTGTTTACTTACCATTTACTGAACGTAATAAACTTTCAACCCAAGCTGCTCGTTGTGCTTTTCTAGGATACAGTACTTCTCATAAAGGGTTTGTGTGTTATGATGCAAATGCTCATAAAATTCGTATCTCTCGAAATGTGATTTTCTTTGAAAATCAGAATTTTTTCCCTTCTTGTCCCTCTACAGAATCCACTTCTATCCAGCTTCCCACATTTGATGATGATAGTCCATCTTATATCTTTGAACATTTTAAGCCAGGAATTGTATATCAAAGACGTCATCCACCATCCACTTTGCCCCTTCCGGACAAGGAACCGACATCTGATCATTCCCCTCAACTAAGACGATCAACTCGAGTTTCACGTGCCCCAAACAGGTATGGATACTCAACAACTACTATTGATAGTACTTTTGTGCCTAAGACTTATGCTCAGGCTTCTACCCAAGACTGTTGGCAACAGGCCATGAAAGAGGAACTTCAGGCTCTTCAGGATAATCACACATGGGATATTGTTTCTTGTCCTATCAGAATTAAACCTATTGGCTGCAAATGGGTATACACTATTAAATTCCAACCTGATGGATCTGTGGAACGATATAAAGCACAGTTGGTGGCTCTTGGAAATTTTCAGGCATATGGTATTAATTATGAGGAGACATTTGCACCTGTGGCTAAAATGACTACCATACGAACCATTATGGCAATTGCTGCTTCCAAGAGATGGCCACTTCGTCAAATGAATGTAAAAAATGCATTTTTACATGGAGACCTGAAAGAGAATATTTATATGACTCCTCCTCCTAGTATGTTTACTCACCCATCTGATAAAGTCTGCTGGTTGAAACGGTCCCTGTATGGTCTAAAACAGGCACCACGGGCATGGTTTGAAAAATTTCGCACTACTCTTCTGAAACTTAAATTTATTCAGAGCCAATATGATTCCTCTCTGTTTCTTCAGCAAACTACTACTGGTATTGTTGCTCTTCTGGTATATGTGGATGATATTATCATTACAGGATCTGACATTCCACTCATTGAGGATTTACAGCGTTCTCTTAACAGTGAATTTCATATGAAGGATCTAGGACACCTTCATTATTTCCTTGGTCTACAGGTGCACTCTATGCCCAATGGGATTTCTCTACATCAGCACAAATACACCCAAGAGATTCTTCTCTTGGGTGGTCTTGAATCAGGGAATAGCGTTCTTACACCTCTCCAGATTAATTTAAAACTTTGTCAGAATGATGGTGACCTGTTACCAGATCCCTCCATATATAGGCAATTGGTGGGCAGTTTGAATTATCTAACCATTACTCGGCCAGATATTTCTTTTGCAGTACAACAAGTCAGTCAGTTTTTACAGGCTCCTCGTCAACGTCATTTAGCTGCTGTCCGAAGAATTCTTCGCTATCTTAAAGGCGCATCTGGGAGAGGATTATTTTTTCCTGTTGATAATTCATTACAATTAACAGGTTATAGTGATGCAGATTGGGCAGGGTGCATGGATACACGTCGGTCTGTTACTGGGTGGTGTATGTTTCTTGGAAATGCTTTAATTTCATGGAAAAGCAAAAAGCAAGACCGAATCTCAAAATCTTCCACAGAATCTGAGTATCGAGCTATGTCCTCCGCATGTTCTGAAATTGTGTGGCTCCAGGGTTTGCTACGTGAACTTGGTTTTCCTCAGCACACTCCTACATCTCTTCATGCTGATAACACAAGTGCTATTCAGATTGCTACTAATCCTGTGTTTCATGAACGCACCAAACATATTGAAGTTGATTGTCACTATATTCGTGAAGCTCTTGATCATAATATTCTTACACTACCTCATATTTCCACCGAGCATCAGACAGCCGATGTATTTACGAAGGCCTTGTCTCGGCCTCGACATCAACTCATGATTGACAAATTGATGCTTCCTGATCGGCCAGCATCAATTTGAGGGGGGATGTCGGTGTATATTATGGCAAGAATATCAACAATATATGGCAACCAAATTGTAACAGAATATCTTGTATTTATTGTATTTATTATAGACTACAAATCAGGGATTATAGACAGTAAATCAGGGATTATTACATATTTTTAGATGACCGAATTCTTCCGAGAGAAAGAAATGAAAACAGGAAGAACAATTTTACATTGAAATCTGATAATTGTGACAAGTACGTTCGTGCTTCATACTTGTGTTTGGATCGCGAATTTTTCCTCTTCTAACGTTATTTCTTCCTCTGAACTATTTGATCAAGCTTCGGAAGCATTTAGTGCATGGTTTGTGTGCGTGTGCTTGTATATAAATTGTCCCAGATGAAGAATTTGCAATTTGTGACTGCCATGTATTCCGTATTTAGCTGTCACAGGTTTTATTTCATTTTCTTGACAGTCTTTGAAGCTCCTTCTTAACTAAATTTATAGTCGTGACTTTCATAGGTTTAGTAAATAACAATTAGAGTTGGAAGCCTTGCATCCACTACGTATAAAGTATACACAAAGACGAACTCTAAATTACAAATCAAACGGTAAAGAAATTTAGGGAAAATTTTCTTGTATATATATATTAGTCCTGAAGTCCTCAATAGAAAATGATTCATATTTAAAACTTACTTAATTAATAAAATATATCAAACATTAGAATTTCTAAATAATAAAATATTAAATAAATTAAAAGTTCCAAACTATGTAAAAAATTAATACTTAAAATTCAAAATTATCTAGAAAAATAATAAAAACAGAAAAGAGTAATTTCAAGCTTCATACAAGATGCTTTCGGTTTATTTGTGTATTTCTCTTTAGACTTGATCTTATCAATTTAATTCATAAACTCTTGGAATAATTATTCTATGTAACAGTTAAATCCAATTCCTTGTTCGAATCAAGATATCAAAGAAAATATTATTTATTGATCAATAATTTCCTTCAGTCTGGGACGAATTTAATTTGCCACTAACATGAAAAAAAATATGGGATTTGGGTCATAGACTGACTAAATTGAATAAGTTAATTTTAATTTAATTAGATGAAAAAAATAAGAAATGACAGTAGATATCAATAAAAGTGATTAGGATATAATGAGAAATTTTTTTTGAAAAGGGAATAAATAATGTATCTCAATACACAGCCCATTAAATATAAAAAAATAAACAGGGTAAAAAAAGACATGAAAAAATAAACAGGGTAAAAAATCAATTATGATTAACCGGAGTTAGTATAACAAATCTATAACCCCAGTCATTAGGGTTGAGCCAACTAGAAATATCCTGCCAAACCTGGAATTATTTTTCAAAATAAAACAAATGATGTATCTCAAATCGCATCCCATTAAATATGGGAGAATGAAACAAGGTAAAAAAGAACATAAAAATAATTGGTCCTAGTTAACCCGAGTTAGTATGATAGATCTGTAACCATGGTAATCAGGGTCAAGCCAACCAAGGATATATTGCTAAACGCGTGGCCTAAATCATAAAATTAGAATAACCTAATAAAAAAAGTAAAGAAAATTATATATAAAGATCTTTTAAAAAAAATCGTGTTAACTTTTTAAATCCATGACCCATTTCATTAGACCCAGAGACCCCTATTTAGAAAAACCATAAATCTAATTCTCAATCAATCAAATATTGAATGATGAAATAGAAAAAATAATTTTAATTATACAAAATGATTTAAAAATAGCAATTAAAACAATAAGGATTAAAATTCAAATACCAAATAGATTTTATATTTGATTGAATGGTGAAATTAAAAGAACAATTAATTTAGAAAAAGGACAAAAAAAAAAGAATGAGAAACAAAATTAACATAAAAAAAACTTATGATTGAAGGGTGAATGGTGAAATTGAAAAGAATAATAACTTTTCTAAAAGGGCTAAGAAAAAAATTAGAAATCAAAACAATGTGGACCAAATTGAAAAAGTTAATACCATCAATTTGGATTGAATAATGAAATTAAAAACAAATAAAACTTTTACAAAAAAGTTAAGAAAAAAATTAGAAATCAAAACAATAATGATCAAATTGAAAAATATAATATTTGTAAATTGGAATTAAATAAGGAAATTGAAAACAAATAAAACTTATATAAAAAGACCAAGAACAAAAATTAAAAATTAAAAGAAGAAGCACTAAAGTTGAAATACAAACAACAAAGAGGGTCAAGCAGTAATTTTCGAATGAGAAGAGAGAAAAGAAAGAGGGTGGGGAAGGTCCACCAGTAACAAATCAAACAACCAATGCCAACACGTGTTGCTCCATAGGAAAAAGAACATGGTGACACTTCCAATGACACGATGAAAGGGCATTTTGGATGCCAGAAAGTGCCACACACACTATCCAAAGTGTGTGCACACCTCTCACGCACCTGTAATTTTTTTTAGTCAAATACCAAATTCCCTTTAACTAAATTAATAATAATGAAAAAAAAACATTGTGAAAAGACGAAAAATTCCCTTGACTCCAATTTTAAAATCTTTTCCTTTATAGGTATTTTAGTCGTTTCACTATGCTTTTTAATTGTTTATTATTTTCTTATATTTAATCAAATACCAAATTGCCCCTCAGCTAACATTATAATGACGAAAACAAATCATTATGAAAATAACAAAAATGCCAATTGAGGCTAGTTTTAATTATTATTATTTTTGCTTCCAAATATATTTTAATCGTTTCACTGTACAATTAAAATGAAAAAAAATACTTATTTGTCCCTGGTCAATTTGGTAATGACTAATGGGTTTTGTGAAAATATTTCAATGCCCTTGATAGCTGAAGTTAAGTTTTTTGGGTGGAGGAGCAAAATCATCATTATTCTATTCAAGTGAACAATGTTTTTTTAGTGTGGAGCTATAATGTTTTTTCAAGGGTTTTAGCTTTTTTTTTAGTGTGTTTGGTATTGTGATAGTTTTTGTGATTATGGTTTGAAAAAAGTTGTTTTATAAAAAGTACTTTTGGTTGAGGTTGGTTTGGTATTTATATATGTTTAGTTAAAACTGTGGTTGAAATTGAGGTTAAATAAAAAGTAGTTTAATGTGTTTGGTTAAACATGTTTTTCAAATTGAAGTTATAAAATAATTAAAAAAGATATATATTAATATTGATGGTTTTTAATTTAAATACTGTAGATTTAACTACCATTATTACATCATTAAATAAATAATACTTTATATCAAATATTTTTTATTATTCCATTAACTTATCTACAATTTCATCACGTATGAAATTCATCTGATAAGGACTATAGTTTTCATGGTTTTTTGAGCTTGCAACAAAATCAAGTAAAATATCATCATAAACAAAATTGAAATTGCGATTAAATTTCATAAATGTTACGTCATCATGCGATGTTCTTCTATTTTTGAGCTTGCAACACTAGTTTTTCAAATAAAATACAATTTAAAAAAAATAATTTTTTTTACCGGGTCGGACGCGGTTCAGTGGAGACACTGTTCACGTGAACAGTGCCTAGATAATTCACCTGGGTACTGTTCACGTGAACAGTGCCCCAGGTGAAAGTGAACAGTGCTTTGGGGAACCGGCGGTTTCAACTCAAAACATGGGTCCCACACAAACAGTTAAGTGTTTTTTTTTTTACCAAACATGATGTTTACGCGGTTGGCTTTAAAAGCTAAAGCTACCGCGTAAACAAACACCTTTTTAATAACTAGATAGGTGGTCATCAC
This sequence comes from Populus simonii, assembly GCA_007827005.2. Classification (NCBI taxonomy): domain Eukaryota; kingdom Viridiplantae; phylum Streptophyta; class Magnoliopsida; order Malpighiales; family Salicaceae; genus Populus; species Populus simonii. The sequence goes on from CM017464.2 coordinate 17,341,846, forward strand.
TTTGCTATGAGCCAGGTCAAATTTTTGTTAATATAAAAAAAAGGACCCCTAAATGATTATAGTGTTTTTAAAGGAGCAAGAAAAATGGGAGACATGGATCATTGATTCCAATAGACTTAATAAGTTTGGTTAATTTAATAATATGATTATAAAAAAATCCAACAAAAAAAAATAACAATGACTAATAAAAAAATGGATACTTGTCAATATTATAAAAAGATACTTTCTAAATATTTTTAAAATACCTAAACAATCTTATTCAATAACAAAGCAAAAAATCGAATCAGATAACATCTTCAAGAGGAACGTAAAAACAAATTGAAGCTCAATTACTAGCAAATCAAATATAAGATGGACTGGAAAAAAAAAAGATAAAAAAAACTCAATTTGAGTTAGCTTGTCAAATTTATGACACGGTTGTGAGACCAGGATAACCTCGTACAAAATAAATTTAATAAAACAATAGAGGTTATCTCTCAAACAAACTAAATAATAAAAGGTGAAACTAAAAAAGCAATCATTAAAACAACATCAAAAAAACCCGAGTTAACTCGGGTAACTCTACTAACCCACGACTCAAGACATGAGATTGGAATAAGTCCGTAGAAAAAAAAAAGCAGAAAAAATCAAGAAGCTCAAAACCCAATAACCTAATGTTGAAGGATAAAATTGAAAAAAAATAAACTAAAAAAAATAAACTAAAAAAAATCAAAGTCAAATCGAGTTAATCTTCAAAACTTGTGACCTAGTTTATGAAACCAAGATTACCCCATAGAAGGCAAACACGAAAATGTTAAGAAGCAAAATTCTCAATCATCCAAACAATGAGGGATAAAATTGAAAAAAATAATCAATCAAGAAAAGAATTTTTAAAAAAATATAGAAATTTAAAGAATAAGGACCAAATTTGGTATAAAAATCAAATAAAATAAAATAATAAGGGATGAAATTGAAAAAAAAATCAAGAAAAAAAATTGCAATAAAAAAATTAGGACCAAATTGGATATAAAAATTAAATGAAATAAAATGTTTAAGGACAAAATTAAAAAACAAAATCTACTACAAAAATCATTAAAAGCAAAACAAATAACAATCAAAAGAATAATGATCAAAATCGATACAAACTGACATAACACATTTAATTTTTGGAATGGTAGGCGCAAAACACGAGGTGAGAAGAGAGAAAATAGGGAGAAGAAGAAAAATAGTTTGTCGAAGCCACCTCATCGATGTGTTGTTCTCAACACCATAGCAAAAGTCAATGTTTAGCCTCCGAGAGAAGTCTCACGCATTGCTTCGAAGGGCATGGGCATATCCCTTGCAATGGCACTTGCGTTGGACGCGCCAACCATTTTTGGTTTGTAAATAATGTTTTATACTTAGTAAAATGCTAAATCTCCCTTTAGTCAACTTAATTAAAACTAAAAGACCAACGTGAAAATACGAAAAAGACCTTAGATGCATGTTCAAAAAATCTTGTTTTAAGGGTAATTTAGTCATTTTATTATGCTTTAAAAAGCAAAAATCTAAAGATCTCCTAAATACTAATTTAAAAACTCTCTTTAAAGGGTAATTTAGTCATATTTTTTAATTTGAATTTATTTGAAAAAATATCAACTAGGCATTATTTTAAAAAAAATCAAAATAAAAAAAAAAGATTCAGGTCAGGCGTTGCTGAAGATTTTTTAATGATATTGGATGTGTTTAGTTTTTAAAAAGATAGATATGATTCATTTGTGATTTGTTTTAATTTTATATAGATAAAATTATTATTTTTTAATATTGATTTTTTTATAAGATTTTTTATGTGTAGCCTTGTATTTTTTTTTTTTTTTATTCAATAAATCTTATGTATGTGTCGGTTTCTATTATAAATTTTATGTGTTTTTCTATTACAAATTTATTTTTATAGAGAAATTCATTAAAAACAACAAGGTTAATTACTCGTGTTGCGATGTTTAATATTTTGATCTTCATTTGTTGCTTATTTTCTTACAGCATCTTTGTATTAGGTTGGTGTTTTATTTCACAATCGTATATTTTTTTATCATGTAGTTAAATAAAAAATAGTTTTGGAAAAAAAATTATAATCCTACTAGAGTTCATAACTCGGTTCACAGGTTTGGCGTGCTAGTCCGGGTTACTCGATTCATAAGTTTGACGAGTTTACCGATTGACCGGATATGTTTTTATGGTTTTTGGTTCGATAATTGTTTATAATAGTTTTTTCTTGATTTTATCTTTTAATATTGAATTGGTTGGGAAATAAACTGTATGGTTTATTTGTTTTTGCTTACTTTACGGTTATTACTATCTCAAATAAGTTTATTTTTAGGTTAGCGTTCAACTTTGTGACCATATATTTTTATCATATAATTAAAAAAATATTTTTTAAAAAACAAATTATTAAACTCATTGGAGTCAATGACACGGTTTGCTTGGGGACTAAGATGGATCTAATCTGTCATTGTCTCAATAGTTTTTGTGAAAAAAGTTATCATCCTGAAGTTTTATTAAAAATCAATCCATGTTTTTACCAGTTATCAAGATTGTATTTTGAACCATGAAATCAATTAATTTAATTTGGTTCAACTCTCACGCGATTTAGCTTGAAACTCGAACTGGGTTGCAAAATTTCAAAATTGACCCATTAAGCAAAGTTTAATAATATAATCAAAAAATTCATCACACTCTTAATATTTTTTATATTTTTAAAAAAATTATCCAGCTGGCGACAGAATAAAATGAGAGAAGCAACCATCTAGGTCGTGGCTCAGTAGTAAGCGCTTGGGATCAAGAGGTTTGCTCCCTATGTGGTCTCAGGTTCGAGCCCTGTGGTTGCTCATATGATGTCACTGGAGGCTTACATGGTCGTTAACTTCAGGGCTCGTGGGATTAGTCGAGGTAAGCGCAACACCCACGTTAAACTAAAAAAAAAAAAGGAGAGAGAAGCATATGTATTGAATATTGATTGATGTAGTTAGGCCGGTATATATCAATAGTTATATAGCATCAGCCTGCTGGACGGTCGCTAATGACTTTAATTAACCATAGAGTTAGTTAATGATAATACTAGAAGGACGTAGTCTATAGACTATTAATTAAACTATTAAAGTGCTTCTAAAAAGAATAGAGAAAGAATATTGAGAAGAAAATTCAAAAAATGAATGAAATTAAACAGTGAAATCAATATTGTTCATGCACTAAAAAGATCATGCACCCTTTTTTTATTTTTATTATTTCTCTAATTCTCTTAAGATCTTAATTTAACTATCTTTTTTTAATAGTAATTAATGGCATTTTGGGGTATAAAAGGAGGTTTATGTGATATTTTGTAAGACTTGGAGGAGTTTTTGTTAAATCTTTAAACTTTTGGCTAGTTTTTGTAATTTCATAATGCCTCAAAGGGTCTATATGTATATATATAGGGGGGGTGGTCCATAACCAATTATGAATCGTTGAATATAGTTAAATTTGGTTAAAAGATTGACGATTGGATTGATTAAGCAATTCGATAATTATTTGTTTCTTGAGAGAGAAGCTCAATTCAATACCAAGAAAGAAGCTCAATTAAAACCTGTAGGTAGGTGTAAAGAGAGAGAGAGAGCACAAGGATAGATTCTCAGCATCATTCTCTTTGTGACTTTTTGGTACGTAGCCTTGTTCTTCTTCTTCTTTAGACAACACAATATTGTATAAATATTATTAACTTATATGGAAATAATTCATATGATATGATAGAAGGGAACATTTACTAAAAGAATATTAATTTTAACAAGATTTTATTTATTTATTTTAGATTAACGTGGATGTCTCGGTCAGTTTGCACGAATTTTAACTAATCTCACGGATCTTAAAGTTAACAACCATGTAAATTTCTAGTGACCCTAAAATCTAGTCAATTGAGGTACATGTCTTGTAATTATGATTTTATTTATCTTAGTGACCATGTTTTTAAATGTGGATTGGTACCACACCTCTCACCTCTGAGATCCTTCCAATGACAAGAAAAACAGAAGGGATGGCCATAGCAGCTACAGTGGATAAGTTAGGTTAGTATGGTGATGTCTATTGTCTTTTTGTGACTCTACAAAGGTCTCTCCTCCATGGTTGCCTTTCTTGTCTTTTTGTGACTCTACAAAAGTCTCTGCTCTAGTTGCCTTTCTCTCTGAGTCCAGTTTGTGACTCTACGAAAGGCCACAAGGATATCTCTCTGAGTCCAGTTTGTGACTCTACGAAAGGCCACAAGGATTTTTTTTTAGAGGAGTTTAAATTTTTAATAAGATAATATCAGTTATAAGCATATAGTCCTAAATCTAGAAGTACGGAAACCAATGTGCATGTCTCCATTAAAAGTAAGGAATAAGCGTGAATTATATATCAGACGTTAGATTTGTGATCAGTATAGGCATCAATTCACAATTAAAATCATCAGGGTCTTCTTCTTTTCTTTTTTTAAAGAGGTTTGCTCGTCAATGGTGGTAGCATGCTACGATACTTGTCTAGTTATGAATTCTTAAATGTTATTCTCCCGTTATGTCGTGCTCCGTTTTGTAATTTATTCTTACAAATCTCTAGTTATTCATGAAAGAACAATTCTTGAAAATAAAAAATATTAATTCGGGTTTTTTGTTTCTTTCATAAATCCTCACAAACACAAAGACTGCATACACTTCCAATGTGTTTTTACTCTACGCCTTTTAAAGTTGTAAGAGATTCCAACATGCATTATGAGTACGGAAATTAGAGTCTACTAAAACGCTTATTTTGAAGATTTAAGTGATTAATTCTATGGTGTCCAATGATAGAATTAACATGTTTGAAATGATTATTTATGTTTTTTAACGTAGAAAGTACTAATATTATGTATTTATAGTAAAACTCAAACCCATAAAACCCGCAATAGACAGCTATATTACTAGTCTGCTACACCATGACATCCACGATTGCATCACTTCTTTCCTTCCACACAAAAGATACCATAATATGCCAAAAGGGAACGCCTTGATTTCCCTTCCGCTCGTTTCCTCCTTGAGTGAGAACTAGCTGGGGCTTCGCCAGAAACTACGGCGAAGATCAGTAATTTGGGCATGCATTCTCAACTTAAAGGGTCCGGTTAAACTAAAAAAAAAAAAATTGAGGAAGGTAAAATCAATTTTGAACGCCCAGTATCAGCGAAATTGATAAAAACTATGGTTATTGATGAATCTTGTAGCAAAATTTTTAACAATATGTAGCATTTACAAATCAAATAACGGTTGACAGAAAGGGTACAGCATGCTCTAGAGATCAGCTCTATGAGAAATTGTTCCATGCTAATCAGATGTAACACCAGTGCTCTGAAAAAACTTCAGAGTGCTCCCTGACCTAGAGATAAAAATAACCTCAAATGCTGTCAAACCCACAGAGCCACCACCCTTGTCTAATATCTCACCAAGTGGTGAGTTGAATTAAAAGAAATCAACCCTAAAAAAAAAACACAATAGAAGTATGTTATACACATTTGCAAAGAAATGCATCTCAGAATAAGGCGAGGTAGAACCGGTGAAAATCAAAAAAAATTGATCTCAAAGCAACAATCGAGGAATGACATGACTAGCACAAAACCTCACAAGAATGCTCCCCGATGAGCAGCAAACTAAAAATCCTCCGGAGTATAATTTTCTGCTGCCACCTGGTGATCTGATCTACCCACTAACACAAACTGCAGTTGCATATTAGCTGATACGTTCATTTGGCCTCATGTTCAGATGGTAAGATCCTTGAAAGTTTCCAGCTTTCCATTTGATTCAACAAAATCTGCAATTTCACCACCATCAGAATGGTTTGAGCCTCCATTCTCAGGGTTCTTGGCAATCTGACCGTACACTGTATTGGATGCAGCTGAGCTGCACTTGCCTTCAAAGTATGTTGAGCAAGGGAAGTATTGGGCACAACGCAATTTCCACCCTGCAAAGGAACAAATTCAACATCGAGCAGCAAAATAAATTTTAGCATCTATATTGCTATTTGCATGTTTCAAACATCTCCCTGGTTCTAAAGTTTATTACATTCTTAGCAATAAAGTTTCAGGAGGTAAAATCAATCTTGAGCTGGTCTGACAGCCAAAAATGTCACAAAACAGAGAATTTGAAAAGACAGACATGCATATTTGGATTCCCAAAGATTCAAACGTGCATTTTTCCTTTTAATCAAGGACAAAGCTCACAACATGGCAAAAGAAACTGATAAATTAGAAGGGAGCGAGACATGTAGATAGAGAATCTAAGTCGAACAAGTTATCCATGAGAAAAGTAGACAAGCACATAGCAACTTAGCAGACAGAAGGGAGAAGCAAGAAAGATGACCTAGAGACCAAACCTCTCTTGATAGTTAAAATTAAAAAGGTAATGGAAAAAAAGTTATCATAAAATATTAACACCACCGCCAAAGATACACCATGTGTCTAAGACTTTTGTACTGCCAATAAGAAAAACATTAACGAAAATAAAATGAAAAGAATGACTAATTCTGTCACTGTTTGGGCGGCTTATAGACTAGATAGTGCGCATATTCAAATTCTGGCCTGACTGGAAAATTTTACTTACTCAATGCAGCATCTGGGTCTTTAAGAACTTCTACTAGGAGCTTGTGGACTGCAATACAGTCTTTCAGTTTCCATTCATTGACGGGTCCAAGTGCTCCATTTCTGTTGGTAAGAAAAGAAAAAAAGGGAAATATAGATACAGATTCAGTTTTGCGTCAGCAACAAAGATGTGCAAGTCCAGGTCCAAACAAGAAAGTAGTACAAACAAATTAATGGAAAGAAAAGAACTCAGATTACTGAGGATTACGTTGGTGCAGGGTTGTTGGTTGAATCTTCAATTAATTTAACAGCCTCTAGTTTCTTGTTAGGTTCCAAAACATATAGCATTTCAGCCACTGCAGCTCTATGCATTAAAGAATCTGCAGGAACAAAAAAAAGTCAACATGTCAATTCTATACAGATATAGTTGCACAAATGTGCCACATGAGGTGAAAGATTACCTTCATGTTTTTCAAAGAAAATCATATTTGCTTCAGTGAGAGATTTCTCATGCAATTGACTACAAGAAAAAACATAGCAAACCTTAATATGTAATTTAAAACTAATAGAAGGGAGCAGAAAACATTATATTATGAAAAAGAAAAAGGAAAATTGCAAGAGAACCTAATCAATGGACGCTCTGCTTCCAAGACACTCCAAACAAGTTTCTCAGTATCTGTCACGGGAGCAGTCATTGTGCCCACTGTATGGAAGAATCTAACCTGCAGCACATTAAGTTCACAATCAGTACAGATAAAAACAAAGGGCGTCCTCTAACCAGCAGTACATGCATATTACTAACAGGTAATACCAGTATCTGGACACATAAAATACAGTATTTCAAAAACACAGTCAAGGTTAATAGGACTATTGCATGATAGAGGGTCCTATACCAAGCAGCGATGGGAATCGGCACTTTCAGCATCCAACCTTAGCAATTGCTTTACAGCCTACAGGGAAGAAAGAAAAAAAAAAAAATTAACACACCAAATTACCAGTAGTAAATGCAATTGTACAAAAGTGTCATCCAATAGAAAGCATCATTAAATTCATACTGAACCTCACTAAATGACTTAACCAACCTAACTATAGGAGTTGAGTTTCACATACAACTTGTTCTCTTCAGAAAGTTAAAAATCACCATAGCTTTAAGTAGTATTATTAACTTGGTTATTTATTATTGATGGATGATTTGCTCTATGCCATTTGGACTCAATAACATCAGTGTTTTCTGCCAATATTACCTCCATAGTCCCGCTTAAGTAGACATTAAGTGGTCAACACAGGAAAATGGAAAGGGTTGAAAATAGTGACCCAGAAAAGTTTCAGAAGAGAAATACCTGAAGGGCGAGTAGAATTTTTTTCTTTCTCATATTTACATTGAAAGAAAGCAAGTGTGTCTCCAAAGAGTCAGGTGAATGTTTCTGAAGCAGCTTCAAGTACTTTGTAGCTTCCAACAATGGATCTTCAACCTAAAAAAAAAATGTCCACATCAAACTGTTATTCATCCAGGATGAATGATGTGTACTTTGTACTTTGAAGCCTAAGAAGCCTTGAAGCATTAAAAAATAAAAACCTATGAGAAAACAAACAACTAGGAAATAGAAGCGACCTGCAATAATTTTTCCCCATTTGGATCTGGATCTACAGGTTTAACATGCCGCTTGCCCAACTTAGAAACACCACTGGCACTTGATTCTTCATTTCTCACCTCAGCCTCCTAGAATGGAATATAAGACCATAGAATGAAAATTATAATAACAGAAAGCAGCCCAGACTCACAGAGGCTGATTATTAACATACTTTCTTAGCTCGGGCTTCTGCCTTTTTCTGTTTTTGCCTCATCTTCTTTCTCTGAGAAGGAGGCAGCTTTGACATTTCATCATCTTCTTCAGCTGTTGACTTTGAAGGAGAGTCAAACAATTTTATGTAACATCTGCATTTGAAAACCCATATTCCACACCAGTGAATATAACAACAAAAAATAATAATTCAAAGAGGTTTACAAGTATGAGATGGCATTCAATCAACTAAAGAAAATACAACTGACATAGACACATCCAAAGACAAATGCATGAGGCACAGCTCCTGTGAAATGACATGCAATCCACACTGAAAACCATATGAGCGTGGTGTTCCAATAATTTAACTGCAAAACCAAGGCCATACTGAAGAATACCCCGCACAAAGGCAGTGAACGGGATTTGATTGTTCCATATTCAGTTAACTTAGCCCATGTTTCCAAACCCCAAAAGCAAGACATGAAGGATATGACTTAAAGAGGCCAACTGACACAATCAAGTTGTCATCGCAACAGTTCTGACCATGGCATCCAGCAGCCTAGGCAAGGTATTCATGATTGTATTATTTATGTTAGCACTCCAAGTTTTCAAGGAGGGTAAACAATGAACAACCGAATGCAAACACCTTCATTTAATTCTCTAAAGGAACAACTTGGAGAAAAACAAAAGTCAGTAGAAAAGGCATACCTTGTCTAGTTTAATATCCAGCAAAAGCCATACCATCCAAAAGACAAAATTCTAAACCAATACAAATCTAGAGTGACAACTCAATTTGGAGAATTTGATAAATGGTTAATCATTATTCATAACCTACAGTTTATCCTTCCCATAGAACCCTTCCCCCCTCCATAATGCTCAAGGAAACCAACACAAATCATTTCAGACAATGGAAAAAGTCTGTGCAGCACGTGCATAAGAAAAGGAAAGCATGTAAAGCTGCATTCTGACTCAAGCTGAAGCAAGAGGGAAAAAATAAGGATAAGTAGGCTAATTAAAAAATCAGAAATCTCTATCTAGGTTCCAGCAAAAATATTTCACCTGATAGCTCCAGCTGCTGCTTTGTGGAAATATGCATGTGAATGCAAACGATCTTGAAATTTGAGCATTGCCACATAGGCTCGTAGAGTCATTTTCCTTAAACAATAGGAATGGAAGTCAAATTGATCTTCAGTTATATCTGCATAGTGCTTCTCCACTGCTAAAAACTTCTTCAAAGCCCGCCCAAGATCACCTTGACGGAAGTAACTCTCACCAGATGCAAGTTCATACCTTACCAATTATTATACAACACTCAGAATGGAACCAAAATATCCTACTTATAGAAAAATTGTGACAAAAATTAAACATAGACTGACCACATGCACTGCATGTCATGAAGGTTATTGTGCTGATCCCCATCTTTTGTAAACAAAACAGCAGTTTTTTCTGCCAAAGCCACCTTCAAGAAAAGATTTCCATATAAAGCACAGCATGCACAAACAAGCTGAGAAAGCACCATAAACCAACAATAACAGGAAGATCCAGAATTAAGACAAATGCAGCTTCCACACCTGATCAGCCTGCAGCATACGTTTAACACATTCACTGTTTATATATCGATCTGCAAGATCCATACATCTAGCTTCATCTGCCAAAGTGGCAGCAGCTCGCAAATCACCGGCATGCTTCAGAATGCGGCTCTGTGATTGAGAGATACCAAAACAGAGTGATGACATCAAAACCCAACAGTTTGTAGTTTCTAAATAAAAAACAGAATTTTATGCATTCATGCCTTTCTCTAAGTGCTATTACACACTAAAGATAGCATTATATGGTGAAAGTCATATCAATCCAATAAAGGAAAAGACGCTTCTAGGTGCTGACCCCACACCCATATAAAAATGAGGGTAAATCATAAACCTCAACTAACACACACAAATGGTAAACAACAAAGAGGCAAGCATATGCTACCTGTTCAGGCTATATTGGATGCAAAATTTCAAGATTTACAAGGAGAATATCCAAAATGTTAACTATCAAAGAATTAATAATTCCTTTCCAAATAGGAAACCAAGAGGAGAGCTTTCAAAAATTAAAATATAGAGGTGGCAAAATGAGACTGATCAATGGAACCTTGAACATAAAAGTTTACAGATGGTAGGTGTAAATCAACCTTGACAGAATATAAATCAATCACAGTTGGAGTGTGCCCTATAGCCTCGTCAATTTTACTAAGAGCAACATCATACTGTCCCCGTCTGTCGTAATGCTGCAGTAAAGAAAAACTGAATAAATTATTAGAAAGCATCAAAGGGACATAACAATAACAGCAAGCTATTTGATGGTACTCAACCTGAGCCAAGAAAAACAAGGTCCACATAAGTGTTGAAGGAGGCTCTTTTTCTGGCCTGCATATGTGAAAGAAATACAAAAGGATGTTAAAAAAGGCAAACAACAAAAACAAAATGAAACTTGCTATAGAAAAATAAGAAAGTAAGGACACTAAATTATCGGTATCAATTGCACATGTTCTTTAATGAGATACAAATCTGTAATTTTGATCACGTTAGTAGATAGGTCCATGTTCCCCTAAATGTACCAAAGGTACTAGGCAACAAAACAAGCAAGGGGAAATTCTAAATGTATTTTTCCATTATGGTCTTCACTCATCGTATTAAAATGCAGCAGATTAAGTTAGCACAATGAATTACAAGTCCAAGAGCTGTGATATTATAAAACTTGATTACAGTTTCTTGATGCAGAAAACAGCTTTTGAAAGCCAGAAAAGACAAAAACAAGGCCTGAGCATCAAATCGATGTTAGTGCCTTTATGTCTTCTCAATTTCCATAATGAAAAAACAAATCAAATTATATTTTTATTTTTTCTTTGAACAACAAATCAAGTTATTATAAACAAAATTGTTCTGAAATTTTATTATAAGCATGTAGCATAGATATAAACAAGAGAGCCAGAAGAAACTGAAAGATATCCTGAGGAAATTCCCCTTCCATCCTTTATATTTCAAGTTTGTGCATCAGATTTATTAACAAAACTTGCATTCTGATACAAAGGTACAAAGCATAAATTACCTCCCAGGGTATCCCCCACTTATCCTAAGTGAATTCTCCAGTTCAAGAATGAGTTTCTCCAGTACGTCTGCCTGCATAAGAGTAACCACAGAAAATTGCTTTAAACTAACAACAAAATTACAGTGCGAGTAAACAACCTCCAAAAGGTACACAAATAACATACAAGAAATAAAACTCACCTTTCCAGGGTGATTGTATAGTGGTGAAAGATCTGAGAATAATGAAGGAACTCCCTAAGAACAACAAGAAGATCGTACATGATCCTAGCCAAAAAAAATAAGAAAAAATCAATAAGAATTGCTTGAACTGCAACTATGAATACCTTCGTCAGGAGGGGCCTAATATAGTTATCTGCAGCTTCATGAAACTTGTCACCTTGTAGAAAATCAAGCGGTATTCTCTGAAATAAAAAAAGAAGAGTGGCAGCCACAATGTAACCCAGCAAAATATATCACATCGCATACATACGTGTACATATTCAGGAAAAAAAAAAACAATGATGACCACAACAAAATAAAAAAGACAATGATTATAGAAGATGATGCTAAAAGAGTGTACTATCACCAAGGTCCCACCAACAGCAACCCATGATTAAGAATTTCTCAGATATACCATACAACAGATTGGTTTCTCTTAGATTTTTGTTTAGGCAGTTCAGTGGTTGGATGAGGTCAGGGTCTTAATTCTCATGGTTTTAATTTGAAGCATACCACACAAAGCAGAAGAGGTTTGAGAAAATGGGGCAATGCTTTAACAGTTGTAGAGACTAGCATAAACAACATCATTTCAGCTCGCATGCATTGACCACCTCAGAATACACTCCACAAAATTTTCCTGATAGTAGATAGCCTTTACAGAATTCCACTGGCCTTTAGCTCAAGTAATAAAGGGCAGGGTGGGTTAAGGGGTAGAAACAATGATTCAAACTAGGGAAGAAAGGGAGAGTTTTTTAACATAACAAGCTAGACATAAAATTTCTACTTCAGCTAAAAGCAGAGCAGTAAATATCTCCGGACACAAAAACTAAGGACATGCCCCCACCTTAACAGCAGATGACCAAGTGTATTGCTGCCCAAGTGATTTGTACAAGGCATCTAATTGATCAATATCAGAAGAGGAAGGACCATTTTCCGAATACAGCCCAACACATTTTTGTAGGCCTTCACAATACCTGAACAGCCAGAAAAGTTAGTGACAACATTAGGTCCCATACTAAAGCTATAAATGCAAAAGCCAAGATTCACAGACAGCAGAGAGAGACTGAGAAACAGGCAACATGTTTGCATTAATGTAATCATATGGTCACCATTCCAACATGTATAGAATAGATTTTCTACAGCGGCATTCTGTCCATTCAAAATTTTATGTTCATCACAATAACAACTATCAGAAAGACAGGAACAAGGAAAACAAACCATAGACAATCAACAATTTAAGGATCATATGTCAAATATGCGCAGGATGGGTAGACTCTCCAGAATCAGGTGAGAAATCAAGCAGAATCACAAAGAACACAGTTTGTAGAGCAGCTTGATCAGTTTGTACAAGATGGGTTTTGCAAGAGCAGTTGCAGATGATCAATAGAAAGAAAGATGGTCTTTAAAGAAATGCATATTAAAGAAAATAGTTAGTTCTGGTGAAGCTACAGCAATGTGGAAAAGAAATGGAAATGTTGTCTACAACAATGACAAACAAACTAAATAGAAAGACAAGCAAAATTTAGTTATTTGCCTCTAGATAAAGGTGACCTGAGGTTAATTTCAAAGCTAAATGGCCAAAATAAACAAGTAGACAACATTAAATAGTACCTTATTTTTTTGGCAATTTCTCCTAATTTGTAATAAAAAACTGTTCAAATAAAAAGCCATCTTGAATCACAAAAAGGAAAAATCTGGTTAATCACAGATGCAAAGATTGCATACAATGACACAACAGAGCTATAGTTACTTATGTTTGCAATAGAGCTCAATCAATAATGATGTTGACAATATGAAGGCACCTGATTAATGGATAAAACATCAAAAACAGATTTCTATCCTCATCCACTCTGGTGGATATAAGAATATTGACAATTTCTCAAATAATGAAACACTCTTGATTCGTTATTAAAATGAAGGCTATCAATGTCAAATCACCAAATTTGTTTTAGAAAAAAATGATAAATGCAATAGACACCAGTGGCTGAGTTCATAGATGGAATCACAAAACCACGAACTGCTATGTTTACTAGCAATCCTGCCATTTTCTATGAGATTATATTCTCTTAACTTTCTTCTCAGAAATGTAAAGCATATTAAGTCACCTGTAGTTGTCAGGATTAATGGAAAGTAATGCCCTGTACACTTCAGCACCTTCTTCAAGATGGCCAAGCTTCACTAATAGAGAAACCTCTTGTTCTTTAAGAGTCAGTTTATCAACCTGAAGATCAACTTTCTCTAAGTACATATTTAAGTGAGACTCAAGAAGACGCAGTTACCCTAACAACAAATGAAGTGTGCACTTACAATTTTCGACTCTTTCTTATGCAACTCCTCTAGAGCTCTATCATGAGAACCGCATTCCTCTAATAAAGAGATCTGGAAGGACAATCAAAAACCGTTATATAACCATCAAAACTGCTGAGAGATCTACCAATATTACTATTCAGAAAGGAAGTTCTAAACAAATTTCAAGAAGATCACATGAAACAATAGCCCATGCAGTCACTTCTAGCAAAAAAGAAGGCATCAGAAGAAAAAAAAAATCTAAACCACTATGAAGCTTGCATGAGTATCTATTTAAGGAATAGCAGTTCAGAAGTAACATGAGATGCATAATCTCTAAACAACAAGAATTTCATGTTTCAATCTGTAAAGAATTAAAGCAAGTTGCAAACATGCAGGCTTTTTCCAACCCAAACCCCAATTTCCATCAAAGAAATTTCTTGCAATGTTTTCCCTTCAAGTACAGACACAACCTCAACAACTTGCTCTGTAATCTTTTAAAAGTTAAAAGCATACTAGGAAAGTTGATTTCTGCATCCATTTCAAACTCGAAATCATCAACACCCCACCCCCAAAATATCATGTGAAATGAAACCTTTTTAAAGTCAATTATGTTCAAAGTTACTGTTTTCCTAAATATAAACTAGGGAGGAAACAATAAAGAAAAGACGACGACAGTTCAAAACACTCGCATATTAGATCTAGCAATGGTTATGCTCTATCACCACAAGCACATTATAGCAGCTCCAAAAGACTTGGCGAAAGAAAAGCATATTCTCATTTAGAAAACTTCACAAAAATGCAAATGCAGAAAATAGAGCATTCAAAGATTATGAACGTAGGAATCCATAAGAGCTCCTCAAAACCCTAACTTGAGTGATAGAAATTAACTTCAACTCAATGATTTGGCTCAAATATTCAAGTTTATATCATAAATGGTTGGTTTTACTTCCGCTAACTTCTTCGGCATTACAAGCAACTGAATTTAAGAAGGAAAGGCCACGAGGCTTCATGGACAGCAATTAAGGAAGTATAGGTATGCATTGCATTTTATGTGAAAAAGAATAAAGAAAAAGAAATATATTAATAATTAGCCACAATCAGTCTTACACTTGATTGAGAAACAATAGATGTTAAATTTCAGCTTCAAAGAAAAGCTTCCAACAGATACTGATTTAGTTGCACTGGTCTGATAAATCTTGAAGCACAACAACCCAAAGTCCAAAGTCATTGTAAATACTATTCAAGCCAACATAAACTAGTAACTGTGTTATTGCATATTCAGTTTTGCATATACAAGGGAGAGGATACACATGGAAAGAAGCAAAACATTAAGGAGTTAGCAACTGAAAAGATCTAAAAGACAGAATAGATATGTATGAAGTCAATAGTGTTACCTTATACAAAAGCATTTCCCCATGCTCACATCGTTCATTATCTGGAGGATAATCATCTTCCAGTGTCCCTTCATATGCTTCAAGAATTTCAACTGCTTTTGAACCACTGGTAAAGAACAAAATAAAACACAAGGGGAAGAATTAAATTAGAAAGGCAGATCATACAAGATTACTTTAACTTACTACTTTCAAATCAGGGAGAGGAAGGGCCAAGCAGAAATTCAAAGACAATTTGATGTGATTTAAAAATTGGACTGTGAAAAATTTATTTTTAATATTCCACATTCATAAAGTTCCCTAATAATCTCTTATAATGAAAAAACAATATTTGAGTTCAAAACAAACTTGGAGTGTCACGATCAAGTCCATACTTTGAGTTCAAATGATGGGCAACAGCAAAGCCAATCCAGTTCATGCGATGATTTGGTTTCAGGGATAGAAGTTGTTGTCTTGTCTCAACGAAACCTGTCAGGTCCCGCATTTGAGCCTGCAACATGAAAGGAAAGTCTCAACTTATTATCAAACAGCTTTTACATTAGCAAACAATCAACAGCATGTTGAAAAGAGCAAGGAAAGGGCATGACTTATAAGCTAAGCATACAGGACTGAACTGTGGCAAAACCATGACAGCTGGTTAGCTCCTTAGAACTCCTTATCAGGATATTTGGTTGGTAGGAGTACCTACATCTGCTTTTTTGGATAAAAAAGTGTTGTGAAACATGTTGTTCTATGTGAAGGTATAGAGACAGCAGAATGGGCCGTCTTTTACCATTCCTACACCTGTGCTCCCTAAATCATCCTCTCAACATGCTACACATTCGTGCACATTGAGCAGTCTTTTGATAGTGATAAACTTTTGATGCATGAGCTGAACTTTGAGTTTCTCTTGGATCCTCTTTAAACTTTATCAATGTTTTGCTTTTTATAACCATATTTTAATTTTAATTCTCCTTTATTTCACTCGCCAGCTTAAGAATTTCTATCTACTTCCGGGACCTTGGATAGTGCACTCTTGCTCTTCCAAGAAAAATAGCACATTACAAGGTAAAAACAATTTGCTAAAACATTCCCTAGTTCTTTCAAGACTTGGTTGTGATGGTAAGTGAAAGAACTTATGACCACAAAGAACTTATGACCACAAAGAACTCATGTCCACCATATTAAACAATTAAAGTCCCATCGAACACCTACATGTCTCAATAACAAGACATGGTTTATTAAACACCAGCAGCCATTATAAGAAATGAAAGCATGGCAACATTTGGATATCATAACCAAACCAGGGAACAAAAGAAGTGTGTACGAAGGGAAACACCACATCTATAGAACCACTAGAATTATTGCTTGTCGGCAACGGGAGTCCATCAATATAATAGAGGCAGTAAAATCTGAGCAAGTATCAAAAGCTCTTGATCATACAATCCCAAAAATTCTAGTCAAGGAAAAACTACATAAAGAGAAAAAAGTTGTCTAGAAGGGATGAACAAGGCCAAGTTATACCTGCAAGAGTGACAAGTCCCTCAGTATTTCAATATTGTCTGGATCTATTCTCAATGCATTTCGATAGCATTTGATGGCCTCCCTATACTCTCGGTCAGAACGGTAAAGAAGGCCATAAACATGCCAGCAAACATGACTTTTAAGGTCATTCTGCATTAAAGAAACAAACAAAAACACAAAATTGCATTACAAAGATGAGATGAAAAAAGGAAAGAAATGTAAATTTAAATGTTATACTAATAGGGAGAGCATATCAACCTTTAGACCAAGTCGAACAAGATCATATGCTTCAGATTTTCGATCCATGCAATTTAATGTCAAACCCTTCATTGATAAAGTTTCTGAAAACCAAGAGATACAAAATTCAAAAAAAAAAGTTAAAATGAAAGAATGCACTGAAATCTGATAAGTGATTAAAAAGTCAAAGGAGTAGAAAAATCAAAAGGGAAAATTTTCTGATGGAATAAAAATTGTGTGCGTCATTAAAAGAGATAAACAACCATATTTTCAGTTCCTATATAGGCAACACCTACATCTTTACCATTTCAATATCCTTTTTTTCAATTATGATGTCTTATATTATGAATTCAACGGTGAACAAGTCCCAAATGTGTCTTGAAGCATTTCATAATGAGAGGTTTAACAGCAACCCAACCATAAACAGTACAATCTAATTAAAAAAAATGATAACCAAATTTTTGCTGGTTGCAAAGCCAGCAGATCCCACGTTTGTGGTCAGGACAAAAAAAAAGGATTTATTCTTAGAAACTACATGATGAAATGAATCTTTACTGAGATTCCTAGGAACCAGAAACCTAAAGGTAGGATCCTAATAGCCTCTATTTTCTATTGCACTTGTTTCTCTTAACAATTAGTCTGAATTTCAGAACCCTAGAATCTCATCTTTGTTGTTCCAGTCATTTTAACTCAAAAAAATGCCCCTAAGCAGCCAGCACTGGACTTCCAACACGACTACAGCTAAGGAATTCATTCATCATGCAAATTAAAATAAAAAATCTTTGCACCTATAACAAAAAATCTATTTTGACCCACAACATCTTCAGCATTTTTTCTCCAACAGTGATCATCACATTCTTTTTCAAACTCATGAGATTCATTCATCAAAGGTATGCTAGAGAAATCTGACCTTCAAAACCATAACCTTTTTAACATTACAAGAGAACAATACCTCCATGGTCTGGAAACTTCTTCAAGATAGCATCTGCTGCCTTCAGTCCCTTCTTGTACTGTTTACTTTCATATGATTTCTGCACCAATTGAAAGAAATGCATTACTTTTTCAAATAAATGAATCCATCACATGGACCTCATGGTAATTATGTAGATAATTTTGTTCATCTAAATAATCTAGCTATAATAAGAAGTCAATGAAGGCCATTGCAATTTACTGCACCTTGACTCCACAGATGCACAATTGTGGTTCAGCCAAAAGCTTAATATAGTCAGAGAAACAGACAAGACACCTTATAGGCAAATATATACCACATGGTGAAAAGAAAATTGTTGAATTTTAGCCTCGAATAAATAACACTTTCTCACAAAACAGATTTAGAAGGCGAGCACCATCAAAATAACAATACCAACAAAGTTTAATCTTCAACTCAGAATATGAATTGCCATCGAGTTTATAGTTTCAATTTATTGAAGTGTTGCATCAACACTTAATGGGTGTGTTACATCCGCATGCAGTCACTTCTTTCATGGATAGAAAAAAATAGCATTAACAAACTGAAGCACAGCAGGAATTTTTTTTTGAAAAAGAAAAATCAACATTTCAACCATTGACATACGGAACAAGCCATCAATAATCATGAAACAAGAAAATTGAAATATTCCCACTCACAACAAATACCCTAACTTGAAATTCAACTTCAAGTGGCACAAATTGGTTAAACGGCACTGTTTCCGAATTTACTTATAAAACACAAAAAAAGCCCTAAACTCCTCTATCTCCCTGATTTCAAAATAATCCATAAGCAGTCGACAGTAAGAAACAAATGCATCATTACTGTAATTCGATTATGATCGTACAGTTATTATTTGTAGAACTGAAAGGACAAAGTAAAATTATAGATACACAAACGGATACAATAAGAGAAAGAGATAGAGAATCGGTGGCATACGACGATGAGCTTGAAGAGGTTAGCCTCTTTGGGAGGCAGAGAAGCTCCCATTTTTTTTGTCAATGATTGAGGAAAAGGTAGGGTTTTACAGAAAGAAGAAGATAGAGTTAAGAGAGAGATTGGTGATTAGGGTTTGGTGTCGTTTTGTTAAATGTTTTTTTCTTATTATTATTATTGAAGTAGAGAGAGCTGCGAAGTGGAGATGGAGAGGAGAGAGATGAGTGGTGGCGTTTATCTGGTGCAATGCAACGGAATATGGGCAAATGCAACCCTACTGTCAGAAAGAAACTTAGAATTAAAAAATGAGTCGTTCCTGATTTTACCACTAGTAAAAGGGAAGGGAAGGGACTCGATTACTGTGTAGAAATGAGGGTTTTTTTTTTTTTTGGTACTCTAACTATTGACATTGATCGATCACGATTGATTTGCCATGAAATTGAATTTAGTGTGTATGGATGGGAATTAGATCTTAGTTTCACATTAGTTATTAAACCCGATCTGGAATTGATCCAATCAAGGTGTTTGGTCCCGAGTTTTATAGGTCAACCCGGATCAACTCGGATTAACCCGGAAAAATAAAAAAAAATTAATATTTTATATGAAAAAATTAAAAAAAAATTTATGTAAATATAGGCTATACATATTGTAAATAATGAAGTTTAAAAAAATATTTAAAAAAGTTTTTTATCCCACATTAAAAAAATATAACTTTTTTCTTAGGAACATAGAGTATATATATCAATGGATTTCAAATCCCACATTGAAAAAACATAATTTTTTTCATGTGAATATAGAGTATATATACTAATGAGTTTTAAATCTCACATTAAAAAAAAAATAGCTTTTTTCTGGGGAACATAGAGTATATATTTTTTTTTCTTGTGAACATAAAGTATATATACTAATGGGTTTCAAATCCTACATTAAAAAGACATTATGTTATCCTTTTAAATTGAAATATTTAAACCAAAAGGTTTTTTTATCTCATATTGAAACAACATAATTTTTTTTCTTGGGAACATAGAGTATATATACTAATAGGTTTCAAATCCCACATTTAAAAAAAAATTCAGGTTTCGCCCCGGTCGTCTGGGTTATGGGTTGACCTGTCGGGTCGATCGGGTTTGCTCGGGTCGTTTCACTAGCCAGTCTTTTAATAAACCCGGACCGGTCCAGCCACCAGGTTGATCTGTCGAGTCGGTCCGGGTTTAATAACTATGAGTTGCACGAGCCTTTATTGGGTAGAGTTTTTTTTTGTAATTTAAAAAAATAATCTTAAATCTTTGTAAGATTGTTTTAAAATAATTCTTCAGGAATATTTCACATTATAAGATAATAACCCTTGTTTTTTAATCAATTAATTTAAAGTGTGTATGTTGAGTAGTTAAGTATAATTGTTTCATGGAGAGAATTAGGGATTGAGATTTGAGAAATTCGTACTTGAATTGTTTAATTTATATTGAAATCATGTTGATAAACATGATTAAATATTGAGACAAGTTAGAATTAAAGCAATTAAGAAAAATAATTGCCCTTGTTTTGTAGTATTGGTGTCAACCTAGAGATATCAAGGAGAGGAAGAGATATTTTATTCAAATTAGCTATTTATAAGATATGTAAGATTGTGATAATCATTACAGTTATGAATTCATATAAAATTTAAAAGAAAAACAATAAGATATTAAATCTATGATATCTTTTATCAAAATATATGTGTCTAATAGTCAATAAAAAATGTGATAATGTAATATTTGGTTTATGATAGGAGATATTGCTCCGGTCAGATCTTAAGACACGTGAAGTTCAGGATTAGCACGCCAAACATGTAGGATTTCTCTTCGACTTATTTTCATTAATAAGAAATGAGAAAAAGAAATAAGTTGGGTATGTTTTATGGAAAGCGAGAATCTATATGTGTGTGTGTGAATTATTATTATTTTCATTCATGTTAGGAAAGAAAGGGATATCAAGAAAACTTATAAAAAGACTTAATTAGCATTCCCAAAAACTTTTGGGGCTAATGATGTCAATAGGATTTTATTGACATCAACACTTAACCTTGTATAAAGAAAGGAAGATATGTTGAGCAAGAACTTGATTAGCCTACCGAAACTTGAAAGCTAATGATATCAACATGGATTATGTTGATATCGACATTTCTTGGTGTTTGTGTTTTCTTTGGATCATGGAAGTTAATGATATAAACAAGGTTATATTGATATCGATATTAATAAGAACTTGGTTAGCCTACCAAAACTTGGAGGCTAATGATATCAACATGGATTATGTTGATATCAACATTACTTGGTGCTTGTGTTTTCTTCCAGATCATTGAAGTTAATAATATCAACAAGGTTATGTTGATATCGGTATTAATGAGAACATGACTAGCCTACCAGAACTTGGAGGCTAATGACATCAATATGGATTATATTGATTTCAGCATTACATGATGTTATGTTTTCTTTTGGATTATAGAAGCTAAAAATATCAATAAGGTTACGTTGATATTAGTATTTTCAACTTTATATTTTTGGGAAATTAAGTGTATGTTTGGGAGATTCAACTAAAGGAGATAAAATAATGAAATGAAAAGGTAAGACATTGTATTTTAATTACTAAGATTAAGAATTATCATTTAAGATGTAATTTAAATTTATATGTTTAATTTACAAGTATATCCCAATCATGATAAGAATATAAATTTTTAGTTGAATATATGTCCATTTTGTTATAGATAGCTAGACATTAGTTAATGTAAATTTTGATGTAACTATTAACTAAAGTTTCTATGTTAAACTTTTGGAATGCTATGTAATGAATTAGATCTCTTGAACTTAATTTGGTAATTATTCTATATCTTGTGGTTAGGTATATTAGTTCATTTTTCTTATTATGAATTCTTCCTTTTTGCTCATTTAGTCAATATTAGATAATTTATTTGTTTTTTATGAATTGAAATTTACTTAGAAAAATTCTAACATCTTTGAGAAAGTCTTTGGCCTAAACTTGATTTTCCTTAACTTAAGGAATGACCCCTGAAAGATGCCCAATCCAAAAGTGGTGGGTCACAGCGAGATCAAAGATTTCCAACGTTATAATCTTGAATGATCATTTTATTTACTTTATGTTTAATGAATGAATACTTATATGGTCATGTTGTTGTTTCTTTGAACATATAAACATAAGAAAGGGAAATAAAGTTGGGGAAAAAAACATGACTTGTGTTATGGATGTGATGATTATGATCTGGGGTGATCGAATTGAGTTTGAGAAATAATTTTTTAAAGTGTACATGTTTAATCGATAACTTAGGATGTTATAAATGTTGAGAAAACTCTGTCAAAATTCTTGTAGAATAAGAAAATATATTATTTCACTGATGTGATTAATGAATGTTTTGTCGATATATAATATTATTTCTCAAATCAGGGCTATTACAACAAACATTTCACATCTCCTCAAAATGACATCTCTTATTATATAGGATAAGGCTCCAATGAATAATAATTTGTTTTAGGTATTATACCTTTATTGCATGATGTTCTTGGAAAGCATAAAGATGCTAATGAAACACAACCATCTTGGGGAAAATTAATGTTATTGGGTGGATATTTTATATTATTCTTACATGTTGTTCCTGAAAGAATACGAGTGGAGATTGTTCATGCTTCTTTTACTAGCTCATCACTATTACCTAAATTTAATATTCTCACTCTCAAATAGAACATGTGAATCTCATTTAATGTTTTAAACGATGAGCAAAGAAAATAATTGTGATAGTTTGATGAGTGGATTCTTTTAATTAACAATAAAGACATATCTTACTTGCCTTTTTTCAAGTGATAGTGATGCGTACATGGTTAAGATTCCATGAGGTCTTTTACTTAACCATGATTTGACCCAATCATAGAAATTGTCTCATCTATATATCATTGCTTTGACAATGCCAATATTGACCCAAACTATTTTAAAGAAAAAGTTATCATCACTCTAAAAAATGTCACAGTGACTAAGATAAACGATTTTATCCTTGATAGTTCACCTAGAGATAAATATTTGTACTTAAGCAATGACATTGTCCGCAAATCATTTGGAGATAGTGAAAATGCTGATCTATTATACCTTATTGCATTTATTAATCAACTTGAATTCAATGACATCCCTTCACATACATTATCTTAAAAAATAGAAACACCAAACATGTTGTTACATGAGATAAATCCATTGGTTGGTCTATGTAATAGGACAAAACTTATTATTATCTAGCTTACCGAGAGGTTCATTGAAGCACAAATAATAACAGGTTCTAATATTGAAAATCATGTTTTCAATCCAAAGATTGTTTTTCCTGTTAATATTGTAGGTGTTTGTTCACAATCAAACGAATACAGTTTCCTATTACATCATGTTATTCTACTACAATTAATAAGAGATAGGGACACTTGTTAGATATCGTTGGAGTTTTATTTCAAAGAAAAAGTTTTCACACATGACCAACAATGTCGCTGTTTCAAGAGGCACATTAAATAAATAACTTAAAACTCATGTGGTTTTTAAGTCTTAAAACATTTAGAGATCATATGAATCCAATAAGAACAAGTGCACCGTCATGTATAGTTTTCTCTTCTGATGCATCTCCCTTCAATTTTAAGTCAAATATCATTCAACTTTTATCAAATTTCCATGACATAGATTTAGAAAATCCATACCTGCATTCGAGAAAACTCAAAGAGATTTGTAACATTTATAATAACTTAAATTGTAGCATGAACACTATTAAACTAAAGCTTTTTTCTTTTTTCTTAAAAGATAAAGCTAAAACATGGTTACAAAATCTTAGGTCAAGATCTATTTGTGCTTGGGATGAAATGCAACAACAATTTTTAAAGAAGTTTTTTTTTCTTCTCACCGAACAAACTCTTTAAAATGACAAATTACCACCATCACTTAAAAACCAGGAGAAACATTTTATCAGTATTGTGATAGGTATAAAGAGTTACTTAATATTTGTCCTCACCATGGTTTTGAAACATAGAGATTAGTTTCACACTTCTATGAAGGTTTAACTCCTAAAGATAGGCAAATGATGGAATTAATATGCAATAAAACTTTTAAAGATAAAGAACTTGATGAAGCAATGAAGTACCTAGACTTGTTAGCTGAAAATACCTAAAATTGGAACATTATAGGCACTTGTAAGGCATCGAGAAAAACTCGACCCAATACATCAAATGGGGCAAGTACAACTTTAGGGAAGATTATGACCTTTAGATATCATTAGAGTTTTTTTTTTCAAAAAATAAGTTTTACACATGGCTAGCTATATGTCGCTCTCTCAAGAATCATGTTAAATAAATGACTTGAAATTTATATGGTCTTTAAATATTAAAACATTTAGAGACCACATGAATCCAATAAGAACAAGTGCATCATCATATATAGTTTTCCCTTCTGATTCATCCCACTTCAATTTTAAGTCAGGTAGCATTCAACTTTACTAAATTTCCATGGCTCGATTTAAAAAATCCATACCTGCATTCGAGAGAACTCGAAGAGGTTTGTAATATTTATAATGACTAAATTATAGCATGAACACTATGAAACTAAAGCTTTTTCCTTTTTTCCTAAAAGATAAAGCTAAAACATAACTACAAAATCTTATGTTAAGATCTATTTGTGCTTAGGAGGAAATGTAATAATAATTTTTACAGAAGTTTTTTTCTTTTCACTGAACAAACTCTTTCAAATGACAAATCACCTCCTTAACTTAAAAACCAAGAGAAAGATTTTATCAGTGTTGGGATAGGTATAAAGACTTACTTAATACTTGTCCTCACCATAGTTTTGAAAAATGGAGACTAGTTTCACACTTATATGAAGGTTTAACTTCTAAAGATAGGCAAATGATGAAATTGTTGTGCAACGAAACTTGTTAACTAAAAATGCCTAAAATTGGAACATTATAGGCACTTATGAGACACCGAGAAAAACTCAGCCCCGTACATCAAATGAAGGTAAGTATAACTTTAGGGAAGATTATGACCTTCAAGCCAAATTTACATCTTCAGCTAGAAAAGTCAAGGCACTAAAATTGAAAAACAGTTGTCGCACGCCACTCGCGCGGCGTCGGCTGACAATTTTTTGTTATGCTTACTTTGATTCGTTCGTTGGAGTCGCCACCTAGTATTTAATTGAGGGCTACTAGGAAACCCGGGTGTACTAGTCTTGTTAGAGATTCATAGATAAGGGACTGGTTGTGATTAGGGAAGGTATTAGCACTTCTAACGCACCTTACTTGAGATAAGCAGCTTCGTGGCTTTGATGTGTTAAAGAAGTTTTAAAAATTTTATCTTTTCATCGGATATTAGAAATACGACTTACGTGTAAGTTAATAATTTTTTGCCTTGAGCAAATCAAAATATTAAATTCTTCTTTAATCTTTGCAATTTTATCATTAAAAAAACATCCATAAAAAACATACAAACACACACATACACTTTTACTATTCCTTTTTTTTTTACATCCACACTTCAAAATACAAATTCAAAACAACTAAATAAAAATTACATTACACAATTTCAAATTTACAAAATAGTCCCTAAAAAATCCAGGAATTGCAAAGAAACACTTCTAGAACTGCAGGAATAGCGGTGGCGTGTCTTCTCCACGCCGTGAGAAATGCCGGAAAAGCAGGGGTCAGTCACAGCTTCCTGCCCTCTTCCTGTCCTCGCCGGTGTGACCTGCAAAACACCCAAAAACGCAACAGGTAGTCGATTTTAGTTTTTCTTTCCTTTGTTTTCAAATCTACGTCTCTTTCTCTTTTTCTCCGTTTCGGATCTGCTTCTCTCTACAGATCAGTTCTTTTTTTTTCCCCTTCTCTGTTTCAGGTGGTCGGCTGTATGACCAAAAGGTTGTCAGCGACTGTGCTTCTGTTGTGTCTGGCCGGCGGAGATGGAGGAGAATGAAGTAGTATGTTCGTTGGCTTCAGTTGGCTTTATTGATGTCGCCTATGACTGCTGGAGCTGCTGCGGAGATGGGAGAGGTTGTTGGCGGTGTTGAGGCGGAGGAATGGATAGATCGGTGGGTGTCGATGTGGCTGCAGTGAAGGCGGTTTTGTTTTGTGTGTGGGGAAGAATGGACCGGCTATTAGGCTACTGGGTGGAGGAGATCGGGGAAGAAGAGGAAAGACGACTTGGGTTCTGTGAGAAGGGTCCAGCCGCTGGTCTGTGGGGGCTTTTGTTGGGTCTGGAGATGAGAATGGCGGCTGGAGGAGGGGAGCGACCTGAGTGGGCTGAGAGAGAATGAAAAATCGCCAGGAGGGTTGGCAAGAAGAAAGGAAACAGTGATGGAGGGGGGCGGCGGCTAAGAGAAGATGAGAGGAAAAGGAGGGGGGCGTCGCTCCTTTGAAAGAGATGGGTTTGGAGTTAGGGTTTTTTTGTATTTTTTCTAATGTTTCAAAATTGCCCTCCTTTTGTGTATGTTGTAGAAACTAGTATTTATAGGTAAAAATATTACTAA
Organism: Populus simonii; assembly: GCA_007827005.2. Lineage (NCBI taxonomy): Eukaryota > Viridiplantae > Streptophyta > Magnoliopsida > Malpighiales > Salicaceae > Populus > Populus simonii. Next base: position 17,368,326 of record CM017464.2, read on the forward strand.
GTTTCCAAACTTGGTCCCTCAATTTCTTTCTTTTTTTTGTAAATTTTATTTTTCTTATTTTTTTGGATTTTTCTTATCAACATCGACTCGAATGAGAAAAATCAGTGATTTTAAAAATAATACGTTAAAAGTTGAACGCATTCTAAAAACCTTTGAAAATTTAAATTCTTTTGAGACGATGCTAAAAATACTAAAAATTATGCAAATATGTTAAAAAAACATATTTTTTAGATTTTCATTGTTTTTCACTATTTTTGGATTTTTTTTCTAAGAATTTATCAAAACATGAGTAAAAAATTGGGTAGCAACAATAGTGGTAGTTTAAAATTTGTTCAAGAAAGTATATGTTAAATCTGTGAAACTAATGAACACGCAACCAATGATTGTCTAACTTTTTCATCTTTCAATGAATATCTTCATGAACAAGCCAATGCTTTAAATATTTTTCAAAGGCCAAACCCTAATCTATACTCGCAAACATACAATCCTGGTTCGAAAAATCATCCAAATTTGACTTGAAAGAGTAATAATAATAATGCATAAATTACATAGCCGCCCTTTCAAGCACACCATAATTTTAAAAAATCTTAAGGATATGCACCTATTTATGTTTCCCTCCAAAAAGGAATCTTGAGGAAACACTGCATGCATTCATTGAAAAACAAAAGTTAATCAATACTCAAAATGCTTAAACTATGGTAAATTTGAAAGACACTCTTGTAAAATTCACATATACTTTCAATTTTCAGGAGAAACATAGTTTTCTTCTCAACTGTAACAGAACCCCTAATGACAATAAAACTCAAGTGCGGGTAGCTTAGGGAGCTAAAACATGGTTCAAGTCAAATAAGTCATGACTCTTTGTAATGATAAGACTATTAAAAAACCTATTCTTAAACTTTGTGAGAAATATGATGAATCAATCTCTAAAGGTAAGGAAGAGGTTGAACTTAAACATTGTAAGGAAAAGACTAATTCCCCATCAGTACTTCCATTTCCTCGTGCGATGACTAATCTAAGGAAAGTGAGTCATAATAGGTACCCCCTTATCTAAATTTTTGAAGACTTGTGCATCGTGAAAAGACAACTAAATGTGAAAAAGGAAGCCCTTTAGTTGAACAAGTAAGTGTCATTCTTCAAAACAATATTGCTTTGAAATATAAAGACCATGATTGTCCTACAATTTCATGTTTTATTGGAGAACATAAAATTAAAAAAACTTTACTTGATCTTATAGCTAGTATGAATTTACTACGATATTCAGTTTTTTTAAGTCTCAATCTAAGTGAATTAAAACCAAATTTTGTAACTCTTTTACTTTCTAACATATCAGTAAAGATGCCTAGAGGATTGGTTAAATATGTGTTAGTATAAGTTGATCAATTCTTATTATTTTAGGACGTCCATTTTTTTTATAACTTCTAATGCATTAATTAATTGTAGGAATGAAGTGATGAAGTTATCATTTGAAAACATGACATTGGAAATGAATGTTTTTAACATTTTCAAGCAACCTATAGATGATTATGATTTACAATAAATGGATTTTGTTCAAAAATTAGTTTGTGATTAATTTGAAACTACTCTTAGTGAAATTAAAGAATTACTTTCAAGTGTTCAATCACCAAAACCATTACCATCTAATCTCAAGTACTCATTTTTTGGGAGAAAGTAAAACTTTTTTGATAATAATTTCTTCCAAACTTAATACACACTAGAAAGGTGTAAGTTATTACAAACTCTTAAAATACACAAAAATACATTAGGATGGACCATAACAAACATAAAAGGAATTAGTCCTTCGATTTGCACACACGAAATTTATTTGGAGAAAAATGCTCAACTCTCTATAGAAATGCAACGAAGGCTTAATCCTAATATGAAAGAAGTAATGAAAAATGAAGTTATTAAGCTTTTAGATAATGAAAATCATTTACTATATTTCTGATAGTAAATAGGTAAGTCCTACCCAAGTTACACCTAAAAAGTTTGGAGTGACTGTGATAACAAATAAGAAAAATGAGTTAATTTCAACTATGACTATTACTAGTTGGCGCATGTGCATTGATTATAAGAAACTTAATTCAATGACTAAAAAATTTCATTTTCCTTTACTTTTCACGAATCAAATCCTAAAAAGAGTTGCAGGTCATGAATTTTATTATTTTCTAGATGGCTATTCAGATTATAACTAAATTTAAATTTCACTTGAACATTAAGAGAAAACTATTTTCACATGTCCATTTGGTACTTTTACATATCAAAAGATGCATTTTAGGTTATGTAATGCACTAATTACATTATAAAGATGCATGCTTAGCATATTTAGTGACATGGTTGAATGTTTTCTTGAAATTTTCATGAATGATTTTTCTATTTTTGGTGATTCATTTGATATTTGTTTAACTAACTTGGAAAAGGTTTTGAGCAGGTGTGAAGAGAAAAATCTTGTGCTAAAATGGGAAAATGCCATATCATGGTAACAAACACTATTATACTTGATCACATCGTTTCATTAACATGAATTGAGGTTGAGAAGTCTAAAATTGAGTTAATTGCCAACTTACCAATACCAAAATCTGTTAAAGATATTAGATCATTCTTAAGACATGCTGGTTTTTATAGGAGGTTTATCAAAGACTTTAGTGTAATATTTAAGCCATTGTGTAACCCTTTCTAACAAAGGATAATATTTTTGAATGGACTGAATATTGTGAAGAAGCATTTGTTAAATTTAAAAACTTCCTTACTTCTACTCATGTCATTCAACCTTTTGATTGGTCATTACTTTTGAAATAATATGTGGTGCTAGTGATTATATCGTGGGTGCTGGTTTAGGACAAACAAAAGATAAGAAATCTTATGTGATTTAATATGTAAGTAAAACTTTAAATAATGCTCAAATAAATTATTCCACCATTAAAAAGGAATCACTTGCGGTAGTATTTGCATGTGAAAAATTTAGATCTTATTTTATTGGCTTACTTATTGTTTTTTATAGTGATCATGCAACATTAAAATATCTTATATCTAAGAAGGATTCTAAGCCTAGATTTGTACGGTGGATCTTGTCACTCCAAGAATTTGACGTCATAATTAAAGACAAGAAATGCACTAAAAATATTATCGTTGATCATTTGTTAAGATTGACAATAAAGTCAATATTTGATATCACACTAATAAATATACTTTCTTAACAAATCTTTAATTTTTGTTGCTACAATGCCTTGGTTTTCTAACATTATCAATTTTCTTGTAACATGAGATTTTCCAGCTCATTGGAGTACGCAAAACAAAAAAAAATGAATGAAGTGAAGAACTTTTATTAGGATGACCCTTACTCAAATATTTTCCTGATAAAATATTTTGAAGATGTATTCCCAATAATGAGATAATTAATGTCATTAAATCTTATCATTTTAAGCCACGTGATGGTCGTTTCTCGTAAAAAAGACGACTGCAAAAATCTTACAATATGAATTTTATTGGCTCACCATTTTCAAAGACACACATGCAATCTGTAAAAACTGTGAAAATTATCAAAAGATAGGATCTATTTCAAAACAAAACATGATGCCTTTAAATCTTATTCTTGTCATTGAAATCTTTGACTGTTAGGGTATAGATTTCATGGGACCATTTTCTCCATCATTTGATTTTTTGTACATATTAGTCACAATAGATTATGTTTCAAAATGAATAGAACCATCTAGGTGATGGCCCAGTGGTAAGAGCTTGGGATCAAGAGGTTTGCTCCCTCTGTGGTCTCAGGTTCAAGCCCTATGGTTGCTCATATGATGGCCACTGGAGGCTTACATGGTCGTTAACTTCAGGGCCCGTGGGATTAGTTGAGGTGCGCGTAAGCTGGCCCGGACACCCACGTTAAACTAAAAAAAAAAAATGAATAGAAGCAATCCTATGTCAAAATAATGATCACGAAACAATGATCAAAATTTTTGAAAGACAATATTTTTAGTCAATTTGAAATCCCTTGAGCAATGATAAGTGATGGTGGAACAAATTTTTGCAACAAGTCATTTGAATATTTAATGAAAAAATATGGAACCACACACAAAGTTGTCATCCCTTATCGCCCTCAAATAAGTGGACAGGTAGAATTTGTTAATAGAAAGATCAAATAAATCTTGTAAAAAATAGTGAACCCTAATCAGAAAGAATGGTATTTAAGAATTAATGATGCAATTTAGGCTTATCAAACTACTTTTTAAACATCATTAGGTATGTAACCTTATAGGCTAGTTTATAGGGAACCTTGTCACTTGCTTGTGAAACTTGAACATAAAGTTGATTGGGCTATTTAAACTTTCAATTCAAAACTTGATGATGCTAGCCAATTGCATAAGTTACAAATAAATGAATTTGAGAAAATAACAAATGATGTATGTCGCGGCGTGCATGGCGGGTCTGCCTCCTAAGTGTGTTGGAAAGGGGTTTTGGGTTTAATCATAAAATTATGATTTTGAAGTTTAAGATTAGCCACCTAATGTTATGGTTACTGGAAAACCTAATGGTTTGCGAGAGTCTAGGTAGGGATTGGCTATGCAAGGAAAAAAAATGCATCACCTTCAGTGCACCCTACCTAAGATTAAGCTACATTGTTGTTTGATTGTTATTCTATGTCGTGTTCCTATCCGTTGATCTTATTTAAGGTTCAAGAAAGATCTCTATTTGTGAGGAAGTTTCTACCTTATTGGGTTCAATACTAATCATTCTACTTATTTATTTATTGGATATAACTAAGTCCTGGCATTTTGAATGACAAACTAATTATAATGAGATTTTTTATATTTTGGTCAAACTTGACGCAGGGTTGCGGCCGCGATGTCATTTGGTGACGGCAGAGGCTATTGTCGTGCCTCTTGAGGAGGTTTTGTGTTATGTTGGGAAAAGAAAAGGTCTTGGGTTTAATCATAAAATTATAATTAATGTTCAAGAGTCGCCACCTAGTATTATAGTTACTAGGAACCTATGGTCTACGAGAGTTTGGGTAAGGGACTGGTTGTGCAATGGAAAGACGATTCACCCCCAGTGCACCCTACCTAAGGTAAGCTGCATTGTTGTTTGATTGTTATTCTGTGTCCGGTTTCTATTCTTTGGTCTTTTCTAAGGTTTAAGGTAGATCTCCCTTCATGAGAGAGTCTCTATCTTATCGGGTTAAATATTAACGACTCTAAAGTTAAAATTTAGCCTCATATTTATTTTGTACTCTGTATCTTTAATACCCGAGATGTACTTTATCGTGTAATTTTACACCTCAAGGATATTAAAGTCTACATCTGGACCTTAAAAAAGAGATTGAAAAGGGGTTTTTGACATTTTGGTCAAACCCTAATGATGATATTTATTTTTTGGATTTTCAAAAACATAAGAAAAATACAATTTTTTTTTGTCTTTTCAAGGAAATATGCTTGAAAAATCATAAGATTTTGGCCGTATGCATGAAAACAAAATAATTTTTTGTTTTTATTGAATTTTTTTGGAATTTTTTAGAAAACGTTTTAGAGAAAAACATGTATTTTAATACAGAGTCCGTATCTTACAGTGTAAGTATACAAACATAATATTTTTGAAAGGATTTTTGAAATTTTTTGGAATTTGTTTGTTTTTTTAATATATAATATTAATTAAATATTATTAAAACATGTGGGCTAAACTTAAAGGGTGGGCTGATATCTGCCCAATAGATTGTCTCTTCTTTTTTTAATTTTTGGGGCCGGCCGAACTCGACCCAGAATGTTGGGCTGGGCCAGATACGGCCCGACCCAACATCCACTACATGAGTAGTGGGTATGAATTATAATTCACGCCTACTGTTCACGCAGTGAACAGCTAGAAGAAGAAGAAGAAAAGGAAGGCTACCTGTCGTGCAGGTGGTCTGACTAAGGAAGACGACGTGCAAACAGTGGCAACGATGAAGAGTTGAGCTGTCAGAATTGTTGCTGCTCGCGTTGCAGGTACTGTTGCTATCGTGGTCGGTGCTGGGGTTGCTTACGGTTTGAGTGGCTGAGGAGAGAGTCGTCGCCTCTATTGCTACTAGTAAAGATGAAAGCCATTAGAAAAGGGTGGTTGTTGTTGTTGATTCCCAATTTTTGACCAACCTATTTGATAAAATTTTTGAAAAATCCAAAAATAACGAAAATCCAAAAAAATATATTTTTTAATATATTTGCATCGTTTTTAACATTTTTAGCATCGTCTCAAAAGAATTTAAATTTTTCAAAGATCTTTGGAACGTGTTCGATTTCTAACGCGTTATTTTTAAAATCACCGATTTTCCTCATTCGAGTCGATGTTGATAAGAAAAATAAAAAAAAATAACGAAAATCAAATTTACAAAAAAAGAAGAAGTTGAGGAACTATATTTGAGGACCAAGCAATATTTTACCTATAAATATAGGTCCACAACTCACACACAAGGGGGGCAATTTTGCACATTTAGAGGAAACACAACAAACCCAAACCCAAACCCTAATCCTATCTCTTTCCAAACAGTCACCCCCTACCCAGTTTTGATTTTTCTCTCCTAAACCAGCCGCTCAAGCCCCTTTCCCCCAGCTTTTTCCCTATCTTCTTCTCTTTTCCAGCGGCCGCTCACTCCCCTCATCCAAAAACAATATAGCCCCAGCCATATTCTCACCTCATCTCACCAGAGCTTTTCCTTCACAGTCGGTCTTCCCTCAGCCAATGTGAATGCCATTTCTGGCCGCTCCCTCATCCCTTCTCCCCTCAACCGCAAGCCTCCTTTTTAGCCACAAGACAGCCACCACATCACTCCTTTTCTCTTCTCACAACTCCCATTTCCACATATTTTCCCTCTCAGCTGCTCCCTTTTCCAGCCGCCAACTCACTAGACCAAAAAGAGGGCAGAGTCGTTCCCCCTCACTCTCTCCTCTCTCAGCCGGCCAAACAGAAAACCAACCCCTCTTCTTCGATTTTTCTTTCCTTCATCGGTGATATCTCCGCCTCAGCACCGCCACCGGCCTCCACCATAATCGACTGATAGCAGCCCGGCACAACGACGCCTACATAACCCAAATTGGTCCATCTTCTTCCTCCAGTAGTAGCCCAAACACAACGGTACCAATGACCCTAGATCTGTCTGCCATTCATCCTTCAACACCATCATCGACCAGTTTGCCCGACTGAGTCGGACCCTCCAATAGTAGCAACACACCACCTCGGCCTAATACAGAGCCTCCCCCTCACAGCGGATCTGCCATATGAAGACGAAGGAGAGAGAAGCAGGTCCAAAAGAGGAAGAAACAGATCTAAGAAGGAGAGAATCGACTGTGTTGTTGTGTTTTTATTGTTTTGCAGGTCATGGCGTCGCCGCCGGTATAGAAGGGAAGATGAGAAGAAGCCAATATCGACTGCCCTATTTCTAGGTTGCTTTCAAGGCAGCGCGTGAATCCACGCGCCGCCAGTGGCCGGGGCGCGTGGAGAAGATGCGCCGTCACTGTTCCGGTAGTGCAAAAGGCCTTCCCTGTAATTCCATATTCTTTTTGGGCTATTTTTGTAATTTTAAAATTGTTTAATGTACTTTTTATTTATTTTTGAATTTGTATAATTTGTATTGTGGATATGTGGATGTAAAAAAGAAAAAAAGAAAAAAAGTATAGTGAATGTGAATGTGTTGTTTGTCTTTTTTATGATAAAATTGCAAAGAATAAAGAAGAATTTAATATTTTGATTTGCTCACGGTTAAGGATTATGAACTTACATGTAAGTTGTATTTCTAATATCTTATGAAAGAACCAAATTTTTAAAACTTCTTTATCACATCAAAGCCACGAAGCAGCTTACCTCAGGTAGGGTCGTTAGATGTGCTAATACCTTCCCTAACCACAACCAGTCCCTTACCTGTGAATCTCTGACAAGACCAATACATCTGGGTTTTCTAGTAGCCCTCAATTAAATACTAGGTGGCGACTCCCAACGAATCAAATCAACAAATAAAAATCACCAAACCGACGTCGTGAGGGTGACGTGCGACAGAATGGCGACTCCACTAGAAAGGTACTGTTTCTGACAATATTGGACTAAACTTTGTAATGGTGGGTATACGTGCCTTAACCATTTATTGCAACGCCCCTATACTATCTTTACGAAGATTGTCACTGGGCAGATATGAGATCCTTTTGAGACCAGGTAGAAAACCTACCCATGTTCACATAATGAATAGAACCTGTCCTTAGGTTGTATGTGCTATCTTTATTCACATCAAGGCAAACCCTTTTTGAAGCATCTTGAACTCAAAACTTATGGGTGATACAATGATCGTCACTAAGAAAATTTTCATTGTAGAGTTTGAGCAAGAATCAAGATTCTTGTTTCATCATGCAAGAGTTACGATCATATGTCACCCCTCGAAGGGCGAGTTCATCATATTGATTACATGTTCATACATTTGTCATGCATGCACCAAATTGAAAAGTAGGTCCCCTACGAGTTTACAACACCTGATTTTGAGCGAAAAACACGAAAGATGAAGAGTGTGCTCGTCGTAACGTCCATTTTCAAGAAGAGTTGGAGTCTCTAAAGACAAGCTTGACTCGCCTCTAGCTTACTCGAGCAAACACTTATAAATAACTCTGGGGAAGTTCTTTCCAACCGACTCATCATCTTTGTTCAAACCCCAACAACGACTCAGCCCGAAAAAAATAAGGGGCAAATATGGTTAAGAGCCTCAACACAATCCAGAATTTTTGCAAAAGCTTTTGTGGGAAGGCTGATCTGAAGGGGAATTGCACCACGGTTGCAGAATGGAATCTGTTCTTGTTTTGTCCAAAAATAACTACCTCTGTTTAATCATGCCTTCAAAACTTCTTGATTTTTTGTTTGAACCTGTTTCAGTCTTGTTGGTAAGCTCATAATGCCACAAGATTTTCTCTGTCAAATTAGTCTTTCTTGTTAATAAGATCATGTGTTATCATGTGCTTAAAACATGCCTTCATTTTTTTTGTTGTTTCATGCAAATAACATATTAAGCATGAAACCATTGCACCAAGAATCTTTTGGTGTGTTTCCCTTTTCTACCAAAATTATACATGGTCGCGCATGTTCACAAGGATTTTTTTGGGAATTCAAAGTTTAGTACAAAAATAGAAATCATGTTGTTTGCATGTCCAAACAAACAAGTTCTGAAAATTCAAGTGATTCCTTAGAAAGGTAACCATACACCTAGAAAACCTGGAAAAAAAAACCATGAGATGACTCCAAAGTTGAGTTTTATTTGAATGAATAATGAGAAATCACTTTGCATACTCGCATGAAAGCAAGGCTTATCGATCCTAAATGCATGAGTTTGGAATGAAGAAAGGCAATCTTTGATAATCTTTTCACAGAGCTAAAATATATCATTTGTAGTCCCTTTTTGAGCCTAATGCTTTTTTTTTAGATAAATAACCTTGGCTAGGATCACACCTCATACTGGGGGCAAGTGCGAGAGGCATAGAAAAAAACCTCAATGATATGAAAAGTGCCTCAAACAACACTAGGGGACATAAAAGAAAATTTTCAATCATCAAAGGTGCCCAAACAAAGCTTGGGGGTATGAAGAAAAATCCAAAGGATCCAAAAAAAATTTGAGCAAAAAAAAACCAAATGAGATGCTCAACCAAATGAAGAAAACAAAAACAAAGAGAAAGAGCCCAAACCCAATGCTAAGGGGCACGATAAACCCTTTTGGAAAGACAATTTAAAACACAAAAGGTCAAGAAACAAGCACAAGTGATCCTTAATCTTAAAATCCCTTAAACACCTTTTGAGCTTGTAAATATCCTTTTTCTTCATAACCAATAACCCAAGCCTACATTACGTGCCTAATCAAGCCCTTTATGATCAAAGGCAAGCAATTTGGATTGCTAGGCAGTGCTTTCTCATGCGAACCAAATCATTATTCATGTAAATAAAATAAACGCTTTGAAAATCGGATCTCTGTAACCCTCAAATTAAATCTTAAACCATTTTCGACCAGCCAAATGTCACTTCATGTTTTTCTCCAAAAGCAAAACTAAAAAAGTTTTCATCACTTTTGAAAACCTCTCTATAGGAATCACTTGAATTTCTTCAAAATAAGTTTGCTTTGAATTGATGTCAAAATGATTTCTATGTCTGGAATAGCTTTGAAATTCCAAAAATTCTGCATGAAAACAACTCTTTGTCAAACCTTCCTTCACATAGCCTCATCCCCAAACCCAAATTGAACACTTGGGGGCATGATCAAGCTGGGGGGCAATCAAAAACTCCTGGTAGGGTTGGCTCCATGATTTCCTTTCTAAGAAAAATACCGGGCAAAATTGGCAACCCTTGCGATAAAGGGCGGAGGACAAAGAAGTATAATGATATCAAGTCCTTCATAGAGGTCAAGATCACAAGAGATGACTCGAGTAAGCAAGAACAAAAAAGCCATCGAAGTCTACTGACAACACTCCAACTTTTGAGAATAGAAATACACCATGAAGAAATGGGGACCTATATTTCTCAGGTAAGTATGCATGCATATTGATCATAATGCATTGCTTTCAATATTGTCAAATCGGTGTTACACCATCATCTCTTAAGTAGTGCGTTTTCTAACCCTACCTCATTTCAAGTGCACCTTTGAGCCCTCACTTCCTTTTGTGTACGCCTTTGAGCCACCATTTCTTAGGTAGTGCATTTTCTAACCCTACCTCCTTTCGAGTGTCCCTTTGAGCCACCATCTCTTAGGTAGTTCGTTTTCTAACCCTACCTCATTTCGAGTACGCCTTTGAGCCCTCACTTCTCAGGTAATGCATTTTCTAACCCTACCTCCTTTCGAGTGCGCCTTTGAGCCACCATCTCTCAGGTGGTGCGTTTTCTAACCCTACCTCATTTCGAGTGCGCCTTTGAGCCCTCACTTCTCAGGCCGTGCGTTTTCTAACCCTACATCCTTCTGAGTGCGCCTTTGAGCCGCCATCTCTTGGGTAGTGCATTTTCTAACCCTACCTCCTTTCAAGTGCGCCTTTGAGCCCTCACTCTTCCCTTTTTTCTTGGGTAGGTCACCCATTACAATGAGACCAACATTTTTCTAGGTAGGTCACCCATTACAACGTGACCAATTCTTCATGTTTTGTTATCTGGGTAGGTCACCCATTATAATGAGGTCATTCTTTCATTTGGGTAGGTCACCCATAACAATGAGACTACTCTTTCCTTTTTTCTTGGTTAGGTTACCCATTACAATGAAACCAATATTTTTCTAGGTAGGTCACCCATTACAATGAGACCACTCTTTCCTTTTTTCTTGGGTAGGTCACCCATTACAACGCGACCAATTCTCTATGTTTTTTTTATCTAGGTAAGTCACCCATTACAATGAGGTCATTCTTCCACTTGGGTAGGTCACCCATTACAATCAGACCACTCTTCCTTTTTTTTCACTTTAGTAGGTCTCACATTACAATGAGGCTAACATTTTTCTGGGTAGGTCACCCATTATAACACGACCAATTCTCCATGTTTTTTTTATCTAGGTAGGTCACCTATTACAATAAGACCACTCTTCCTTTTTTTTTCCACTTGGGCAGGTCGCCCATAAAATAGACCAGGGTAGGTGTGTGTGGGTGGTCGCCCCTGAAAATAGACCAGTATGAGTGTGTGTGGGCAGGTCGCCCGTGAAAATAGACCAGTGTGAGTGTGTGGGTTGGTCGCCCCTGAAAATAAATAACTTTTCTTCAAAAGGGGCAGGTCGCCCAAGATAATGAGATCATTTTCCTTTTCTTTTCTTTACAAAGCTTACTATGCAAAACATTGAGGAGTTTTGCTTCGTAAGTATTGTAAAAAGAGGGCATCTGTTGTTACCCAATTTTTGACCCACCTATTTGATAAAAATTTTGAAAAATCCAAAAAAAGTGAAAAACAATGAAAATCCAAAAAAATATATTTTTAATATATTTGCATCATTTTTAACAATTTCAATATCGTCTCAAAAGAATTTAAATTTTTCAAAGATCTTTGGAACGTGTTTGATTTTTAACGCGTTATTTTTAAAATCACTGATTTTCCTCATTCAAGTTCATGTTGATAAGAAAAATCTAAAAAAATAAGAAAAATCAAATTTACAAAAAAAAAAGAAGTTGAGAGACTATATTTGAGGACCAAGCAACATTTTACCTATAAATATAGGTCTACAACTCACACACAAGGGTGTAATTTTGCACATTTAGAGGAAACACAAAAAACTCAAACCCTAAGCCTAAACCTATCTCTTTCTAAACAACTGCCCCCTACCCGGTTTTGATTTTTCTCTCCTAAACCAGCCGCTCAAGCCCCTTTCCCCTCAGCTTTTTCCCGACCTTCTTCTTCTTTCCAGCGGCCGCTCACTCCCCTCATCCAAAAACAATACAGCCCCAACCATATTCTCACCTCATCTCACCAGAGCATTTCCTTCACAGCCGGTCTTCCCTCAACCACTATGAACGCCATTTCCGACTGCTCCCTCGTCCCTTCTCCCTGCAGCCGCAAGCCTTCTTTTTAGCTACAAGACAGCCACCACATCACTCCCCTTCTCTTCTCACAACCCCTGTTTCCACATATCTTCCATCTCAGTTGCTCCCTTTTCTAGTCGCCAGCTCGCCAAGACCAAAAAGAGGGCAAAGTCATTCCCCTTCACTCTCTCCTCTCTCAGCCGGCCAAACAGAAGACCAACCCCTCTGCTTATATTTTTCTTTCCTTCCTCGGCGATATCTCCTCCTCAACACCACCACTGGCCTCCACCATAACTGACCGATAGCAACCTGGCACAGCGGTGCCCACAGAACCCAAATCGGTCCGCCTTCTTCCTCTAGCAGTAGCCTAAACACAGCGGCGCCCATGACCCCAGATCTGTCTGCCGCTCATCCTTCAACACCATCATCGGCCAGTTTGCCCGACCGAGCCGGACCCTCCAGCAGCAGCGACACACCACCCTGGCCTAACACAGTGGCCTTCCCCTCACAACAGATCTGCTATCTGAAGAAGAAAGAGAGAGAAGCAGATCTAAAAGAGGAAGAAACAGATCTAAAAAGGAGAGAATCAACTGTGTTGTTGCGTTTTTGTTGTTTTACAGGTTATGGCATCCCCATCAGTGCATAAGGGAAGAGGAGAAGAAGCCAATCTTGACTGCCTTATTTCCCGGTTGCTTTCGTAGCAGCGCGTGAATCCACGCGTCGCCAGTGGCGGTGGCGCATGGATGAGACGCGTCGCCACTGTTCCGGTGGTGCAAAAGGCCTTCCCTATAATTCCGGATTGTTTTGGGGCTATTTTTGTAATTTTAAAATTGTTTAATGTACTTTTTATTTAGTTTTGAATTTTTATAATTTGTATTGTGGATATGTGTATGTAAAAAAGAAAAAAAAAAGAAAAAAATATAGTAAAAGTGAATGTGTTGTTTGTATTTTTTTATAAATTTTTTTTTATGATAAAATTGCAAAGAATAAAGAAGAATTTAATATTTTGATTTGCTCACGGTTAAGGATTATGAACTTATATGTAAGTCGTATTTCTAATATCCGATGAAAGAATAAAATTTTTAAAACTTCTTTATCACATCAAAGCCACAAAGCAGCTTACCTCAGGTAGGGTGCGTTAGGGATGTTAATACCTTCCCTAACCACAACCAGTCCCTTACCCGTGAATATCTGACAAGACCAATACACTTGGGTTTTCTAGTAGCCCTCAATTAAATACTAGGTGGCGACTCCCAACGTATCAAATCAACAAATAAAAATCGTCAAGCCGACACCGCGCGGATGACGTGCGACAGTTGCTACTGCTGTTATTGAGGTTGTAGTGACAGAGAAGGAAGAAAGGTGAAACAGGTCTGCATGAGAGAGAGAGGGGGGGAGCTGCGGTGGCTCCTGGTGGCCGGATGGTGGTTTGGGTAGCTACATGTGGTGGAGCTGGTGGTAGCGTTGCTTGGAGGTTGGAACGATGGAGAGAGAGAGAGAGAGAGAGAGAGACACACACACACAGTAGACAGAGAGAAAAACAGGGGAGGGAGGCCGGTTTTTTGGCCAAATTCAAATCCAATTTGCTTCTTGCTTAGGCCATGAAATCCATCCCTATTTATAGGGGATGGAAGATGGTAATCTTGTCTTCACATAGAAAAAATTCCAGCCCTTGATTTTGTTGGTGAGGATCCCAACCGTTGATTCAAAGTAGACACCAAGAATTGTCAAATCTAACAGTTCAAGGTTGCCTGAGATGGCTACTTTAGGCCGGTGTCGGGGTTGTTTTGATGATAATAAGCCTGAACGGACCATACTCGGGGATAGAGAGATGTCAGGTGACTGTTTTGGTTCATGTGTTGTCAATTTTGGTGGATATATGAGGCATTAAATGTTCCTGAAAAGTAGCCACCCGGACAACATTCTCGGGCAAAATAGATTTAACTTTTCATCAATTAAATCCTTTAGTTTGACCCAAATTTATTTAAATATAATTAAACTTTTAATTTGGTCAATGATTAAATTAAATTGGCCTATTAAAAATCTAATTATGTTCTTGTGTTTAATTTTTATGCAGATTCGTCTAATAATGATTTAATTTGACCTTAAATCTGCATTGTCTCTTCAGGTTTGAGTATAATGGGGTACAATTAGGCTCCCAATTTATTTAAAATTGCAACTTGATCTTCCTCTATATTTGAAATCCTCTTAACTTGCTTTTGCTAAAATACGAGTCCTCTTGCTATTATTATTTATTTATTTTAAAAAAGGGTAAAATTTAGGGAATAACCCAAAAAATTTAAAAATTCATAAAGCAAGAATAAGAGTGTTTCATGACAAGAAAATCTTAATAAAGACATTTGATGTTGGTTAAAAGGTTTTGCTTTATTATTCTCAACTCTAGTTATTTCCTGGAAAACTAGGATCAAAATGGAGCGGTCTATTTATTGTGAAATATGTGTATCCTTGTAGGGCCATTGATATTGAGAATTCAAAAAATGACAATGTTCTTAAGATGATATAATATACTTTGATAATTTTCCTAGTAAAAATGAATCCATTGCTTTGAATGATCCTATTTATAAAGATTGATTTATTTTTTCTCATATTGTTTTTGTGTTTATTTTTGGTGTGATTTTTGTTTCGCTACTCTCTTTTAAATCCTGGTTAAATGGCAGATAACGGTACTTTATGACTCTCAAGTCAGTTCTTTCAAATTCCTATGATAATTGAAAATAGACACGTCTAAAAAATAGACACCACTCTTGAGAAATTGAAAATGTATTTTCTCATTTTGCCTAAAAATATGATAACATAAATTTACCGTGCTAAGTATGAGAGATTGAGGTTGTTAATTTACCATGAAATTTCTAAAGATATTCACTAGATAATTGAAGCAAAGGTTTGATTATTAGGTGAGTTTTTCAAAAAAAATTATTTCACACATGTATAGCATATGTAAAAACACTTTTGCAAAGAAATATCATGTGAAACGATTGAAAGTTTATCATAGATGTGTCAGATGCACTTGTAATGCATGATGTTGTTCTTTAGGAATGATATCTATAAACCATAAAGATAAAATGCAGTTCATTATAGATGATCTGAGTAAGGAGTCTTTATATAATCTTCTATTGACTCCTCAAATGCATCCTAATAAAGATGTGCATCGTGTAAGTCATGATTTATGGCTCCATTTTCATAATGAATATGCTAGACATAAACTTAGGAATTTGACTAAAAAAGACATTGTTTGTCAGTTTTTAAGAAAACTAGATGAGAAGCTTATCCTTGATCCATAGAGGGCATTTAAGTTGTTCTTGTACGTAAAACCACAAGAAGATGTGAGCCACAATCGCAACTACTTGTACATATACATGTTTTG
Source organism: Populus simonii (assembly GCA_007827005.2). Classification (NCBI taxonomy): domain Eukaryota; kingdom Viridiplantae; phylum Streptophyta; class Magnoliopsida; order Malpighiales; family Salicaceae; genus Populus; species Populus simonii. Next base: position 17,384,181 of record CM017464.2, read on the forward strand.
ACACAAATAAAAAAATTTAAAAAAAAGCTCTAGTTAGCCTATCCATATAAGTGATATGATTGAATTTCCTTTTCCATATCTATAAAATCTTCTCACATTTCCCTTTATTTTTATTCAACCCATACATTCAAAGAGAATGGGAAAGAAAAAGGATTTTTAGAATCAACAAATGATTTTGGTTGGGTATTGGCTTAAAGAAAGATTCATTTAATGTGTGGGGGAGACAACATTGGATTAATATGGAGTGTGTCAACATTTGCATTCTCAAGAGGCAGTTAAGTTTTAGGTATCATCCCAAAAGCTTTAGGCAAAGAGAACATTATTAGAAAAATAGTTAGAGAAGGACTAAAGGTCTTGACAATGTCTGGACGAATAACTACAATGGTTAAATATCTTGACGCCTTTATTTCCTTACTAGATGGTTTGGGCATATTATAATAGACATTTATCAAAAACCTTTATGTTTGTTAAATGTTAATGGTTTTTATAATAATTTATAGTCTTTTCTTGATCATGTTGTGTAATAGAGGTTTATAGTACCTTTGGCACAACAAATCATAATATCTGCTGCAACTGCTGAATATTAATTGATCAACTACAAACTTTCATCCTTAAAATTAATCCATCCATGAATCAAATAGACTAGTCAACCATGGAAAGTCGTAAAAAGCATATATGGAATTTGAGTTTTAGAGTGTAAGTATTTATCTTTTTTTTTACACATATCATATTATTTTCTATTTTGTTATTTATTTTGGTTATATTTGTTTAAGTGTGTTTCATGTTTTTCAGTAATTGCTATTTCAAGTGATGTTTTTGATACTCTACCATTCTAACTTTAAACATTGAGGATAATGTCTCATTATGGTTGGGGGAGAGGATAATTGACATAGTTGGAAAAAAAAACCTTTCTTCTTGATGTTATTAAAACCATTTGATAGAACTGTTATTGTTAAGATGACAGAGTAAGCATGAACTCCACTCTTGAGATGACTTTTGAGATGCATCATAATAAATATTTTAAAATGGTTATTTGCAAAATTAATAACAAGGTTTTATCATACGCTTCTTTTTGAATTATTCAATTTATAAACTCTCATACTATTATCACTTAATTATACCCATATATATTAAGTATTCATAAACTATCTTTTTTCACACACACACACACACTTTGACATGTGATTATGGGTTACAAATTGGATTGTTACATTATTTATGCTTTTTTATCAAAGGTAGCAACTAAATCAATGAGAGATTATATAATAATAATAAAAAAAAAAAATGCATAGATAAGTTTGGTTTCATAGTCTTTTTAACCTAAGCAATTAAGCTGAAAGAGGTGTGTCTTAACACCCAATACCCTAAAGTCAACGACCTAGAAGTTATTGGCTCATAACTTGTTACATGTGTTGAGAAGAAAGTTTAAGGGAATTAAACATTGCATTATCTACATTATGTATTTGCAACCCGATTTATTAAACTTGTATGGGTGTTTCAACACCTAAGCCCCAAGACCAACTATTTTAGGAGTCATTAGTCTAAAGCACTGTGTTATTCTCCTTTATAACATGCTCATTGTTTTTTTATTGATAAACACATAATATTCTAGCTTATACTTATGCTTGTTGTTAAGAGGTTGTTTGACGTTGCATTTCAACAAGTATTTGTGTGTGTTTTAAAGGGCATTAGGCATGAAAAATCGTTAAATTGATGTGTTTTAGAGCTTTTCAATGATTTTGATGTGCTCATATCAAAAATAAAAATATATATATATAAAAAAATTATTTTGATACATTTTCAAGCGAAAAGCACCCTACACCACAATACCAAATACACACTAAAATGTTCTTGGACGGCTCAAAACAATTCAACCACTTGAGCATATCTTAATTTGTGGTCAGAATCTTGAAAAAAAAAAAGAGAACATACTCGAGAACATATCGATAGTCTTTGTGGTCCATTCATTTTATTTTATAAAACTTTCATTGCACACTTTCTAATTTCTTATAGAGGTGATGAACTTGGCCTTACTCTATAGGGCGATAATGTTAGAAGTTTTGACGAGAGTGCTGCTCACAAGCTGTAATCTCTAACCATTGTTGTTTTTGTTGGCTTTTATCTCTTCGAGTTTCATGGTAAATCCCTTCACCTTTGAATTGAACTTTATTAAATAAATTTTCCACCATTGCTTGCAATCTTTGCTCTCTTGTGTGTTTGCTATTCTTTTCTCACGTATTAATCTTTTTGTTTCGCGCTTTGCTTACCTTAATCAAGCCAGCCAAACTTGAATAGCACAACTGCTTCTCTTTGATACTTCAATCCTGATATACCAGAGCTTTTAGCATACATGCATTAGTACGTCTACTTTACTATATTAGTTGCTCTTTTAACATATGTAATTATTCTTCTTTTTCATATCAACTAATTGCTTCTTTCATATTACATCATTAATTTCAGTTAGTTCCCTGTTGAGATTCATTAACTCCCATCATCATCCTTATGATCTCTTTGTGGCTTGAAAGTTAAATTTAGTGGGTATAGAAGAAATGCTTTGAGGGATGAATATCACTATCTTTAAGGTATTAATTGCCCTCACAATATTTATTGTAGACTTAAAGCAATGTACCTTTAGGATACAACAAAACCTTAAAACTTATAGACAACAACTTCTATAACTTTCTTAAGAATTTCTGTTTTGTTTTTTTTATAAATATAAACAAAAAGATTGTAAAGAAAAATCAAAGAGACAAGAAGATTGTTTTCTAATTGATTTATACCAATATCAAACTGATATTTATAAGAAAAATAACATCATTTCATATTGATGTGTCTATAGTGTCGCGGGGCGACGTCGGGTGGCTGACACGTTTAAATGATAAGCCTTCTGAGAGGTTATGTTGGGAAGGAAAGCGTTTTAAGTTTAATCATAATATTACGATAAAGGTTCAGGAATCGCCACCTAGTATTAAGGTTACTATAAAACTTATGGTATGCGAGAGTCTAAGTAAAGGACTAATTGTGCAAGGAGAAAACACATCACCCCCAGTGCACCATACCTAAGATAAGTTGCATTGTTGTTTAACTGCTTTTCTATATCAAGTTTCTATTCATTGGTCTCGTTTAAAGTTCAAGGTAGATCTCCATTCGTGAGAAAATCTCTACTTTATTGGGTTGAAGTCCTAACCATTCTAAATTCCAAATTTTAGCATCGCATTTATTTTGCGTTTTATATCTTTAATACCTGAGGGTGTACTCTATTATGTAGTTTTACACTCCCAAATATTAAAGTATACATCTAAACCGTAACATAAAAAAAACAAAATGATTGGTGAAGAGTTTTTGATATTTTGATCAAATCCTAATGGATAATTATAAACTGGTTATGATATCCATTTTTTTGCTTTTTAAAACATGAGAAAGATGCAATTTTTATATATAAAAATATGCTTAGAAAACTTTTTAGAATCTGGCTGTATGCATGAAAAAAAGAACATATTTTGTTTTTTTAAAAGGGAAAATTAATTTAAAAGTTTTGAGATTTTTTTTTTGAATTTTTAAGTTTTTTTAAGAAATGTTTTGGAGAAAATCAAGTATTTTAATATCGGATCTGTATCTCATAGTGTAAAAATACAACCCAATATTATAAAAAAATGGTAGAAAAACACATGAGAAAATCAGAATTTTTTTTGGAATTTTTCATTTATTTTTTTATAATATATAATAATATAATATTATTTTTTATATTATATTATATTATAAAATATATGGGCTAGGCCGCCATCGGGCTAATAATTCTACGCTCCTCACATTTTTTTTTTTTTTTTGGGCTGGACCCGATCCAGCCATATAGGCTGGGCTAGAATGGGTCCAACCCAAAATGGAAATTAATTAAGCAACCACTGCATGCAAATTTTGCATGCAGTGGCTGATGAGGGGAGGGGGCAAAAGGAAAAAAAAAACAATAGGGAAGGCTTACCTTGCTGAAAAAGTGGCAGGCAACGTTCCTGGTGTTGCAAGGAAAACCGATGAGTGGTTATTGGTAGAAACATTGGTTGAGGCGCAGCGAATGAAGTGGCCAAAGTGGTGGAAAGAAAAAAAAACTGGGCAGAGATGATTTTTTCTCAACTTTGGCTTCTCATTTCTCCTCTTTAAGATTATGAAATCCACATCTATTTATAGGGGGTGGAAGAGGGACACTTTGTCTCATATGGTGCCAAATCTTGGCCCTTGATTCGACCTAAAAGGATCCTAACCGTCAATTCAAATTGGCTATCATGAGCTATCAGTTTTGTTGCAAAAGAGGGGCTGGTCAGGTTGGTCACTTTAGGATGGTGCCAGCGCCGTTGTGATGTCAATCGACCAGAACTGATCATACTAGGGTGTAGTCAGATGTCAGGTGATCATTTGCGTGTATGTTTTGTCCAATTTAGTGGAGAGATGAAGCATAAAATGCCTTGGAAAGGTGGCCACTTGAATAGCCTTTTCAACTAAAGTCTGAGAAAAAGATGAACAGTCTTCTAAAAATGATGCCGTTTTGGCAAATTGCATTTTAGTCCTTTGATTTGTGATTTATTCTTAATTACACTTCTTATTGGCTTCAAACTTTCAATTTTGTGCAATTTTACCCCTGATGAACTTCAATTTAAGCCCTAAATTTTAGCGTCCTTTTCATTTTGGTCCGTGGTCTCGGATTTCTTTAATTTAACCCTTAATTGATTGTTAAACTTTTAAATTTCTTCAATTTCACCATTGATTTCAATTGATTGGGTCCTAGAGTTCGACGCCTTTTGCAATATGATCATTGGCTGTGAATTTCTTCAATTTAGCCCTTAATTGACCCCAAAACTTTGATTTTCTTACAATTTTACCTCTGATTTCAATTAATTAACTTGGTAAAAATTAAATTTGGTCTCTTAAAATTTCAATCTTCTCAATTAAGCCCAAATTGAACTCTCAAACTTAATGTTTCATCAATTAAGCCCTTAATAAAATTAATTTGACCCATTTAAAGTATAATTAAGTCCTTCCACCTAATTAAATCCTTCAATTAGACTCAAATTAATTCTTAAACATAATTAAACTTCAATTTGGCCCGTGATTAAATCAAATTGGCATATTAAAAATCTAATTGTGTCCATAGGCTTAATTTTTATGCAGATTCATCCAATAATAACTTAATTTGACCTTAAATCTACATTGTTTCTTTAGTTTTGGGTAAAATTGGGTATAATTAGGTTCCCGATTTCGTCCAAAATTGCAGCTTGATTTTTCTATATATTTGGAATCCTTCTTAGCCTGCTTTTGCCAAAATATCAGTCTTCTTACTATTTTTTTATTTTTGACTTTTATTTTGAAAGGAAGAAAAAGGTGAATTTAGGGAATAACCTAAAAATGGGTTATGAGATATAGAATTTAAAGGCACGCCTCTTTATACCAATATGTCTGTAAAATTAAAAAAAGATAAACCTTCAGATAAATTAATTGAATAACTTGGCAAAAGATGTCATGCATAATTAATTAATTAATTAATTCTAAAAATAAAAAATATTTATTTTACATAATGTCAAATCTCAAGTGCCCAAATGTCAAGTGTTGTGTGTGTGTGTGTGTGTATTTGGCTTTCACTCTAACATCCAAATCTATTGATTTAGTGTCCCTCACATTATAAGATACAACAAAATCACTTACCTTTTCAATGTGAGATAAATTAAAATAATGAGATTGAAAATCAAAATAAAAAATAAATTAGAGAGCAACCTAAATTTTTTTATTGTAAAGCTAAATTGAAAAGAAAATTAACTTTAACAAAAAAAATCAAATAAATAAGGAATAAATTGGAAAAATAATACACCATAAACTTGGATTAAAGAATTAAATTGAAAACCAATAAAACTTTTATAAAATAATCAAGGAAAAAAATTGTAAACAAAATAAATAAGGGCTGAGTTGGAAAAAATAAAACATGATAAATTAGAATTGAATGACTAAATTGGATATAAATAAAATTTGTATTAAAGGGTCAAGAAATAAAACCATACTAATAGACCAAAAGACCCCTGCACCCATGTTTTATTTGTTTAGGTTTCAAGGCAAATTTTCTTTTCAATGTATTTTAAAAGTTGAAAGAATTAAAATACCCTTACTTTAATAGCTTAAAAAATTTGATCTAAATGGTAATGAAATCATTTTCCTGTTAAAAATAATAATAAAAAAAATCATGTACACCTATGACAAATTACAAATGAAGAAGACTGAAATACTCCTACCCATAGCCCTTTTTTTCAAAAAAAGTTTTGTTCTTTGAGGGTTATAATAGTCACTGTACTGTAGCGTAAAATAAAGGTGCATCCAGTGTTTGCTGCATGGTTTCTTCCACACCTTTTTAGAATTTTTGTTAATAATTCAACACCCAGCAGGCTATACAGAAGACGCTTTTGGCCTGTTTATCACACATTTCTCAAAATTCTCTTTTAACGTTTATGAAGGATCATCGAAACATCTATTGTACAAGATAACAAAACCCTTCAGATACAATTAAATTCACTAATCATTTAAAAATTTAGAAGCAACAGTATTGTACGCCATGTCAACTTCCTCCTCTGTCATTTCAATTGTTTCATCGCTGTCATACTCTGCTGCATCACCAGTGACGGCGTTTGTCCTTTTACTACTCCCACTTTCATCACTTTTCAACCTTTGTGTCTTATTCTTTGAACCATCTAAACTGCTAAGTTCTGCTTCATAGATTTCTTTACATGCCTTCGCCTTCCTGCAAAGATCTTCCTTTGAAAGAGAAGATGAAGCATTTCCACCATCTACAAGCTTGACCATCTCCTCAACTGCGTGAGGGACAACATTCCACTGATCTGTTATTTTCCGGACATCCTAAGCAGACAATAGTGACAAATTTTAGAGCGGTATTCATAAATGTTAGCCAAACTAGAATGCATAGTTCATCTTTGCTGGTAACACTAAACAAGTTTCACTCAGAACTAGTACAAGGATTGAACTGATGATGAATTTCTGAAGGGAAATCCACTATCAGTTCTGGAGAGAAAAGTTGTATTGAAGTAAGAGTGATGAAATCACGATCCTGGTGTGCAAAGCAGAACAAATGGCCTGACCCCTTCCCTTGGGTCTAGAATGGAAGGTCAATATAACCAAAAATCTACAAAGGGTAACAGTGCTAGCAATGCAATGCCAGCATTCATCATAACTGAAAAAATATTAAGAATTCTAAAACATTTCTATGTAAATCATCCAAAAAAGTATAGAAAGGGTAAATGATCTGCAAAAGCAAGGTGGTTTAAGCAAACTGTCTACGGAAAAAATTACAACTATTTAGAGGACCGCATTTAAAAATCACAATGAACTGAAAAGCCAAGTGCATTTTTCTATGAGCAAAAGCAAAAACATCAGCATTACTAATTAATCAATTTATAGGATTTGCCTTAAAATATCTTCACTCACCACGAAAACAGCCAGTATTTTCAATGGAAGGAGAAGTGAATTAAATCAGAATAAAATTTCATGTGGATTTGAAGAGTGTCATTGTCTATGAGAAGATTATACCTGATTTTGTTCAAGGAAATCTATGGCATCTTGTAAGCAAATTAAGATGCCTTCTGCAGCTATTTGTTTAATCTCGCTTGGCTCCGGCTGTTGAAAAGGAAAACTAAAATCAGGTTCCTAGAATATATTCTGCACAACTTGCACATAAATAAGCTAGAAACGCAGCAGGGTTAGGCATGTTTTGACCAGCTTAAAATAATAATGAGTGAAACACAAAGCTACCTTCATATTCATATGTGACACATCTGCTCTAAACAGATTTCATTTTTTCCCACATTCAAGAAAACTCCTGGTGAACCAAGAAAAGCTTTTGCCAGATCAAGTTGTTAGATGTCACTTACCTTTTCCTCTTGACTCTCCAGCCATGAGATGGTTCTATTCAAATCGTCAATAACCCACTCCTTCACTTTAGAAGGAGAGAAGCACTCTTTAGTGGGATTAGATGCTCTAACCTGAGAAACATGTCACAGCAAACAACTAAATACTGGTGGCAGATGTAAGAATTGTTGAAAAAGAATTAAAATGTCACGTATATACAAAATTTCTCTATCATACTGGAATGGTTGTAATGCAAGGAAGGCTTGTTGCAATTCCCTCATCAGAACACTAGTATACTACACTAACCTTGTAGGATGTAGAGGCAGTTGGCTTTGAATGCAACCCGCTTTTGACCTGTTTCTCAGATTTTCTTGGTGGGGATGCCTTTTGATCTGAATTGCAAGCAATCTTTGTGTTCAGACTAAATGACGGGAAAGGGGGGTGACTCCCAAAACATAATGTGGAGAAAATATCAAATACATGTTAGAGTGTTTGTTTCTGTGGTTTGCTTCAGCTTTTGAAGCAAACCACAGAAACAAAACGTTTGGTAAAATATAAAACGTTCTTTAATATGTGTGGGACCTACTATAATTTACGTTTCAAACGCAGGTTAACCGAAGCAGCATCAATCTGCTTCTTATTATCCTTTGTCGGAATCATGACAAGAATGCATAAACAAGTTATTTGTTCAATATGCTAAAAGCATTCAAGATGTGTGATACTGAGAAATAAGACTTAAAAGAAAGTTTATCCCTTGACAAAAATATTTGGAAAAAGGATAGAGATTACATTACCACTGCCTCTTTCGTGAGAAATATTGGATTTCCGCCAAGGTTTCCCAGCATGCATAAGATAACTATCAATTTCAACTAGCTTCTTTTGGCTGTAACACTCTAGTATCCATTCCTGTGGCAAACATACGACAAACAAAGCATCGCATCAAATTATTGCTAAGAACGAATAAACAAAGTATGAAATGGAATATAAAAAAGAAAAGGCTGCTGATTCAGACACCGCAAACGCATATACTAGATGCAGCAACAACCTTCTTAACAATGGTTCCACAATCCGCCTCAACTTGTCGAAACTTTGGAGTATTTGAGTAAGCACAAACCAAGAGAGTGCAATCTGAGGTCCAGTCTGGTCGATACTCCGCTCCCATTTCTAAAGCCTGGGACCGCAATGTAGCACGCTCAGGATTAACAAACCCGGACAATACAAACACCACACCGTCCTGCCAAATCAAAGCATACATTATAATCATTATTAATAAAAAGACGTCATATGAAACACAAAAGTCACATCATTAAACCCATCAATGAAGCCATAAGCAATACCAGAAGTTTAGATTGTTCGTCTTCGGCAGAAGTTGCTGCTGCCTTCTTCCCATGAGATTTATTCTCATTGTCTTTGGAACTCATCCATGAAGGAAGATTTCGCTTTTCACTACTACCCCCTCCACCACTTCTCTTTGAATCCGACATGATTCAAATTAATATAATAACGATCTCTCCCGTCTCCTTCCACTGCACAAAAATCTTCAATTTCTCAGAAGCATGTATATATGTTTTTTGCTATCAAAATCAGAATCTAACTGGCATTGTAAACATGTACTTTCATGCTCAATTTGGACAAAAATAAGCACAACCAAATCACAAACTCCAGTAATTAAAGCTCCTTGGCAACTGATGGACAGATAAAGAAAACAAAACTAGTGATTTTGGAGAGTTAAAGACAAAAAAAGGAATAATCAAACTTACAGGGCAAGAGAGGATACTACCTTTTCTTCCTCCTTACTCTTTCCTGTGTCAGTCAGGCCCCGTACAGAATTTGGGGGTTTTAACTTTTAGGTGGCTTTTATTTTTTTTATCCCGACAAGTTTGGGATCTCTCATCGAAAAACAATCTTTTTAAGACAAATATTAAGTAGCAGGAATGTGAACAGCGAAGTGGACGTGCCGGAGTGGTTATCGGGCATGACTAGAAATCATGTGGGCTTTGCCCGCGCAGGTTCGAATCCTGCCGTCCACGCTGTATTTATTTTTTAATTTAACTTTTAAAAAATTGTCTAAAACAAAGGGGCTACACGCTACAGTCTCCAGTGGTGTAAACACGCAATCCATCCCGCTCGCTCTGTCTTTTCGAATCCAACGACTAAAACTAGCCCACCCACATTCCACTTCTTTTCTTCTACTCTCTCTGCAAATTTTTTTTTAAAAAAAAACGATGAACTTGGAGGATCCTCTGCAGAGATACAGCGGATTGTCTCTCTTACACAGATCATTAGGTTCTCTTTCGAAGCCTCCTTGTGACCCCGATCCTCATCACGATGATGATCTTCTCTCCGCCCACAATTTCCTCAAATCCCTGGTACTTCCCCCACTCTTTCCTTTTGTTTAGGGATTATTCTTCACTTCCTCTAAATATTCACTTCAATGTTTCATTTTCTTATATAGAATTTCCTCTATTTTATAATTTGTTCTTCTTTGTCTACTCGTCTAAGTTTGAAGTGAAAGCGCCTGGCTAACATTTTTCTTCAATTTTAGCCTAACGAGATGCGGCGTTTTTCCTTACTATCAGCTTTTTTTTTCAGAAAGGATTTCTAGGCTCAGATTATAGGGTTTTATTTGTGGAATTTGGTTTTTTTACTGCTGATTTCCTTTTATTTTTGCCTGAGAAATTGTAGCATTTGTTCCCATCTGTTGTAATTTTGTGAACTTTGTGCTCAGTTTAGGCTTCTAAGAAATTTTAAGTTTTTATTTTCTTTCTTTAATTTTTGTTTATTATAAGCTTGGATTTTCGAATTCACTAACTTATTGATAATGTGTTTAATTTACAGCCTGTCAAAAATTCTGATAAACTAATAGAGCAGGCGAAAAGTATTTTAGATGCTACTTCAGGACTTGTCAATGCGGACTTGCCAAATGATGCAATGCCTGAAGATAAAATTGAAGTTGTTGTTCAAAAGGCCGCGGAAAGTCCCCGGGCACGAAGACCGGGTTTAGGGCGTAAGCGTGCTCGGTTTTCTTTGATTCATAATTCAAGGTAAAGCCAGTTTACATCTCTAAGAAAATAGAGTGAAAGAAGTAAAAGGAGGTTATAGTTTTATAAAGAATGATATAAATAATATATTGGATCTCAAGCCTGTCCTTTGACATAGCATAGAGTCTTGTATTTGATGATTAGTTCAAATCTCACTATTTTTATTTTATTTTTTAATTATAATTATAATTAATTAATAATAAGTGGACTTCTACAAATTTCAAACCTAAAAACTTAAACTTGAGAAAGTGTTTTAGAGAATAATAATATAAATCATATTTTGGGACCTAACCTAAAAGTTTTTAGATTAAAATGTTTCTTTAACACAGTTGGTGTTTAATTTACATTGAAGGTGGTTTTATTGAGTACTAAATATAATTATTATAATTATCATGTCTTGATTTGCAGTCAACCTAGTGTGATTTTGGAACCAACTTTGGATATGGATAACCTGAAAGACCCAGAGCAATTCTTCTTGGCTTTTGAAAGACTTGAAGGTCACTTGCACATTGATTGTTGTTGTTGTAGTTGTTGTTGTTGTTGTTGTTGTTAAGTTTTTTGTATTGAAAGAGTAGCTTATTATGTGATGATTGCTGTTCAGATGCTAAAAAAGAAATGGCAAAACAGACAGGTCGTATTTCAATTGGTTCCAATCAATCCAGTATGGCAATGGCTCCACGGCCTCGTCGACCTGGAATGCCTGGGTAAGATTAATGTTTATTTCTTGGTTATATAAATGACATTATATTAGCTAGCCATTTCTGCATGTGTTTCATCCCTTTTGTTTCTAGCTTGGCCATATCACACAGCATTTTTCTACATTTCAGGAGATCTAGGACAGTTAAATATCAACATCTCTATCCAACCATGTCCTTCCAGGAAACTTCTATAGAAGACATTCTTAGTCCATCTAATCCTGGCTCACAACAGGAAACAGTCAGTCAAGCTGTTGCATTACAACTAATGGAATCAACAAATGTTGCCTTAGAAGAATCAGAACTAGCTGGTGAGTGGCTTCTTGTTCAGGAACAAGGTTGATCAACTCTAAATTGATTTTCTCTCTTTGAAGCTATGATGTACAATAGAAAATCCTGCATTCTTTTTCCTGGATAAAATGCCTGGTGACATTTGTAATTATTTCCATTTAGCGTCAATGGCCAAGGCTGAGAAAAGGGTAGATAAACTTCTAGATGAGTTGCTTGCCTGTGATTGTGAAGAGCTGGATGGGGATCGGGCAGTCACTTTGTTACAGGACCGCTTGCAGGTCAAGTCACTTGACATAGAGAAGTTGAACCTTCCTGAACTGCTTTATGTACAAAGGACCAATTTGAACGTATTGGGAGGGAATTTGCCAAAGCCTAGGAATGTGTTATCACATATACATAATTTACTGAGAAGGACTTTAACTCCTATGAAGCAGCAAATTGCAGGAAATTCTACTTCCAGTTTTGGCTCGCCCACTCCGCTAAAAAGTCAACTGGCCTCGCTAGCATTATTGAGGAAACACATACTACAGTCAAATCCACCAACAAATCCAGTGCTGAAGTCTCTAATAATTGAAGAAGATGACACAACAGCTGGTAATAGTAGTCCAACTGAGGTGGCTGTTAAAGCTCTGAATGACAACTTGACAAGTCTTGGTTCAGGTAGTGATGTTCGTCCTAGTAAATCTAGTGCTGAGGTGGAGAATAGCAATGTTGGTGTGGATAATGGAATCACGTATGAATATTTAAGTCAGCTTGGTAGTGATGCGGATATTCAAACAAATGGGCCAAATGAACTGGAGGACATGGTGAGTTTCCTCTTCACTAGCTTATGCATTGGCATTTGCATTTTCTGAAACTCCTGATCAGGATCTTACCTCGTGAGGCTCTGCAATGCAGGTAGAAGATATTCAGCAGAAAGCTGTAGATAAATCTCTGAACGGCAATTTGAGTAGTCTTGGTTCTGGTAGTATTGTTTGTCCTAGCAAAACCAGTGCTGAGATGGAGAATAGCAACATTGGTGTGGATGATGGGGTCATAGATGAGAATTCAAGTCTGCGTGGTGGTGATGTGGATATTCAAACAAACAGGCAAAATGAACTGGAGGATATGGTGAGTTTCCTCTTCACTGGCTTATGCTTTGCCATTTGCTTTGTCTTGAAACTCTTGATCAGGATCTTACCTCATGAAGTTCTGCATCTGCACAGCCTGAAGACACAGCCATGGAGTATTTGAACCCACGGGATCGGTTTGGTATGGCAATCTCTCTCTGTTTTCTACAAGAAACACACTGGTCAGATGCAACTTGCAAAATGATAATTGCCTAAAGTGTAAGTTGGTGTTAGTTTATGGCTGAGGCCATAAGATTATTACCTGTTATGGGGCCTTTACAGTGGGCGTTGAAGGGGATTTGGGGATAGCCTTTCCTTCAGAATTTTGCATGAAGCGTCTGTTCTCAAAAGTAAACCTGCACCTTAGTGGTTACAGAAAAGCAAAAACATTTAGACGTTGAAACACACTCCACACAAATTAGTGATTTTTATAACTCCATCCTTGGTATACCCCATAAAAAAGGCACTATAATACAATTTGAGGGCATATTTCGCAATTGTATTCTTCCACTAGGCCCCGAAGCAACTCCTTTAAGGTTATATTAGGTCTTATTTCTCAATCGCTAGTTTATTCAATGGCAATCATGCGTGAATTCTTTACCATACCTGATACTCCCACCTTTGCCTTTTCTATTTCTTTTTTTGCTTTTCTTTTGTGTGTGTGGGTTTCATATACTTGAAGTGAGTGAAGACTAAATTCACCATAGCTGTGAACAATCAAAGAGTTCATTATCTTCTAGATTATGGACGTGCAAAGCCATTTTAATTAATGCAAGGCAGATGATTTGCATGTCTGGGTACCAGGAACAGAGGGAAGTTTAGATGAAGTTTAGATGATGAATGTATTTTGTACTGTGAAGAAAAATGAGAAGTTTGCCGAATGAATCATGTTGACTTCAGTTCTCAATTGATTACATAACTATAACTTAAGGAGTTTAAAATTGTAGATATTTATTAAGATTCTGCATGCATTAGGAGTCTCTGATTTCTCTCTCCTTTTCATTTACATGATTGATTGTTGTGACATTACTATGTCCATTCCTTTTTTCTATTTCTGTGGCAGAACAATTAAGTGCTGCATTTGTTGAAGACCATGCAATGGATAGTTGTCCCGAAACTCAAGACAGGGACATAGAACAAACCAAAGCCAACACCCCGAAACATAATAATGAGGTTTATATTTCTTCTTGTTTATTCTTTCATTGAATTTGCTGCTTTTGCTCACTTGTTATGATTTTGGTGAGTACCAGTGGTATTTTAATGATCAGGGAAGGGATCATGTTCTTCTGTTGGAAGTTTGTCTTGAAATTTGTTTTTATATCCTGTGGAACAGAGGGTGGAGAAACCTCCTGTGGTATCAACAAATAAACAAACCAAAGAAAAATCATGTACAGCCAAACGACGCAAGTATAGATCACTCTCTAAGAGGCAAAGCCTTGCAGGTGCTCACTGTTGTGTCAAACTTTCCATCATCTGGCTCTTTTTTTCTCTCCTTTTCCTCTCTCAAAGTTATTGTGTTGACAACTTGATATATGTTGTTTCCATAGCTTCTGGTACATCATGGGAAACAGGAGTGAGGCGAAGCACCAGGATTAGATCAAGACCTTTGGAGTATTGGAAAGGGGAAAGATTTTTATATGGTCGCATTCATGGGAGTAAGTCTCATCATACCTTGTCCTATGCATTTCAATATACAAGGAATTTGTTTTGTCATGATACCGTGTTGCATTTAGTCGGACTGTATTGAAATCTGTAATTGCTAATATGTTTTAACAAATTGGTTCTCAAGTTTTTCCTATGTTTCTTTGATGGAATGCTTTTTGTGTTGCCTCTCCATTTTTTTTTACTCTCTAATGTTCGAAGAGGCATCACTTGTCTTTGATATTTAAATTCAAGGGAAGCACTTCAGCCAAGCTCACTATCCAAAAATAAATTGATAATTCAATAATTTTATTTAATTTTACATTCTGCTGAGTGAGACATTTTTTCAAAGGGATAATAAACATATTGTTTATGATTATGCATTTTTCTTTTAGCATGGCAGAATAACTGATTTATGGAGTTGTGATTATCTTTAAAGACTCTTTGCTTTTTGAAATAGAAAGTTGCAGCTACAAGGAGTGTTAAATAAAAAATGGACAGCAAAACTTTCATTTGATTTCTTCAAAATCCTTTTCATACAAAGCCATGGTATCACTTCATTTTATGATTAAAATCATGATTTGTTGATCAATTAAGTTATATCTGTATTGCAGGTTTGGCTACTGTAATTGGGATAAAGTACGAGTCACCCCAAAATGATGAAGGAAAACCTGCTCTCAAGGTGAAGTCTTTTGTCTCTGATGAATACAAGAATTTGGTTGAACTAGCTGCTCTGCATTGAGATAGTTTAATCTGGTATTACGGACTGTAAGGATAACTTTTTTTTAGGGAAAATCCTAGTCAAGGCCATGTTTCTATGCAATTTTGTCTGTGCAGTTATTGTGTAATTTGTCTTTCGCTTTGAACTAGCTGCTTTCTGGGGGAGTGGGGATTCCCGGCTTTTTTGGATGTTCATGATGCGGGTGTTGAAGGATATCACACACCCACATTCGCTAGTTAAAGTATGGTATAATAACACATGACTGTCAATGAGTCTAACTGTCTATGAATCTAGTTGCTGTTAATTTTGAAAATGTTTTTTACTCAAAAATATATGAAAATAATATTTTTTTATTTTTTAAAAATTATTTTTGATATTAGTACATCAAAATAATTTGAAAACACCAAAAAAATATTAATTTAAAGAAAAAAATAAATAAAGGCAAAATACTTTTAAAAATATTTTTGAAAAATATTTTTGAAATATATATATATAAAAAAAAAAGATTTTATATAAGCAGCCTTTGCGGGGGGGGGGGGGGGGGGGGGGGGGGGGGAGGTGTGACGGGCCTTAGGCCTCCTCATGCATCACATTCATGATAGGTGTGAGTGAGACGGGTGCTTCTCATTTTTTACCATGTTTGCATGAACCAGTGGCCCGCATGCTTAGAGGCGATACCATTTGTATTAGATAGTTCAAGGAGACATTGATAGCTGGATCAGTACAGCCCAAGAAGCAGATAGTATAATTACTGAATAAATAAATCAAGGCTTTCCCCTCTAATGTTGGAAGGTGAAACGATTTCCTTTAGGTCTAACGTCCCACAAAATTGTAGCAGTCCCTTCTTTTTCTTGACTCGGATGACAAGTTTTGTATTATTATGTACTGCCTTCGCTTCTGGAGTCATCAATATTTCTTGACTTTGATTTTGATTTGTATGACTTGGTTTTCTTCTTCCGCTTTAATTGTAGCTGTGACTCGACCTTGATCACGTCAAGATTCAAGGGTCCACGATAGAAATCTTATACAACGTTAAGAATATATAAGCTTCCATTGATTTGAAATGTTCAAGAGTTACTGTACTTGCACTTCTTTGCTTCTTCATTCTGAAGAGGTCTTGACATTACTTGTCAAGAAAATTGTTAAAATTAATTTCTGCATGGAATCTCTCTCATTGAACCCTAGTTCAAGAAGCTAAAGGACTTGGAGGGTGTTCACGGTATGTTTTTCGTTTAGAAATGTATTAAAATAATAATTTTTAAATTATTTTTTACATTAAAACAATGAAAATATATAAAAATAAATTAATTTTAAATAAAAATAAATATTTAAATAACACGGTTTGAGTTGCATTTCTAAATACTATCTCGACAGTGGTCAATTAACTAGAATTCTAAAATTTGAAAGCTGCGGTTTTCTTGCCACTTATAATTTTGACGATGCCCGAGTAGTCCCTGCCTTGACCACTGACCAGGGTTGCAATCAAGATTTTTGGCGGTTCCACAAGTTTCCACATTGGCAACTTGCATTCATTATTTTGAAGATAAACAAAAAGAGGAAAGAAGAAGAAGAAGAAGAAGAAGAAGAAGAAGGAGACGCTGTTGTTATCGCGAGAAGTCATGTTGGTTGAATATACGGTGGATTAATTATTCATCTCATGCTCTGTTATCTCATCACTGATTTCTTGAGTAGCAAGTTCCTTCCTCAAAATTGTTTTTTTTTTAATAAAAATTAAAGGTTCAATCAACGAAGGAATGTTCCACCACAACATTCTAACCATCTTCGAGTAGGGTAAAATTACATGATTTATAATATTGAGTGGTGTAATTTAATTGGTCAAGTTCTAGATTTATTTTTTAGAGATCATCAGTTCGAGTCCCACAAATCTTAGAGCTACTTAAGACTTACATGGTCGTTAACTTCAGGGCTCGTAGAATTAGTCGAGGTGCCCGCAAGCTGACCCGGACACCCACGTTAATAAAAAAAAATACATGACTTATTCAACTATGGAGGAATATTTTTATTATTGATCTCTTGTTAATGAAAGTGATTTTATTGATGCTTTTTTTTTTCTTGTAAAATGTATAATTTGCTTTGTCATTGAAATAAGAATTTAATTAATTATTAGTAGTTTCTTTGTATTTAATTTATTAATTTAACCATTATAAATAATTACTTGGTTAAGTCACTTGAGATGTCAAACAATTCGAGAGATGTTTAACGAGTGGGGTGTTTAATGAGATATCAAACAATTTATTAATTTAACCATTATACATTATAACGGCAGGGAGGGCTATCTCTTTCTGTATTATACAAGGTTCAGTGGTATGTTTAATGAGTAAAAAAGAAGAAGAAGTAAAGCATAGAAAATTAATTAGAATGACTTGTTGAATATTGTTATAGCGATTGTGTTTTAAAATATTTTTTATTTAGAGATATATTTTTTATTTTTAAAATTTATTGTTGATAATAACATATTAAAATAATTTAAAAAAATAAAATAAAAATTATAAAAACACGCGGTCAACGGGTTTCTCAAACATGCTCTTAGACTTAGAAAAAAATAAAAAATAGAGGACCAGTTGTTGATTCTTGGATTATGTTTGGGCCGGTGATTACTTCCGGACAACATTCCATTCATTTTTAGTCATGTAAAATTGTCAATGCCTGATGGATGTGGGAATTTAACGTGGAAAATCTGGTTCTCTAAAAATCAATGAGGAACTCTCACATGACTATACGTGCAGTGCAGTGCAGGGCTTGAAAGTTGTATCTTTGCAATTTATATGAATTAAGCTTTACTAAATTAATATTAGCGTTTAAAGAAGAAGAAGAAGAAGAAGAAGAAAGTAGAAACCACGCGCATGTAGTAAATTTGGTCTCTCCTCTTTATTTAAGGTTTGCGGGCTTCATAGGATGTGTGACAAATAAATGTGCAACTGAAATGGTCAAACATTGACATATTATATTATTATTATTATTAATAAAAACCCAAGGATGGAAGGGAAGTTATTGTACACCAAGACATAAAATTCCAGTCATTGTAATAGTACAATGACAGAATTGTGATCAGACATTAAATCTTTGAATTACATATTCGAGATATTCGAGACAAGGTTGTTTATTAATCATGATATAATTATTATTTTCAAATTACACGGAGATATATTGGTTTTTTTTTCTTTTCTAGCACAATAGAATTACCTAGCTACCCCTAAAATAAAAAATAAATAAACTTATGTTCAAGAGCTTTATAGTCTTTTTAATTTTTTTTAGCATAATGAAATGACTTAATCATTCTTAAATACAGAATTTACTCAATTGTCTTTGACGGCTTTTCCATCCGCTCATCATGGCTTTTTGGTTAATATAAAGATAATCCAAGGACAATTTTGTATTTTAATAAATGTTAAATATTCTCCAAACAAAACTTGTTGACACGTATAGTTAATTCAATGATCAAACTTCAAACATCATCTTTTATGACAGTGTTTGAACCGTCTCGGCATCCTCTCAGCGTTTCTAGCCATGCGCTCGTAATCAGTCGAGTGACATGCTCCTTCGTTATCAAGCGGTTATGATTGGTCGGTTTCCATGCACATCCTCTATATCGAATATTGTTGGAAACTAACTAGTTAGTTAGAGATAAGGGGTTTGAACGAAACCACTCCCTGAAGTTGCAGACAGTCCCAGTGCAGTTAATTGTTAAAAAAAAAAAAAAAAAAAAAAAAACCACTCCCTGAAGTTGCACATCCTCATGAGCAGTGGACAACTATTTCCTTGAACACCAAATCCACTTGGGCAAAAAAATAATTTTGAGCTAATCCTCCCCTTTTGTTGCTTTGATGTCTTATTGAAAAATATAAATAGAAGTTTTTGATATGAGCTTTAAATTAGTTTAAGTAAAATAATTTATAATAAATCTATGTTAAGAAATTATAATTCGGAATTTTAAGTTAAAAGTTTTTCTCATATTTTTTCAACTTCATATCAATGTTTTTTTAAAAAAATTTTCCTTTTTTATCATATGTGCAAGGATTCAATTCATGTGTTAATTTTTTAATAAATGGTAAAATATTATCGGTTATAGTTTAAAAATATTGATACATAAACAACTCATGTATCTTACTAATAGAACACATTTAGAATTACATCATTATATATCTATTGATTGACTTGTATCATTGGCTAATTACCCAGCAGTGTTTCACAAGAAATTAATGGAAAATAATTTCTATTTTGTTTCCAATGGGAAGTGAAATTATTTATTTTCCTTCAGAAATAGTAAAATTAGGCTAATAAAACATATATAGTTGAAGTCAAGAGTCAAGGCAGATGCAATTACGTTTGTCACCATGTCCCAATTTTCCGATGATTTTAATACATGCGGGATGACTAGCAAAACACATGGTGGAAAAATCGGACGCAAAGTCTACTTCCCTTAATTTCATGCAATAATTGAGCAACTTGTAGCCTGAGAATGTTTGATTTTGTATTTTAAAAATGTTTTCAAAAAAGTCTGGGAATTATTTATTTATTTATTATTTTAATTTTTTAATGTTTTTTAATATATTTTTAAATAAAATTTATTTTTAAAAATAATTATTATTATAATTTCAAACACGTTAAATTTAGACCATCAGATATAGTCAAGGACGTCACAGTCTCCTGAATTCTTTGGCACGACAAAAAAGCAATAGCACATGATCTGCTTACTTTTCGATGTTCATTGAGTAGAAAATTATATATATTAATTAACAACATTTTAACGACAAATTGGATGTGGTCTGACCAGCCCGTTTATCTCACTAGTTTATTTGAAGTGGTTGCATGGAAAATTCACACAGCTCAAAGACAAAAAACAGAAAACACTTCCTCCTAACATGGATGGTGTCTGCATTAGTTCTCTCTGTCGAGAAGAACATAGTTTTTAACGAAGAATAAACAGTTCTTTATTTATAGACCCCCTAAGCTTTTTCCCCTACCAGCTTGTACTTGGTTTTGTACCCGTGATTGTTTCGTCGAGGGTTTTGATAAAAAAAAAAATTTTTGAATAGACGACCTTTTCTAATATGTTTTTGAATATAAAAAAATTATTAATCATAAATTAAAATATTTATATACATATTTAATTAATCAAATTAATATAAAAAAAATTAAGATTAAGATATTTGATCTCGTAACACGAGTCATGTATTTAGTTGTGTTTAACAACTATGTTTTTTTATAATATTATTTTTATTTTGTGAAAAACCATATGCACTGATAAAAGATAAAAAAATATCATAATCAAATGTGAACGATAAAAAAACTATTAATTAAAAAGAGTAAAAAAAATAAAAGACTTGAGTCAACTTGTATAGACGTACTAACCTCGCAACCAGGTACATATGATTTGAATAACCCCATAGAAAGGAAAGTGAGGGGAAAAAAACAGGAAAATCAATTCCAAAAAAAAATCAATGTTGAAGAATAAGATTGAAAAAAATATTAGGATATTCAATCAAATGATTATTTGTGCAAATAAAAGGTAAAAACAAAATCACAAACGAAAACAAACTGAACTAAACTATGAAGCTCAACTATAAAATAACTTAATATTAAATGATAAAACTGAAAAAAAAAATTAAAAAAAAATATATCTGGGTCAACATGTGTTAACCCACTAATCTCATGACCATAAGCAAATGTTAACTTTTAAAACTCATGATAATGGTCATAAGGCCGATGATGACTATGTAGAAGACAAACCCAAAAAACAATGAAGAAAAATTCTTAATAAAATGATGTGGCATGAAACTGGAAAAAAAAGGCAACAAAAAAAAATCAAAGTTAACCTAGATAAACCCGCCAACCTCGTGACCATGGGCATAGGATTTGGATAATCATATAGAATAGAAAGCGGAAAAAAAAAAGCATGAAGACCAATTCCATAAAAATTAAATATTAAAGGATGAAATTGAAAAAATAATTTATATAAAGGATCTAAAATGACTAAATTCAACCATGTTAACCTTTGAAATCCATGACTCAATAAAAAAAATATCAAGGGATAAAATCTAAAAAACAAATACAATAAAAAAATATCCAAAGCAAAATAAACATCAGTAAAAAAAAATAAGGGTCAAACTCGACATAAAAAAAATAAAATCAAATTATGAGGGATGAAATTGAAAAAAAAAATAGTTAGTGGAAGGATTTAAAAATATCAAAAGAATGAGGACTCAATTTAATATAAATATCAAATAAAACCTAATGATTATGGATGAAAATGAAGAAAAAAAACTAATTAAAAGAAGATAAAAAAATAAAAAAAAATAGCAGTAAAAAAAATAATAACTAAAATAGATATGAAATATAAATGATAGAACACTTTCATAGTTTGGACAACTAATTTCTCTTTTTATTAATATTTTATATATGTGAAAAATCAAATTGCTCTTAAACTAGCTAAATTATAACAAAAGAACATGGCGAAAAAATACCCCTTGGAGGGAGCTTTAATTTTGTCTCTTCCTAGGCAAATGAGTAATTTAAATGTGCTTAAAAAACAAATGTTTAAAATGCCCTTAAATACAAGTTTTTGTTGTCTTATAAGGATAATTATGTTATTTAACTATTCATAATGAAAGTTAAAAGTCGGGTTTGTCCTTAATCAATTTATCAATGACTAATATATCCCTATAAAAGGATCAAATTATCACTAGATTAATATATATTTCTTAAAGGGTTAAAGTGGGGATAACATTGTTCATTGCTATAGTATTTTTTTATATATAACTTAGTTTTTGTTAATGTATTTAGAAAAACAGACAAAATATCTCAAAATTAAGAAAAACTAGGATACCGGATATTAAAAGTACAAATCTAAATGAGGATGGTTTCTGAAAAGTTTTATCCTATTCAAGTTGTAATTAGTAATATCTAATTATTTATTTTACGGGTCACTTTAAAAAAAACATATATAAAAGATGGAAAATAAAATTTATGCTTCATAACAAATAATAGAAATACCTCTATCTAGGATTTCTCTCTTTTGTATCTGTCTTTTTATTTTAAATAAACTTAAAAAAATAACCACCAATATGTTATGTTATTAGTTGCAGTTTAATCACCATAAAATTTAATTTAGGGGATTTTTCTTTTCATTTTGAATCAGAATGGTGTCAAAGTCAGAATGCGGTACCGTAGAATATAGTCTGCTGCCCTTGGCTGGATTTTGGAAAATGTTTTCCTATACTTCCACTTTCTTCACTAAAAGAAAGATTAGGCCTTTTATTAATGAAGTCAACTTCAGAATGCATGTGATTTGCAGGTGATTAAGATAGAAAAAAATTAATTAATAGCCATCTCAATACTTGATACACATTAATTAACTAAGCTTTAGGATGTGTTTGCGATAGAAATCTAGACCTATTTGGAAGAGTAGTTACGATTGCTTTTTAAAGTGTTTTTCACTCAGAAATACATCAAAATAATATTTTTTTTATTTTTTTAAAATTATTTTTAACATCAGCACATTAAAATGATATGAAAATGTAAAAAAAAATTAATTTGAAACAAAAAACCTTAACAAAATTTTTAATTTTTTTAAAAATACTTTTGATACGCAAAAATAAACTTGGAAATAAATGAGGTATGGATTTTTTTTTTGTTGGAGTCACATAAATAAATCAAGAAAAAGCAAGATAAGGTAGTAGCTTTTTGTACATTAAATGAACTGTACATTATAAAAAAAGAAAAAAAAAAACAATCACACCTTATCAGATCTGTGTTCCGAACATCCTTACTAAACTAGAAAAAGAAGGGTTTGTGTCTGAAACAATGTTTTGAGAGCTGAAAACGTAATACTGCACTCTGTTGTTAATGAATTTACATGTACCAAAAAGAAAAAGAAAATAAAAAAATTAAATCTCCAAGTAACATCCCGATTGAACATGGCCAGAGTATTGTTGAGGTGTCTCCATTTTTTTCCACTTGTAATTCTTTAAGTCGAGCACGTAAGCCATGTAGGGCTCACGGAATCCCGCCGTACCAATCACCACCAATTTATCCTGCCACGCAGTTACATTAGCAATGTTGGACACGTCGGCAGGAAGATCGGCAACAGGTTGCCACGTGGATCCTTTAAGTGCCGCCACATAACCACCACGACACATGTAGAGCTCCCCGTCACTCCCGCACACGCAAGTCTTCGGACACATGCCATCTTCCAACAAGTCATCGAGCACATTTTCCCATTGCCAGGAGGCAATCTCGAACACCTCAGCAGTTCTCTCAAACCGGCCTTGCATCTCGGTGCAGTAGCCTCCTATGACATGGAGCTTGCCATGTCGGAAAATCGCCTTGCATTCGTCACGCTCTCTCGCCATGTCAGGTAACGAGAGCCACTCATCTTTTGCCGTGTCATATGCCATCGTGGATCTCAATGCATTCTTGTCGTCATCATGTCCACCCACAACATACACCATCCGATCAAAATCAGATGCGAATCCAAAAAATGATCTGCGCACACCTGGCATGTCAGCTCCGCGCCGCCACGTGGCCGAGACAAAATTGAAGATGAAAACGGAAACGGAAACCTCCCAGGTCACCGGATCCAACCCACCCAGCACCACAAGATCTGACCCAACACTGGCCACCTGGCAAAACAATGGCAACCCATTTGAGAACCCAGGAATCGGGGGTAACTCACACCAGTCACCTGTATCCGGTTCAAGAAGAGTGAACCGGTAGACCGGGCTGACCCCATTCTTCATGATATTAGAAGCTTGATTGGGGTTAACTCTCGCCTGTGCCATCACAACAAGCTTTTGACCAGTGCAAGTGGCTCTTCTAAGCCGGCGAAACTCCGGTGACTCGGTCTCGCTTTTCCAAGACTTGCAGATGGATACAACTGTTGCCAATTGCTTGTACTTCACCCGGATCAAACAATCACGAGCTATGTCATAAGGAAGGCCTGGAATTAGCTCCATGACCACTAAAAGAGGGGGGGGGACGATATCAAGTATCAACAAGCACGAAAGTGTCACTAGCTGAAGGTTTGACAAGCCCAAATAAAAGCAGGGAGATAACAGAGCAAGTTTTGCTGTGATCACTCAAGAGACATGGCGCTTCTAATATATAGGAAGATAAGCCTTGTTAAAGGCGGTTATTATTATTACTGTGTTCTAGAAAGGTGGGAGCAATTGGAATTGGAAGACCGAGGGGTCGAGGATGACCATTGGAAGCAGCCTGTTGTTACTTCTTTTTTCTTTTTCTTTTTTATCTTATAATAACTGCCTTGTCCCTTTGCTTGAATTTTATACTAGTATGATGTTTAACAACATAGTTGAAGGTGTAACCGTGTAAGAATCAAATAATGTCATCGCTTGATATAATATTTAGAAGGTGTTTGAAAGTGTAGTAAATATTATTTTTTAAGGTATTTTTTACTTGAAAATATATTAAAATAATATTTTTTTTATTTAAAAAAATTATCTTTGATATTAATATATCAAAATAATTTGAAAATATAAAAAATTTAATTAAAAAAATATTTTTAAAACGCTAAAATAAATAAAGTTTAATACTAGGATCGGGGTAACTCAACTGATCATCTCTTAAGTTTGCTCCTGATAATTATGAGTTTGAGTTTTTCGAAGCTATTAAATACTTATATTATTATTAATTTTAGAATTTATGGAATTAGTTCAGCTAATATAAATATCTTTATTAATAATAATAATAATAATAATAATAAAAAGAGTGTCATGGATTACGGTGTCAGGAACGATGTATCTCGCTCGTTGTTTTGCTACTTCAATAATAGAATTCATGTCAAGCTATCGTAATGGCAACTTGCAGTGCTGGAATAGCATGTGGCGAGATGCTATAGAAGCAAGCTGTATCACATTTTTTTATTGCTCTGATTGGGGCATTTACTGCCATCCGCCTGCCTGCCTGTTCAAATAGCAATAAAAAAATGACAACCATCAAACAATAACTTCCAAGTTCTACCTCATAAAGCAGCAAAGTCATCTCACTCACCTTGCGGACGGAGGAAGTTTGATCTAAAACATGCCTCTGTGTATTTATTTAAAATATATCTTATTTTAGGCACAAAAAAAAGTGTCTCAAGTCTCCACTTGCAGGTATATATTATTTATTATATCTTGATGGATACGTGATTTCTATCCACATCCGACCACTTTACTATTTCTGGCTAGCCGACAAGCTCCGCAGACGGAGATGGAGATGGTTTTGTGGGCTGATGAAATCCATTGATGACTGGCGGGGACCTCTGTCCTTTCAATGTGCTTGCAAGGTAAAATTCGTAGCAAGGCATGGGCAAAATAGAGGTCAGGCAAGCCACCTGTTTGCAAATCGATTAGCAAAGACGAAGACCATCGTCTTGGATGGTGGTAAAATATCAGATCCGTTCATTCGTGATGTCAATACTTATTCTTTCACTGAAAATAGTATTTTTGAATGCTGCTGTTACTGTCGGGTGCGGTCAACTTGATGATATCTGTGAAATTAGTGTCTGGAAGATTGCTCAGTGATTTTAAAATAATTACAAAAAATAAACGAAATGAGGGAAGAATTTTATTGTTTGTCAAAAGACTCAAGACACACAGATTACTGTGTATTAAAATAATATATGAATAAAATTCTTCTTGCCAAAAAAAACTAGTTAAGAATGTAATTAGAGGTATATTGTCTTTTTCAAGAAATATATTTATCATTAAAAGAATGATTAAAAACAAAATAATGTGTTGTTTTTTTTGCTAGGGTGTAAATATTGATTTACTCTTTAGGGCACAAAGTTTTAACCTTTGGTGTGGGATTTTTAGTTATTTTTCATAATTTTTTTTAAATTTCATCTATCATCGTTGAAAATTTGTATTCTTTTTTTGTTTTGGATTTATTTGTTAATTTAATTTTTTTTTTCAATTCAAGATTTTTGTCTATTCTCTCAATTTTTTTTTTCAAATGAGGTCTTTATTCTTTTAATTATTATTTCTTTGTCCTTCAGTTTTTTTTTTATTTTATCATTTGACATTTTAATGATTGATATTTGGTCTCCTAAGTTTTTTCCATTGCTTAAAACCCCTACACAGGAGTCAATCTGAGATAATTATCGGGTCACGGGTTGAGTGGGTTAACTCAAGTTAACCTAAGCCAACCAAATCCCTTTTAAAAAAAATTCAAAATTATATCATTTTGATAAAAAAGAAAAAAAGAAAAAAAGAAAAACAGTCAATGGGTTTTGACTAGATCTTCCTCGACCAAATCGAAATACAGGTCAATTCAGATTTTTAACAGTCTTACACTTGATCAATTCTCCCTCAATTTCTTTTGAAACTTGGCCCGTTCATTGGTCAAATTGTCAAGTCGAGTAAAGTTTTAAAATAGTTCCTTTCCAGATATGATGCTTCCAGTTTAGTCAGTACTTGGGGTCATGAGTTTGAAAAGTTTACACAGGTTGATATCATTTTTTTTCCAATTACATCTTCAAAATTGATCATTTTTTTTTTAAAAGGAGCTTCATTGATCCGGGTGGCTAAGGTTTCTCTTGAAATTTCTTTTTATCCCTTTTTTTTTTAATTTTGTCCTTTAAAATTCAATTCTTTTTAAAATTATTTTTTTTTCTGTTTTTCTTTTTATTTGATTATCTTGTCCGCATGATCCCACTCCCGAATTTTGACAACCATACTTAGTTTTGTTGGTGTTTTGTTTCTTAGTACTTAATTTTCATTTATTTCATCATTCTACTTTTTGATTCACGAGAATTGATGATAATTATTTTTCTTAGTTATCTTTCTTATGATATCGGGTCATAAATTTTTTTTTGTTTTTTAAAATACAATGATAGTACTTGAGCAACTTTTTTTCACGTTGCAAAAAAAGTTATCTAAACCAAAGCAGGAGTCATCTATGTAGTAATGAATTATTCATCTTTGAAGCCGTGGTGAATTTCCAGGGATCCACAGCAATCGGCAATCCTGACTGCATCCATAAGCAACAGAAAAAGGGCCTGCCTCTTGGCAGTTTTGCTCTTAGCTACTTTGTTTTCTCCGGACGGAGCCCTGTCTATCCAGCCCAAAACCCAGCGAATACTGGCAGTGACAGTGACAGTGACAAAAGGCCACCGGCCGACGAGAAATTCAACTTGGCCCGGTCTGTTCAAGCATATATAATCTTGATTAGGTGATGAAATTTACCACATAATAACAAGGGGAATTTGAATTTGGATTTCACAATGACAGCTAAATGTTCCAAGTATTTGATAATAATTCCTGTTAGTTTTTTTAAGCCGGATTAGAAAACAAGTGCAACCAAGATTTTTGTTTTCTTTTTAATACTAAATTAGCAACTAAAAAAAATTATAAAAATAATTAGAACTAAAAAGTAAATATAAAAAAAAGGTTTAAAAGAATCATGGGATTGTAGTAGCTCTATTATGAGAGAGGAAATGCTCCTTCTATATATGGATAATTTTACATATAATAAGCTTCTTTTTCAAGATACAATAATCCCTTAAAAATTTTAGATGCATAAAAAATTCTCCAAACCTTTTAATTAATTTTTTTCACTCACTTGAATCAATAAAGTATAAGAAATAAAGTGCAATGAGACTTGAGAGAAACTATATATATTGTTATTAAATTATGTGTAGAGATATATGAGAAACTAGGTAAAATTAAAGAGTATTTTCAAGACTTTTTTTATGGTGAGAAAATTATGTACTTTCCTGCCTTAAACACATGTCTTTTACACACACACACTCACTAAAGTATTAGTTACCAAATATATTTAAAATAATTAAATATAATAAATTAATTTAATCATAATAGATAAGTCAATAAAATCTATTAATTACTAAGAACAACTATCATTTATTATAATTCCAAATCAATATTCTAACATTCTCCCATAGGATTTAAAACTATTCTTGTAATAAATAAAATAGAAGTAAGCAATTGATATTTTGTAATAGATATTAGGTACTTTAGGGTTTGAATGTTCACTTGGTTTTAAATCTCAATTTGAAGAAACATAATAACTAGAATGTTTTGAATTACGTTCTTTAGATTAAGTTAAAAATTATTACATGCACAACATATAAGTGATTTTAAATTTCTATCAATGTTGCTTTTTTTTTTTTTTTTTGTCATAGGCACATATTTTATCTCATGAGTGTTTTTAAAAAGTAGCTCAAGCTCTTACAATGGTAACCCACCTACATGTACTACACCATGTGGAAACTTAAATTTTTTGACCCTTTTATTTTAATTATTATTATTATTTTATTTACTGAAAAGGATATAAAAAAATGATGATGAAAATAATAATAATGATGAAAAGCAAGTAAAATGAAATAAATGAAGAATGAGTTAAAATTTGGGTAAAGGGCAACATGATTGGAAGTTTTGAAGTTTAATTAAACTTTGGAATTAATCTAATTAATCCAATCAAGGGTTTAATTGGTGAATTGATAAGTTTTGAGACTTAATTAAGCTTGAAATTAATTTAATTAATCCAATCAAGGGTTTAATTGGAGAATTGATAAGTTTTGAGACTTAATTAAGCTTGGAATTCATTTAATTAATCAAATCAAAGGTTTAATTGGATAATTGATAAGTTTTAAGACTTAATTAGACTTTGATTTAATTAAATTAATGAAATCAGGGACTTAATTGAAGAAATAGCAAAGTTTGGGTTAATTGGGGGTCAAAATTGCAAAATTAAAATCCAAGGACTACATTGAAAATGGCGCGCAAATGCAGGGGGCCAATTACAGTTTAAACGAGGGGCTTAATTACAAAACTTTTAAAACTTCAAGGGCCAAAATGAAAATAACCATTAAACACAAAAACGGTGCCGTTTCTAGACACTGTTCATCTTCCTTAATGGTTCAGCCGCCCGCCGTCACCATAACACCTGCAATCAATGGATGAAACGGCATTGTTCTCTGGCTATAAAAGCCAGAGAATGAAAGGCCACAAAGGAGAGGGGAGGGGTCATAACCGAAAAGCCACTAGTGATCACAAAACCGGGGAAGAGGAGAAAATAAACAGACTTTCGTTCCTCTGTTTTTTCTTAAGGAAACAGAGGAGGTTAAAGAAAAACAAAGCAACGAAGGGGGGAAGACGAAAACAAAACTAGGGGAACCGAGAGAGAGAAGACTGGAGAGACAAAATAACAGCGAGGCGCATTGGCCAGCCAACACAGGAGCGCCAACCTCGTCTCCGGTTGCGCCACCCCCTTCCCCCTCTGAACAGATATAATACAGAGACGAGAAGAGAGCCACGAGCATACTTTTGTTCCTATGTTTCTTTGAGAAGAAACAGAAGAGGCTAAAGAAAAAGAGCCACGAGTGGAGGAAAAAAGAGCAAAACCGGGGGGAAAGGGGGAGAGAAGACAGAGAGAGTGAGCGACCGAAAAGGGAAAAACACGAAAAAAGCCAGGGGAGGAGACTGAAAAAAAAACTGGGGAAACTGAGAGAGAGGGAGACGAAAGAAACCGGAAAGAAAAGGAAGACAAGCAAACCATAGGAACATTCAAGGTTTATCTCCAGAACTCCCACATCAGAAACAGGCTTCCACTCACCAATACTGATCTAAGAAAAACGAGAGAGGAAACAGGCCGAGAAAGAGTAGAGAGGTATTCTGAAAACAAAGCAAAGAAACAAAAAAAACAAAACAAGCTGAAACAGAGAAAACAAGAGGGAAATATAACGTGAGAGACAAACAAAAGCAAACCAGGAAATAAAGAAAGAAAAAGAAAAAAAAAAAGCAGAGCAAGAGGAGGCATCGTCGTTCGTCCAGCACAGCAAGCCATTGCCTTTATTCTGCTCCCAGGTAAGTAAGTTTCTCTTTCCCTGCTTTTCATTTTAATTCACTTCCTACTATACATTCTAATTTTAATTCCTTTATCTGCTCATGCACGCGTGATTTAGTTCACGCGTGCTTCATGTTGCCTAGCCGGGTCATTGGCCTGGGCTAGTGACCGGGTCGGGCTGGCTGGGTCTAGCCCACGAAAAATAAAAAAAATAAAAATGAAAAATAAAAAAAATTATAAAGTGTAGAAATAAAAATTTTGCATGTCTTAGGAAAAATGTATTTTTGTGAATTTATTCATTGATATCAGGATCAGGAATTTAAAAAAAAGAAAATATATTGATTTTTTTTGTAGCTACGAATAGTTACTAACGCCAGAGTTGGAATTATTCGTGGTGGAATTTTTACCAACGCCAGAGTTGAAATTATTCGGGATCGAATATTCACTGGCGCCAGAGTCAGGAATATTATAAACAAATCATCATAGCATAAGCGAATAAAGACAAAACTAGCAATGCAGTCTGCCTTAGACAGAACGTTTAAGGGGTGATAATATTTTTTATTTTACGTAACCAGTCTTATACCATAGAATCTCTGTTGACCAGTTAGGATTTCTAGTGACCATAATATTAGGTGGCTACTTCTTAAACAAGACACCTTCTCCTAAAAGAACCAGATGCCAAAAATCTATTTTTTTTTCTATAATTCGATATTATTTTTAGAGCTGTCGCGATATCAGTTGCGACAGACAACATATAAGTGATTTTAATTTTCTATGAATGTTGCTTCTTTTCTTACTCAAGGCAAAGAATTAATGGCACTATAATAATACACTGTAAACCGTATATAAAGTTACAATGAAACTCCCATGCTTTTTAACTTTTCTTTTAAAATCATTACTTTGATTGATATTGCAGTGAAGAAGATCGGCAACAGCTTTCGTTTTCCAAATTCAAACATTAAAGGGCTTGATGGAGAAGGTGAAAAGTTTGGGATATTGAAAAAATTCGAGCTAGAGATTTGCTGTATCGTGGCATGAACCGACTTTACAGAATAATTCTTATGGGTTTAGGATTGGTTTGGCCTAACAGTGAAAACCTTGCGGGATTTAACAACGCTCGATCGAATTGCGATTAAGATATATTTCCTGGCATGGAATTATCTAATTAGCCGAACCGAGTATAAATAGTCAACGAACCCTAAACGGCAAACCGGCTGCCTCTCTCCTCTCATTCACTCTCCCGCGCAGCCGCCACCCAAGAGTGGCCTTGGTCCTTCACCAGAGCGAAAAGACCCAGTCACCCACGAACCACCTCTCTCTTCTCTCATCCAACCAGTTTCGGGTTCTGTGAGATCTCTTGGAAAATCACCAATTTTTGTTCTCTTTTGTTTTTAAGTTTTTTTCTCTCTTCCCAAGGAAGGGAGAGGAGTGGAAGGGAGAAGATGGAGGAGAGTAAGGGTCCGAAGAAAGTGATGTCGGCGTGTGATGTGGAGGCGTTGAAGAAATGTTTGGAAGAAAATAAAGGGGATTACGTCAAGTGTCAGTCCCAGATTGAGGCCTTCAAGTCTTCCTGTTCTCTCAGCAAGCATCCTCCTTCTACTACCTCTATGGAATCCCAAACAAAGACGGCTTAATGAACTTCAGTTATTTCTGGTTTCGGAGAGGTTTCTTCTTAGATTTTGACGGTGACCCACTTGCTCCGATTTATTTTAACGTATTGGGCATATATATTCTTCAATTTTGTGTACTTGTTTGCCGAAAGAAATTGGTTTTATTTTGTGATACTAATTAGATATGTTCTCATGTTGAATCCTTTATTTGTTCAAAAAACACTATCTGAATTCCCATTTGGTAGGGCTCACGCAGTACAAGAACTCCTAAATCGTATAAGCTGAATTCTATTGATTTGTGAGGTAGTTCATTTTTATAGGGAGTTCTTTTTACTGCTGTTCATGGCGAGGCTTTCATCAATCAACTTATGGTGGAACTTGATGGTTAATTTTCAGCGTTTCACTCGGTACGAGAAAAAATCCGCAGCATAATTTGAACTAGTGTTTTCTTATGCCATAAGCAAGCTCTTTCCGTATAGCACTCGACAATAGATTTTAAATGTCTCTTCCTGACATATTTTCTTTTCATGGAAGCAATGCGGTTGATGCAGAGATGTTCTGTGATATTCCGGTGGTATTTAGATGGATTTTTTTAAAATTTTATTTTTTAATATTAATTTAATTAAAAATAAAGCTTTATATTTGGATATGATTTGTTTTTTTTTTAAGTTACCTTATGTCATATATTTGACTGGATTATTCTTATATTTTTTTATTTTAATAATTTTAAAAACATGTAGTTTTAAATTATTTTTAGTTAAATTATATTTTTAATAATTTTCAAATTATTTTTAAATTTGTCAAGTTAATCACAGGTGATATGATTTATATGACCCTCAGCGCGACCTTTATTTAGTCTAATACAATACAATGCTAGGTTAAAGCATTGTTTGTTTGTTTTTTTTGTTCTTTGTTTTTTTAATCAATGTCTTTTATCTTTAATATTAGATGTTTTATCGACTTATCATACTTTTATAACATGGATTGTAAGTTTAGTGTGTTAACTCGGTTGGTTTGAGTTTTTTTTTTAACTAACATTTTTTTTCATTTTTTTTTAATATTGAGTTAATTAGGAATTAAACTTAATGGTTTATTTTGTTTGCTTTCTATGTAGTTATTCTGGTTTCATGACTCAGGAATAGTGTTTAACAAGTTCACTTGAGTTGATTTGGGTTTTTTTTGTGTGATTTTTTTTAATTGAAACTTTTTCCAATATTATCATTCAATATTGTATCGGTTT
Organism: Populus simonii; assembly: GCA_007827005.2. Taxonomy (NCBI): domain Eukaryota; kingdom Viridiplantae; phylum Streptophyta; class Magnoliopsida; order Malpighiales; family Salicaceae; genus Populus; species Populus simonii. The sequence goes on from CM017464.2 coordinate 17,417,248, forward strand.
GGAATTGAGTTTTATAATTTGTTTTCATTTGTTTTTTATAGGGATATCTTAATCTCATAATAAGAGTCGCGAGTTTTGTCATTTTAAGTTTTTAACCCCTGATAAATTGAGTTGTTTTTTTTTTCTAAGAGATTATCTTAGTCTCATGACCTTTCGTTGGGTTTTTCCCGTCTCATGACTTGAGTCATGGGTTTTGGTGGGTTAACCCAACCAACTTAATTTTTTTTAATTGACTTTTTCCATTCAATTTTATTATTTAATATTGTGTTTTATTGAAAATTAGGTTTTATAATTTATTTTGATTTGATTTTGATTAAGTTATTATAGACTCGTTACTTAGAAATATAGAACTTAACAGGTTAACCTATGTTGATTTGATTTTTTTTGTTATTTTTTAAATTTAAATCCTTAAAAAATTTATCTTTCAATATTGAGTTTGACATGCTCAGGGATTAAACTTCATAATTTGTTTTAATTTATTTCTTTTAGAGTTATCTCAGTTTCATGACTAGAGTCACGGATTTGACGAGTTAAATAATGTTTTTTTTTTTCAATGAGGTTATCTCCATCTCACTTCATAATTTATGTTTTTTTTTTAATTTTATTCTTCAACATTAAGATGATTAGAAATTAGACTTTGTAATTTATTTCAATTTACTTTTTATGAAGTTATCTCGATTTTATGACTCGGATTGAAAATTTAACAAGTTAACTCGGTTTGTTTTTTAGGCTCTTTTTTTAATTGATCTTTTTCATTTTTATCCTTTAATATCTGATTGATTGAGGATTAGACTTCATAATTTATTTTAATTTATTTTTTATAAAGTTATCATAGTCTCATAACCCGGGTCATATTTGACATGTTAACTTGGGTTGACTTGAGTCAATACTATCTTAATATTAAAAAAAAAAGATGTTTTCTTAAAGCTTTTTTTTGAGTAAAAGTTATGTTTTTATTGGTTATTCAAGTTGTTTTTAAATTTGCAAAACAACCAAGTTATATCAGATCAATCTCCACACGATTTATTTATTTTTCCACTAGAAAAAAAATTAAAAAAATTGATAATATTTAAATATTTTTATTTTTAAATAATACCGTGGTGTCCCTGGAATTTTAAATTTTCAAATATAAAAAGACGCATTTATTTTCTTATTCATTTGACCCCATTGAATCGAGAGTTTTTCTAACCGTTTCTTTCTTCTTCTTTTTTCACTTTAACGGGGAAATGAACTTTAAAATTGGAACCAAAATTCGTGTCTGTCATATCCCACCGTTTCCCCCTCAACAGGTTTTTTTTCCACGTTATAAATTGGTGGGGCCAAACTGAAACACTTGGGTCTACAACATCTTAATCAATCCCTTCTTATCTTAGTCTCTTCGTTCTTAAACATCATCTTCACATTCCAACTCCTTTGATTTCCTGATGGCACAGCTAATCCCAAGCCTCCCTAATGACATTGCTACCGAATGCTTGATACGCTTGCCATTTCAACACTTTCCTGCAGCGACATTGGCATGCGAAGACTGGAAACTTGAGATAGAGTCACCAGAGTTTTTTCAAAGTCGAAAGGTTGCTGGTTATAGCCAACCCACCATTGTTATGGCACTAGCAAGGGTTGGTGAAGAAACAGGAGGTAGCAGTCAGAAAAATCTAAGAAGCCCAACAACTTATAGGCTTGCATTTTGTGACCTCAAAACGGGAACATGGGGTGAGTTGCAGCCAATTCCAGAATTCTCAAAAGGTCTGCCGATGTTTTGCCGATTGGCCGTGACTGGTTTAAATTTGGTGGTGATTGGCGGGTGGGATCCAGAAACTTGCAGGGTATCCAACGCCGTGTTTATATACAGTTTCGTGTCAGCCACGTGGCGTCGTGGGACTGACATGCCTGGTGTTAAGAGGTCACTTTTTGGGTGTGCATCGGATATTAATGGCAACAAGGTGTATGTTGCGGGGGGGCATGACGAGGAAAAGAATGCATTGACTTCTGTTTTGGGATATGATGTGGCAAAGGATGATTGGATTAAATTGCCCGACATGGCAAGGGAGCGTGACGAGTGCAATGCTGTGTTCCATTCTGGCAAAATCCATGTCTTTGGCGGGTACTCCACGGAAGCACAAGGTGTTTTCGATGCAAGTTCTGAGGCCTTTGATCTTGGCGAGTGGCGGTGGGTTCAAATGCAAGAGAACTTTTTAGGAACAAATATGAGTGCAAGAACTTGCGTGGCTGATGGTAATGGAAGGTTTTGCATATGTCAAGGTAGTGAGGTGATGGTTGCATACGAGGAGGCCGAGTGGCGGAGAGTTGCTGAGTTGCCGGTTGATATGGGCGTCCCTGCTTGTGTGATGATGGGCCAGAATAAATTACTTGTGATTGGGTCTGGAAAATCTGATGATCCCCATATGTTCTATGAGTTGGATTTGGACAGATGCACATGGACAATGCTGGAGGCTCCTAAACAGCACTCGGGCCATGTTCAATCAATTTGTTTTCTGGAGATCTAAGTTTCACCAGCATTTGGGCACTAAATCTTAACTCAAGGACGAGATTAACTAACTATCATGTGTGTTATCATTATCATTTTTCTTATAAATCTATGTATTATCATTTCGTTTGTTGAATGGAAAAGGAGTGGTATTAAGATCAAGTGTTTTCATGCATGCTTTTAAGGTTTTAACCTAACATCAGCTATGGTTTGAGAGTGTTTCTACAAGTGGGTCAAACAGACACAAACTTAGAATTTCTTTTCGCAAGCAAATGTCAACGAAATTACTCAAGATCCAAATTTCTCATGACCAGAGAATTCAAACATTCATTATTTCCACTCCTTAACACCCTCACCACCCTTACGAAAGATTCTACAATGCAAGACAGCACTAGTGTAGAAAGATTCATTACCCTCCTTTAAGGAAGAGTGATTGAGCGAGAGAGACATGTTTCTGAAGGGTAGCATGTTCACAGAATCTAGCAGCACTCATGGCTCCTACCCACGGATGAGCAGGTCCCATACAAGGTCATAGTGGCCTACTCATCCAAAGGCGGGAAGAACTTGGTGGAGTAGTTAGGGTTTCTCCATAAAAAAAAAAGTTGAAATGATGAAAAGGGACAACACGCAGTGCTCAATTATATACATACCAACTCCATTCTGTCTTTTTGTGGTTCTCAAAGAGGCATTTCTGAAATATGAACTATGGTTAGTTATAGATAAAATCATTGCAAGTCCTTTCCTCTAACATGGCAGACTGATTGTCAAATAAAGGAGACCACAGGAAAATGGAATACAAACCGGACGTGGATACTAAGCTAAGTTTTTTTTTTTTTAATCTAAACACAATATTTGACAAAGGTGAGGTTCACATTCAAAACAAACTACATGCCTTTTGAGAAAAGTAGAATTTTTTAAGACCTCATCATTTAATTATCAAACACTAGTTTTATCAGTGTTACTTCCAACACAAAAGCACAACGCAATAGTCTACGTACAATGCATCACAGCAATACCAGGCAGAACCCTGATTTAGATGAATCTGTATCGTGCATCCACTTCAGTTGTCTGCTAAACTTTATCTGAGCAGTTATGACTTATGACGCTACAGAAAGCTAGAAATAAATAAGTAAATAAAACGTAACAAAATTGAATAGGAAACTCAAGAAATCAAATTAAAGCTTTTTTTTAATGGTTGCAAGAACAGAAAACATGACAGCTGCATTACAATAAAGAAAATAAAAGGGAAGCTTGACTACTGGGATAGCTTAAATTTTGTGACTCTACTTTCATACAATAAAACGTCCCGTGTATATACTATCCCTTGTTCTAAAGTATCAGTAGAAGCTTGACTACTAGGATAACTTAAATTTTGTGACTGTACTTTCATACAACAAAACATCCCAGGTATATACCATCCCTTGTTCCAAGGTATCAGTAGAAGTAGATGCAGACATAATTGAATTTGAAGTTCCGAGTGTGTTCCAAGTAACATAATGGATGATAACTAGCAAAATATAAAAAGACACTCCAAACAATAAAAGGAAGCACCCATTTGTCACAGCTAAGAATTTCATTTGCATAATTAAATCTGGAGATAATAATCTAATATCATATCCTGAAACATGATATTTGAGATGTAGATCCAGCAAAAATGCTTAAAGCCAACAAGAAGAAAAATTCGCACCTGATATATGTTTGTAGCATGTATACTTATGCACAGATGCAGATAAATTAGTAGAATCCTGTGAAGATGAGGATTACCTGGGAGTTTACAACATAAACATCTGCCAGAGAGTAAAGTAAGTGAACACGTGTAGTTGCTGAAGTCTACAATACTGACTTTGACAAATTTGAATGTTGGGATATGAACCTCGGAATATCTTAGACATGAGGTACCTTTTCGCTCTCAGTTCCAACAAAAGCAATAAGAACTTTAAAAGGCCTGCTCCTGTGGTCCTTTACTGCCAGTCAACTTCTTATGTGAACTCTGTCAAGCCTTCCGGCATCGTTCTTATCAACAGAGTTAGAGATTGGTAAATTGTAGATGTTTTTTTTAGATTCAGCCAACCTGGTAGAAGACTCATAGGAATGGCTAAATTCATTTAAAAATTTGCCAAGATTTTTCAGCTTCTCTAAAAGAACTCTTAAACAATTCTTTACAGCAAGGTAGATTGAAATTTACCCCTTGTCTGCAGAAATTCTTGTTTTTTCAGAAGGTTCTGATTCAATCACCAGGTTTGCTGATTTGAGAAGTAAGAGCTGACTCTTTCCAGCACTTATGCTGCTGCAGGGCATCGTAAGCATATCATCATCTGCAATCTCTTATATAAAAGAATCCCATAGCAAATGCTTTTTCTGCAGCATCTTTTCAGTGCTAGAAGATTGAGTATATAAGTTTATTGTTAACAGAAAGTTGAACTATTGCTGTGGAGAGCTCAGCTTATGTTTTTTCTTCACACCAAGTTAGCCATTGTCATCTGACTTTCAGCGAGAAACACCAGCATTTTCACTCGATGAAGGATAATCTTCCACTTATCAAACTATTCCTGTTCATTTTCCATAATCCACCAAGCAAATTGATTTCCTTCAGCAGGAAAACCGGCAATGCATTGATCTGAAAACAAAGAAATAATTTAAGGTTATGATATTATGTTTATTTTTGAACTATTTTATTGCTGACCTGAAAAAACAATACCAGATTAGTTTGAAAGGCATGCCCACAAATGGTATCATGATATTGTCCTATCAATTCATGCACTAAATAGAAATTCTGTAAGCAAAAAAAGAAATGGCAGTTCCGCGGTCTTGGCCTTTTAAAAGAAGACTTCATACAAACTGCACATCAAATAAAGTTCAAGAAGACAAGATAAGAAAAGAGACGAAACTAAACATATGATGCAAGGTGCTCATGTCATGTGATTCCCAGCTCCCATATATTGGCTTGGCACATACTCTGACAGTTTCCCATGGAAACCTATTGGAATCATCCTCCACAATCCCATGTTGGATCATATGCATAAAATTCTTATGATCGCCAGGCCAATCCTTTTCCAAAAAGTGCGAAGAGGTACAAATGATGAATAATTCAACTGAATGCAATACTATCGCAATGTATTTGAAATTACTGAAATAAATTTCGGCCGCCATTGTAGATAACACATATATGCAATTCATTATGAAAATCTCTAAAAAGTTTAAAATGACAATGGTAGCCACACCAAGACATGTTTGGAACAAAAAATCTCAATTCCAAGAGCAACAAGATGCTGAAAATGGCATGAGCACCAAGAAAAGAAATATTATGCAAATTTCTATTTAAAGAAGTAAACAATATTTCATGCACTGGTTACTAGTAGTAATATACAGAAGACCACTAATGAAGAGCATGCATTTAATAATTCATTACAATTTGTGCATTTTGTTGCATGATGCCAAAATCATTTTAGCACAAGTTTTCAAGTCATTAAATGTGCACAAGTCATTGATCAAAATTTTTCCAATCAAGAACAAAAAGAAAAAAACCTGTCGGCGTAATTATTTTCTTATATATATGAATAAACTGTTGCCACATGGTTCACACCTATCCAGGAGGCACAGACTGCTGATTCTGCAACGACAAGATCTGCCTTCATGGCTGTTTGAAGCTGAGATCTGTTGTGTCTTCGGGAACTCAGATCCTTCATCTAGCAAGCTCTGGCATCAGGCTACTGTTCTTGCTGGGACTACAGCAGAAACTATGGCTCAAAGCTCAAAAACTCCATTGCCAACTCCAACATTGATAGTGAAGCTTCAGTCATTATGAGCTCATGCAATATCAGCACAAATTTCTGTTGCTGCTTCTTTTTACCATGTGCTTTGCCACGCAACCAGTGTCCTTATCTTAGAAGTATAACTCCAATTTCATGAAACTTATTTCCCCTCCTTGGCCAAAACCACAATAATCTTTTACCATGTCTGACCTGATTATTATCAGTCCTATTGTCTACAACTACCAAACTATCATTAGCAAGCAAATCTCACCATGCATTCTGTTCAGTGTCAGAAAGTCATTACTGGATTTACCTCCAAGCCCTTGAACTCCTCATTATTGCCATGAGCCCATCTGACTGCAAATAAAACTCGAGGTAGGTCCATCAATTGGTTTGAAACCATTTTAAGTTGCCACCAATCTCTCTTCATGGAGTTTGACTTAAATGTAATTGATGGGTAAGAGCGTTCTTAGGTATTGATCTCTTGGACAATGTGGACAAAGCTGCCAACTTGCCTTGAAGGTGATTGCCTAGCTACATTAACATGTAAATCTCCTCTGGTCTTGCCTTCCCCCATCAGCTTCTTCAACTATACACCGCCAAAATATTATCCACACCATTTGTTACATGAATTACCCAAAAAATCAGCACAACTATAGAGATTTGAACTGGTCTAAATGTCTAATACAGCTTTCAAAGTTCACCTGAAACCAAAAAAAAAAAAGGAAAGAGAAAGAAAAGGATAAAAATTGTGATTGCTTTCTGATGGAAAATAAGTTTTTTTTTTTTCATTTTCTGTATATCATTACATTTTTGACAACCAAGCAGTGGCCTAAGAGAAACAGAACTAGTATATCGAATAAGAAAAAAAAGAAGAAAAGTTTACTAAAATTAAAGTTATTAATTTACATAAAACAATTGAAATTCTAAGCTTCTCAGTTTTTCTTCTCTTTTCTTTTCCATGAGTAAAAGAAAGTTTAATTTACTTACGTAGCCAATGCTAAATTAATAGAATAAATATATCAAGAACTGCTTTCATTTTCTTTCCATTTTCTACACTTTCTCAGCAACCAAACAGAGACCAATGGCAATGGAGGATCATAAAGTGATACTATTATAAATTTTCCTAAGCATTAATCAGAATCTTCCAGAACAGTAGTGGAGCTACAACACAAAGTAAATCAATTTTGTTTTATTTTCCTACATTGATTTCTCAGCAGCCAAACAGAATTTAAAGTGATGAAAACACATCAACAGAAAGTATCTTAGCAGTTTGTAACTTATCATGCAATGCAGCTTAAAGTCAGAAAGAGAAAAGAAATTACTTTTGATCTTTTCGACAGGGAAACAAAAGATCTTCTATGCTCATCATTTTTCTACACATTTTCTTACCTGGTATCTAAATAGCTTTCAGCATACAGTGTGCTCTAGGACATGCACACCAAGTTGAATGAGAGATCCCAGCCCAAGCTGAGATTAAACCCAATCCTAGCTTGAATTCAAGATAGAGAATTCTAAGCAATTTTGGAATAAGGCGAAACATGGGTATGTGTGTGGGCAAGAATAGGAAATGAATTTTTCCACAAAAGGATCACAGAAGTTATAGATATATGTTGACAATACCACCAAGCCTGCATACATTAAACAGAGAGAAAAGGCAATCTAAAGCAAGGGCCGATGGAATTTTGCAGTTTTCATTTGATAGAAAGTAGTAGAAACTGCATGTAGCACGAGATAAGAGTGTAAATTTTTCATTGAATATAATAAAAATATATTTCAGGAAATGCACAGCACCACTATAAGAATAAATACATCAACAAATGTTCACCAAGGTCATCACCATACCGAAACATTTCACACTCCAGTCGGTCATATTCAGGAAGCATATAAATTTCAAGCTATTCCAACTCCCAGGAACAACAGCCAAATTACATCCACATCAATGCTTCAAGAGTTCTTTTAAATCAGTGTCACCAGTGCAAAGTGCAACGGAGAATGCCAGAATTAGAAGATCACATGAAATGCCATGAACTATAACTTGTAGAAAGGATCGTTTGTATCCCGCAGTAACACCAGCAATATCTCTCAGTATAATCCACTTGTCACGCATTTTTCTTGATTGGCTCCATATGTTTGTTTAGCTCCTTAAATTAAAACTGCAAAGCAATAGCATGATAGATTCTTTGATTTTCCCAGATGCCTCTTGGTTTTCAGTTAGACTAATAGAGCTTGCATTTGCTTGTTCCAACACAAACTGCACATTCATTTGCATCTCCTGCTATATGGCTTAAACAGTAGTTTATCCTATCATTCATAACATCCTGCATTATAAATCACTTCAGTATAGAATACAAGGCAAGCAGCTTCCATTCAAAAGAAATTATGTACTCAAGTTGGGTGGTACATGGTCACAACTTCTGGGAGAAAGTAAAAAACTCAAGGAAAAGGGAGGTCATCATCACAGAGATGCTTATGGATATCTATAAAAGTGTTATTGAGGGAAAAAATTAAATTACTAGTCAATGTGGATGTGGAAAGAGCAAATACTTATCACAGGAGAAAGTGGAAGAGAGTATGATTATATTGGATCCATCAGCAGCGACCGAGATACTTTATCAAAAAATAGATAACATAAACACACCATAAATTTCACACACAGTTTGGAACTAAGCCAACACTATACAGACCTATGAAGATATTATGGTAGCCGAGATACATACCACAAGTAGCTCATGCAAGCCAAGAGGTGCAGTTATGAGATATGAGACACCAGGATGCTCCTTAGCAGCTTCATCAGTCAATGTAGGAATATCCTTTCGAACAAAAATATAGTGGAATGTTTGTTAGTATGACATGTAAAGCTGTAAGAAGAATAAATAAATGGATAATCCAGTCGAGGAAGAAAACAACAATGAATTACCCGGTGCCAATGTCGTCCTGGAAAGAGAAAGAATGGGCTCACGATCACACGATTCGCCCCTTGTTGAACACACAAACCAAAAGCATCTCTTATCGAGGGCTCAGCCAGCTCCTGATTAAAATAAAATATTAAGAAGAACATTACCAGAAGTGCATCGTTCACTTCATAGATGTAAATAGTTGAAGACGAACACTGCGTATTTAAACGTGAAAATATAACAAAAAAAAAAATGAAGGGTGCGTGCTGAAACATATAAATGAAAAACCTCTAAGGGAAAAAAGGAGTTTGTGAAAAAGGAGCAAATACCATATGAGCAGGCTCCACAATTAGGTACCCAGTTTTATCTCTAAACATGGCCACAAACTCATCTGAAATTCACAAAACACAGCTATTTGATTATTATTTTTATGGGGAAAAAACCATAAAATCAAATAAGGTATGGTATTTGACAAAAAAGAAGAAGCAGCTTACTGAGCATGAGATTTGATTCTTTACGACGTGAGCCATGGTCAACAATGATGACACCGTCTTTGTCGCCCACAAAGACCCCATTCCCTCGAGGGTTCGTCTTCATAATTCCACCATCCCCACTGTTCAAACACAAGCTTCTTCTTGATGAATACTTTACGTTTTGTAAATTCGAGGATTTGGGGGTCAACGCCCATCTGGGATTTCTTCTCGCAGTTGTTTCCCTTCCTGAACAACAATTACTGCAATTGCCAAACAAACGAAAAAACACGGGAGAAGAAACCAATAAGGGAGCGGCTACTGCTTATTTCAAAGTAAATATATTGCAATCTGAAGCCAGAAACTCCATTAAAGAATTAATCAGAAAAGAAGTAAGTTAATTAATTACCTTTTAGCCAGAATGAGAGGAGAGACTGATGAGATTGAAAACGACTCTAACCCCATCTTTTTTTTCTTCTTTTTTTGACCTAGTTTTGTGATCTATAGTTACCGCTGTCGCAGAATTTTTTTATAATAAATAAACAGTAGCTGAGAGAGGCAAAACGGCTAGGTAGCGCCATGACTCGGACGTGCTAGAAACTTTTTGAACATGTTCTACGGACGGAGACGTGAAGGGAAAAATGAGGCAATTTTTATGTACCTCCACGGCTCCACCAGGGGGTCTCGGGGGACAAAGATAAGGAGGAGCTTTTCATGAAACTTTTTTTTTTCTCCCTTCAATCGTAAACAATTCCAAGTAGAGATGATCAAAAAAAATCGATAAATTGATTAAATTGAGAAAAAAAAAATAACTGAAAAAATCGAACAAAAAAAACCAAATTAATCGATTAAAAAATCACAAAAAAAATCCGGTTCGGTTCGGTTCGGTTCAGTTTTGGTTTTAAAAGTCTGAAACCAATTGAACCGAACAGAACCGGTTCAACCAAGCTAACACTTAAAAAAAACAACAAGTATAAATAGATAGCTTTTTCTAACCCTAAACCTAAAGGAGCATTCCCTAAACACATAACCAGCCACCCCTCCATTTGTTTTGCTCTCTGCATCTCTCCTTCTCTAATCTTAAGATTCTTAACCAGCAGCCCCAAGATTCTTAACCAGTAGCCCTCCCAATACAGGCACTGAGGCACACACACAAACAACTACTGAAAGGAAAGGGAGGACGGGCAATGAGTTTAATAATCAACTCTTTCTATTCGCTCTAGCCAGGCTTTCATCTGATACTTCAACTGGGGAGGAGAGGAAAATCAATTTTTTCGATACGATCTCCCTGTCTCGCTGCACTGACATAAAGGAAAACTTCAGAACGGGGCAGTGGGCTTCACCAAATCCTGATTTCGTTTTCCTTCTCCCAGTCATCGAAAGCTCAAAGCTACTGGTTCTGTTATGTCATGCTCTATTCAAGTTCTTTCTACTCTCGAGTTACATTTCAAGCAAACTCAGAAGAAAAAGAGGAAGCCCATGAAGCGGTAGCAGCTACTTCTTCTGCTTCGTCTTGAAGCTAGAATCAATCCCTAGATTTCATACTTTTCAAGGAGAGAGTTGTGTATTTTGGCTTGTACATAAACGACATCATTTCATAGATTTTCAAGCTAGCGAACCGAACCGATCGGTTTGGAAGGGAAAAAAACCGAACCGAACCGAACCGAAACTGGTCGGTTTGAACCGGTTTTCGGTTCGGTTCAGTTCAAAAATTTGAAAAAAATAATTTTGATTTGATTATTTATTTTGACCCAGAACCGGACCGAACCGGAAATGCTCACCCCTAATTCCAAGTCATATCCTTAAGTCTTTCATGTATTATCATATACATCGATTTTCTATCAAGTTTATAAAAGTAAAAATCATATAAAAAAAAACATAAAATGTAAGAGTAATAGTCAACTAGAGTGGCAATCAGAACCACTTTTACCTGATTTAGGAGTGTGGTATATGATCTAGATTGCTTTTCAAAATATTTTAAAATTCATTAAAATTATATATTTTTTTATTTTTGACATCAATACATCAAAATGTACAAAAAAAATTTAAAGCAAACAAATTTTCAAAATTTTTTAGATGTGTGATTTGACTAAACTCCTAAACACACCTCAATCAGTAACACTGCCACAAGTTCCAAAGACAAGTAGTAAAAACCTATTATTGATGGAAGACCTTCAAAACTACAAGTAAACCTAATTATATTGAACGCTAGGCATTTTACTTATCCATAAGTGTAGTTGCCAAATCTTGATTTTGTTCATTATTATAGGTTAGGAGAGTGATGAGTCCTAAAATCCAAAATATTTAGGAATAAGACTGATGTACTGGATAATTAATTGATCTATTAATTTAAGTAATTTGATTCATTCTTCATATTTAAGTTGTCTAATGGCTTGATATGGAAAGCCTAAAGGAGTTGGTAACTAGTAGCACATGATGTCTTGTAAGCTAGATGATTGGTAGTTGTGGTACTAACAGGCGGTGCCTGGTAAGCCAGATAACCAATAGCTGGTACCTGTAAAAAATCTCATTTGACAAACGTGGGGACTCTTCAATGGTAAAGTCAGTAACTTTATAAAGAAAAAAAATACAATGATATTTTAGAGAGATAACCTTTGAAAATATGCATGCTGAAAAGGTTAAGAATGAAGAGATTATTAACCTTGAGTTTGAATAATTCATGATGTATTTTATAGTTCATGAGTCTTGTTTTTTCGTGGTGAAGGGGGGCTAAAATATAATTTCACCCTTGTGATATTTTAAGTTTTATTCAACTCAAAATAATACGTATTGGATCAATATAAAATAATAAAGAACCTGCATGGGGTCCTGAAAAAAATCCCTAAGAGAGTGTTGGGCTTGGGGCGCATGTCTGACTCCATGGAGGTTCTAGGGTACATACCCAGCACCCCTAAGAAATTAGGTGTTGGAGCGCCCAACACCTTAATTAAATGGGTCTAAATGTTATGCTCTAACCCAATAACAGGTGTTTATGTGCCCCAACACACAAAATAATTAGGTTTGGGCATAACACTCGAACCCAATAAGGGGTGATGACACAATCAACACCCTCACTTGATTAGGATGGTGCTGTCGTGTCCAGTACCCCCAATTAATTAGGGGGTGCTAGTGTCAACACCCTTAACTCTTGCTAGGTGTGACGCCTAGTATAGGCTCGAGCCACCATACCTGAGCCCATGTATATTGGTAGCAATTAGGCTCGGACTTGGTAGCCCGAGCCTAAAGAAAATGTTTTTTAGGCCTATTTGATGGGGGGTTTAGGTCCATTTTATTTGGATTCATCAATAGCTCCCAAGTCTTTGTGGTATTAATCCATAAAGACTTGTAAAAGCATAGCTTTCAGACCCGGCCCGGTCCAAAGCCCGAGTTCCGGGTTTTGACCGGGTCATCCGGGTCAACTCTTTTTTTAAAAAAAATTAAAACAACATCGTTTTAGTAAAAAAACAAAAGTCAACGGGTTGCATCCAGGCTTTTGATCGGGTCAACCCGCCGAGTCAATGGGGTTACGCTAGGTTTTTCCTTCCTCTATTTTTTCTTCAACCTGGCCTGGTTCCAGCCTCGGGTCGGTCGGGTCCCGGGTCGACCCGCCGAGCCGGGTTTCAAAACTATGTGTAAAAGTATTTGGTTACCATGACAAGTTCATTGAATTTTCTTTGTATGAGAAGAGGGGTTGAAAATATAGGTAATAAACTGGAAAGTCCGTGTGTAGAGGTGTGCATTATTTTTGAAGAAATTTTTAAGTATGTAAAGGAGAACCATGAAGGAGTTCATACTTAGAAAACTTCTTAGGAGAGTGAAATGAGATATAAAGGATTTCATACTTGGAATTTTTTATAAAAGGTCAAAGGAAACTTATGGAGAAAAGGCTCATACTTAGAAAAATTTCTAAGTGGTTGGTAGAAACTCATGGAGGGTGGGCCTATACTTAGAAAGTATTCTAAAAGGTTGAGGGGGTCCTAAAAAAGGTGACCTATGTCGACGCCCATATTTAAAAAAATTTCTAAAAGGCTAAAAGGAATGAACACATATCGACGCCCATACTTAGAAAAAATTTTAAAAGGCAGAAAAGAGTGAACCCGTGTTAACGCCAATACTTAGAAAGATTTCTAAGGGGCGGAGAGGGGAGCGAACCCATTTGACAATCTTAGAAAAATTTCTAAAAGGTGGAAGGCAATAAACTTATGTTGACACCTATACTTAAAAAAAGATTATAAGAGGAAGAAGGGACAAATCCATAAAGGGTGGTTCTATCGCACTAAGAAAACCAAGTCCATCAACCCCTAGTTAATTGATGAGAAGTCCTTTGACATCACTGGAGAATGTGTCAGTCCTGAGACTGCACTAGAGAATAGAGGATCTGAGATCAACTTGTGGTGAATTGGTTAGAGGCCTTTTGGCATCACTTGAAGAATGTGTCAATCTGAGACTAAACCGAAAAATGGAGGATCTGATATCAACCCCTAGTGATTGTGGTAATATTGCTCCAAGAAGACCAAGTCAGTTCCTTTTAAGGAAAGTGGTTGGAAGCTTTTCATTGGAGATTTATAGTTAGGAAATGTATGTTAGAGATACATTATTTTTATTTCAAAAATAAACTTATGTTTTTATTAAGCATTATGCACCATAAAGTGATTTGTTGAACTTTAAAAAGCCTGGGGAGTTTGGCGTGAAACAACAGGATTGGTAACTGAGGTCCATCTCGCGGTAGGTAGGGGGAGCGTGTTTGGAGTATCGATTATGTGCATGGGTATCACAATGACACGAGCAACCCCTAGAGGGACTTGATAGTATAGAGGCAAAATACTCTCCTAGAGGTCATTCTGCTTAGGCTTTTTTAGGTGGTGATTTGGCCTACGAGGGTTAGGAGTAGTCAATGACGATGGTGATGGGGTCAAATATGTTACCACAGGTGCCAAGACTTACTAAGGTGGTAAGGTTTGATTTTGTCCCTGTGTTACCAACACGACTTGAGTAAGGACTTGAGCCTAGTTGATGAGTTATTAAAGGTATGGTTGGGTAGAAATGCCTACGATGGCGGTAACAAATATATTCGTCACACATCCTAACTTAGGTGTGCCTTGGTTATGTGCCATAGAATGACCTAAAAATATCAAAAATAAGTTTTAAAAACCAATGGCTTTTTTATTAGTTTCCCACAGACAATGCCAATTGATGAGCCCCAAAAACCAAGGTGCTTAGAAATAAGGTTGATGTGTTAGATAATTGGTCGATTTCTTAATTCAAGCAATTTGATATATTCTCTTTAGTCAAGGTGTATGGTGTCTTGATATGGAAAACTCACAGGGTTGGTAACTAGCAGTAATCTGATCCATTCTTCATAGTTAAAGTGTCTAATGGCTTGATATAGAAAGCGTAGGAGGTTGGTAATTAGTAGCACGTGATGCTTGGTAAGCCAAAGTGACTAATAACTATGGTAATAACAAGCGGTGCCTGGTAAGCTAGATTATTGGTAGCTGTGGTAGTAGCAGGCGGTGTAGTAGCTTGATATAGAAAGCCTAGGAGGTTGGTAACTAACAGCACATGATGCCTAGTAAGCTAGGGTAAATAATAACTATGATAGTAGCAGGTGATAGGTGACAGGTAGTCGTGATAGTAACAGACAGTGTCTGATAAGCCAGGTGACAGGTAGTTGTGGTAGTATCAGACGGAGCATGGTAAGCCATGAGAGTGGTAGTTGATACCTATAAAAGATCCATTTGATGGATTTGGGGACTCTCTTGTCATAACTCAATTTTGAATTTACAAAAAAATAACAATATAAAAAAAAGAATGAAAAATAATTTGATAATTGTGTCAAAACAACAGAAAATTGAAAGTGTGAGGACTAATAAGAATGAAATTATAAAGTTAGAATAATTGATAAGTTTAGAAATTTAATTAAATTTTGAATTAGTTTAATTAATGCAATCAAGGGCTTAGTTGAAGAAATATCAAAGTTTAGGGTCAATTTGGGTCAAAATTGCAAGAAATTAAATTCCAAGGACCGAAATGAATAGGCATTGATACTATAGGGATGTTAATTGATTTTTCCAAGGATAATTTTGAAAGAATAAAAAGTATGAGGAGTCAATTAAGGATGAAATTGATTAAATTTGAAACTAAGGACTATTTTGTAAATGACGCTGAAATCCAGGGGTCTAATGGTATTTGATCAAGGGGCGAAATTAAAAAAAAAAAGATTTTCAAAGATAAGGGGTTAATTGCAAGATGTTAGAACTTCAGGGGTCAAATTGAAGAATGACCATCTCCACCTAAAATGATGTTGTTCAATCAACTGTTCATTCTCCCCTTTCTCTAAAACAGAGGAAAATTTGTGTAAGAAAAATTGTCAAAATAGCATTGGCCAGACCACAATTCACACCAAATCCAAGCTAGAATATAGACCAAATGGTCTATTACAAATCCCAAATTGGTTCAGCTCATTTTACCCACCGATGCGCCATTAACTTTAAATAAAGTCATCACCAATAGTCCAACAATGGCAGGACTGTGAGTGTTTTTATTTCGACAAAACACGAACACTTTCAAGCCATGCTAACCTTATCCTCATGGGAGATAAAACAGACCAACCATGCATAACCAGGGGTCCATCCCTATAAAAATAGAGGCAGAGGGGAACAAAACAAAACTAAACATAGAGAGAGTTAGGGAGAAAAAAATGCAAAAACCAGAAGGACTTTTGGATTTCCTTCAGAACTTCAGCAAAGAAATTTTTGCTCTCCCTCACAATAGGCTACTGGTCTAACCAACAGAACAGAAACCATGAAAAAATAGAGAAAATTAGAGAAAAAAAGCAAGAAAATAGAGGAAAAAGAAGAGAGTAAGGGAGCTAGAGAGAAGAATGACTAGAGAGAAACAAACAAAAGGGAAGAAATGAGCCCTGTCCAACCAGCGTATCATTGCCTCACGTCTTTGTCTCTAGCAATAGCTACACCAGGTAAGCTATTGTTCTCCCCATCTTTGAATTTTAATTACTGACCCCCCGTAGCAAACGTGCGTGAAAAATTAACGCATGCAAATGATGCCAACTTGGTCATTGGGATGCGCCAGTGACCAAGTTAGGTAGGCTGGATCAAGCCTAATTTGTATGGCTGGGCTAGATCTAACAAAAAAAAAACTATTGAGACCAGGCCGGGCCTGGGCCTGGGCCTTAGGCCTAGCCGACCTTTTTTTTTAGGCTAAGGGTGTGTTCGGCAAAAACACCTTTAAGCCTTTTCCTTTACTCTTCTTTATTTTAATATCTAGTCAAACATGCCTTTTAAGATATCAGAAAATTCTGAAAAAATTTAGGGACCCTTTTGAATTTTTTATGAGTCCCTTTCACGTTTTTTTTTACGACTTTACTTAGTAATGGGTTGTATAGTTATATTGCGGAATGCGAATCTGGTATAAAATATATACCTATCTTTTTTGGTTTTTTTCTCTTTTCTAAAAAAAAGAAGAAGAAGAAAACTCCCTTTTGGCAAAAATACAGAAAAACATGTTCTGCTTTCAAGTCAAAATTTTATTTGTTTATTCATTAGCACCAAAGTCAGGAATATTCATATTCATTAATGTCAGAATTAGAAATACCCTTGATGTTCACCAATGCCAGAATTAAGAATTGGAACACTGGAATTGAAATTTATCTTGAACCCCAAAATACACTAATGCCAAAGTCAGGAACACCATACTTTTTTACGTAATATTTACCCATGCTAGGGTTGGAAGTATTTGTAGTTGAATATTCAAATGACACCAGAGTCAATAATATTATAGGCACACCATTAAAAGAAAAAATACAACAAATCTTTAGCAATTTAACACAAAACCAGCAGTACAACCTACCTCAGGTAGAACACTTAAAGGGTGATAGTATCTTTTCTTTTGCATAATCAGTCTCGTACCATATAATATCTGTTGACCAGTTAGGATTCATAGTGACCATAATACTAGATGACGACTCCTTAAACCATACTTTTTCCCCCTCTAAGAACAAGATGCCAAATATATGTTTTTTTCCTAGAAATTTAAAGGTCGACGCGATGCCAGGTATAATATCCATGATGGTTAAGTTAGTAACTTTGTAAAGAGAGAAAATGCATTGATATTTTAGAGAGATAGACTTTGAAAATATATATGCTAAAACTGTTAAGAATGAAGAGATTGTTAACATTAAGTTTGAATGATTCGTGGTGTGTTTATAGCCTATGAGTCTTGTCTTTTTGTGGAGAGGATGTGCTAAAATATAATTTCACTCGTGTGATATTTTGAGTTATATTTAACGTAAAATAATACATATTAAATCAGTGTAAAATACTGAATGACCTACATAGGGTCCTAAAAAAATCCTCAAATAAGTGTTGGGCTCGAGGTGCGTGCCCAAGCCTATAGGGATTCTAGGGTGAATGCCTAACACCCCCGAGAAATTAAACACCCAATACCCTAATTAAATTAGTCCAGATGTTATACATGTACCCAATAATGGGTGCTTACGTGCCCCAACACCCAAAATAATTGGATTTGGGTGCGCCCAACACCCCTATTTAATTGGGTCCAAACGTTATGCCTAAACCTAAATAATTGGGAGGGTGCTGATGTGTCCAACACCCCCAATTAATTAAAGAGTGTTGGCGTTAGTACCCCTAACTCTTGTTGGGCGTGACACGCCTAAAAAGGCGTCACGCCGAGCATGGGCTCGGGACACCATGCTTGAGCCCATGTATCTTGGTAGCAATTAGGCTCGTGTGTGATAGCTCGAATGCAAAGAAGATGTTTTTTTAGGCCCTTTGAGGGGGGGGGTTTTAGGTCTATTTTATTTGGATCCATCAGAGAAAATAAAATATTGGTGGATTTATGTTTTTGACTTGGATCGCTTATATGAAAGAGTCGCATGTTATTATTGGAACTAACATTAGTAAGAAATCAATTTCATCATCTCGACAACAAAAGGAAACCTATCATCCAAGCCTGAAAGAAGAACATCATCCTCACAATCTAACAAAAAGTAATATGCCAAAAAGCTAAGCCACAACCTTATATTTCTTAAGTTTGTTATATCATTTTCACTAGCCTTTTAAATTGTAATTTCCTTTATGTTATATACTTGCTATATTTCTAGTTTGTTAAGCTTTTATAACTCATTATTATGAATTGTCATAGCCTTGATGAATTATTTTGGATGCTCTAAGACTTCATTATAGTCTTGAAAATATGTTATGATTGTTATATAAATTTTGTATTATTGTTGTGTTTTACAGGTATCGGGTTTTGTTTTTCTGTTTTGTCATCATGTTGCTCAAATCATGCATTCATAACATAACTTGCATTACACAAACACATAACATGTAAAATCTCCATTACATGTATTTCATTCACTCCATAAACATTAAAATAATTTGGAAAGCTAAGAAACCTAAAAGCAATGTTCTTAATCCCATTATAATGCTCTTCATATATTGCAAATTTGGATTGATCCTTTGAACAACATCTTTCAAGTTTTCAACCTCATTTTTCATTTCACTATTTGTTTCAAATTCTTTATTCACATTTTGCACCCAACCAATAAACCCATAAAAATCATATCATTAGAGCAACTAGGATTTTTTGTAGTCTTTAAAATCCTAGTTTATTTTTCTATACCTGCTTAATATTTAGTTTACACTAAATCTTTGGTATGCGCTGCGCTGCAGGTCAAATCAATTTTTTTAACATAAAAAATATCAAAACATTGCTAATGTTTTTTTTTTTCTGGTAGAATTTATTTTCTAAATCGTGTGAGAAATGATCAAATATGACTCGATCGACTTAAAGGCTCAAAATGCAACCTGGACAATCGGTAAAAACATAGTTTAACTCAAAATAAGTATTCAATATATTTTTTTATAAATATTGAGATGACAATATACAAAATCAATTCTGGTTAACCCGGGTTAACTTATCAATCCACATGTCGAGTTATGAGACCATGACAACCTAAAAAATAACAAATCAAGTTAAATTATGAAGCCTAATTTTTAATAAACCCAATGTTGAATGATAAAAAAAAATCAACTAAAAAAATGATAACAAATGATCAAAGATAACTCGGATTAACTTGTCAAATTCGCAACTTAAGTCATGAGACCACAATAACCCAATAGAAATAAATTTAAAATAAATTATGAATCTCAATTCCCAATTAACCCAGTGTTGAAAGATGAAGTTGAAAAAAATAGTTAAATAAAACAATTTCAGTCAACCCGGGTTAATCCGCCAAACCTGTAACCCGAGTCATGAGATAAAAATATTCTTATAGAAAACAAACTGAAACAAATCATGAAATCTAATTTTCAATCAACCAAATGTTGAAAGGTGAAATTGAGATAAAATCAATTAGAAAAAAAAAACTCGAGTCAATTGAGTTAACTCATCAAACCCTTATTTTTATAGCATTTTTAGAAATTGAAATACTCTAAAAAGTTTCAAACATGAGATTTCATTAAAAAATTTAAATTGAATTTAATTAAGAAGGTTTCAAACATGTTGTTATAGTCTAACATACATTAATATTTGTAAGCCTAAAGGTCACAAGAAATATAGAATTCAAATGAACTTGAAGATTATGAATGAACATGAAAATAGAAAGAAGAAGAAAGACAAATAAAGATGTACTACTTATGTGATCGGCGCTCTGCTGCGGGTCATATATTTTTATTTTCTATAACAAAATGTATATGCAAGTTTTTTCAACTCATTTCTATATTTCAAAAAATTTAAGTGCAAATCAAAAAGTTTACGCATATATGTAATCAAATAAACCGATAACTATGTGTGCTAATAAATAAATAAAAAGTCATTAATAATACCTGGTTAATCCCGCAAGTTAGGATATTTACCCTATCGCACCCTAGCGACGGAGCACGATGTCTCGACAACCCTCGATTGATTTTGTTTTTTGTTTTTGTTTTTGTGTGGATAAAGGAGTTGCCACCTCGTATTTTGGTCACTAGGAACCCTAACTGGTCTTTTAGAGATTCTAAGGCAAGGGACTGGTTGCGTAAATGGAAGGTATTAACACCCCTAGTACGCCCTACCTAAGGTAAGTTGTTCGGTGTTTGGTTTGCCTTATAATTGCTATGGTGTTGGTGTTTTCTAATCCTATCAGTTTTCCTAGGTTTGATTCAAACTAAATTTAGTAAGATAGAAATCCAAAGAGATTTCATGTGCTTTAAAAGCTCATTTTTCCCTTAGTATTTTAAAAGTTTGCGACTCGTAAATCGCAAGGAGGAGGGACAAAAATTTAGAAATCTAAGGAAATTCAGGGCGCTTTAAAAGCTTATTTTTGCCTTAGTGTTTCATACTCTCATGGCTCGTAAACCGTGGAGTAAAAAATTAAAATGTCCTTGATTATAATTAAGACTTCTTTCAAGGATGTGTGATGACTTATTATTCATAGAAAATTATTTTGGATATTTACCACTTAGGGTTTCTTTATCCAAATATTAACAGTGAATAATAACAAGTTATTCTCAATAATATTTTGGATATTCATCCCTTTGGGATTTCTTTATCCAAACATTAACGGTGAATAATTTATGAATTCCCCCCAAAATAAGATTTTTTATTTTTTGGAATATTGGCCAATATCCTTTGGATTTTTACAAACATGTTGTAAAATCCAGAAATGCAAGAAAATAATTTTTGTTGTGTTTAAAAAATCCATGCGAAAACACATTTTTGAAACTTTCAATATTTTTTATATAAAAAAACGTTCAAAATATGTTAGGATATTGGCCGTATGCAACACACAAGAAAACATTTTTTTTACAACAAACACTCTAGTGCTTAAGCATAAATGACAAACCATTGCACGTTTTTTTTAAAAACAAACACTCCAGTGCTTAAGCATAAATGATAAACCACGCTTGTACAGGGATGATGCATTCACACGCCAAGACACTATTCAAGAGGGAAAATGCATTTAAAGAGACCTGCCTACTGTTCAAGTGAATTATATTTCACTTAAATAGTACAAACACAAAGGAAAATGTATGCAAAGAGGTGAAGAGAATAGACATGGAGGAAGACGAAGGAGCTGCAACGCTGTTGAAGGCTTTGCTGGCTAATCGATCAGTGTTGCCGTCTGTTCCAGCTCTTTCCCCCTATTCTCTATTCGTCTTCTAAGTTTTAACCTCTGCAATATTCATCCCTCTCTCTCTACTGGTTATCTGCACTTTCTTCTCCCCGTTCTGCAGATTTTATTTGCAGAAAATGGAGCAACCCGGAAGGTAGTCCCTGCTTCTTTTCTTCTTTCTCTCCTACTATTTGTCTTCCCGATCTCACAGTAACGTAAGAAATGAAGGGAAGAAACTCCTTCTGTTCTCTACGTTTTCTTTCTCTCCTACTGCCTGCTTCTCTTGTGTTTTTTTTCTGGTTTTTCTTTTCTCCTTTTCTTTCTTCTCCCCCTTGCTAGGTCATTAGAGGGGGCTTATAAATAGTCTAATATATCTCTATTTAGGAAAGATTCAATGCATTAATTTTAGGATGCAAATCTCTACTGATTTGCAGTAAAAAAAAACGCAAAAAGGAAACTGAAATATTCTGATTCCTATTCTGATTTCAACAATTAGTTTTAGTGATCAAGAGGGTGGTACAACTCCTTTCTTTACTTCCATAGCTGGGACCATGAGGCACCAGTTGCTCCCTTTGAAATAAGGCAATAAAAACGTGGTCTGCAGCTCTCCAATCAAGCGAGAGAAACATGGAAACCAAATAGGAAATTGCAGATAAAAGGAAAGAAAAATCAGGATAGCTGTGCAGATAAAAAACGTGGTTCTTCAATTTCTTCCTCCAGCAAAATTTCTTCTAATTTCATCTTCAATCAACTTCCTTATTTTAGCACCATTTCCATTTGGTCATTGGTCCAAAAAAAGGGCTTCAAATTGGCCTGCAATTGGTCTTCAAACTTTAAGCATCTTGCAATTGTGTCCTGCAAACTCGGGCAAAAATCCTTCTCGCGGCAGGAATCCCTGCTTTCACACTAGATATTCAAATGAGAATATCTTGAGCTTCTGATATCGAAATCAAGCGATTCAAAAGCCCAAATTTATCTACATGTCCAGGACTATAACTTTGATGAAGGATTCGAAGTGAGATAAAATCATTTTAAAGAACAGAATCTGGCAGTAATCTGGTTGGTCAAAAAGGGTCTCATGATCTAATTCAGAAACTGACAATGCCGAGCATCCCGATATGACTGAGAGCATGACTTGAGAACAAACACAATTTGTGATGGAAATATAGTCTTTAGTGCAAAACTTGGGTTAGGATCCTTCTCGCGGTAGAATTCTCTGCTTTTACGTTAGATATTCAAATAGGAATATTATGAGCTTTTGATATCGAAATCAAGCGATTCAAAAGTTCCAAATTCATCTACACTTGTAGAGCTACAACTTTTATGAAGGATAAAAAATAAGATGAATTCATTTTGAATAACAGAATTGCAACCAAACTCGGCTGGAAACCTTTTCGCGGCATGATTCTATGTTTTCACGCTACATTTCAAACAGGAATATCTTGAGCTTCTAATTTCGAAACCAAGCAATTCAAAAGCCCAAATTCATATATGTGTCCTGGACTACAACTTTGATGAAGGATTCAAAGTGAGATAAAATCGTTTTAGATAACAGAATCTGACAGGAATCTGGTTGGTCAAAAAGGTTTTCTTGATCTGACAATGACGAGCATCCAAATCTGATTGAGAGTCTGCCCTAAGAACAATGATCCCTAGGACCCAATAAAGGTGTAGATCAATTTTTCAACATGTCATGAGTGACATAATATAGCTAGGATGATCAGATATCGTACAAAACCAAGTCAAAATCAGAGCCTAAGTTGGAAAAAAAAATTACGACATCAGCATATTTTTTTTTTAAAATACAAATTCTAAGGGATTTATATGAAGACTCCTTATCAGCCTAAGAAACCTAACGCTTTTGGTAGCAAGGGGGAAGATAAAAAGAGTAGAAAACAACTCAAATAGGGTTCAAAAAAATATTTCTTTCTCCTCCGCTTTTGTCAATTTTCCATCAAACATGAGGTACACTCCTGCACTTGGTTCAAAAGGGGTACACACCATCTTCAGCACGTGGGGTCCAAAAATGAGTGACAACATACCCGATTATGTTTGCTAAATTTTTTTATTACAATATTTTTTTATTCAATCAGATGATAATAGAAATAGACAAACATATTAAATTGATTTAATAAAATAAAAAGAAAAAAATATTATGCGAGATTACACATATTAGAAATATTATTTGAAAATAAAAAAAAATTATTTTAAAAAATATAGTTCATCTATACAAAAGATAAAAAAATTATAGATGAATTAGAAAAATCTCTTCGAAAATTAAACGCAAATCCAAAAAATAACCTTCATTTAAAAAAGGTTCTTTAAATAAAATAAAAGAAAGAAGGGTATTAATCTAAATATAAATATTTTTTTTTGAAAAGAAGCATTAACTGAAAATAATAGGAAAAAATAAATTAGACGACGCGTCGTCTGATCTTGCCCAGATTCTGGCCATTATGGTGGTTGGAAAGTCGAGACCTATATTTTTTACCCCAAAACCTGTTTTTTCAGCCTATTTTTTTACTCAAAACACCTATAAAATACTTTAAAATCCACGATAAACTTATCTATGATTAAAAAAAAAATCATCTAAAAAACTGAAATTAACCCGAAACAAAAAATCACACTGAGTTCATATCTGTTTTTTTACGAACTTTAAAGGTGAAAAAAACCTAACATGAAATTTCCCTCATCAAAAGGAATCATTTAACACAAATATCTTTCGTTTTGGCGGCGTAAATTAGTGTCAACAACATGTTTCTCTTTCTACTACTGGAATTCAACAACATTTATCTCTTCTCTCAATCAGAGACTAAAAAATAACAAAAATGAGCTTTTATACCAAAATTGATTTTGAAAAAATATTGAGCTGAAATTGTATAATCTTTGTTATTTTTTAAGTTCAAAGACCAATATTCATCTTTTTTTTTAAATTTATGGCATGTCATCCATGTTTGATGTCTTTTTAATTTAGGTCCTTTTTTCAGTCCCACTTTTTATAAGAAATCAAAATCAATTAGTTTTTAATTTGTACTAAATCACAAAAAAAATTTAAAAAAAATTTAAAAAATAAAAAATTTTGCACAGTCAACACCTTTTTATACTTGAGTGTGTTTGAGAGTGTGGTTATTTTTCAAAGTGATTTTTATTCCGAAATGTATTAAAATAATATTGTTTTATTTTGTTAAAATTATTTTTGATATCAGTGTATTAAAATAATCTAAAAATACCATAAAAATATTAATTTAAAGCAAAAAATAAAAAAATTAATTTTTTTAAAAATATTTTTAAAATACAAAAACATACAGGATATTAATGCAAAATATATAATTTCACAACAATTTTTTATACAAAATCCAAGAGGATTGATTGATAGAGGAGTGCAAGTTGTAAAACGACATCGTCAACAGAAATACACTACCCTTGCTGGTGACCAAGCTACACACGTCCCACGTGCCGTGTCCTTTCCAATCCGAAACTTCCATGAAAATACAGATTGCCTAAAATCCCCTACAAAAAATGTGAAATACCTAAAGATTCCCTAAACCCAAACGACGAGAATTTCTTCTCCTCGAAATCTCCTCTGCTAAATCAATCCTTCTTTTCTTCCCCTATTTATTGAATTTATTTATTTATTTTTTTATGACGCAGATTACACCAATAAATCACCAAATCTCTCTTTCTCAGAATCTAGGGTTTGCAAAATTCAGAACTCCTGGATCTAGTCTCCCTTTCAAATTTAGGGTTTCAAGAGTTTCGATTTCCTTTGATTGTTAACGAATTTGCTTTTGGTTCGCTTTATCGCCAGTTCTGGTTGACTTCTAATTTCTTTACCCGGCCTTTTGGTTTGTGAGGAAGTTTTTGTTTGCGTGGAAGGATTATGTGTTTTCTTTGCGGCGTTTAGAAGTTTGATTCGACTGGGAGTTTCTTATTGTTGTTGTCCTTTTGATTGACGGACTGCAACGTGAAAATTTGAAATTTTAGGGTTTTGTAATAATGGCCAGGGTTGGTGAAGCGGAGATTGAATATGAGAGTGATCCTGAGGAAGAGAAGCGGTTGCTTGGAAGGAGAAGGAGAGAAGCTGCGAGTGACGACGAGGAGGGTGAAGGAGAAGAGAAGCCCATAATTGATCGGAGGTCTCCAATTCACTCTGATGAATCTGACGACCAGGTTGGGGCTGCAGACTATGATGACGACGAAGACGAAGAAGAAGACGCATTAAATGGAGAGGAGGATGGAGATGACGATGAAGAGGTTTATGATGATGAAGTGGAAGAAGAGGTTTATGAGGAAGAGGAGGGGGAAAAAGGAAATGAAAAGGGAGTAGGAGGCAACGGCAATGTTGGTGTTGAGGTTAGGGAAAAGGAGATTGAGGGGAGGAAGGTGGAGGAGATGGGAGAGGAGAAAGTGGAGGAAGGGGAAGAGGGGAAGAAGGAGAACGAGCCATTTGCTGTTCCTACTGCCGGAGCATTTTACATGCATGATGATAGGTTTAGGGACAGTGCTGGTGGTCGGCACAGGTATGATTGTGCCATTGGTGTGGTTTTAGGATAGAAGAAATTTGTTCTAGTGTAGAGTTTGTTCATAGTATATTATATACTGAAGTTTAGTAGTGTACACTTAAATGCAAAAGCCTATGAACTTTAATAGTCATTTTTTATTTTTGTGGTTTTTTATTTTATGCATAAAAACATGTGTCTATATTTCCTTTAACCAGGGATCCATGGCTCTGATATCTTGGTGTGCTACTCCCTTTGCTTTACGATTCTAGACTTAACCATTGTTCACGTAGATAATTTGTCTTACCTGGGCTTATATAGAAAAACCTGGACTTTCTGTTTTACCTTTTACTTTTTTTGCTTTTGATATTCATAGTCAGAACTTCCTATACATACTGTTACCATGTAGTTCTGAATGATGTGTACCATCTCCTTTCACTTGTTATATCTTAAATAAGTAATTCTAAGTTTAACTTGTACTTGGTTTAGGCGAACCTTAGGTCAAAGGAAGTTGTGGGAGTCCAAAGACAATAAGAAATGGGGGCATGACAAGTTTGAAGAGATGACTTTGCAGGAAAGGCATTATGAACAGGTGATAATTTCATACAAAACTTTATTTGATGTGAGAGTCCATTTTCTTCCTTTTCCTTTTTGTTGTTTCTTACTGAAACTTTCCTCGTAATAATTCAGGGAAGAAGGAATGCTAAAGGTAATTTTCATGCCCGTGGTGGTAAAAATCGAGGTCCAGAACAAGGATATGCCAGACGGAACAGGTCGCAATCATTTAGTTATTGTAACAATCAAAACCAGGCACCAAAAGTTGTGAGAGGTAGAGGACCCAGAAAGGGTGAATCTACTTTCAAGAGCCGCAGAGAGACACCTCCAGTGCAAAGCAAACAGCCTGGGAAGCCCCTTGAAAAACATTCGCATGGCAGTTCAGGGAGAGTTTTGATATCAGCATCAAATACAGAATCTGATCAAGTGCCCACTGCTCGGAAAAACTCAAACTTGAGTTCTGCTTCTCCTCCTTTTTATCCTTCTGGATCTTCAAGTAAAGACATCACCTTAGGTCACAAAAGGGATGTACACGGTGCAAGCACAAGCAAGAATCGTCGCACTCCTGTTATAGATGAGAATTTTCCTATGCAGCAAACCAGTGCATTGGTGAGGGGGAAGAATATAGCTGACTCTGTTGCAATTGACAAGCTTTATATTGATGATTCCATCACTCCAGCAGGGAAGCCTTTGAACAATATGCAAACGCCACCATCTGTATCTTCTGTGGTCAGCACTATCCAATCTTCGCAATCCAGGGCTCAAGGAAGGGGTGTAGCTATGTCAAGCCAGAGGAGTTATCAGGGGAGTCCACAGCACAACCAAACCAACAGAACCTCACCCACCGCACCGCTTCACTCTCGTCAGCGAAGTCCTGCTCAAAACCGCATTCAACCAGCTCCTGCTCAAAACCGCATTCAACCAGCTCCTGCTCAGCCGTTAGTCCAACATCCTGGTAGTGGCTCTCAAGCCTCTTCTCCACCAAAAACTGCTTTGTCACTAAATTCTTATGAAGCTGGTGAAGCAGAGACTGCTGTGGAATCAAGTAAATCCAGAACTGCATTGGTTGGAAAGGGAAAAGGCATTATTCAAGGAAATGGAAGGGGATCTTTTCTTTATGGTGGGGCAGAGGTTGTGGGAGCCACAAGGAATATGGGTGTTGGGCATGGTGATCAGAACCTCCCCGGAACACCAACGTTTTTGCCAGGTATAGTTTTTGTTTTGGATTGCATTGTTTATCATCTAGAAGGAAAAGAAGAAGAAGAATAATTGCAATATTAGGAGCCTTCATTATGCAAGTGTGAGAGGTGCTCATGCTAATGCTTTATCCTTATTATTATTTTTCTATTCAAATCATGGACATGGTCTTCATATTGTTTTCTTTTCTGTGTGTTTGGTATCTTCAAGGTATCCTTTGTAGGAATAGCTTTCTTATCATGAGCTGTTATAGTGGTCTTGTCTATGCTTTATGTTCTTAAAGAAGCTAAGGACTACATTTTGTATATTTGTGTTTAAATAATTCATTTTGTTATGGTGGTTGATTGGTATGCAGTTATGCAATTTGGCAGTCAGCATCCTGGTGGTATTGGAGTTCCTGCGGTTGGCATGGCATTTCCTGGATATGTTGCTCAGCCTCAACTTGGTTTAGGGAATTCTGAAATGACATGGTATGCTGAATCTGTCACAGAACTGCAATATAACTGACAGGGTTTTGGTTTTACCTCGGGTCTTGCATGGTCTAGGGAGGTGCTGTCTATGTCCCATCAATTGGCAAATTGCACTGGTGGATTCAGATTATTATGATTCAGCTATAAAAAAACAGAACAAAAGTAAAGAAAATAAACTGATTGCTAACTGTGTTCTGTTAGAAACACAATGGTGTTTTCTGTCATGCAATGGTTTTCTATATATCTTGAAGCAAATCTGTGTCAGATGATGTTTATAGTAGGAATTACTGCCCTGTTCATTCCATTATGTGGTCTTTCTCTTTTGGTTTCTTTTCTTTATATCGTAAAAGGTGAATAATAAATTGTTATAATGATGTTCAGGTTACCAGTTCTGACTGGTGCTGCAGGAGCTTTAGGGGCTACTTATTGTTCGCCTTATCTTACAGTTGATGGTGCTTATCATGGTCGTCCATCCAGGCAAGCATCTTGCTTGGGTTCTTCAAGGTTGTTAGCAAATTGTCAGTCTTGGATGTCCAAATGTTTTGTTGAATTTCTTCATTGGGTCCTTTTATCCATGTTTGTTAATTTTTCCATAAAAATCTCTGCTAAACAACAGCTTTTTATTGCATGAGCTATTTGTAATACAAAAAAAAAGAAGACATTAACAGAAGGAACAATCCAGTTGAGAAATGGGTAAAACATTGGGGACCTATTTGATGAATTTGTTTTATGTTGGGACACAATTGATAATGGCTATACAGGTTATGGATTAAACTTAGGATTGACCTATATTCTAGCTGGCAACGCCAAACCTTTTCTGAGTTAGACATTGTGATCTAGATGTAAATTTTTTGGGTGTGTTTTTTTTTCATTTAAAAAACATATTTTTACCTGGAAAGAGAATTAGTAGATTGCTTAATGTTGTAAGAACTTTAGTCATGCCTGCATGCTTCTTTGATTTGTTTGTCAAAACGGTAATTGTAGAATGCTAGGGCTTAGTTTTGTCTTGTCTTGTCAATTTATTTGGAACTTTTTTTTATATAGATCATTCACTTTCGCAATTTTGAAATCTAATTGGAAATTGGTAGTTTGCTGGTTGATTTATAATTTTTGCTACTATTTAAAGTGTTTGACTGGATAGTTACTGTTTTTAATGTTAGATGATATCAATATTTCTCGTTGTATTTTCAATTATATGTTGCACTTCTCTTTAGCACTTTTGGTTTTTTTTTTTTTTTTTCTTGTGCTAGGTTGCTTCATCTTCATTGACTTAAATGGCATTATTCTGTTGACACGTTGTCAGAGCAGTATTGATGGTTTGTTTTCCTTTGCAGCGAAGAAAGTAGTTCCAATGTACCCGATAATGAATGGAAGCCTACTCAGAGACCTGGTAAGGAACAATCTTAATCTTTCTGTTGCTATGCTTAGATTCTGTTGACTTGATTTTGAACAGACCTTGTCATTGATTGTCATTGTTGTGTTTCTATGAAACTAACTGTCCCACAGAACTTGCAAGTGATGAATTTGGACAGCGACAAAAGCCTCGCAGGCAAGTTAAATTTCTAAGCTGTTGCTTTCTGTTACCCCCCTGCTACTCTCTAGGTTCCTTGATAAGGTAGCTGACTTATTTCTGTCTTTGTAGATACTCGGAGATGGATTTTAAGCAGCCAAGTACAAGCACTTAGATGAAATGGAGCTTGTTTTAATAAGCAGATACAGGTTAAATTCTGTTCAGAGTCAACTTTGTATTTTGTTTGCGTTACGAAATTCTTAGATGTGTTTATGTGTTGATGCAGGTCTTCATTCAAGCCCTTTGTGATCTCCAGCTTTTATTCTGGAGGGCTTTGGGCCACAGTATGTCCCAGGATATTTTAGGTAACTACATTTTTAGCCTCTGGTTATTTTTTCTGTTTCATACTTTCATCTTCTGAACAAAAGCACAAGCACCTTACAATTATGCAAGTTAAATCATTTTTCTCTACTGAAAATGCTTTTTATTTACTCTTGATTCTTATCACCTCACAATTGCAGTTATGTAACCAACGCCTGCTCATGCTGCAGTCAATTGGAGAACATAATTGTGGCTTGACGGGTGGCATTTTCTTGTTAAAACTTGCAGTATGAATGCATTAGAGAAGATCCTTTTGGTATGTTGGTTTCTTAATGTTTGGTGAACAGACTTTTATTTATTGTGTTTTTTGGTGTTTTCAGGTTTTCTTGTGGCTTGGTTTCTTAATGAAGCTCGTGAGAATTGCATGCGGGCTTCTCAAAAAACTATATACTAAAAAAATGAAAAAAAGAGACAAGAATTATTGTGCTGAAGGTGCTTGCTCGGTGGTGACGTGAGTTTTCCTTTTACACAGTAGCTGGTATATGAGTGTTTTTTTATACCTGACTTGCATGATCCTCGTTGGTCGGTCAAGTCTGGTTTTGAGGGTACCTATTTCCATCCGAGATCTCTTCGTTTAGCTCAGGACCGCCTTCCTGCTGAAATACATGCCGGTAGACATTTACTTGTTTAGTGGGGACTCATACTGTGAGAACAAGTGCTTCTCTCAGCTGTGGAATGTGGCTTGTTTTTTTTTTTTTTTAATTTATTTTTTAAAACGTGGCTATGATATAAAATTTTCTGTCTTTTTATCATGACAATAAAATTTATGTGCTATATCTTTCATTTATTTAATCAAGTTGCGTCTATGCCATGTTTGGGTTTGGATAGAAGGCTAAAATAGTAAAACTCATTCGTTAGGGCCTACTGGTCTCAAGAAAGGTTGGTGCTAACAGAACAGAAGAGCGGATCCAATGCCGTGAGTGAGTAGGGGCTGCCAAGTGCAACAAGCACTTGAGAATCTTTGAAATATCATGTCTGACGAGATGCACGGAGGAAGAGAACGAACTTAGAATGGCACCTCCTTTAGATTCTAGAAAGTTGAAGAAGACAAGGATAAAATGCCTAGGAGAAGAGAACGAACCTAGACCGGCACCTTCTTTAGAATCTAGAAAGGTGAAGGCAAGGACAGGCTGATCCTCTTCATCTTCTACAAGGCTAGAATAGATAAAGGATAGGATAGTGATCTTCAATTTGAGGGTCTAGTCAGTGGAACCGATGAACCATGCGAGTTGGTTAGATGTGCTGGGGCAGACGGCTTATATATAGTACAGGGGAAAGAACTAGAAAGAAAGAAAAAGATTGTGAGTAAGCTAAAAGCAACTATCAACGAAGACCATACCTGAAGTTTCAAACATGAAAACATACTATCCTAGTCGGGGAGGGATTTTCTCTAACTCCACTCCTTGTTATATATATATATAAGTGGAAAACTACGCTTAAAACTCAAGCCATGAAATTGAATTTTTGGATTATAAAACATGGCTCGGGGACCTTTCCTAGGTCGGGCGAAGTCGAGATAGATTCACATGGATAGAAAGCCCAGAGACGAGAGTTTGGAAGAAAATTTCCATTTTTTGTTTGGAGAAGACAATGAAAAATGAACCACCGTTTTAAAAGTACCAATACCACAATCTGATTAAACTTCTACTTATTATAGATTCTATATATTTTGCATCTTTAAAAGCGATCTCGTAGGGAAAGAGGTATATTGAGTTACTAGAAATAGATTCATGTGCTTCTATGGAAGTCCTCTCTCGCTTGAAGCTAAATGAAGATAAGAAGTGCCTAAAATCAATGCATTCCTTTCTTAGTGAAGGTTCCTTCCATCTAATCCCTCGATGTCGCTCACTTACCTTCAAAGAGTGATTGATATATTTTACAAAACGTAGGCGCAATGTCCTCTAGACACTGTATTACGTGCTGTAGTTTGAGATCTTGTGATGGGTTTATGAACGTTTGTAGGATACTTTGAGGAACTCTAGGCCTCCTTAGATTGGTTTAGTTCGAGATAATCATGTGATACTTTTATTCATGGCCTTAAGTTATTTAAATAGCTGAATCTCTTGATGTAATTTAGATTTTAGGGGTAACTCCAATTTATATGCCACAATGCCCATCTTAAATGGGATTTTAAATGGTCAAAAAAATTAGGGAGTAAGTTTTTAGAAATCCCATTGTAAACAAGATTGAAAGATAATGCAAATTCAAGATTAAATAAAATGATTATTGGACAGATTTGCATAAAAATTAAGTCTGAAGACTTAAATAGGTTTTCAATAGGCCAATTTGATTTAATCATGGGTCCAATTAAATGTTTAATTAAATTCTAGAATTAATTTGGGACAAATTAAAAGAATTAATTCAATGTAAGGACTTAATTAGACTTTTAATGGGTTAAATTAATTTTATTAGAGATTTCATTGGTGAAAAATTAAGTTTGAAAGCTTAATTTGGGCTTAATTAAGAAGCTTGGAATTTTAAAGGATCATATTTAATTTTTCCAAACTCAATTAGATGAAATCAAGGATAAAATTGCAAAAAAATCAAAGTTTTAGGGGTAAATTATGGGCCATATTTAAGAAATTCAAGACCAAGGATCTTTTTGCAAAAAACGCATTAATTCAGGGATCCAGTTAGGTGTAATTAGGGATAAAATTGAAGAAATTAGAAGTTTGAAAGTTAATCAAGGATGAAATTGAAAATATCCAAGACCATGGATCAAGTTAAAAAAAATGCTAAACTTAGAGGGTTATTTTAATAATTGACAGGGATGACATTGAATTGATTTTTAGAATCAAAATTCAATTGAGGACTCAATTGAATAAATTGAAAGGTTGAGGGCTGAAATGAAAACATGAGTTTTAAACCTAAATTAACCTTAACCACCAAAACGACGTTGTTTCATTTAAATGAAACGATATGTTTTTGTGTTGTTTTGAAAGAAAAAAAACGATGTATTTTGGATCAAAATAACATCGTTTTGGTCAACAAAAGTAAAAAAATAATAGTGTTGATGACGCATTATCTAACATTATTCATCATCTTCAACCTTTGTACTAGAAAGGCTGCCCGGGTGACTACTTTTCGAAGGCATTTCTGTTTGGTATTGTGGTAGCTTTTGTGGTTGCGGTTTGAAAAAAATTGTTTTATAAAAGTACTTTTAGTTGGGGTTGGTTTGATATTTATATATGTTTGGTTAAAACTGTGGTTAAAATTGAGGTTGAACAAAAAGTAGTTTAATGTGTTTAGTTAAGAATGCTTTTTAAATTGAGGTTATAAAATAACTCTATATATATATATATATATATATGGTTTTAAATTTAAATATTGTAAATTTAACTCCTACTATTACATTATGAAATAAATAATATTTATATAAAATATTTTTTATTGTTCAATTAAACTATCTACAATTCCATTACGTACAAAATTCATCCGACAAGAACTACAGTTTCCATGATTTTTTGAGCGTGCAATAAAATTATGTAAAATATTATCAAGAATAAAATTGAGATTATAGTGCGAGTAAATTTAATTCACTCTAAACTAATTTTTCAAAAAAAAAAATTGTTCACGTTCACGTGAACAATGCGAGTGAAATCAATTCACTGCATTAGTTTTTCAAAAAAAAAACGCATTGTTCATTGTAATGAACAATGCAGAGAAGAAAAGCATGGCTACACTGCGCAAGAAGCAGTAAGGAGCTGATTTCCTTTCCCTTGCGTTTCAAACGCTAAAATCAGTATAGCCCATGAACAGTAAACTACTTTTTTTTCAATACCAAACAGGTTGCATTTGCATTTTAAACAAAACACGGACGCAACCTCCTAAACAAACGCTACCTTAATGCCTTATCTCTCCATCAAACAGGACAAACTAGGCGTCACTATCATGGACCAACATTGTACCATGCCCCAATATGATTTTCACAAGGTGGTAACCTCTGTATCTACCACGCCACCGCCCCAAAGATACTAACCCAATTAGCCTGTGCAACCCAATTTCACAGCTTATGATGGTGACTTTTAGCCAACGATTGAGATCCTTTCTATTTGAATCAAGGCTCAAGATTCATGTAAGATAAACATTTCATACTCTTCTTTCAACCCTTATAAATAGTGGTGAAATCTATTGAAAAAAAAGAGGGGGGAGAGAACCCAAAAGTAAACCCCTGCACCATTTTTCCTAAAAAAGAGAAGAAGGAACAAAGCCACCTTCCCTCTTTTCCTCGCCTCAAACAATATCCCCTCTGTTTTAGCTTAAAATCATGATTCATGACCCTCTCCTTTCCTTCCCCACAGTGGAAGCCAAACAATACCATTTTTAACCTCTAGCAGCTTCACCACAAAAAACCAACCTCTCATTTCCCTCTCCTCTACTGTAAAAAATATATCCACACAATACCTCAACACAACAAATTCTCTTCCCTTGGTGACACCACCACAGCTTGTCACTGTCATCAACTTCACTTATACCGCTGCCAACCTCAATTAAGACCACCACACCACTACAACCTCCATTATTCATAGTAGCTTTCAACAACACCCACAACAGCTCAACTTCCCTCAATAAGAAGACCATCATATTCCTCACTATTCAACAATTCCAACAAGTTGCACCTCTAGTAAGTGACCTTCTCTCCTCACCATGACCAGCCTTGCACCAAACTCCTCTCAAAAGCAGCCCCACTAGCAACAACAACAAACCTTTAACCTAAAAAACACCTTAAGCCTCCATCTCGTTCCCTCAGTGCCAACAGCTGTAGTTATAGCTTTTTTATACAGCGCCACTAATAGTGGCAACATACTAGGCCATGTAACTTTATCTTCCTCTTTTCTTTAGCAAGCTTTTGTTGCATGCAGGACGTGAATTAATTCATGTCCTACAGTTGCTATTTTGTTTTTACCAGCAAAGGACAAGATGGGCTGGACCTTCAACCCATCCCATATGGCTAGGCTGGGTCTAACCTATCTTTACACACACACACACACACACACACACACACACACACATATATATATATATATAAAAGAGGAAGAAATGTTTGGGCCTTCATTCAGCCCAACCCAACCTGGTTGGGCTTGGACCTCAAGCCCGACTAGCCCAAGCCCCCGGCTAAAGGTGTGTTTGCCAAACACATCTTAATGTCTTTCCCTTAGTTTTTAGCTTGTTTTTATTTCAATACCTAGTCTGCTATTCAAACAAAGCCTTAAAATCTTCAAAAAAATCTAAAAAATTCAGGGACTATTTAAAAAATATTTTTAGGTCTCTCGCGTATTTTCCTAGCAATTTTGTTTAATATAGGTTGTAGACTTATATTGTAAGATACAGAACCAATATTAAAAATACTCGACTTTCTTCAAAAACTTTGAAAAAATCCAAAACATTCCCTCATTTCAAAAATAAAAAGAATATGTTTTTTTTTTTGCATATGGACAAATCCTAAAGATTTTTTTATACATATTTTCTAAAAACAAAAACAAATAAAAATTGTATTTTTATCATGTTTTGAAAATACAAAAGGGATATCGTAACCAATTTATGATTATTCATTAGAGTTGGACCAAAATACCAAAAATACCACAACAAATATTTTGTTTAATTGATATTCGGCGTATTAAGATTTAGTTATAGACTTTAATATGTAAGGATATAAAATTACATTGTAAAGTATACCCTCAAGTATTAAAAATACAAAGTAAAAATTAAATGTAATGCTAAAATTAAAACCTTAGAACAATTAGGATTTAAGCTGAAAAATAGAGATTTTTTCATTAAAAGAGATCTATTTCGAACCTTAGAAAAGACCAGCGGATAGAAACACGACTTAGAATAACAATCAATCAACAATGCAACTTACCCTAGGTAGGTTGCATTGGGGTGACACATCTTTCCCTTGCATAACTAGTCTCATTACCCAGGCTCTCGCAGACTATAGGGTTTCTAGTGAGCATAATACTAGGTGTCGATTCTCTTAAATCATAACTTTAAGATTTGTCGCACCCTCGCGAGCGGAGCGCGGCGTCGCGGCGACCATCGGTTTATTTCGGGGTCTTTTGTTTTATTTGTGTAAAAGGGAGTCGCCACCTAGTGTTATGGTCACTAGGAAACCTAACTGGTCTTTCAGAGATTCTAAAGGCAAGGGACTGGTTGCGTAAAGGGAAGGTATTAGCACCCCTAGTACGCCCTACCTAAGGTAAGCTGCTTGGTGTTTGGTTTGTCTTATAATTGCTATGGTGTTGGTGTTTTCTAATCCCATCAGTTTTCTAGGTTTTGATTCAAACTAAAATTTTTAGGATAGAAATCCAAGGAAGTTCCATGTGCTTTAAAAGCTCATTTTCCCCTTAGTTTTTCAAGAGTTTGCGACTCGTAAATCGCAAGGAGGAGGGACAAAAATTTAGAAATCTAGGGTGCTTTAAAAAACCTATTTTTTTGTCTTAGTGTTTTATACTCTCACATCTCATAAACCGTGGAATAAAAAATTGAAATGTCCTCGATTATAATCAAGGCTTCTTTCAAGGATTTGTGCGGATTTATTACTCCCAATAATATTTTGGATATTCGTCCTTTAAGGATTTCTTTACCCAAACATTAGCGGTGAATAATAGATGAATTCCTCCAAAAATAAGATTTTTATATTTTTTGGAATATTGGCCAATACCCTTTGGAGTTTTACAACATGTTGTAAAATCCAGAATGCAAGAAAATAATTTTTGTGTTTAAAATCCATGCGGAAACACATTTTCAAAACTTCAAATATTTGTTTTTTTTTAGAGGAAATTCAAAAAAGATGTTAGGGTATTGGCCGTATGCAACACACAAGAAAACTTTTAAATTTTTTTATCGAAACGCATAGCATCACAATTAAACGTAAACATCAAAATGGAAAGTAGCAAGCCATCATTCATATTACAAGAACTACAAGAAACTTGAAACCATTCGTAACAAAAATCATTCAAAGCCAAATCAGCTTAAAATTCTGTACACTAGAAAGGACTAAGCACGTATGGATGAGGGAGCCAAAGTTTTGAAACTGAAATTTTTAAAATCAAAATCCTACTGCATATGACCATGACTCGTGACCTATTTCTTTTTAACAATCCAAGAGAACAAAATAAACTGCCATGCTAGTTTCGTAAAAAAAAAACTTGGGACGGCATGCTTTCATAACACATATATATCATAGACTAGAAACCAAAGCAAGACCTGGCCGGCTATTTAAATAACATGGAAGGACACGAACAGAAAAAGGGAGCTGCTGATGAAGAAAACAAAAGCCCCCTTCCCCGGTTCCTTAATTCTGTCATGCTAGTTTCATACAAAAAGAAAAGCTTGGGACGGCATGGCTTTATAACACATATATATCATAGACTATGAAACCAAAGCAAGACCTGGCCGGCTATTTCAATAAAATGGAAGGACACGAACAGAAAAGGGAGCTGCTGATGAAGAAAACAAAAGCCCCCTTCCCCGGTTCCTTAATTCTGTCAACAACGAAAGACAGGAGATAAAAAAAAATAAATAACAGAGGCTAGCCAAATCTTAACATAGTCACCTATCCACAACTCAAACCACGGCAAGAAAACACAAAGCAAACGGGCATTGTACAGTCTAAAATTGAAAATGAATGTGCAAAAACAAAAAAAACAAAACAGATACAAAGGATTTAAAGGCAGAAAAGGAGGAGAAAATTAAGACTTACCTGCAGGTCTCACTGTTTTTTTTCTGCAGAGGATGAAATAAAACCAAGCAAACGTGGCTGTCAAGGTTTTAGCAACAAAGCTCCCTCTCCGTCTTGCTTTTTTCTTCCCTCCCGGTGACACTAGAATGCAAACAAGAAACTCCCTCTATTCTGCGTTTTTTTTGTTTACTCTGCCTCTCTTGTTTTTTTTCTTTTATTTTTCTGCTCTCTTTCTGCTATTTTTTGCTCTCTTTTTTGCTTGTTTTTTTGCTCTCTTTCCTGCTTTTTTGCTCTCTTTTCCTGCCCCCTTTAGGTCATTAGAAGGGCTTATATATAGTCTAAATATGTCTCTATTTAGGAAGGATTTAATGCATTAATCCTAGGACGTAAATCCCTACTGATTTGCAGTAAAAAAAACACAAAAGGAAGCTGCAATATTCTGATTTTGTTCCGGTTCTTTACGTCTGATTTCTTTCCAGTTTTAGAGGAGGGTGTGGCTGTTTTCTTTCCTTCCATAGGGCCAGCTGCTCCCTTTGAAATGAGGCAACAAAACGTGGTCTTCAGCTCCAAAAATCAGGCGTGATGATAAAGGAAAAAAAAACAGCAGAGAAAAGAAAGAAATCAGCTGGAGGGTGCAGCTGCAAGGTCCTATTTTCCTTATTCGGTGTGGTAAAAATCCTGTCATTTATGATGATCCAACCCCCTTCTCCAGCTTTCAATGTCCTTCTTCAATTCGATCCCTCAATTTAGCACATTTCGATTCAGTCCTTGGTCCAAAAAAAATCCTTCGAATCAGTCCCGCGAACTGGGGCAAAAATCCTTCTCGCGGTCAGGAATCCCTGCTTTCACGTTAGATATTCAAACGGGAATATCTTGAGCTTCTGATATCGAAATCAAGCGATTCAAAAGCCTAAATTTATCTACGTGTCTAGAAATACAACTTTTATGAAGGAGTTGAGGTGAGATAAAATCGTTTTACATAACAGAAACTGGCAGTAATCTAGTTGGTCAAAAGGGATTTCCGGGTCTGACTCAAAAACTGGCGAATGCCGAGAATCCTGATATGACTGAGAGTATGAACTAAGAACAAAAATCACAAAAACTAAGCCAAAAATAGAAATTTTTTAGTGCAGACTCGGGTCAATATCCTTCTCGCGGCAGAATTCTCTGCCTTCACGTTAGATATTCAAACAGGAATATCTTGAGCTTCTGATATCGAAATCAAGCGATTCAAAAGCCAAAATCATTTACGCGTCTAGGACTACAACTTTGATGAAGGAGTCGAAGTGAGATAAAATCTTTTTACATAACAGAAACTGGTAGTAATCTAGTTGGTCAAAAAGGTTCTTGATCTGACAATACTGAGCATCCAAATCTGACTGAGAATCTGCTCTAAGAACAATGATCCCTAGGACCTAATAAAGGTGTATGTCAATTTTTCAACATGTAATGAGTGACAGAATATACCTAGGATGGTCAGATATAGTACGAAACCGAGTCAGAATCAGAGCCTAAGTTGAAACAAAAAATTGCGACAGGAGCAGAACTATTTTTTTAGTGCAAATTCTGAGGGATTTATTCAACCTTAAAGACCAGATAAAAAGAACGAATTTAGCATTATGAAGACTCCTGGTCAACCTAAGAAAACCTGATGATTTTGGTAGTAAAGGGGAAGGATAAAAAAACAGAAAAACAGCTCAAACAAGGTTAAAAAACAAAATATTTCTTTCTGTGCTTTGTCAATCTTCTGGCGAATATGAGCTAAACTCCTACACTCTGTTCAAAAGAGGTATACACCGTCTCCAGCACGTGGGGTCCAAAATTGAGTAACAACAGTTGCCCCCTCTTTACAATGCTTACGAAGCAAAACTTGTCAAGCGCTTCGCGTAGTAAGTGTTGTAAAGATAAACCGTCTGATCCTGCTAAATCTCACTGCTTTTCCTAAACAATGGTCTCCCTATCAGATGACCTGCATATTTAAGATTTCTAGAAAAACTTCAAATTTTTTTTGAAATGGTCCGATTATCGGGTGACCTACTCATCCTAAAATTCTTAGAAAACTCCATGCTTTCCTAAGAAATGGTCTCAATATTAGGTGACCGGCACATCTTAAAATTCTTAGAAAACTCCACGCTTTTCTAAGAAACGGTTTCAATATCAGGTCACCGGCCCCTCTTAAAATTCTTTAGAAAACTCCACGCTTTTCTAAGGAATGGTCTCAATATCGGGTGACCTGCCCATCTTAAGATTCTTAGAAAACTCCACGCTTTTCTAAGAAACGGTCTCAATATCAGGTGACCGGCCCATCTTAAAATTCTTAGAAAACTCCACGCTTTTCTAAGAAACGGTTTCAATATCAGGTAACCGGCCCCTCTTAAAATTCTTTAGAAAACTCCACGCTTTTCTAAGGAATGGTCTCAATATCGGGTGACTTGCCCATCGTAAGATTTTTAGAAAACTCCACGCTTTTCTAAGAAACGGTCTCAATATCAGGTGACCGGCCCATCTTAAAATTCTTAGAAAACTCCACGCTTTTCTAAGAAACGGTTTCAATATCAGGTAACCGGCCCCTCTTAAAATTCTTTAGAAAACTCCACGCTTTTCTAAGGAATGGTCTCAATATCGGGTGACCTTCCCATCTTAAGATTCTTAGAAAACTCCACGCTTTTCTAAGAAACGGTCTCAATATCAGGTGACCGGCCTATCTTAAAATTCTTAGAAAACTCCACGCTTTTCTAAGAAACGGTTTCAATATCAGGTAACCGGCCCCCCTTAAAATTCTTTAGAAAACTCCACGCTTTTCTAAGGAATGGTCTCAATATCGGGTGACCTGCCCATCTTAAAATTCTTAGAAAACTCCATGCTTTTCTAAGAAACGGTTTCAATATCAGGTAACCGGCCCCTCTTAAAATTCTTTAGAAAACTCCATGCTTTTCTAAGGAATGGTCTCAATATCGGGTGACCTGCCCATCGTAAGATTTTTAGAAAACTCCATGCTTTTCTAAAAAATGGTCTCAAAAACAAGTGACCGGCCCCCTCTTAAAATTCTTAGAAAACTCCACGGTTTTCTAAGAAACGGTTTCAGTATCAGGTGACCGGCCCCCTCCTAAAATTCTTAGAAAACTCCACGCTTTTCTAAGAAATGGTCTCAATATCGGGTGACAGGCCCCTCTTAAAATTCTTAGAAAACTCCACGCTTTTCTAAGAAATGGTCTCAATATCGGGCGACTTGCCCATCTTAAACCCTTTTTTAGAAAACTCCATGCTTTTCTAAAAAATGGTCTAAAAAAACAAGTGACCGACCCCTCTTAAAATTCTTAGAAAACTCCACGCTTTTCTAAGAAACGGTTTCAATATCAGGTGACCGATCCCTCTTAAAATTCTTAGAAAACTCCACGCTTTTTTAAGAAATGGTCTCAATATCGGGCGACCTGCCCATCTTAAACCTTTTTTTAGAAAACTCGACGCTTTTTCTAAAAAATGGTCTCAAAATCAGGTGACCGGCCCCCTCTTAAAATTCTTAGAAAACTCCACGCTTTTCTAAGAAATGGTTTCAGTATCAGGTGACCGACCCCTCCTAAATTCTTAGAAAACTCCACGCTTTTCTAAGAAATGGTCTCAATATCGGGTGACCTGCCCATCTTAAAAAACTTTTAGAAAAATTCAACGCTTTTTCTAAACAATAGCCTTAATATCGGGTGACCTGCCCGTTTTAAGATTTTTAGAAATACTCCATGCTTTTTTTTTTCAAAAAATGATCTCAATATTGGGTGACCTACCCTTTTTGAACTTCAAAAGAAATCATCTTACCTCGAGGAATGAAGCAATGCCGGTTCACAATTCCCTATCCTTTCCGTAGTTCCGTTGACTTGAGATTTCGTACCTCAGTAGTTCCCAAAAACTTGGAAACTATTTTGTCTTTCATCACACCTTTTCCTGCCAGGTTAGTGTCATGATAATATAGCATGCATGTTTTTGTTTACCTATTTTTGGAAACATAGGTCCCCTTTTCGTTGTAGCCCTCTTCGAGCTCCTGTTTCTATTTTTTTTTGCTCGACCTATCCTCTTGAACCGGAATATGCTCCACGTGCTATATTTCCTATCCTTCTTATGTTTGGTGAAGAGATCTCTAGTTCCTTATGGGGCCCTTTCTTGCTCCATTGAACGTTGCTTTGTAGTATACTTTTGCCGATGTTTTAATTGCCTTTTTCATTTTTGAGAAATTATTTTTAAGAGGAAAACTAAAACAAATTTGGTTTTGTTCATGAAAACTTTCAATGCAATCATTTCTCATAAGGTGCTTCAGAGGTTTTTTATGATGATATCCCTTTAATGTTGGGCTTTGATTCACTATGTTCCCCTATGTGCACTTCTTGCCCCCAGTGTGGTGTGCAAAACCTATCAGGTTTAAATTTGGTTGGATTCCCTCGAATTTGAGAATTGATGGAGTCATCTCCTTAGTCATGCGTAAAAACAGTAAAAGATTTTGAATGCTATGAGATCATGCATTTTACGAAGAAAAGGTTCTTTACAGAGAAAATTCATGGCCGAACTTTACTTTATTGATTGGGAGATTACGGAATACATCAAGCGTAATATTTCCTTACAGAGTCAGAATTCACTGGCCTAACTAGATCTTCTCCATCCATTCTAGATAACAGCAAAGCTCCTCCCGAGAATGCTTTCTTCACCACGTAAGGGCCCTCATAGTTCGGCGCCCATTTACTCTGATCTTCTCCTGGTAAGGCAATATTTTTTCAGTACAAGATCTCCTTCGTGGAATCCTCGAGGTCGAACCTTTTTGTCGTATGATTTGGCCATCCTTCTTTGGTAAAGTTGATGATGACAGATTGCGGCTATCCTCTTTTCACTGATCAGATTCAGCTGTTCATATCTAACTTTTGCCCATTCTACCTCTTCCAGCTCAGAGTCTACCAGTACTCTCAATGAGGGGATTTCCACTTCTAAAGGCATAACCGCCTCCATTCCATATACCAATGTGTACGGGGTGGCTCCTGTTGAGGTTCGGACTGCGGTGCGATACGCATGAAGGGCAAATGGCAACATCTCATGCCAATCCTTATACGTGACTACCATCTTCTGAATAATCTTTTTGACATTCTTGTTAGCAGCTTCTACCGCACCATTCATCTTTGGTCTATACGGCGAAGAGTTGGAATGCTTGATTTTCCATTTAGCGCAGAGTTCTATTATTATCTTGCCATTGAAATTCTGGGCATTATCAGTTATAATCTTTTCTGGTGGACCATATCGACAAATTAGATCTCTCTCAATAAATTTCTTCACTACTTTTTGCGTCACATGAGCAAATGACCCGGCTTCTACCCATTTTGTAAAGTAGTCGATAGCCACGAGAATAAACCTATGACCATTGCTGGCTTTTGGGTTTACAGGTCCAATCACATCAATTCCCCACATCGTGAAGGGCCATAGAGATGTCAAGTTAAATAGAGGAGCTGGAGGGGCGTTGATTTTGTCACTGTATACTTGGCACTTATGACATTTTCGGACATAGTCGATGCAATCCTTTTCTAATGTCATCCAGAAGTAACCGGCTCTTTGTATCTTCCTAGCCATCACGTGTCCATTAGCATGGGTTGAGCAAATCCCTTCATGGACTTCTCGTAACGCGCTTTTTGCCTCAAATTCATCCAAACATCTCAACAAAGTCCCGTCGGATGATTTCTTATACAAAATCTCCCCATCAAGATAAAAATCCATTGCCAACCTCCTCAAGGTTTTCTTGTCGATTTTGGATGCCCCCATGGGATATGCCTGGTTTTTGATGAAATTCTTGACATCATAGTACCAAGGGTTTCCATCCACTTCTCTTTCGACTGAGCAACAATGAGCTGGGTTATTTCTGATATTGATGTGTACTGGTTGTACCTTGTGCCCAAAGTCTATTTTGGCCATAGATGCTAGTGTAGCCAAAGCATCTGCAAACTGGTTTCCTTCCCTTCCTAGATGGGTGAACTCTATTTCCTCAAATTCTCCAGCCAATTTAGATAGGTATTCTTGGTAAGGCCTTAACTTCTCTTCCTTGGTTTGCCATTCTCCTTTTTACTTGGCAAATGATCAGCATTGAGTCTCCATACACATCTATCTTTCTGATGTTTAGCTCCAATGCAGCCTCTAAACCGAGAATGCAAGCTTCATACTCAGCCGTGTTGTTGGTGCACCCGAACTGTAGCTTAACTGAAACCGGATACTGCTTCTTATCAGGAGAGATTATCACTGCACCCGCTCCGTTACCACATACATTTACAGCACCATCAAAGTACATAATCCACCAATCTGATTTCTCTTCCTCGATTGCAAGCACATCTTCATCGGGAAATTCAAAGTCTAATGATTCATAATCTTCCATATCATGGTCAGCCAGGTGATCGGCAATAATACTCCCTTTTACGGCTTTCCTTGTCATATATACTATGTCATACTCAGCCAATAGAACTTGCCATCTTGCAATTCGGCTCGATAAATAGGGCTTTTCACAAATGTACCTCAACGGGTCTAATTTGGAAATTAACCACGTAGTGTGATACAACATATACTGACGTAATCTCTTTGCAGCCCATGTCAGTGCGCAACACAGCTTCTCAATCACAGTATACCTAGACTCACATTCTGTGAACTTCTTGCTCAGGTAATAAATGGCCCTTTCCTTCCTTCCGGTTTCATCGTGTTGCCCAAGCACACATCCCATTGCTATTTCTGTTACTGTTAGGTACAATATCAATGACCTTTCTGGTACAGGAGGAACAAGCAGGGGTGGACTCAACAAGTACTGCTTGATTTTCTCAAAAGCCTCTTCGCACTCTTCATTCCAAATTCCAGGGTTCTTCTTCCTTAACAAATGAAAGATCGGGTCACAAGTCGTGGTTAATTGGGATATAAACCGAGCAATGTAATTCAACCTTCCTAAGA
This sequence comes from Populus simonii, assembly GCA_007827005.2. Lineage (NCBI taxonomy): Eukaryota > Viridiplantae > Streptophyta > Magnoliopsida > Malpighiales > Salicaceae > Populus > Populus simonii. Next base: position 17,462,232 of record CM017464.2, read on the forward strand.
AACCTCTCACATCCTTCTCAGTCTTGGGAGGTGGCATAGATTGAATAGCCTTTACTTTGTCGGGATCCACTTCTATCCCTTTGTCACTCACCACAAATCCCAACAACTTCCCAGATTCACTCCGAACGAACACTTCGCCGGGTTAAGTCTCAACTTATATTTCCTTAGTCTTTCAAACAATTTCTTCAATATTTGGACATGATTCTCTCCCTCTCTAGATTTAGCAATCATGTCATCCACGTATACTTCAATCTCTTTGTGCATCATGTCATGAAACAAAGTCACCATAGCCCTTTGGTAGGTGGCCCCAGCATTCTTTAAACCAAATGGCATGACTTTGTAGCAAAATGTTCCCCATGGTGTTACAAAGGTTGTCTTCTCTTTATCCTCTTGCGCCATTTTTATCTGATTGTAGCCCGAAAATCCATCCATAAAGGAATATGTGGAGTTGCGTGCTGCATTATCAACTAACATATCTATGTGTGGTAGAGGGAAATTATCCTTAGGGCTAGCTCGGTTTAAGTCCCTAAAATCCACACAAACTCTGATTTTACCTTCCTTTTTGGGTACCACCACTATGTTTGACACCCATTGTGGATACTTGACTACTTCCAAAAAACCAGCGTTCCATTGTTTTTCAATTTCTGCTTTTACTTTGATTAAGACCTCCGGATGAGTTCTCCTCAACTTCTGCTTAATCGGTTTGCATCCTTCAACCAGTGGTATCCTATGTACTACGATATCCGTATCCAAACCAGGCATATCCTCATAGGACCAAGCAAAGACATCTACGTAATCTCGGAGCAGTGCAATCAATTCTTCCTTCTCTTCAGGGGTGATCAAAGTCCCTATTTTCAGCTCTCTCTTAATTTCTTCATTACCCACATTTATGGTTTCAAGTTCCTCTTTAGCGGGCCTCCAAGCCTGTTCATGCTGTTCTATTAATTTTGTGAATTCCCCTATGTTTTTCTCCTCCCATTCCTCATCTTCTACAGCTACTATGTATTCTTTAAAGTTTGGCCATTCATTCTCAATGTAAAGTGTAGGTATTGTTGTGGAGGATCCGCTTTCAGGGTTCCTGAAAGCGGGAAGTGTTGTGTAAGTGCACAGTAAGACATCAAGATGAATTTTGAAAATGCATGATCTTATTAAAAGGAAAAGATTGGCTCAAAAACAAAAATAAAATCCAATTGACATCTTGAGCTTCGATTGTCAATGAATAAAACAAATAGAAAAAAGGCAAACAACATAGATAAAATTATAATCCAACAATCATTGTTGATTACATTTTGAGAACCAATGGAGCTTCTTGGGTCTCCCAATTCTGGAACTTCTCTCCTTCGGCTAGCTTTCGAACGAAAGTCTTGGCTGTAAATTCTTCCAGAGTGTAGATGGTTAATTGCGGTAGCTCTTCATCCCTTCTTCCGGATTCAATCTTCTTAGCAATGTCCTCGACTTGATCTTCCTCCAAAGTGTTTATGTTCATTGAAAAAAGCTTCTGAAGAAGATTTCCATGTCCCTTATCAGGTTGCATCACATATGCGGCCTTTGGAAAAGAAATCCTGATTGGAGGGATGGCTAGGCTTTCTTCTTCAGGCTTCCTTCCTTCAATCCTAGCCATTCTTTTCTCCCTTCTTGCACCAGCAGCTCGCTTGTAATCCTCTTTCTTGGGCTTATATCCAAGCCCAAACCTTTGTTCTGCAGCTTTCAGCTTGATTATATCAATCCATTCAAGTCTTCCTTTCTTGATGTCATTTGGGCAAGTAATCTTGTGCTTCAAAAAGCTTTTAACGGCCATTTTGGTGGCCTCCGAGATTTCTGGTTTCCTCACCACAGTGTTCTCGGGCACCCACTCGGTATTCACAACTTCAAATGCATGAAGGTTTCCATCCTTACAATCTTCGGCTTCAATGAATGGAACCGCCACATTTCTTACCATTGATATAGTCTCCTCAGCCTTAACAGTAACCAGAACACCATTGGCAATGTACTTCAAACATTGATGCAGCGAGGAGGTGACAGCTCCCGCAGAATGTATCCATGGCCTTCCTAACAACATACTATAGGAAGGGTGGATATCCATCACTTGAAGGGTTACTAGAAAGACTTGTGGACCCACAGCTAGTTCGACCTCAATTGTCCCTATCACTTGCCTTGGCGAGCCATCGTACGCTCTAGCCGTCATCACACTGGGTTGCATATGTGAGGGATCTACTGGCATTTCATCCAGCATATGCCTTGGTAACACATTAAGGGCTGAGCCGTTATCGATGAGAACTTTACCAATAAGACAATCTTTGCATCGGACCGTGACATATAAGGGCTTGTTATGTCCCGTCCCTTCAGCATCAAGTTCATCTTCCATGAAATATAAGTAATTGGCAGCATGGATCCTCCCTACTAGATGCTCCATAGTTTTTTGTTCAATATCTTGGGGTACGTAGGCCTCATTCAGTACTTTTTGCAAAGCATTACGATGCGGCTCGGAGCTAAGTATTAATGACATGATGGAGATCTTGGCAGGGGTCTTCTTCAACTGATCCACTATAGAATACTCACTATGCTTCATCAATTTCAAGAACTCATTTGTTTCTTCCTCAGTCACAGGTTTATTTACCTCAAGCTCTTTATCGAGGTCCAATACCTCCTTGCCTTTAGCCTTTCTTTGCTTCTCTAGTTCTTCAGGTGTGAAACAACGACCACTTCGAGTTAGCCCACTTATCTCATTTCGGAACAATGACAAAGGAGTTTCGATATTCGAGGTATAACCATAATCTCCGGGCATCGCTCCATAGTCTACTTTGTTTGCATATGAGGGCTTAGTTAATACCAATTTGAGAGCCCATTAGCTGTTGATTGGACTCTATATTTCCCTCGATTCTCTATCATCTCTATCTCTTCATTATCTTTTACAGCCTCAATCCTTAACTCTCCTAAAGTCAGCATTCTCACAACCTTTTGATGAATTTCAATGCATTCATCAATGTGATGCCCTTTCTTTTTATGGAATGGGCAAAAATCATCTTCCCTTATGCAATGTTCAGATGGTTTCTCCAAATGTCCAGATTGTACCAACATTTCATACAGCCTTGCCATGGTCACCCTTAGCACCTTCTCTTTGCTACCGACCTCCATAGTATTCACTCCATTACCACCTACAGCATGTTTGGGTAGAGGGTTCGAATTCACATTAGGCGAATCTTCAAAAGTGACCCATCCAATTTTGATCAGCTGCAATACCCTCTTCTTAAAAGCTATGCAGTTTTCGATGCTGTGACCCGTATTACCAGCATGGTATTCACAAGTCAACTCGGGGTTGTACCAGGTAGGGAAAGGCGGTTGCATAGGAGGTAATGGTAGGGGAGCTATCTGCCCAATACTTAGCAACTTGGCATATAACTCCTTTAGGGTTATTGGTAAAGGTGGTAATTGTTCTTCTAATTGTCGGTTGTCTCTCCTTTGGTAATTGTTTTGGTTATTGGTGGGGAATTTTGTTTGATGGGGTTGGTTTGGGACGGAGGGTTTGGAAAAGTTGATGCTAGTGATTTGGGAGGTAGGTGTTTGGTAGTTTTGGTAATTTTTGCCTTTCCCTTTATAACTGTCTTCTAGGTTATTTACCTCAATTTCCTTCTTCTTCCCAACAAAACCCCTCTTCTCTATAGGTTCCGCAATTCTCCCACTTCGAATTCCTTGCTCAATCCTTTCAGCAATTCGCACAGCATCATAGAAATGCTGGGCTGAGCTACCCATAAGATGTTCATAGTATGGGGCCCTAAAAGTATTGGCAAACAGTGTTACCATCTCCGTCTCTATTAGTGGAGGTTGTACATTGATAGCTTGGTCTCGCCACCTTTGAGCATAAGCCCTCACGGACTCTTGAGTTCCTTTCTCCATGGTAATCAGACTGGTCCTATCAGGAGCAATCTCAAGATTGAACTTGTATTGTTTTAAGAAAGCATCTGCCAGATCTGTCCATTTCTTGATCTTAACGTTGTCCAGCCTCATATACCAGCTGAGGGCCGATCCTGTCAAGCTATCTTGGAAGAAGTAAATTAGCAATTTATCATCGTGGATAACTTTTGCCATCTTGTTATAGTAGGAACGAAGATGGGTCTTTGGGCATTCCATTCCGGTATACTTAACAAACTCCGGCACTCTGAACTTCTTTGGAATTACGATGTTAGGTACCAAACATACTTCAGCGGCCCTAATTGGGTCAAATAAATCATTTCCTTCAACTGCCCTTAGCCTCTCTTCTAGCGCAGTCCATTTATCATACCCAACATGATCAGAGAATCTGACGTCCTGTGGATCCTCGTTTGTTAAATCCATTGTAATAGGGATTTGGATGGGCCGAGTGGGATTAGGATGCTGCTTATGTGGTGTATTTGCCCCCACGTTTATAGGTGCGATAGGGATTTGAGCTGCTGGTGGTGCTTCATGAGGTTGAGTAGACGTTCCCTCTCCATCTTTGGCTCTCAACATTTGCTCAAGCAAACTGGTCAGGTGCGCCACATCATTCCGAACTCCTTCAAGTTCCCTTTGATACTGAGCTTCTGGTTGTGACCTTTCTTCGTTTTCCATCCTTTTTCTTTGTCGAGTGTTGTGGATTCTAGAAGGGGGACCTATGTTTCTTAGTCTGCAGATGCGTGTATAGATGTATGAGAAAATGCATGATTGAGAATGCTTTGTATATTGGGTAAGGATGCAACCTTCTTATGAACGAATAATAGCCACCACCTTATAAACATAGGTTCTTTTGTCACATTGCTAGGAGTACTGCCTTTCAAGTCGTTTGCTTGAACCATATTCACCAAGAGACAGATTTTGCATAAGAAGATGGGTCAACGCCCTTTTCATTAATGCTTGATAAGTTTATTACATTAATAAATAAAAAGGAAATACAAAATTTATTAATCCCTTTCCTCCATAAACTCTCTAGCCAAAGGTAAGAAGGCAAAACCACGGTTCTCAATCTTCCCTAGAAAGGCATCAGTTTCAGCTAGGCTTCGGCGATAGCGAATGATGTCCCCTCCCACATTCCGTGCATTAATTCTAATAATTCGAGCATGTGCAGCAGCTTCATCCATTTGCGCATCTGTCTTGGTCATCTTTTCTATGAGCAACATATTGGTTCTGTTCAAAGCAGTGTTGTTGGTGTCGATTTGATCCTTGTGTTTTTCCATTGCTGCTAGCTTCTCGTCCAAATACTTCACTTTTTCACGTTCCTTGTCAAGTTTTATCCTCATAACTTTTATCTCATTCTTCTTAACTGCTAATTCTGTTTCAACAGCCTCAAAACCTTTCCTTTTATTTCCTTCTTTTGCAATCCCCATCAAACGGCTTTCCAACTCCATATATTTCTTATTCAAATCCTCATACTTCCCAATCCTATCCATCAATTCGAACTGGACTTGTGCAAATTTTTCTTGGAAATATTCTGCACTTCCTTGGCAATCGTTCAAGTCAATCTCCATTGCTTCAAGTTCAGAGTAACTTTGCATCCAATCCAAACTCATCCCTCTTAGCTCCTTCTCACTCCTTTCCCTAGCAATCTTCTCCTCACCCAGCTTTAACTCAAGCTTTGTTATTCGCGCATCTCTAGATTGTATTTGCTCATCTAGAAATGCTCTCCTTTTATCTTCTTTTAGCATCATTTCTTCCAACATTGCCTTGTCTTTTCTGCTTTTGCTCAACTCTGTCCGAAGTTTTTCCACTTGTCTTCTCAACTCCTCTTCATTATTGGCCCTTTTCCTCTTAACAAGCTCTTCTATAGTTTGGGGAGATTTGGCTTCTACACAAGGCATGGCTGAAGCAGCTAAGTCTCTCCATCTTGCATATCCTTCACTTGCACTTGGATCCTTTAAACCTTCTATCTCAACCAAAACCAAATGCTTCCAATCTTGTTTGATGATCTCTAAAACTTCTTGTGCAATGGAATCTTTGAACAAACCAAAGAATTGAGCAATTCCCATAGTCCTTGGAACAAACTGCATGCCCCCAAGTTGCCTTACCACTAGGGCAGGAGCATAACTCACATAACCTGTAATCCCTACCAATGGCACCCAACGTCTTTGTCCACAACTCATTAGGACTTCCACTGTCGTTACCCATGGTGCTCTCCACTTAAAATCACTATTAGGCAAACCTTCTAATTTGTCAACCCAACCTTGGTTATCTAGATCTCCCCATTCTTCTTCTTCTACTAACTTCAGGGGTCTTTGGGTGAACCACCAAAAATTATTGAAGACAGGTTTTTTTGTTTCGATATGGCTAACCATCCAGATATACAACAACTGCATGCAACATCTCATTGCCCCTTTTCCAGTTCTCCTACAATGATTAAGCGTCAAGATAGTTTCAGCTAAAATAGCAGCCACTGGATTGATTTGTGTATTCTCATACTCTACATAAGCAGCAGCGGCCTCCAAACTCACTAAACCCGTCTGACTTGGGAACAACACAAGGCCAAATATGCCCAAGGCAATCAATCTCTCTTTTTCTAATCCTGACTTCTTTTCCAGTTCAATTTCTAGCATCCTCCATTTCAGACCGGTAGCATTCTTTTCCAAAAACTTTTCCAAGTTGGAGATTCTGAGCAGTTTTGACAGTTCGGGGATGATCTTGTCAGATCTCAAAGGCAAATAAATCCGATACAGATTGTTTGGAAACTCAGTCAACATCCCATATTCCTCCATAGTGGGACATAGGTCTATGCTTCCAAAAGAAAAACACCGGTAGTCTGGATCCCAAAAATGAACTATGGCTCGCACAGCTGGGCTTAAAACTTCTACCCTTGCAATTTCCATCAAACGTCCGTATTTATTAAAAAATGCATCCTTATCCACATTCTGAAAGTGAGTCGTTAACCTGTTCACCTCATTCATAATGCAATTCAGGTTCTTGATTGGTGACAGTTTCTTAGCATCGCTTCTAAGGCAGTCTCCTTCAGTCAATTGTGACAGTTCAGAATTTTTCCCATATTCTATGATGGAAAGTTTAGCAATGGTGGCCATTTCGTTCACAAGTCCTGCAATTCAAAATGCCTTGGGGGTTAGAATTGTTTTGATGCAAAAGATATTATGGATCATACACCCTAAGGATAGGTTCTAGTTCCTTTACGTGAGACATAGGGTAGGTTTACTACTTGGTCTCTAAAAAGGGTCTCTTGCTGTCCCAGTGATCGCCCTCGTAAAGGCAATATGGGGGTTCAGCAGATAGTGGGATGGCACATGTACCAATCACTATCAGTCTAAACACTCAACAAAGAGTTGGGGTTTACACAAACTTAAACCTTGACTCAAGTCATAAGGCAAGCTGCTAGTTCCCCACTTAACTTAAAGTTTAATGTGTGTGCCCTCAAAAAGATAATAATCATAAAGTGATGAATGACTATATCATGTATGACAGAATGTAAAGATGCATGCTAAAGCTTTTAAACAAAGTATCATTCATCTAAAAAACCAAAAACCAACATAGCATAAACAAACAAATTACCAAGCCTAGTCCTAGGGTCCCCAGTGGAGTCGCCATCCTGTCGCACCCTCGCGAGGGGAGCGCGGCGTCGCGGCGACCATCGGTTTATTTCGGGGTCTTTTGTTTTATTTGTGTAAAAGGGAGTCGCCACCTAGTCTTATGGTCACTAGAAAACCTAACTGGTCTTTCAGAGATTCTAAAGGCAAGGGACTGGTTGCGTAAAGGGAAGGTATTAGCACCCCTAGTACGCCCTACCTAAGGTAAGCTGCTTGGTGTTTGGTTTGTCTTATAATTGCTATGGTGTTGGTGTTTTCTAATCCCATCAGTTTTCTAGGTTTTGATTCAAACTAAAATTTTTAGGATAGAAATCCAAGGAAGTTCCATGTGCTTTAAAAGCTCATTTTCCCCTTAGTTTTTCAAGAGTTTGCGACTCGTAAATCGCAAGGAGGAGGGACAAAAATTTAGAAATCTAGGGTGCTTTAAAAAACCTATTTTTTTGTCTTAGTGTTTTATACTCTCACATCTCATAAACCGTGGAATAAAAAATTGAAATGTCCTCGATTATAATCAAGGCTTCTTTCAAGGATTTTGTGCGGATTTATTACTCCCAATAATATTTTGGATATTCGTCCTTTAAGGATTTCTTTACCCAAACATTAGCGGTGAATAATAGATGAATTCCTCCAAAAATAAGATTTTTATATTTTTTGGAATATTGGCCAATACCCTTTGGAGTTTTACAAACATGTTGTAAAATCCAGAAATGCAAGAAAATAATTTTTGTGTTTAAGAAATCCATGCGGAAACACATTTTCAAAACTTCAAATATTTGTTTTTTTTTTAGAGGAAATTCAAAAAAAGATGTTAGGGTATTGGCCGTATGCAACACACAAGAAAACTTTTAAATTTTTTTATCGAAACGCATAGCATCACAATTAAACGTAAACATCAAAATGGAAAGTAGCAAGCCATCATTCATATTACAAGAACTACAAGAAACTTGAAACCATTCGTAACAAAAATCATTCAAAGCCAAATCAGCTTAAAATTCTGTACACTAGAAAGGACTAAGCACGTATGGATGAGGGAGCCAAAGTTTTGAAACTGAAATTTTTAAAATCAAAATCCTACTGCATATGACCATGACTCGTGACCTATTTTCTTTTTAACAATCCAAGAGAACAAAATAAACTCCCATGCTAGTTTCGTAAAAAAAAAAACTTGGGACGGCATGCTTTCATAACACATATATATCATAGACTAGAAACCAAAGCAAGACCTGGCCGGCTATTTAAATAACATGGAAGGACACGAACAGAAAAAGGGAGCTGCTGATGAAGAAAACAAAAGCCCCCTTCCCCGGTTCCTTAATTCAGTCATGCTAGTTTCATACAAAAAGAAAAGCTTGGGACGGCATGGCTTTATAACACATATATATCATAGACTATGAAACCAAAGCAAGACCTGGCCGGCTATTTCAATAAAATGGAAGGACACGAACAGAAAAGGGAGCTGCTGATGAAGAAAACAAAAGCCCCCTTCCCCGGTTCCTTAATTCTGTCAACAGCGAAAGACAGGAGATAAAAAAAATAAATAACAGAGGCTAGCCAAATCTTAACATAGTCACCTATCCATAACTCAAAACCACGGCAAGAACAACACAAAGCAAACGGGCATTGTACAGTCTAAAATTGAAAATGAATGTGCAAAAACAAAAAAAACAAAACAGATACAAAGGATTTAAAGGCAGAAAAGGAGGAGAAAATTAAGACTTACCTGCAGGTCTCACTGTTTTCTTTTCTGCAGAGGATGAAATAAAACCAAGCAAACGTGGCTGTCAAGGTTTAGCAACAAAGCTCCCTCTCCGTCTTGCTTTTTTTCTTCCCTCCCGGTGACACTAGAATGCAAACAAGAAACTCCCTCTATTCTGCGTTTTTTTTGTTTACTCTGCCTCTCTTGTTTTTTTTCTTTTATTTTTCTGCTCTCTTTCTGCTATTTTTTTGCTCTCTTTTTGCTGCTTTTTTTTGCTCTCTTTTCCTGCTTTTTTTGCTCTCTTTTCCTGCCCCCTTTAGGTCATTAGAAGGGCTTATATATAGTCTAAATATGTCTCTATTTAGGAAGGATTTAATGCATTAATCCTAGGACGTAAATCCCTACTGATTTGCAGTAAAAAAAACACAAAAGGAAGCTGCAATATTCTGATTTTGTTCTGGTTCTTTACGTCTGATTTCTTTCCAGTTTTAGAGGAGGGTGTGGCTGTTTTCTTTCCTTCCATAGGGCCAGCTGCTCCCTTTGAAATGAGGCAACAAAAACGTGGTCTTCAGCTCCAAAAATCAGGCGTGATGATAAAGGAAAAAAAAAACAGCAGAGAAAAGAAAGAAATCAGCTGGAGGGTGCAGCTGCAAGGTCCTATTTTCCTTATTCGGTGTGGTAAAAATCCTGTCATTTATGATGATCCAACCCCCCTCTCCAGCTTTCAATGTCCTTTTTCAATTCGATCCCTCAATTTAGCACATTTCGATTCAGTCCTTGGTCCAAAAAAAATCCTTCGAATCAGTCCCGCGAACTGGGGCAAAAATCCTTCTCGCGGTCAAGAATCCCTGCTTTCACGTTAGATATTCAAACGGGAATATCTTGAGCTTCTGATATCGAAATCAAGCGATTCAAAAGCCTAAATTTATCTACGTGTCTAGGACTACAACTTTTATGAAGGAGTTGAGGTGAGATAAAATCGTTTTACATAACAGAAACTGGCAGTAATCTAGTTGGTCAAAAGGGATTTCCGGGTCTGACTCAAAAACTGGCGAATGCCGAGAATCCTGATATGACTGAGAGTATGAACTAAGAACAAAAATCACAAAAACTAAGCCAAAAATAGAATTTTTTTTAGTGCAGACTCGGGTTAATATCCTTCTCGCGGCAGAATTCTCTGCCTTCACGTTAGATATTCAAACAGGAATATCTTGAGCTTCTGATATCGAAATCAAGCGATTCAAAAGCCAAAATCATTTACGCGTCTAGGACTACAACTTTGATGAAGGAGTAGAAGTGAGATAAAATCTTTTTACATAACAGAAACTGGTAGTAATCTAGTTGGTCAAAAAGGTTCTTGATCTGACAATACTGAGCATCCAAATCTGACTGAGAATCTACTCTAAGAACAATGATCCCTAGGACCTAATAAAGGTGTATGTCAATTTTTCAACATGTAATGAGTGACAGAATATACCTAGGATGGTCAGATATATTACGAAACTGAGTCAGAATCAGAGCCTAAGTTGAAACAAAAAATTGCGACAGGAGCAGAACTATTTTTTTAGTGCAAATTCTGAGGGATTTATTCAACCTTAAAGACCAGATAAAAAGAACGAATTTAGCATTATGAAGACTCCTGGTCAACCTAAGAAAACCTGATGATTTTGGTAGTAAAGGGGAAGGATAAAAAAAACAGAAAAACAGCTCAAACAAGGTTAAAAAACAAAATATTTCTTTCTGTGCTTTTGTCAATCTTCTAGCGAATATGAGCTAAACTCCTACACTCTGTTCAAAAGAGGTATACACCGTCTCCAGCACGTGGGGTCTAAAATTGAGTAACAACAAGATTAAACCCTAAAACCCTTCATTCCAGGAGGCAACTCAGCCATTCAATGCAGTGCACATCACGACACCGTCCATACTACCTATTCTTTGGGCTTTGAACTCATAAAACATTGAAAGTACATCTCCAACATCTTGTTGACCACCTCATTTTCACAATAAGGTAGAGACTCTCTCATGAAGAGAAATCTGCCTTGAGCCTTAGAAAAGACCAACGAATAGAAATCCGACTTAGAAAAAACAATCAAACAACAATGCAACTTACCTTAGGTAGGGTGCACTGGGGGTGATGCGTCTTCCCCTTGCACAACCAATCCCTTACCCAGACTCTCGCAGACCATAGGTTCCTAGTGACCATAATACTAGGTGGCGACTCCTGAACCTTAATCATAATTTTATGATTAAATACAAAAACTCTTCCCAACACACAACACCTCACACAAGAGGCGTGACGAAAGCCTCCGCCGTCACCAGACGACGTCGCCCCGCGACATATTATAGGAATAATCATTTCGGATGCAGGAAATAGGTAAATATGATCTTAATAGAAATCAATTATCTCTTAAATAACCATGGTCCCAATGTTTCTCATTCCTTGATTTTCACCACCAAATCTTGCGAGTAAGGGTTAGAAAAAGTTTTGGATTTCATAGGACCCCACCCAACTAGAAATAAGAGAAGATAACACATGCTTGAATTTTTAATTTTTGAGAAAGAGCATCTGTAGCTAAATTTTTCCTATCTTTTTTGTAATGAATTTGAAAATCAAACCTCAAGAGCTTCACCAATATTTTTTGTTGACCAACCATAGCAATTGTTTATCTCAACAAAAATTGCAAACTCTTATGGTATGGTTGGACAATAAATTTGGCTTCTAAAAGATATGAATGCCATTTTTGGACTGCCTTAACCAAGGCCAACATTTCCTTCTTATATATGGACAAATCAAGATTTTTTCCATGTAAAGCATGGCTAAAAAGGAAAATTGGTCAGTCTTTTTACTTGAGCATTATACCTAAACCCACACCAGATGCATCACATTCTATAATGAATGTTTGTGAAAAATCTAGAAGAGCTAACCCAAGTCTGGATGTTATGTACCTTTTTAATTCTTTAAAAGCTTGTTCTTCTTTAAGAGTCCACCTTAGGGAATCCTTCTTAAGCATATGGGTCAATGGTTGAGCAATGATGCCATAATGGTGGATGAATTTTCAGTAATAACCAAAAAGGCCTAGAAAACCTTTTAAGCATCGGCATGGGCCATGTCACCATGAATGATATTTTTTTAGAATATATGGCCACTCCATGATAAGAAATAAAATGCCCCAAGTAGCCAAGTTCTTCTTATCTAAATTGGCATTATTCTCACTTGATAAGAAATTGGTTAACTTGTAAAATGTGTAGCATATGATGCACAAGTAATAAATGCCCATTCCATGACTTGCTAAAATTAAAAAATATTATAAAAAAATACCAAGATAAATTTACAAAGAAATGACTTGAATACCTCTTTTGTTTTGAAAAGTTACATGTGTATTTGTAAGGCCAAATGTCATGACCATAAATTTATAATGGATTTGGTGTATATGAAAAGCCAGTTTCTCTTTATCTTCATGTGCATACAAATTTGATGGTGTCCCGATCATAAATTAAACTTTGTAAAAAATCATGCCTTGTGTAATTCATCTAATAACTCGTCGATGATGGGTATTTCTATCCTTAACTATAATATTGTTGACTGCTCGATAATCAACATATAGTTGTTATAAGTCATTATGTTTTTGATTACTAATACAGGAGAGGAATAGAGACTCGTGCTTGGACGCATCATATCAGATGATAGGAGCCCCTTCACCATGTTTTTAATTTCGTTTTTTTGGTAATATGGATAACAATAAAGCTTAACTAAAATTTGATTGTCTCCATGTAGCAACGAAATCTTGTGATTTTAAGAGCGATGAGATGTCAAGCCTTAACCTCTTGAAAATAGCAAAATAGTGATTCAAAATGCTCACCAAATATGGATTTAATTGACTAATTATAGCTCATTGTTCCCATCCTAAATTCAAGGAATTTAGTTGCAATAAAAATCTCCTTTTCCCTTTCTCAACTACTCTTCCAAATCATGACCTTCGAGGCCTTTTCATCCTATAAAACTTCATTGTTTTTCCTTAACACCAAAACCACATCCATATCTCATTGGATTCCTAAATAATTGGACTTAATATTTTAGCCATTAAGTTCAAAAAATAGCATCATATCCTTCCACGAGTAAAAGGAAAAAACCCATGTGGAATTGAACCTTTTGAGCTGAAATATAGATAAATTCTCCAATCTTCATTTTATTTCCATTCATCACTTGTACTGAAAACTCTTTGTTTTTTGTGGGATAAATTCTCATTTTGATAGATAACTTTGAATTCAAAAAGTTATAAATGCTACAAGAATCCACTAATACTATAACCATAAAATCTCTAAGTCCTAAAAAATACATGTCTAAGGTTTCATATTTCCCAAAATAGCATGGAAAATAAGTTCAGGAATCCCCTCTTTCTCTTTCTCTTTTATGTTAGTTTCATCTAATGTCTCCTTAATAAAAGGAAAAGTTCATTATATTAAAAGTAACTTCTTACAATGATGGTTTGGAGAAAAGTTTTCATCACAGATGAAGCATAACCCACCTCTTTTCTTGTAACTTGACTGAGATTATTATTTTAATGATGAGGGTATGGGCACAGGTAAGAGATGTTGAGGGTAAGGGTGACTATCCCCTGATTAATGAGGCATTTCAAGGTTCCATATACCTTTTTTTCCCCATACATACAAGACTTATAGAGCCATGCAATACCAATAACAATAGACAAGGAAACTAGATTACATGTTTTCACGTCAGCTCGTATTACCTCCTTTAACATACTCATAAACCACCTAACTTGTTATTTTTTATATAAATGGACAGCTCGATGTAACAAACAATTAAACTCCATTTGATAATAATATATACTTTCTATTTGTTTAAGCTTTGTGAGATCCCAAACAAGTTTTGGTATTTTGAAGTTCCATAACATAAATGCATCTTGTACTTGAAAACCTCCCAATTGATACATTTCAATTGATGTTTGAAACATTAATACCATAATTAAACATCATCATCTAAGTGGTAATCGGTCATTGGAAGTTTCTTCACCTCTTTTGTGTATTGGAACTTAGAAAATCGCTTTACCTAAAAATCTACCTAGTTGGATCATCAAATTCATCATAGCGTGGAAAGTTCAACTTTGTGATTTTAGTTGTGAGAGAGCCTCTACCTAAAGGGATATGACACTGCCATGAGAAGGCTAGACATTGTTGTCATATCCTTTGTTGTGCATAAAAAAGCGAACATGTTCTCTATATGCTTCAAAAGGTTCTCTTCACTAAGCCCTCATGGCTTTTTATAATTCTTTCTGGCCCATAACTAATGAGCCAAACTTGTTCTCCACTTGCTTAAGGTGGTGGTCGGATATGCCGGGCTTTGATACTAAGTTGTTACATGATATAGTTTGAGATCACATGATGGGTTTATAAATAGGTATAGAACAAGAATCATCCTTGCATTTTCTATCTTTGGTGGCAAGTTTATAGGATACTTTAAGAGAGACCTTCTTAGATTGGTTTAATTTAAGAAAAACCATAACTCCAAGTTAACTCTAGGTTAAAACTTAAAAGTAATAATAATAATATGATACTTTTATTCATTGCCTTAAGCTATTTAAATAGCCAAATGACTTTTGATGTAATAGACAATAACCTATTATTATGGAAAGAAAAATTACATTGCATAATTCTCGCACACACTTATTAAAAGAAAATAACATTGATTTTAATTATTTAATGGTAAGCATCAATCACTCCCATCCTATGATGCTTGGTCTTTAACACTTTGTTTTTCCCTAATCTATACAAGGTACATGTCTCAATCTTGCTTAGTGATGCCTATTTTGATTATTGTTAACTCAGTATTGATTTGTATTTAAGTTAGAGATCCCTCTCCCAATCTGTTGAGAAAAGTAATTTATTAGCAAAACTTTTTTCATCGTTTATCCCATGCCATGCTTTTTATAAATAAAGTATGACATTTTATGAAAATATATGTATTGAGATTGTGTCTTCTTTGAAGGTTCTATTATTGACCATCTATATTGATAGATAATCTAATAGCTTTTCTAATTTAGATATTAGAAAGTTTCACATGATGATTTTATTATGGCTCTGGTAAGTTTTCAAAAAATAAAAAACCATGAGGTATTTTGGCATGCTTGAACATGCCCTATACGACTTGAAAAAAAAAATGATTAGGATGATTTAGATGTTAGGTAGTTTTGGATAGAGTCTCACTCATAAATAGAGGAAGAGTATGCATGTTATGAGTAATTGATTAGATCCTATATCATTTTGGGCAATCAACAAAATATCAAGTTTTGATAAAAAATAATAAAAAAAAAACCTTGGAGGGATGACTATGTGGCTTAAGGCATTAGTTTGCTAAATTAATGTACAATCTTTTTATATCATGAGTTTGTTCTCATTTCCAAATTTTTGCTTTATTATTCCCATTATTAAATAGAAATAATGGAATGTGGGGAGGAAACAATCTCATTCAATCATTTTTTAAGTTGGATGTTCATCGTTTCAATATAATATAAATTGAAAGTTAAGATGGAATAATTATCTATTTCTTATAGTCTTGGTTATTGCTATAAAGACCAAAGATAGATGAAAGACAAAGATAGGTGACCTTATTGAAATAAATCGGTTAGTCAAACATCCTAAACACTAATATAGAAGTATTGATACACAATATCTGGAATTATAAACTTCGACAACATGATCTAAACCCTTTTTAAGAAGCTAGAAAAGCATTTTATGGAAAAACAAAAATTAAAGATTTGGATATAAAGTAGGAAAAAAGGTAAGGTGTTTTAGTTTGGAAATTAATAACTAAAAAAACTTGACTTGTGACATTGCACAGAACAAACAAAAATAAAAGAGAATGGCAAAGATCGATGTTAATATGTTTTCATTTCTTCGTTGAAAAAAGTTATTAAAAGAATTTTGTAAGATATAATTACACTATTGATCTCTCAAAGCATGAATCACAAGAATGATATTGTGAACATTTCTAGAATGCACAATATGAGATTGTATTTTATTTCATGATGAAACTCTGCATGGGCATTTATTGATCAAAATTAAATCTCTTAAGTTCGCTAAACTTAGTATTAAAGGTTAGATTAGAAGCCTTAAGAGTATGATTGCTATAATGAATAGATAAGAGAGAAAGACTACTCATGCCTTCACTACTAGCTATATCCTAATTTAAGTGAAAATTTGCTTGGGTGTTTTCTTTGCATCTACTCACTTTCTCAATTTGGTCTTTATTGATGTGATCATTTTCTTTTTTTATAGTTTTATATATGGGGAAATAAATATATAAAATTATCCTTACTAAAATAATTATTACATATTAAATGAGAAATAGTTAGGAGATGAACGCAAATAGCAAGCCAACTTTTTAGATTCTTATTGGGATTCCATTACCCAATATTAGAATTAGAAAAGGTGGGTTAGAGATAGCTATAATAAATTCTTTTAATCAGGTACCAATAACTATCCAGTTTGTTAATCAATGGCTAATGTTTGATTGCATAGGTGGTAGATGCACACCTAACCAATTTAAAGCCCTTATATGTTTTATTTAATCAAGTCCTATATAATGAGCAATTATGCTAACCAAATAGTTGGAGATGACCACCTAACCAATCTAAAGCCACCAAACAGGGGACCTTTTTTATTAGAAACATCATGCCATAATGAAAGGATGATTTCTTATATGTTTTATTTTATTTGAAATAAAAAAAGGACCCCCACCCCATTATGGTGGGGGTGGTGTTACAAGCCATTTTGAATGTTTAGTTTATAAACAATTCTTTAGTGATTGTACTAAAAGGTATATATAATGTAGGTTGGTTAAAGATTATGTTAGACAATGTTTAGAAAGAGTATTAAGAAAGGCTAATAGAGTTTAAGGTTATCTCTCCTCTAAGAAAGATTAAAAGGGGTAACTTAGCTTTCCTAACGCATTTAGACTAAGACACTTATTCAATGCAAAAAAGTATTCCTAAAATGAATCATAAAATAGATCCTATTGACTTGACTTGTGACCATTAACGTATTCTCTAAACAAAAGGAACCAAATAAAAGTGTATTTTGGGCCAGGTCCTTACAATCCTACCACCTTTTAACATAATAGGATGATAGGTAAGCTTCTTTTTTTTTTTTCACAATGGCATGGGACGTTAAAGGTTATTGCCTAACAACCGAATCCCTCCCGCTATATTTTCTTATTTTTCTAATCTTCCCCTAATTAATTTCAAAACTAACAAGCCTATACAAGCTTTAAAGTGATCTTTTAATGCTAATTTGAGATCTTAATTCGTTATGATCTCTACACCAGGTTAGTCAAATAATTGGATTTCATGTTTGAGAAATTTCCTTGGCTTATTTAGAACTCCCTGCCTGTTTTGACTCTTTATTTCCATTCTTATTTTATAATCTTAAATATCCATTCAACAAGAGCTATTTTAGAATATCATTAACAAAAACTAAAAGAGTTGGTGCTTTTATCGTCCACCACCTCACAAAATACTATTCATTGCAATATTGTTTTTTTTTCCTTTGTTTTTTTAATATATGTTTCTTTTTTAAATTTCATCTTTAAACATTTTGTTTATTGGAGATTATGTTTCCTGATTTGTTACAATTCGCTTTCTATGTGGTTATTTTAGTCTTATAACTTGTGTCACGAGTTCAGCAAGTTAACCCATTTGACTTGATTTTTAAAAAAATTTTATCCTTCAACATTAAGATGTTAGGAATTAGACTTCATATTTTTTTTTTTGATTTGCTATCTATGAGGTAATTCTAATCTCATGACTCAAGTCATGTTTTTTGCAAGTTAACGTAGATAGATTTGAGTCATTTTATCGTGTTTTATTTTAGATTGACTTTTTTTTCTTCCAATTTTATCATTCAATAATGAGTTTATTGGGAATTGAGCCTTACAATTTGTTTTAATTTTCTTTCTATGAGGTTATCATAGTCTTATGACCTGAGTCATAAGTTTGACAAGTTAACCTGAGTTGACTTGGGTTATTTTTTCAGTTTATTTTCTATAAGGTTATCTGGGCCTCAGACTCAGGTCATGAGTTTGGCAGGTTAACTTGGGTTGACTCAGGTTGTTTTTTTTTGTCTTTTTTAATTGATTTTTTTTTAATTTCATCATTCAATATTAAGTTGATTGAGAATTATAATTTATAATTTGGCTGGTTTACTCGAGAAATTTGTTTTGGGTTTTTTTAACTAATTTTTTTTTCAATTTCATCCTTCAACATTGAGTTGATTTTGAATTGAGCTTAATAATCTATTTCGATCTACTTTATATGGGGTTATCATAGTTTCATGACTCAGATCATAGATTTAACAGGTTGACCCAAGTTAAACTGGATTGATCCAATATGTTATTGTCTCAATATTAAAAAAAAAGATGTCATCTTGAATTTTTTTGAGTCAAACTATATTTTTACTAGTAGTTCAAGTTGTTTTTAGACCCGCCAATAAATCATGTCATATCAGGTTAATCTCCACATGATTGTTTTCTACTAGAAAAACCTCATCAATGCATGGATGTTTCTTTTAACTTCTTTTTTTTCTAATAGAAAAATGTTAGCAATGTCTGAGTTTATTCTTATTCCTGTAAAAGGCATGTGTGGTTCACATCGATCATCATTGGTAGCCTTTGTAGATTCATTTTGTTGAGCTTTTTTCAATGGTTATGAGAGTGTTGTCATTGAAGTTTAGATTTGACTCCAATATCTTTTACTTTCTTTTTTTTTCTTTTTTTTTTAATTTTTTTCTCTTCTATCTCCCGTCTCATATTTATTGCTCGTGGAAACTAAAATACCATAGTTCCCAATTGAGATATTTTAAAACTGAGCTATTTTTTTAAAAAAAAAAAAATTCATATGTGCTAGTTTGTCACAAAAAAAAAATTAAATGTGTTAATTTTCAAAAAAATTCAAAGAAAAAGCTATCCACGGTGAAAAATTATCATTGCCTAGTAGCTCTTAGTAGCAGGCCAATGACCATGTTAACAAGTTCGAGAAATTACTCAACTAAATATTTTCCATGCGAATCCCATCTTTTCTTCCCTTTTACCCGTATTTGGGGATGACAATGAATACCTATGAATTGAGTTTTGTATTATTCATATTCGAATCCAAACCCAAAATAACTATTCAAGCCCAAACTAAACAAATATGAAATGTTGATATCCAATTAGGTTTCGACAACTCATTTAGTATTCATGATTTGAACTCCATCTAAACCTAAATATTATAATTTATAACTATTTAGTATATAATTAGCTTGATATATATATATATATATATATATATATATATATATATATATATATATATAATTTTTTAAAACTTTAAATTTATTTATTTATCTTAGATGGGGAGGGTTTGGGTTCAGGTAAAGTAAACTAATATTCACACCCAGTTCAAAACCAAATTTTTTACCTTCAAATTTTACTCGAAACCTGTGTCCTGATGGGGTCTAAAATTTGGATATCCATTTGGGTTGATTCCACCTGTATTCATTGATTTTGAGTGAAATTGATCTCTGTACTTTCGCTCTCCTTTTTTTTCCTTCCTCGTTGTCCACAGTTTTATCGTGCTATGTGAAGCTGGGGAGCCCTCCTAGTTCCTATGCCTTGACCTGCCGCTGTCATTTTCCTTATATAAAACAAAATGATGCCATTTCCAAGGCTTGGATGAGTTAATTAAGAAACAGTGGCATTTAATTATTTAAATTAGAGCTCAGCTTACAATGATTCCTTCCCTTTCTCAGTAGCCGTTGACTAAAAGCATTGATGCCTTCCACAATGAAGGCAAAAAAACAAAATATAAAAACAAATCTACAATAAAAGCAATAAGATTCAACAACTACCCATATTCATTTTGATCGTAATTTAATTACTAATAATTTCATAATTTCAGAAGTGAAAAATGGTTGAGTACAATTACTAACACCACCCTATTATTTTAAAGAGAAAAACAAATCATTTCACTCCAAAAAAAACCATTTTAAGTAACTATGAAGTATTAATTTCTTTTTTGAGAAAATTATAAAGTGCAATTATATTGTCATATTGTATCTTTATTACTTGTTTTAACTAGTTACTTTGAAATTTTACTACTCGTAAATCATGGATAACTCAAACTAAATGATTTAAAAACTTTATCTCGTGATTTTATAAAACTTGAAAATACTACATTTGTAATTTTATTGTTATCATACAATTATAGTATATTTAAGTAGCCATAAATAATTTTACATGTCAAAATACTTTTCAATCTAAAAATTTAAACTGTTATATGAGATCTCAATATATAATTCTATATTACTCTTTAGCATGGATCCTCAAGTTAAAGCTCTTTGAGTTTGGAATTTTTATAAGTCCACACTATCCTTTTTGTTATTAATTAGATTTAATTAGAAGAGAGAATAAAGATGATAAAATTTAAACTCATGATCGTTTGGTTATTAAATCTTTGATACCGTATTAAAAAACCATCTCAATCTAAAAATTTAATTTGTTAGGAGATGTTCAAAATATAATTTTATAACAAAGTGTAAGTAGTTTTATTATAAAAAATAAAACTTTTAAAAATATCTTTAATACTCTATTTTTATATTTCATCTTTATGATTTCATTAAGGATTGTGTTCTTTTATTTAATTCTATTAGTTTGAGTGTATATATCATTTAGTCATTAGTTGAATCATTAAAAACACACTAGAATATAAAATAAATGTATTCTCTTAAATTATCATAACCTAACCCATAAATTATATTTCATCTGTTTTTTTTTAATTTATTTTCTAAAATTTCATTTGTTATTTTTTTTAGTGGTTCAACAACGAAATGATACCATTCTTTAACAGAATAAAAATCATTAAAAAAAGAGAGAAAGAATACGATGGCTGTCCAGTGCCATTTACCACCGACAGCGCAACGGGACACATGATAAGCTTCTGTACGCACTCAAGCGTCCGATCTTATTCTGCTACAAAAATAGTAGCAGAGAGGAGGACTTCTATGTTCTATCTATAAGTCACCTCGTACATTATGACTGCCCACTCCCCAAATCACACGTGCTAAGCAGCACGCGCAATCCGTTTTTCGCCAAAAGTTGAGTCCAGACACCCCCTCCCCCTCCCTCTCAGATCAGTCAGCTGTCCTTCTCGCTAACTCAACTACTGCCGGCTAATCATTAGCTCTCCCTTCCCTTCTCTCTGAAAAACCACACTCTCTCTCTCTCTAAAAACTCTGTATCAGCGACGTAGAGGATCTTCAAGCTCTCTCTCTAAAAGATCGAAAGTAATTCCTTCTCTCTTTCTCTGGATTAATTTATATACTTCAATGCATGATAAGTTGCAGATGATGTGTTTTGGTTACTTTAAGTTGTGTTTGGTTGCTGAGAAAATAAATGAAAACTTATTTACTTGTACCTATACCAGTATCATTCTGTTCTAGAAGATTTTGATTGCTGCTGTGCTGAAGTGTACTGCTTTATGTTCATGGTTCTCAATTCGTAGCTTGCTGTTGTGCTTTATGTTTGGTTGCTGAGTAAGTATGTAAAATCAATGGAAAGAAAATAAAACGTGCAATTGTTGTCATATCAATCTAGCTTGTGGCTGCACAAGTAAGGAATTTAAGTTTGCTTTTACTTGTGGAAAGAAAAAAAAACTGAAAACTCTTGGAATCTTAATTAGCTTTTAATTTTATTTAGAACACTGCTTGGTTGTTGAATAAAAATCCTCTATTTTTTTCTTTAATTTATTTATGAAAGAGAAATTAATAATAATAATAATAATAATAAAATCCTCCGTTTCCTCAGAAAGCAACGAGCAACTCTTCTCTTTTGGTTTCAAGAGAAGTTTGAGAGCTATATTAATTAGACCAGTTCGAACGTCTATACATGTACTGATTTTTTGGGCAATGGATGTAACTGAAGAAACGTGGATTAAGATTTTTGCTGTTGTAATATAGTTGAAGAAGAAACTAATGGAGGAAGGCAAGAGTAGAGGAGATTTACATGTTAATGTACTTAAGCAAACACCTTTAAGACAAGGTGGAAGTTTCAAGTCCACCACATTGTCAGGGAGGTCAACACCTCGGAACTCTCCTACTCATCGGTTACTACATTCCAGTCGTACTCCACGAAGAGAGGGTAGAGGTAGTGGAGGGATACAGTGGTTTCGAAGCAATCGATTAATATACTGGTTACTTCTCATTACTCTATGGACTTACCTTGGGTTTTATGTCCAGTCCAGATGGGCTCATGGTGATAACAAGGATGAATTTCTGGGGTTTGGAGGTAAATCCAGCAATGGACTTTTAGATGCTGAACAGCATACACGGCGAGATTTGCTTGCCAATGATAGTTTGGTAGTTGTAAATAATGGGACCAATAAAATTCAGGTGAGAAATGCTAAAAAGATAGATGTTGTTTTGGCCAAGAAGGGGAATGGAGTTTCATCTAATCGAAGAGTAACTCCTAAGAAGAAGAGCAAGAGAGGAGGACGCAGGTCACGTGCCAAAGCACATGATAAACAAAAGGCAAAAGTAGTGGTTGAAAGCGATGATGTAGAGATTGCAGAACCTGATGTTCCTAAAAATAATGCTTCTTATGGTTTACTTGTTGGCCCATTTGGGCCAATAGAGGATAGAATTTTGGAATGGAGCCCTGAGAAACGATCAGGAACATGTGATAGGAAGGGGGCCTTTGCACGTCTTGTATGGTCTAGGAAATTTGTGTTAATATTCCATGAACTCTCGATGACTGGAGCTCCACTTTCAATGTTGGAGTTGGCAACAGAGTTTTTGAGCTGTGGAGCCACAGTTTCTGCTGTAGTTCTCAGCAAGAAGGGTGGCTTGATGCCGGAGCTTGCTAGGAGAAGGATCAAAGTGCTTGAAGACAGAGCAGATCTCAGCTTCAAAACAGCCATGAAAGCAGATCTTGTCATTGCAGGATCAGCTGTCTGTACCTCATGGATAGGTATGAACCATGTGACAACCATTTATCTATGTTTGTTTATATAAGAAACTAACTATGCTGATACAAAGTTTTCTTCTTGTTCTGGCTTTTGATTTGTAAAACTTCAATCTATGACCTAAGGCACTTTTAATAGCTCGAAATTAATTTCATTAATTTCAAATGCATTGGGATGGAATTTTATTCAGTAAAATTATGTGTCCTTTCTGCACCTGCTTCATGATGTTTGGAAAAGGATTGGCTTGGCTATCATCATAATTTTATGCATGCTATCCTCCACGTGGAAGGGTGATTATGATAGGTCTGGTAGCATTATATACTGATCAACTCATATGTATGTATCCTCTATATGGTAGGAATCTCTGTAAAATATTTTCTAATTCATCTAACTTATTAAGAGTTGAATAGATATCAGGCTCTTTTGTGGCTTTGATTGGATCATTGACTGCTCTGTTATTAGATATGAGACATTGAGTGGACAGCTGTATAACATGAAAGAATGTTAATCAGTTGACACAATCTTTGAGTGATGGCTTGTGTCAAACCTCTTCTGCTACTCAGAGTTAATGACAAGTGTTCAAACTTTTCTTTGAACTTACTTTGGAAAATGTGAGGGCAGCTTGGAATCTCATGTTATGAGCTCATGCATCTTATGTTGAATGTGATTTGTTTTCATGCGTTTGCCTTCTACATTGTTATTTGGTGTGCAATTTGTAGGAAGTCTATCTTTAAAAGGCCAAGATTGTAAAAGTTCTATCTTCTCTGTTCACAATTTATATTTAGCACATGAACTGATAGGAAAGAGAATACAATTGCTTTTACCATATGTTTAGCAAGCTTTGAAACTAAGCTATTATTGTTATTTCTAGTTGGCAATAAAATAGTTTGAAAAGATGAAAAATTCTATACCATTGAATTCTTTATTTTGGTTTCAGATCAATACATTGCCCGTTTTCCAGCTGGAGGTAGTCAAGTTGTTTGGTGGATTATGGAAAATCGACGAGAATACTTTGATAGGTCAAAAATTATCCTTAATCGAGTGAAAATGCTGGTCTTTCTCTCTGAAAGTCAGATGAAACAATGGCAAACTTGGTGTGAGGAAGAAAATATTAGGCTGAGATCTCCACCAGCAGTGGTTCAACTTTCTGTTAATGATGAGCTAGCTTTTGTAGCCGGCATTGCTTGTTCACTAAATACTCCAACTTCTAGCGCTGAAAAGATGTTGGAGAAAAGACAGTTGCTACGGGAATCTGTTAGAAAAGAGATGGGATTGACAGATAATGATATGCTTGTGATGTCTCTCAGCAGCATAAATGCTGGTAAGGGTCAGCTCTTGCTTCTTGAATCAGCAAACCTGGTGATTGAACCAGATCCTTCGCCTAAAATAACAAATTCAGTGGATAAGGGTAACCAATCCACCTTGGCTGCAAAGCATCATTTAAGAGCTCTGTTGGAGAAGCCAGAATATCTTGTCAGATTTTCAAATGAATTTAGCCGCAACAGTGAGTCTTCTACCAGATTGGCTGAACCTAATAAGACGAATTCACAAGTTACCAGTGTCTCTAACTCCATTGATTACAACGTTGCCGGGAACCTTGACAGAAGTCACAGAAAAAGGAAGTTGTTGGCTGACAGTGAAGGAACACATGAACAGGTGCTTAAAGTTCTTATTGGTTCTGTTGGATCTAAAAGCAATAAGGTGCCTTATGTCAAAGAGATTCTGAGGTTCATATCCCAACATTCAAATTTGTCAAAGTCAGTGTTGTGGACTTCAGCAACTACACGTGTTGCCTCGCTTTACTCTGCGGCAGATGTTTATATTATAAACTCCCAGGTAATCCTCATCTTCGCGGTCTACTGATTTTTCTGTATGTGTGCTTTTTTTTTTTGGTAGGCTCTAAGTTAAATTGTTGGATTTACATCACAAATTTGAAGTTTCAGGTTATGGTATTAAATTATCATATCTGCATCTCATGATAGAAGTGAAATTTTGTTGACAAAAATAGCCCATCCTTTCCCTTTTGTTATCTGAAGAGTCTTTTTCTAAACTTGCAGATTGAATTAGTAATCCTCCATTATGTTATTTGGCAACAGTTTCTGTGTCCATGTTTGACCTTCAGTCATGTCAAATTTCCTTCACCTCTTCCTCTAATTTGAAGTGTCCAAGGGTCATAGACCCTTATGTGAGTGTCCAGTATCTGAAACTTGTACTGCAGGGTAAAATGAAGAGTAAAAGGATCGCATTCAGAAATTTGAATACGGTTATGCTTATCCATCTACTTTACTTATACATTAGAACACGGAAGTAGTTTGCTGTATGGAATTACATTTCAAAATTCACAAAAACTCTTTCAACTATGCAATCTATGTACACAGTGAAATTTGCTGCAGAAAGATGGTAGTGTATCAAATGGGATCTGGGCAATGTGGCATTGAGGTGCCCTAACCAGCCCATTGTATTAGTGATGCAGAAATTTTAGTCTTGATTCTAAGGAGCCTGCTCCCTGCCAAATGTGCAATGCCTTACACCATTTTCCATTGAGTTATGTGGCTATGTTCCAAGATCTTGATCATTCAGTTGTTCTGTTACAACAGAAACTCATTTAGTAGAGATCAAGCAGTGTAACTTACCAACCTACAGACAAACTGAATGATTGACAAGAACTAGGCCCATTCTCATGCTGAGCTCATTTATTACTGGAATAATTTAAATGTTGCCTGTTATTGTGGGTTCCTCAGCCATTCACCCACGAGCTATAGAGGGTGAACATGTGGTCTGGTGTAGAGTCGATAACCAAGGAAGAGTTTAGTAAGAATGTCTGCCAGCGTTTCTAAAGTTGATTACATGATAATGGGATACTGCATCAAGTGTAATCGGTTTGTAACTATGTATCTGATGTTGACAACAATGTAATATTCGTCATCATAAACTAGCATTTGTGTTTCAATTGAACTCCTTTTTTACTGGTGTAGCTTACTCATTGTGAAAAACAAATGTCAACTCTTGCTTATGAGACCTATTCTGTATTAATAAGAAAGCGTATGGAAATTTCTGGATTGGTTTTCAGGGCCTGGGAGAGACATTTGGAAGAGTTACCATAGAAGCCATGGCGTTTGGTCTTCCGGTAAGGCAACCAATACCTTCCTGTTTTTGTAAGGCTGGCATGGATAGTATATGTTGATTGCTCGCCCTGCTAGCTTATCATTCGTGGAACTTGAATTAGTAAATAGCTGGCCTGTCATGGTCTCGTGTCAACTTCTTCTGGGGAAAAAAATATGATATCATGCTCTTCTTGAGCTAATAGGACCACCATTATCAAACCTTAGTTTTTGAATATGACTGGTTAAATATATTTTTATTTTTCCTGACAGGAATAAACTGCAAAGCATGTCACCATCGGTATTCAGTGTTCTTCATTAACTTTGTTTAACTATTTTCTCTTAGTCTGCCTTATTAACTAGGAAACCCTCATTCTTAATTCAAAATATTCTTTTACCAATTCCATTCTATGCAGTCGATAAACTTTCTGCAAATCACTTTCAGAAAGATAGGTCTTTAGCCAGCTGTAAAAGATCACACATTTTGTTTGAATTTGCTAGGTGCATCTCATTTGACTTATTTCATGCTTTCACCCAGTCACTGTTTCAGTAGAGCATGTAGAAAGCACAACTCTTACTCCATGCACGAGCATACGAAAACTGTCAGTTAAATGTCTTTAGTAGGAGCTGGCAACAAAATAAATACCATGACCCTTGGATGAGGTGTTTAGGTGTTTCTTGAGAAAAGAAAGGGAGTTTAGGTGTTTGATCCATTTACATCCAATAGCACCTAGCACAAATATTAGTGTGAATATTTAGTGTTTTTTCAAGGCATGAATTCAAGTAAGCCCGCTAGAAATTATGTGAAAAAAACGATAGTCTGTTTTCTTTAGGGGATACACATTCATTTTCTTCAAAGACCCCTCCTGTTCCATAAGCTAATATCCTAGAAAAGTTTTGCATTTGAATGTCCATGGTTGCTTTAAAATATGTTAAGAAGAGTATAGCATGAAGACATCATGTATTTCTTTGCGTGTGATTTTAAGTTTCAGTTTTAATGCGGACAAACCGGTGGTTGCTTAGCTGTGTGCACGCAAACTTTGCGAGGCATTCTCCAGAGGATTCTGGAGCTTGGTCTATTCTTAATGGACACACATTTAGCGTTTCTGAAGCTAAACAGCTTGAAATGCAATGAGCTCGTAGCTCAACTAGAACCCCGATCCCGCTCCCACTCCCACCAAGATGTCTTGTTTGTAGAAAACAAAAAAGAAGAAAAAAAGAAAAAGGAAAACAAACACAGCCATCTTAAATTTACCCTTTGCTCCAGTGGTGTATATGAACACTACTTGTGCTTCGAGGTAAACCTATCTTCATATCACTACAGCTGGACTTATGTCCGTCACTTAAGACATCTATCCAGGAGTTTCTTTTCTTTGTTAACTTCTGCTGCATGGATTCAAGATTGCAACGAACAAGCGTTCCTGATTTATTTTCTTTACTATTTTATCAGGTCCTTGGAACAGATGCAGGAGGCACACAAGAAATTGTAGAGCACAACATAACAGGGCTTCTTCATCCCGTGGGACATCCAGGATCTCGTGTTCTTGCTCAAAATATCGAACTCTTACTTAAAAATCCATCTGTGAGGAAGCAAATGGGGATCAAAGGGAGGAAAAAGGTGGAGAAAAATGTACTTGAAGCGGCACATGTATAAAAAAATTTGGGAGGTTCTATACAAGTGCATGAGAGTCAAATGACATCTGCCAATGCACAGACTGATTCTTTGATTGGTTTTGAATTTGAAAGAAATTGGTGAGCATCGATGCAGATTGTGTTACCCAACACAACTGATTTGTAAGGTTTCAAATTTAGCAAATTGTATCTGGATTATTTGGAAGCTGTAGCTGTTTGATTGATTTCGAGCTTGAAAGTTCTTTCTCCACCAGCATGTTCTCTTCGTTGCATTACATGAGTCAAAAGGCATGCGAAAAAAAACTTTGATGCTGGCGAAAAAAAGGTCCTTACAGAGTGGGTTTTTACTTTTTAGTCCTCACTGATAGCTCCAAAAAAGGTCCTCACGGAGAGCTGCATTAAGTACAGTTATCGTCATTGTTAGTTGGATCCACAATTAATTGGAGCTGTTAAACAGAATTGTTTCCGTTGTATGTTTTCAGGAAACGCGCTTTTAATGAGAACTAAAGTTAGCTTTCATGTTTGGAAATTTAGCACACGTTTTGTAATATAATTGAACTGGTCTTTTATTAAATTTTCAAATATTTTTTTTTTAAATTAATTTTTTTAGTGCTTTTTTATATTGTTTTAATGTGTTAATATAAAAAATAAAATAAAAAATTATTTTAATATATTACAAGCAAAAATCACAAATTTAAAAAATAAACTCTTTATCTTTGTCGTTGTATATTTTACCAAATCTCTACTCTCAATCTATTATTACAAATTTAATTCATCTCAATTTATAAGAAATGTGTATTTAACATCCGATTTTCTATTGTTTTCATACATTAAAAATTTTAAAACAAAATTGATATGAAAAAAAATAAAGGAAAAATAGAAAGATACTTGTGTATAATATTATTAATGAGATCTAGTTTTTTTTTTTTAATAAAAATGGTTTAAATATATCACTTGTGTGTGTGTGTGTGTGTGTGTGTGTGTGTGAAAAAGTCACTTTTTATTAGTTATTTAATAGTGAAGGGAAAAAAGGGAACATTTTAAAAACAATAGAGATAATGTTGGAAATTTTTTAATTAAGTGGGTAAAAGTAGAACGTCCATAGTAGGAATATAAATTATCCAAAAAACAGGTTGGTATTTAATAATCATAAAGGTCAAAAAGGAAAAGATATACTTTAATGTCTCACTATGTCAAATAAAAAACTTGGAGCAAGTTATTATTTAATCCCCGTGTTTTTTATAAGATAATTAGTTAATCCCTTTTTTGTTTTTTTTTTAAAAAAAACATGATTAAGTTCTAATATTTTCATATTTGATTCCATCTTGGTCCTTACATTGTTTTTTATCACAATTAAATAGCTTTTTAGCCTAAATATCCTTCATTTGTAATCAAATCCCCAATTTTATTTACTACAGATAAAATTAAAAAGGACTAACTTACAAAATCATAAAAAATAAAACAGACTAAATTATAGTTTGCTCAAAAACTTAATTGTGAGTGTTTCTACTGTTGAATCAAACAGTGTTTATCATGAGAAATTTTGCTCAATCTCGTGAGGACTTCAGTGCAGTTTCTTCTCATGCTTTGTGAATTAACAAGACATTTTTTTCTCTTTCTTTTTTTGTGAACAAAGGCGAAAGAGGAGAGATGAAGGAACAAAATACACAAGAGAAGAAGTGGAGAAGGAAGGCGCCTCAGAGAAGCAAGATCTACAGAGAGGAGGCCTTGCTATTGCATCATTAGTTTAGGATATATTTGAAATTATGATAAGTTGTTTTTTATTTAAAAATATATTAAAATAATATATTTTTTTATTTTTTATATCAGTATATCAAAATAATTTAAAAATAAAAAAAAATAATTTTTAATAAAAAAATATTTAAAATTAAAAAAAACACAGTATGCTAGAAAAAAGAATTGGGTTGAACTCCGTCAATTCTGGATCTTTTTCTGCTATTTGGCAACATAAATAGATTAGCTCTCGTAACCCACCCAAAACCACTATCAATAACTGTAACGACTCCATTGGTTTTTTTATATATTTATCTATATTAAATTATCGACTCAACAATTTTCTTAATCTATATTCAATAATCTCAATAATTTTCCATTTAAGATTATTGGTGCCATGGATGGCGGCAATTAGTCTGTTTTCTCTCTTTTAGGAGTTCTTTGTAATTCTGTTCAAATGCTTAGTTTGTGAAAATATAAGTTAGTCCTTTATCAAAGTTTACTGCTCATCATATTTTATTTTATTTGTAGTAAACTAGAGGCAAGTAAAAAAAACTAAAAAATTAATTAAACTAAGAAAACTGAAAAAACCGAACCGTGAAAAAAAATAATTAAAATTTTGAAAAAATCAACCGATTTTATAAGCTTGAAACAAAAAAAAACCAGAAAAAAACCGAGCCAAACCGAAAAAAACCGAGTCAAATCAAAAAACCAAGCCAAACCGGTTTGAACCGGTTTTTATCCTAAAAAACCAAACCGCAACCGGTCGATTTGAACTGGTTTTAATTTAAAAAAATAATCAGTTTAATTATTTTTTTATATATAAAAACCTAACAGAATAAAAAATAATCACTCTTGTAGCAAATCAAAGTGGAAAATTTGAACAAACCATATTTTATTTTTTCATTTCAATCATTTGAGTTTTTTTTTTTAATTACAACTTCATTCTTATCAAGTTATATTATCATAGTTTTATATAGTAAGATGTATTTTGATTTATATTTTCTTACACACGATTTAATAAACAAAACAAAACAGAGCCAATTGAGGAATTATATAATCTTGATGTCGCTTGGTTGGCCTGTTCAAGAAGACTTCGATCAAAGTGTTTTTTTCCCTCTTAAAATCTTAGAAAAAACAGATTGAGATAATTAATTTTTTTTTTTAATTTTAGAAAATTACCTTTGGTATCGGATAATTTGGTTTATGGTATACTTAATTACTTGTCCATTAATTTTTAAAAGAACTACAATTTACATTCTAATTCAACAAAAAATTTCAAAAAAAAACTAAACTAACCTTGTACACATTATATTAGAGATTCTCACTCCTTTTCCATTCCCCCTCCTCCCTCACCAAACCCTAACCACCAGCTATTTTCATAACAACTAGCATAGTCACCTTCCTCCTCGCGACCACCATCACCTAAATCAATTGCACCTGAAACCCACAACTCTCTCTAACACTCCTTAGCCATTCAAACCTCAGTCGTCGCCATTGTCAACTCATCATCTCTCTCCTTCACCAAACATAGCAAGGCTAGCAGCCCTTCACCTCCTCCTCCACCAAACAACCCAGCTCCCCCTACAAAATTATCCCCTTCCTTCACCCTCCACGTCATAGACAACCCACCGTTAAAACACGAGAGATTTTAATGCCGATTAATGGAGGTTGGCGAAGCACAACTATTCAATCCGCATCTGGTTGCTGGAAAGCTTGACATGCATGGACTCTTTCCTGGCAGGCTCTCATACATAAACGAAAAATAATTAGTGGATCACAGTGCAAGGTAACGAGATTTTGAGGGAAATGACAATGAATCCACGTAATAGGTTGTGATACTAGTTAGTGAAAAGAAAGGTTGGTTGCATTGGAAATGCTTTAAATTTCAACGTGTTTTTATTAAATTTAAATTTTTTTAAATATTTTTGAATTGTTTTTATCTTTGTATTAAAAAAATAAAAAATATATTATTTTTATATAAAATAATATTTTGAAAAAACACTACTCTTCCATCATCAACCCAACCCAAGATAGCTTAACCTTATAAATCATACCATAAACTCAATCTCTTTCTTCGCATTTCAAATTTAAATTTATGAAATTATTTTTTGTTTGAAAAGTGTTTTTAAAAAATTTAAATTTAAAAAATTTTATTTATTTTAAATTAATATGTTTTTAATTTTTAAATTATTTTGATATACTAATATCAAAAATAATTTTTAAAAAATAAAAAAATATTATTAATATATATTTTAACATGAAAAATTATTTAAAATAAAACTACAACCCTCCTACCAAACATGTAAATAGTAATTAAATGGGCTCGCAAAATGATGGTTGGTTCACCAGATGTGTAAGCAAATTAAGGTGAGGTTGAAGTTTTCCCAATCTGTGAACGAGGTCTGTTCTTGGGTTTTGTCCTTGACAACAATATCCTCATCTGCATGTTTAACATATTTTATACTTTAATGTCGGTTGTGTGCTAAGATGAGAAAATCAACATCACCTTTTGAGACACCTAAAGGATAAATTCATGCCGGACGTCCAGTAAACATTCAACATGCAACAATGCAATACGATATATGTATCCCTTGTGCAAGGGAGAAACTATAAAACTGCCCAACATTCCATGTCTTTTCAGCTGTAAATTTATGCAGTTGAAGCAGGTAATAACCTCAAATAAAGAGCATTCTCCTGAAGACTAAACCGAAGTTCAACAACAAAAAGGGGAGTGCACCTTTTCAAACTCTGCTACAAAAGGCATCAGGATAACCTGAAAGTAATTCTTCTCTTCAATGAAGAACAGTTAACGGTTTCCCAGTAGAACATTTTTATGTGGTTCAATGTGAGGCACCTCACTCATCAGAAGCCTTTGGAGAATTCTCTGGAGTCTTCAGAGCTACAGGTGCTTTATCTCTATGTGCAGTGACAGCTGCACGAAACTCTTCCACAATGGAACTGTCTTTGAACTTCAGTGCGAAAGTGGAAAGGCTGTCCTTACCTTCACCAATACTATTCATGCAGGCAAAAGTGATACCTCGCTTGTCCATGTTTGTAAGCTTCATATCAGGATAAATATTTGCATTCAGAATTAACCTGAAATTACCCCTAGCTCTCATTAGAAGTCTGGCTCTTTCAGCTCCAGTGGTAGATACATTGACCCTGAGTTCTCCCTTTCCACGCTCCTTCCAGCCACCATCAAGAAATTCAAACACCACTGAATCAGCAGAGAACACCACTCTCTCATTCTCTTCCCCTGTCTCAACTGGAACCTCCTGCATAGATGGAAAACCAGTTCCCTCGGTCTTTGAGACAATAGACGCCAGTGAAGAACTTCCATTGTTAGAGAGACCGAATCCAAAAGAAGGTTGTTCATTTTTCTGCCCAAACAGAGAACCAGAACCACTACCCATTACAGAGCCATCCTTTGGAAATGAACCAAAAGTGAACGAAGTAGTGGAAAACCCAGTTCCAGCAAGCCCTGTGAAAGCATTCTGGCTACTTGAAAGCTGTTGGAATGAATTCAAAGGGGCACCTTCAGAACTTGGATCAACATTTTCACTACCATTATCCTTCTTATCTTGATTTTCTGCATCATCATATCCTATAGCCTTTTCTTTCTCAGTCTCATCTTCCGATGGTTTCTCATTATCCACCTTCAATTCAGTTGCCTCATTGACTGTACTGTTATTTCCCTTATCTTCCGCACTCTCCTTGTCTATAGCAGTCCCAGCCACTGGCTCATCAGCCTTGCCCTCTGATTCCTCACTCTTCTCCTTATCTGTAGCAATTTCAGTCACTGGCTCATCTTTGGTATTTCCCTTATCTTCCACACTCTCCTTGTCCATAGCAGTCTCAGCCACTGGCTCATCAGTCTTTCCTTCTGGCTCCTTACTTTTCTCCTTATCTACAGCATTCTTCTTATCTTCAGCACTTTCAGCCACTGGCTTATCAATCTCACTCTCTGACAGCTCAGTCTTCTCACCTCTACCCTTTTCAACATCCTCACAAACATCACTTTTCCCTTCTTCTGAAATTTGCTGCCTAGTACTAACTACTTCAGTTGTGGCTACAGCAGTGCCTGCAATTGACTCAGTAGGAGGAACTAGGCGAATGCTAGCAAATGGATTGGATGATGGAGTTGATGTGGTTTGGTTGCGACGAACTTTCACAATTCTTCTGCCTGCCAGTACCTCATCACTAGCTCTCTTGAAAGTCCCAGTTTCTTGCTCGACAGAGTCATCATCATCAAGACCAGGGTTATCTCTGGAGATCTCCCTTCCAGCAGCTCTCTTCTTCGAAGGAGGAAGGGAATTTTCTGCATCCCCCATCGTCAAACAAAGCCAAAAACCTTAAACTTATGAACTGTTATGTCCACAAGACAGGGTGAAGATGAATCCTGCATATCAACAGATTTTATCTTTCTCACCATGACTATCAAATAATTCCAAAGCACACTCTTTCTACATAAGTGACAAATGTAGAAGGCAGAGCTAAAGTTGTGGAAACAAGAGCAATGAATGATTTAAAATCCGACTGCTCGATGTTCCATTTAGTAAGAAATGCAAACTGTCTCCCTAAATTAAGTCCATAAAGTTACTAGCATGAGAAGGAAACTAATAATCAAAATACACAATTGAAAAATAAACTTGCAAATTCTTCTGCTCTCATGTATCCTAAGACTTCATTACTTAAACCCAGTAAAAGATTTGTCAAGACCACTTCAGTATATCCCTAATGGAACGTAATAGAGGGTTAAATATTCTAAATCATGCATCACAAACAACCTATGACACAACAGGAAACTGCTCTTACGATAATTTATGCATAACAGAGTCTGGATGATATTTTTATCCCAAAAATAAACAAGTACACAAAATGTCGGGCTCTTAAGACATTGATTGCTTAAACCAAAGTTACATTCAGGAAAAGGCTCAAAGCCTAGCTAGCTATCTCACATCCAACTATCATGTCGAGGATCAGTAATTGAGAAATGAAAGCAGGAATAACCTAAATTAATAATTGAGAACAGAAACAAACTTAACCAAATGGAATTTTCATTAAATCATGATAAACCTTTTATCTTCATCCCAGTTAGAAGTGTACAAATTCATAAGGAAACTCCTTCACACACAATGATTTGATCATTCCCTCTTCCCTCATAATTATAAGAATTCCATCTCAAACTTGTATTAAACATCTCTAGACTTCTTTAAGATTGCCTCGAACCACAAAGCATATGCGAGGATATACAGTAAAAAAAAATGAATTTCAACTCTGAAACAGTCTCAGAGTTAAAATGAATGGCAGTTAAATCATACAAAACGGACAGCGTATAAATGATTTGTTAAAGGTGAGCATCAGCAACTAAATAACTGGTAAAAGAAATATATTGCAAGTCAAAAGAGGGCAAAAAAATACCCTAGAGGAAAATAGTTTGAATTTGAAAGAAACAAGCTACAGCTCAGCTCCATCAGATTAAAATAAAAATAAAAAGCACCTACCTCCCCACTAATTAATCGAAATAAAGAAAAAAGGAAGGCGAAGAATTATCAATAGAATCTCGGATTCAAAAAGAAATGCTCTTCACTTTCTTTCAATTCTCCCACCAACCAAACAGAAGGTTTGAGATAATAAACCTAACAATCTAATCTAAACCTGCAGTTTGTGAGCTGGGACACCCAACAAAAAACTAACCAAGACACTAAAAAGAGTAGAGGATACACGCACCCCACCCTAACACTCGAAACATTTGCAAGCGAAAAAAAGAAATTCTCACTGAGAAACAAACAGGCAGAGAGGAGAGAAAACAAATAAGTAGATTCTGTACGAAGAAGCGAAGGTGGAGACTTACAAGAGCTGGAGCGGAAGCTGGAGCAAAACCCTAGCAAAGGAGATCCAAACTTCAAAACGAGGAAAAGGGTTTCTAATGCTATTATTATTATTATTATTATTATTATTTTGGAGATGGATTGAGGGGCTGGATATGGATTATGTCAGAGACCAAGGGGACCCTTTTCATTTTTAATTTTAAACAGGTTCCCTTTGTATTTTTACCTTTTATTATTCCTCTTTTTCCCCCCTCTCCTTTTGGTTTCTTTTAGGAAATTTGGAGTTGAATGATTACTCGTGTTTACTGGGCCGATTATTGGGCCTTTAGATTTCAAAATCTGGGCCTTTATATATATAATAAAAATTAATATTTTTTAAAATTAAATTCAAATAAATAATAAATAATTTTACCTATTTAAAATAAAAAATTCTCAATAAAATTTAAATGTGATTGAAATTATAGTGGAGAGGGAGAGAGAAGAAGGTCACTCATTAAATAATAAATTAAATATTATAGATGAATTTACTAATAGATTTAATAGACAAATCTAAACCTATCGATAATTATATTTGTAAAAATATTATATTATTATATTTCTTGATTTTTTTTATATATTTTTATTATAATTCTAAGAATATTTTGATCAATTTAGTAAAAAAAAATCACCTAATTAATTGTAGTTGTCAGAGTATTTTATTTTGCTTCTGAACTAATTGATGATGTAACATCCATCCCCAAGAAGGACCCAGGCATTTGGCAGAGTGTAGCCAGATCATTGGAAATTCTGGTGTCATCCTTTTCTGCAGAAGGTCATAAATAGAAGGGACTCGATGAAGATTCACAAAAACGTACGCTCTCTACATATGCAGTTGGAGAAAAAAAAACACAATTTTTTTTTGGTAACCCGTGGTATTCGGACCAGCTTACGCGCATCACAACTAATCCACGGACCCACTGAATACCCTGCAAGCGCAGTAGGCATGTAAGACACTGCGAGGATGACAGGCGTGCACGCTAGGGCTCGAACCCAAATGACAGAGGCAAGGTTTCCTTGCCTCTGCCGCTGAGCTACAAGCCTTGGTGCAAAAAACACAACTTTAAGTGTGTATATAGATGCATTTTACTGCTAACCGGACCTGCTTTAAAGTTTTTTTTTTCCTCAAAAAAAATTATTAAGATAATAATTTTTAAATTTTTAAAATTTTATTTTTGATATTAGAATATTAAAAAATATAAAAATAAAAAATAAAATTAATTTTAAACAAAAAAATCAGATTTCAAACAAATAATATTTTGTTCGCACTGTCAAACGTTCTTTTTTTTTTTGATTTACGTGGGGTGTCCGGGCCAGCTTGCGCGCACCACGACTATTCCCCACGGCTCACTGGACATCCTGCAAGCCCAGGAGCAGGTAAGGCACCGCGGGGGTGACAGGCATGCATATAGAGGGTCGAACCCGGGACGGGGGCGGAACAAGTCACACGGTTGACCACGGCAGCTAGACCTTCAAGTGCTGTCAAACGTTCTTTTCATTGGATTGGAAACTACCATAAATTTTAGATTTATCTACAGAATTTTTTATCGATATTTATACTCATAATCTATCAGTATAAATTTTTCCTATGAGCTCATGGATAGAAATAATTTGTCAGAAAAATTATTATTGATAATTTGTGGTACATTAGTAAATTTATTGATAATAATTTGTTGAAAAAATATTTTTATTAATATTTATCAATGAATATTGTAAAGATATATTCAGTCAAAAAAATTCACAATAATCTATTTATCAGTATGTCCGTCTATATATTATAATTGTTTTTGGTAGTGTGAAGTATCATGTGGGTGTCAATTTTTCTTTATTTAACATTCCCCTCATTAGATTTAAGATATCATATTAGTGTCGATTTTTCTTTATTTAAATAACACGTCAATAATAATTTTTTTATATTAATCATTGATATGAACAATTTTTTGTTTGATTTGAAACAACAGATCTTTCAAATAATTGTTTATTTAGAATGCAAATATTTTAAAACCATAATTATATTGTCAAGCTCTTCCATATCAGAAGTCACGTCCTTTTAATATATATATTCTTAAAGTTTCATTGAGTTTACACCGAAACAACTTTATATCATTACTACTATTCTGTTTTTTTGCATTGGATAAATTTTTTAAAATATAAAAAAATATTAAAACAATGAATAATTTTTTAATTGTATTATTAAACCTGATTTATTAGATTAATCTTAAAATTTTATAACCTAACTTTCACTTAACTCGAGCTTCAAACTAAATCACGTAAGAATTGACTCAAATTAAATTGATTGATTTCATAAATCATAATATAATCTTGATAACACGTAAAAATATGGCTTAGGTTTTAATAAAACTTTGAGATAATAATTTTTTTCAAAAACATTGTTGAGATAATGACATATTAGATTGATCTCAGTCCCCAAACAAATCATGTCATGGACTCCATTAAGTTTAATAATTTATTTTTATAATATTTTTTAATTATATGATAAAAATATATAGTCACAAAATTGAGTATCAACATAAAAAATAAAAACTTATTTGAGACATTGATAACCTTAAAGAAAACAAAAAAAAAATCTTGCAGTTTATTTTTCAATCAATCTAATATTGAATGATAAAATAGAGAAAAAAACTATTAAAAACAATTAACGGACCAAAAACCAAAAAGCATATCCGGTCAGCTAGTGAACTCGTCAAACCTATGAACTGGGTAACCCAAGATAGTACGCAAAACCTGTGAACCGGGTTATGAACTTTAATGAGATTATAATTTTTTTCAAAACTATTTTTTATTTAATTACATGATAAAAAAATTACAATTGTAAAATAAAACATCAACCTAATACTGAGATGTTGTAAGAAATTAAGCAATAAATAAATATCAAAATATTTAACATCACAACACAAAAAATTTAGCTTATTGCATTTAATGAATTTCTCTATCAAAATAAATTTGTAATAGAAAAACACATAAAATTTATAATAGAAATCAATACACATAAAATTTATTGAATACAAAAAAAATACAAGGCTCCACATATAAAAAATCTTTTTAAAAAATCAATATTAAAAAAAAACAAATTTAATCTATATAAAATTAAAAAACAAACAAATGAATCATACCAACATCTTTAAAAATTAAACATACATAATATTATTAAAAAAATCATCACAAGCTAATTACAGCACAAACCCAAAATTTATTTGAAAAATAAATATATCCTAATATATTATAGAAGCATTTTTTCAAGGTGTTAGGCTTGGTAGGTCAGGCCTAACACTAGACATAATTAAACAACAGCCCGCCAACGAGCCTATATCTTTTTTAAGGTTAATGAGGCAAACACGATATTATAATATTACCTGTTCATCTTTAAAATTAGGAAAAATAATATTTTTTTATTTATTTATCTAAAAATTTATTTTTAATCCAAAACACTATTGTTAAACCAATCTAGTCACAAAAAAATATAAACAATCACCTTAAAACTCGAAATCCACCTAATTTTCATATGTTGAATTTAATCAAAACTAAAATTTAAACTTGATAAATTAGCCTAAAACCTATTACAAGTTATAACCAAAAAAACAAAAACAGAATATAAAACAACAAATTAAATTTGTCGTTACAGGATATACAAGATAGATAAAGTTGATTAGGTTTCAAAAATCTCAACACACCACCCCAACCCGTGACATTTATTTTTTAGATTTTTTTAACCTTGCAAAATCCACATTATCTAACTTATGAGTTGAAACATATTGGATAACGCAAATAATACAGATAAGCCAGTTCTTTTAAACACCCCCACCCTATTTATAACACATTTCATTTAGTCAAATAGGATTTCTGAGACCTTAAACAGGTTTTAAGCCAAATCACAGTAGTGCATTTTACACAGCTATTGATTAGAAGTCGATTTATCTACGCATTTCCACATCTATTCATCAGACGTAAGAATCATTACATGGAAGATCCTGGCAATTATTGATAGGGTGCCAACAAACAAAAATCATGTTTCTTCAAGTATGTGTACATGGCGAATTACACTCGTAGGAAATTCTCAAAACACAAAAAGAATACCGTGGAGTTTCAAATAAATAATATGCGAGGCAAAAAGGGAGTTGGATGAGAGCAATCTCTAATTCAACTTTGTACATTCACAATAAGAAACTTTAGGAA
The DNA here is from genome assembly GCA_007827005.2 of Populus simonii. Lineage (NCBI taxonomy): Eukaryota > Viridiplantae > Streptophyta > Magnoliopsida > Malpighiales > Salicaceae > Populus > Populus simonii. The sequence goes on from CM017464.2 coordinate 17,502,000, forward strand.
TACGAGGGCCTCAAAGAATATGCTAAAACATCAACAATTATAAACGAAACTAGGAATCCTTTATACTAAATCTTCCATGACAAAATTCAACGTGCTATATAGCCACACCACCTGGAAAGAGACAACCGATCCCTATAATAACCTTTTTTTCTAGCATCCAGCAAGAAACCTGAGTTCACCCAAGAAAATAAACAATAATAAAAGGGGAGGAAACCACCATATGAAGTAAATTTACTATCATTGAAAAATAGAGCCGATATCTTTTAAGTTACTCGGTTCTTTAAGCATGTAGCAAAGGTAAAAATTTACTGCATTTCATCGTCATTTAACTATAAACCAAATATCAACCATACTTCCAAGGCAAGAAAAAAAAAATCACCACATTTGAAATGTTGTGAAAAATCATCATCAATCTTAGCAATGAGTAGGCCAAATTGACAGTGCACAATCAACATAAACGATGCTAAAGTGCCCTATCCAAAACATATTCAATTGTGTAGTGTAGTGAGTCCAACTTTCTGCCAGATCCCACTCTTGTGGAGTTTCTTCAATATTTTCCACCAAACAACCACTCTGGTTGCATACCGATGCTCTGTTCAAACTTGTTCATCTCTCTATACAAACCTATCCATTATATCTAAAGCATGCTTTGCTCACCTTACGGGATTAATACAGCTGGACCGACTGACTTGAAAGAAGACCTAGTGATGTGGTGTAAGCACTGCAAACAAAATGGGTAAAGGTGTAAGGACCAAGATGTCATATACCCACCCACTCAAATCACAAATGACTCCACTAAAAGGAAAACTTTTTTGAAAACCTCAACAAAATAAATTTGAAATTTTCCAAACGTCAAAGAGAAGAGCCAAAATGCAAGCACATATTGTAACAAAACTAGAACTAACAGCACATGGAAATTACAAGGAGTGGATAGCTAACATAAATTCAACACTTTTAAATCTAACAGCAATGGTTGGAAGTAGTCTAACACTCCTAGAGATGTTTTTAAGTAGTAAATCAATTTAAGTCAGAAATTGGATTGGCCCTCAACTACCATATGTTAGATGCATGCTTGTTCAAAAATGAATAATGTAAAGAGTAACAACAGCTAGAACTTGCAAGACTAAGACCCGGTCATCGGTTAGAAAACTAGCACCACCTGAGCCTGACTAGACCTAAACTTCGTGTCAGATATTGATGAGCCAGACAGATATAGTGCTAGCATAGCACATTGATAAAACAAAAACAAATATTTTTACTAGTTGTGGTAGTGGTAGAAAAAATAACATGTGAGATCGGGAGTTAGAGATGGCACTTTAGAATCAATTAATCACCAGAGACAAAATTTGGATTTTCACACTGCCCCAACCAATTTGCTTTTAGGCTGACGGGGTTTCTTCATTATTCGTACCCCACTCTTCCTCAGGTTCGTTTCCATTAACAAGTACAGCACCATCTGTGGAATCTGCATCCACCACAACTGCTTCCTCTTGGCTCCCTTCTTCACCATTCTGTTCCTCGGCATTATGTTCGTCTCCATTCTGTTCATCAGACTGATGATACATATCAGGATAAAAAAAAAAGTCAAAATCTGAAAACCATAGTAGTTAATAATGCTTTATTGCATCCCTAATTTTAAGGAAAATCAGGAATTTATAAACTACTTGCACATCAAACTCCTTAAAAGTGACCTTTTGTGAGGTTGTAGTAGGTTAAATGCATGGCATTGACCATTAGGATATAGAATTCTTGGCAGAGGAAATGCAAATGCACATCTCATAACGTCATCATAACCTTAGCATAGATGGAATGAAGAAAGGCAGCTGAGTATGAAAAGGCGATTCAACACCCAATTGACAAAATACCTCATGATCAAAGTCTCCATTTTCAAGAGGTTCCTCCTCTTCTACTTGCATGTTTCTGAAAGCCTCCACGAGGGTGATGTGAGGTTTATCAGCATGGTATTGGTAGTCCTCTGCGGGAGGATGCACATCCCTACAGGAGCAATAACAGAGCCATCAATAAACTAGTAATTCAAAAATTCACATTAAAATTATGAGCTCCCTTGTAACTCTTGGGATATTGTCCCAAATTATCAATTCTAGGGAATTTGGAAAGAAAGATTGTTGTTCAGCTAAACTAATCAGTTATGCATTGCAACTAGTTAAGAAGAAACATTTCATTCAAAGACAACAGCAGCCATGTGAATTCATGGTGTACGCATGTGTGCCCTACAAAAGTACCTTGTCCCTGCAGCTCTAGATTCAACAGATAAAGCAACTTGCCAATCATCAAACAAATTTGGATATTCTTCAGGATCAGCCAGAGATTCTGCAGCTTTTGGATTGACCTATAAAGAAACACAAACTAGGACTTACAAGACTCCTGAAATGCATGTTTCAAAAATTATTTAGGGACATGTTAGTTTTATTTAAGAAAAAAAATAATTAGTGGAAATCTTGAATAGAATAACAAGGAATATATATGTATATATCAATAATAATAGAATAATTGACATAATTTTTTTAACTGGTAACTGGAGTTCTTTGTATAACAGCCTAGTGAGGTGGAGACTGGAGAAAGCATTTCTCAGGGAAAAGAAACATGATGAATTATAGCTTATCACAAGCTATCTCAGGCAAGATTTACAATATAATGTTGCTTGAAGTTGAATAATTCTCTCTTTTGAACTAATTTGCTTGAAGCTTTTCGATTATGTAAACCAATGGAAGCATTGCTCAACAAGTAAGAAACTAATTTCACATACTTGGATACAGGAGAAGGGGAAGTTCATGCAGACTTGCCAGGGACCCTAGATATTCAAAGTGAAACAAAAACACAAGATACCTTGTTCAGGTCTTTCCTCCAAATTGCAACAATCTCTGAAACCTTGCTGGGAAGATAAGATCGTGCCATCAAAGCAGCCTCAGGTATCCGATTGCTGCCAGAATAATGCTTCAGTATCTCAATTTGAAATAACCTCCATTCTAATCTTAAGTAGTCAAAAGAAAATTACCTTTCCACCAACAACTGGAGGCAGTCTTCAACTTTGCCCAACATTAACAAACAAAGGAATGCAACATTTATCTTCCCCTGTTCTTTTGCCAAGGATCCAAGCTTTGATATCCCTTCAGCATCTCCCAAGGAAGAATACAGTAGCAGCAAACCACTCAAGTCTGTTGCATGCCTCATGCATTCCTCAGCCATTTCCAACTGCAGCACAGTAACTCAAAATAAGATATAATCAGAGCAAAACTGTAACCCAGAATGCTGCCTGAAATGTGACATGGAATCAACATACGCAGCAAAAAAAAAAAAAACTAGATCTAAAATCCAACAAAAGCACTGGTATGCTGTGTTATTTGCCCATTTATTCATGAAGGTTGTTAAATCAAACTATTTCATCTGACCGGCCCAACCTCAATCAAAAACAAAGTACAAAGACTATTATTATTTCAAGCAGCTGTCTCCTAGACCAAAAAAAATTTTTCTGGGTTAAGTGGGAGAATAATTCTTCATTCTGTTATCCATCTCATCATACAACGTACCCAGGATGGATAAGATATTATGTATTAGTTTACTGCAGTGAAGGCCATAATTATATCTGGCAATTAAATGTCTGTTCAAGTAACGCGATACCTTTCCACTGGACATGGCCAACTCTCCCAACTGTTTCCACTTTGACTCAGTCTGCACTTCACTGGCAATTTCCTGTAAAAGAAAGACATTCAGAGCAGACACAAAGTTGTCATTTCATCCAAAGGAGATGACAAATATCAAGAAGACAAGATTAAAACATGAAAATGAAAAAAAAGCTTCCATGACTAATTGTGTAGTCCAACCAAAAGTAGAATCAATTGACCTCACCTTCGCAGCCTCTAATCTACCAAGCTGAATAGCTAGCTCAAATCTGTAATCAGGGTCAGTAGCTACTTCCAGAGCATCCTCTATCATGCCTCGTGATTCCAAGAAACGAGCCACACTAGCAATCAAAGTTAATTGTCCATCAGAAAATAAACACTTCAACAGCCAAACTTCACAGTTTAACTAACAACAAGTAAAGCAAATGACAGAATTATGAAATTGCAAGAACATTCAAAACACAAACACAAGTTGTGTATACTGCTATGCTACTAAAAAAAAAATTGTCCACAGGGCATACCAACAGAAATATGCTTTTATAAAAAAAAAGAGGGAAAAAAGCCAACAAAAAATAAGAATATAATATAAATTATCATAAAATGAAGAAATTAAAAGAATCTAATAGTAAAAACATGCTACTATTTCTATTTTGTAATAATTTGACAAGCATGTAGCAATGTTGATGTTGAACACCCAAAAATACACAGTATTTCCCAGCAGCCAATTGTAAAATCACTCATTTTGCAGAGGACAAATGTAAATATCCATTTGCCAAAAATCTAAGAACTAGTAAACAGGATGAATACCTATTATGGTGTTCTTTAGGAATTGAAGGTAAAACTTCACTGGCCCTCTCCAGATCTCCCCGCATCACCAGAGTCTTGTACTCAATTAAGCTAAGGAGTAAAGTGTACCCCATGACACTGCATGAAAACCAAAGAAGAAAACAGCAAAGAAAGGTTAAAAGAAAAATAATTAGATCATGTAACTTCCAAAAACTGATGAAAAAAACACCTACTTGAATTCTTTGTCTATCAAATACACCCGACTTTGACCAGCAAGGTACCCCAGTAAGTACATGGGACGGTCCAGATGATACATAGTGGTTACCTAAAACAATTGGGTTAGCTATCAATACAGCAACATCAAATATGCAGAAACAAGTTGGTATCTGGATTTAGGAAATTCTGTGGCAAGCACAAGGATGCAAAGTACCTCGCCTCCAACACAATAATTAAGCCTCCAGGAGGAGTTGTTATATATAAAACAATCCCCAACCCATAAGCCAGTTCTGACACGTTCATTGGTTTCATGAAGAAGCTCAAATGCATCCTCAATACCTTGTTCATCCACAGGTTTTCCATTATCTAAATAAGATGAAACTATCTCACGCTGCAAAATTAAACAAACATCATTTAAAATAAATGCATGCCATATGAAGGCAGCAAGTGAATGTACAGACAATTCAAGAAATCCCAGAGGATAATCTAATAAGGAGCCTTACATTGTATTTGAGGATGTAGAATGACGTATCACTTGCAATAGCCACTAAATCTCCGCTGTCAGCCCAAAAGAGATTCTGATATATTCAAGATCAAGCATTAATAATTACAGAAGGAACATGGTATAAAAAAACCCATAATATTGGAGAAACATCTGGTCTTACTTTCACAGTAACATCAATTCTCCTAATCAACCTGCATTCAGCCCAGTCATAGAAACAAATGAAATCATTTGAGCACATAGCCAACAGGGTTCCTCCATGAATACGCTCAGCTGAAAAGGTTGGCCGGATGCTCTTCTTTTCCTGAAAGAATTTACCATCATTTGACTCCATACTTCACATAATAGTAAAGAATTTACATAACAGCTAGATTGATGAGTTTTGAGAATAAAAAACAATTCTGTTAGCCCTCAGGAAATATAAGCCTGAGCATGATTAGACAAATCACAAGATGAACCGGGAGAGCATTACTAGTGGCTCTTGAGATAAATGTTCAACAATTTTCCTCAAAGAAGCTTGGCATATTACATTTCTTTTCTATACAGGCCAGCTTGTCAAAAAAATTCCACTTCTCCAGAACAAAACAATAATTTAAGAGAAAGGATGAAATAAGCTAAAGAGTGTACAAACCTGGAAATTTTTACTGAAAATCTTAATCTTTGATGTACTTTCTCTAACAGCATATTCACCATCAGCAGACCAAACGAATTCAAGTGCAGAACCAAATGATCTGTTTCTCCATGCTAAAGCTGTATATATGATGTACTCACCATCTCCGCAGACAACAACAAACCTCCCATTGGGATTGTGCTTTAAGGTCTGTAATATAAGTGTGGAAGAAAAACTAAGTCACCCATGTACACAAATGTACATTTCAAGATAGATTATATAAAAAAATCAGCACGTGTTTTTCCTAGCTTACTCTCAACACCATTAATGCTATGTCTATGCATGTTACAAGTTTCCCTTCCACCTTGAAAAACTAGTCCATGATACTATGCATATACATGTAACAAGGAATACTCCCACAAAAAAATGGAAAAAAGAAATGATGCAAGGGACCATAAAAAAAAAAAAAACAGTAATTTGTCTATCAAGCATCTAAATTGAGTTTAGGAGACATTTTGCAGACTTTATGTCCTGCCAGGAAAAAATGGCCATCTGCTCTGGGCTGCTACATCAATTGAATTTTCTTAAACCAACGAATAACTATTAGAAAGAATGTTAAAAAAATCTAAAATATGTTACATTAACCCCGCTGAGATGCATGAAGAAATTTATGTAGCTTTAAACGATGCAGCCTTACTTAATATGATGGAACCTTAGGTGCAGGTGAGGGACAAAAAGAAACATAAAAATTCATGGAATGAGCAAAAAAGTTGCAAACTCACTTGGGGGTAAAGATCACATGTTCCCAACTCCTTAACAGCCAAAGGCAATCTTTCACCATCAGTGACCTAAAGCATAGATAACAAAGGGTGATGTTATGCCAAGCAAAGGAACCTTTTTCACATTAAGATTGTATGTTAAGTAGCAATTATGAGGTGGTCTAACTGGAACCCAAACCTCAAAATCTGCCCCCACACTCTTAATGTTCACAGTTTGAATTTCATTGTGCTTGGCCCATATAATCTTTCCACTATTGTCCATGCTAGCTACAGGTTCTTCTCGGCCGATCTTGACCATAATGGTTCCTTCATCATACCCAATCACAATACTGCACAAAGAAATTGATAAACATTCTGCTTTTACTCATCATCAACAAAAACTCATTTTCAAAAGATGTTCAACTATTCCCCAAATGGTGGAAGGGTTGATCATCAACAAACTAATCAAGACACATACCGGCGTGAACCTTTCATGTATCCAACAGCCCAAACTCTTTCTAGGCCATAATTCAAGGTGTTCTCAAGCCTGTAGGAAATGAAACATGTATTAGAAGTCTGAAACATTAAGGCAAAAAGAAATCCATCCTTGTAAATTACAAAGATTCAGATAATTTCAATATACATGCAATGTTATAAGTTTACAACAAAGAAAAATAAAGAGAAACATGATGCAACTATTTAGCTTGAGCTTTCAAGATTTTGCATCAATTCTATCACAGACAATTAAGTGCACATAAAAGCTATCACAGACATGACAAAATTATGTTTATACGGAGAAAGAATTACCTGTAAGTTGTTGAATGCCATATACGAACAGTCCCATCCTCAGAACCTGTAATTATTATTGGAAGTTCGGGATGGAAACATACAGCAGAGACATTGTGTGTATGGCCGTCCAAAGTCTGGACGCAACTTTTAGTTTGATAGTCCCATACCTAGTTGAAAAATGGTCCGTTGAGATTCAAAATCAAGATAAATATGTTAATCGAGCATGACAAAAAAAAAAAACTAAATAAATATATGAAGGACAGACCTTCGCAGTGTGATCATCAGAACCAGTTATTAGATAAGGTTTATCTCCACCAGTAAAGTAATCGACACAATTTACTCCTTTCTGATGGGCATCCAGAGTGAAATTTGGGTCGGGAGAGCCAAGATTCCATATCTAAAACAAAGAAATATCAACTAACTGAACCAAGTGGAGCACATAATGCATTTACAAAAAGTTAGCAGCAGAGAACACCCCTTATACCTTTATGGTGCGATCAAGGGATGCGCTTGCGAAAGTGTTGGTGTCTTTTGGATTAAAAGTAACCTGCATCACATAATGAGAATGCCCCTCAAATATCTGAGTACAGGCCCAACCCTTCTCCCAATCCCAAAGTTTTATAAGCATGTCATCAGATGATGACAACACATATGGAAGGGTAGGATGGACAGCCACGCATCTAATGTAATCTGTATGCGCCTCTAAAACTTTTATCTTATCCATTGTGTTGTAGTTGTACACACGAATATACATGTCATCGGCCCCAGCAACAACCCACTGCTTTCGTGCTATAAACTTGGCTGACCTAACTGCAGAAACATAATGTAAACCTCAGAAGATATGATGATTAAAAAGAAGAAAAAAGCTCACTTCACATCATATGCAAATAAAGAGATGAAGTATTACAGAATTTTTTACAATGGCTTCATAAATAAAGCGAATATTATAATGTACCTGGTAATTCAGTGACCTCAAAAGACTTTGCCATGGTCTGGAGGAGATCAAGGAGATTTAGATTAGAAGGGAAAAAATAAAAACTTCAAGAAAATAATCAATTGTAAGAAAATTTCAAGCTCAAAAACAACAAAAAGAAACTTTTGGCTGCTGATTTGTGACTGTAGCAAAACAAAAATACATTTCAAGACAAGCTTCTCACAAGATAGTCAGCAGCTAAGTTTATTTCCCAAGTTTACTTGGTCTACAAAAATGGAAAAATAAATTGTAAAGCTCCCCATTGATATGGTGTGATGTGTTGCTTGCTCTCTCAGTTCATGTTCCATGATCAATTAGCTGAGGGGGCAAACAACTCATACCATATTGCAGCTTTTCCTACCCCTAATAGTCTGGTACTTTATCGTTGTTCCCAGCTGATGAAAACAAATCCAAATAGCAACCAGCTTCACAAGTTAAGAGAAAGTACTACAAGGTACGGTCCCAATCACATGTAACTTGTTCAGTTTTTCCATAAGCGCATTACCCTCATGCCCTAACTCATAACAGAAAGCAACTAAGGTGGAAAACCAGGATTGTGTTTTCTTTGTAGTTTTTTCTCTAAAATAAGAACAGAAGATGATTGAGAATTATCAGCACTCTCATAAGAAACAATGATCTTGGGACCCCATACCTACTCAACGTTAACTAAAGTTACTAGCCATGTTGCTTCACTAATAAAACATATACATAATTTTTAGAAAATTATCATGATCATCAATAACAATCACCCTACTTCAAACGTTTTATTGTTAATGCTGAAAATTCCATGTGTAAATAAACCAGAATCGTGAAGAAAAACAAGTGTGGTTACATTCCCATACCTGTGACTGGTAGTTCCAGATACACACAGTCCCTGAATACAAACTCACTAAAATCCTGCAGAAACCCAAATCACATGTTAATACAGAACATCAACTATAAAATTCATCAAGTTAAAATACCACCATATCTACAACTTCTCTCTGCACTCAAATAACTAACAAATTAAGTGAAGAAAACACGCAAAAAGAAGAGTATAATTTACCATGGTTCAGTTGGATGTAGATCGACTGACTTTACTCTCTCTGATCTTTGAGCAAGTTTCCTCTGATCCAAATATCAAAGCCAGAATATTACTCAGTCATTTTAGAGAAAAAAAAACTCATAGAATTGAAGCTGAAAATATATAAGAATACCTTGATTTCGAGTCTGAGAGGCTGTTAATACACAAACATATATATATAAAAAAAAACATCAGTCCCGGAATTATATACCAGATCTCAAATTAATCCAGAAAAATAAAATCCGCATTAATCCAATTAGTTAACAATAAAATATGAAAAAATTCATCATCTCAAAACACATCAAGTCATAACCAAAACAATTTTTGGTTATTCCTTCACTTTTTGAGCAATCAAACACACCTCGAAAACTCACAATACACAAATATCTAAAAATTCAAATTCCCTAACACCAGATCTCAGTAAAACTCAAGACCTAAACATCCGTTTGGTCACTAACAAATCAAAGCGAACATCAAGAACCTCGGATTCCAAGCAACCAAACAGAGCGCAATCGATCCCAATGTAACGCATTTGATTAATTCAACAGAAAAAATGATTGAGTGGTGCGAATAGAAGCTAACAATTTATACAATTAGATGCTTAATTAGAAAACAGCAACAAATCAAAGCAGACTTCAACCAGATCTAATGCATACTCGAACTCGAAAGTGAAGACTATAAAACGACAGCACAAATTGGATGTGAATAGAAAAACGGCAATGGATCACGAAACGGTAATGGATCACGAACTCACCATTTTTGCAGATCGAGCGAGTTAGAGATCCAGGTGATCGGGTTCTAAATTCCGAGAGAGAGAGAGAGAGAGAGAAAGCGGGGTATGGTTTTGTGTAAGCGAGTCTTGAGTGTGATAATATGTGATAGACAAATGGTGTGTAAATTAAGGGACAAAATTACGAAATCGCCACTGCAAGGGGGAAGCTACAATATGGAGGGGTGTAGCGTAAGTTAGGTTGCTTCCTGGATTTCAATGGTGATGATGTGGAGAATTGGACGCTGACGAGTTTAAGAGAGGTGTCCAATCGTGTGCGGACTTAGCAACGTGGAAGAAGGAGCGGATAGAATGAGTTTTGGTGACTTATGTTTTTTAAAATAATTTTTATATTAAAATAATATATTTTTTTTAAAAAAAAAATTATTTTTAAGATAAATGCATTAAAACGATCTAATATATATATATTTTTAATTTTTAACAAAAAATTAATTTTTTAAAAAACTCGGGTTGGTCCGTATTTTCAAACGCTCATGAAGCAATTTAGTTACGCGTTTAAAAAAATATTTTTTAAAATATTAAATTTTATTTATTTAAAATTATCTTTTATATTTTTAAATGGTTTTTAGTTGTAGTGTCAAAAATAATTTTTTTAAAATAAACAATTATTTTAATATATTTTGAAAAAATATATTAAAAATTAATTACTAACACACTCTTATAAACATTTTTGATATAAATTTATCATTTTAATTCTACTGGACAACATTTACAATCCAACTAATAATTTGCTGTTATCATCCTATTATCATCATTTAAGAGGATTTGCCTTTTTTAAATTGTTGACAGAAAATAATTTTTACAAATACATTGATATCCAAATTTGAATATTTTGCATATAAATTAAAATTGATTTTAAAAAAAATAATTTCAAGCTAACTTTAAAATATATTTATTATTTACTGCTAAAGCATTAAGAGTGACAAATGGTTGCAATTGTGGTATTAAATATATTTTTTTTGTTCTTAAAAAGAAACAAATTAAGGGTGGTGGTACTCCTTTTGTGTTTTTCATTTCATATGGGACAGTCAATTATAAAAGAAAAAAAAAATTCTCCTCTGCTTTCCTGATTCATAAATTTTGTCCTCGGGGACAAAAGATTTAAAGAATTCAATATCTTATTGAAATGTGACTTTTTTTTTCATAAATGCTAGTATATTAGATAGTAAATTAATCTTACCGGATAGGTTTTTTTCTAATTTCAAAATTAATTTTAGCAACAAACCATGATTTCACATGACAATCTTTATATAAACCTAACCAAAAAGAAGGTCAAGGTTTTTGTTATTAAAAGCTAATTAAGGAGCGAAAAAACATTGTTTACAAAGAAGAATAGTATAATGATTATTTTGTTATTAGGATAATATAATTGTTTTTCAAGGTTCATCGGTTATTGCTAGATTATTTAGAGACAACTCAGTTTTTTTTATATTTTAAACATAGTTAAATGAATCAATTACTCTTAGAAAAAAATTTATTTAACTGGCGTCAATGAGCTTTTTCAAAATTTTACTTTTTAAAGCACGGTAAAATGATTAAATTACCATTAAAAGCAAATTTTCTTTAATTGATGTTTATGGACTTTTAAGTATTTTCATCATAGTTTTTTAGTTATAATTAAGTTGGCTAAGAAACAATTTAATATTTTAATAAATATAAAATATTATTTAAAAACAAAAATGATTAGCAAGTGCATTGCACGAGTCAGAGTGTTTGTCGTTCCGTCGTGTTCATGCAACATGTATGGAGGATTCTGACGGCCTCCCTTGACGTTGTTGGAAACATCTTAGCAGACCCTCCCTCTTTAGATGACGTATGTAGCTTACAGACCTCTAGTTTGACATCGTCATCCTTTTATTTTCTTTTTTCCTTTTTTTTTCCTCTCTCATCCTTGATTTTCGCGTCTAACACTCATAATTTTTGAAGTAGCTCTTTAATTTATTTATTTTTCTTATTTAGTCATTGTTATTTTAATAACTATTTGTTTTATTTTTAAAGAATTTATATGAAAAAAATTTCAATTATACTCTCTTTCCATTTTTTGTTCTCATTATTTTAATAGTTATTTTCTTTATTTGAAATAATTTTTAAAAATTGAATCTATTTTATGATTTTATCATCTAGTTTTTTTTATCAGATTTAATATTTATTCTTTTGATTGCTATTTCTTTTTACCTTGTTAAAATTTTTAAAGAGATATTTTTTTTTCTAATTTCATCCTTTAACATTAAATTGATTAGGAAGTGAGCTTCTTGATTGATTATCTAAGTCTAAGATTTCACGAGTTGCGAGTTTAAGAGATTAACTCAAGTTTAGAAGATTCGTCTAAGTTTGCTTGGTTTTTCTTTTTCATTTTTTAAGCTCATTTTTTTTTAGTTTCATCATTTAACATTTATTTAATTAGAGATTGAGTTTTGTTATGTTCTTTTATTTGCTTTCTATAGGATTTTTTACTAATTTAAAAAATAACTTGGTTTATCTCGGGTCTTTTTATTTGTTGCTCTTTGTTAAATTTAGCTTTTTTAAAAAAATAATAAAAATAAATTGATGGATTAAATATAAGCATTAAATGTTCACTTCATTATATTTTATATGGTTTGCTTTCTAAGCCATTTCTCTAACATTGCATGTGATCATTTTCAATGTTGTCGTACATCCTTTCATAATGGCATTAGAATTGTCTTGGTGAGCCTTTTTCTAGTGGTGAAAAGGTGTCCACAACAGAACGACGATGAGTTTCCAACAGACTTCTCTTTCTTCTTAATCTGAGCATGATATTGGCGACTCATTTTTTATAGTTAATTATTGCAAAAAAAATTAATTTACTTACTATCATTGTCTATTTTTTATCATATTATTAAGAGCCTATTTGTTTTTGTGTTTTAAAAGTACTTTTGAAAAAAATTAATATTGTTTTATTTTTTTCCTTTGCTTCGAATATTTTGTTTTTGTGTTTGCAAATTGTTTTGAAAAAAAATTATTTCGATATATTCTCAAGAAAAAAACACTTTGAAAAACAACTAGTACTATAATACTAAATAGGCCCTAAATAAACAAACTTGTTGAATTCAATTAAGTCAATGATTTGGGTCTTAGATTTTTCTTACTTTTTTAAAAATATTATCATCACTCGAGCATCTTGTTTTTATATCAAAAAAATTTAATCCAGCCCATAACATAGCCATGACCACTGTATAATTGTAAGTTTAGACATATACGTCATGTACATAATACTGTTAAATACCTTGATCTTGAATGAAATTATTTCTATTAGCTATATAAAGTCAAAAAGAAAATATTATGGATCCGCTAAACAAAAGTTTGTCGAGAGAGTTTGTGTATAATTCATTGAGAAAAATGAGCTTAAGACCTTTAAAGATAAAAGACTGTAATGATGATAACCATGTCTAGTTGATTGGAGATCTTAAGATCTAAGTTCAAATAGAAAACTAAGTTATATATCATTCTCAATAGTAATAGGAAATTATATTTCCTACTTATTCTTATGATGAAATAAGTGCTAGTTGCAACGTAATAAAATGGTGAGCTGAGCTTTTAATGATTTTCATATCTTGATACACCAACTAAAGTATAACATAATGAAAGTTATCTATATGAGTGAGAAATATAATTGTTTCTTTAAGAATTTTAATAAAGGCTGAATTCTCTAAAGCATTTATAAATCCAAGAGTTGTTTAGGGTCAAAATGAACACAATAGTGAGAATCAAAGAAAATATCTAGGTAAAGAACTATATTGATACTATTATTTTGGTTTACATAAAATATAATTAGTTTATGACATCATATTCACTATTTAGCTAGTAAATCTAATATTATTTCATTACAAAAGTTTCAAAGCAAAAAACTATTTATTCTAATGTAGTAATTTACCAAATTAGTATCTCTCAACAAATTTTTGAGTTGTTTAAAAATTGGTGAGACAAGTTATATTCATATGGGAGATTGTTAGAAATTTGTTTAAAAAACATGATTTATAAGCACATTTGAGGCTAAATTAAAAACAGAGTCCACTTATTTTTAAGGTTAAAACTTTGTTGGAATTTAATGTTCAAGATATCTTGGATGGAATGTTTTGGTGAAACCCAAAATCCTTTAAAGAACTCAATCCCATATTGGAAAGCATCAAAACTTTCCTAGTGTTTATTGACACGATTAAAGAGTTGATATCTTATTCCAAGTGCAGAAGTGTCAAAGCAATAAATAACCCGGCAAAACCGGGGTCGAACCATAGGGAGGTGGCCTATATAAATTATAAACGACAACGACAACAACAACAACAACAACAACAACGGTGATGATGATGATGATGGTGATGATGAGTTAAAGAGGACTTTGAGATGTAAGATTAATGTGAAGATTAAATAATGATAAAAACAAATGTCAAGGTTAGAGGATTCACTAATAGTATTAGATATAAGTAAAGTATAAACTCCTTATAAATTATCAACATGATCATATTAATCATCTTATTTACATAATACCATACTTATAAATTTTATTAGGTATTCATGATGCTAACTTATGTTGACAACAAATCAAGTTCCTCTCATAATAACGATGTCGGCCGAAGACTATGTAGGATCAAGTATTTGATGTACTAAGTGTTATACAACACAAATCTAGATTGACTATTTAACAAGCAAGGTATTAAGAATTAATAAGATAAAAATAATAAGATATGTTAATAGCAAGTTGTTTAGGATATAAGCATTGAAGTCCATATTGAGTTTATATTATACTTATCCTAACACCATTAGTGAAACCTTTTCACCTTAACATGATAAACTTAGCTATACATTATGAAGAAGAAAAACATAAGTTAACAATATAAGAACATAAACATGATATAAGTTAACTAAGTATAGTAAAGGAAATGAAAAGCATAAACAAGAGATTAATGAAAGCAAAACTTAAGCATTACAAAAATATAAAGAGAGAGAGCAAGAACATGATCTTGATCTAAGAACCAAGATGCCTAAATGAATGGCAAATGCCTCCATTTATAGGCTAAAACTCGAAACTATTTATTTGGTAATTGATTATTGATGTAGTGGCCAACTATTGATTTAGTGGACTTAGTGGACAGCAGCACTCAAGCATTTTAGTTGGATGAAATGACATTGATTCAATCAGAATTTGGCAACGCGTTCTTCATAAAAGTTGTTGGAAATCATCTTATCTTTCCACCCACCAAATTTCAGAGCCTTTGGATCACTAGAGCTCGAGATATGGCTAAAATACTGAGTAATGCTTCTGGTGGACGTGGTGGACAGCCCTCAAGCTCTTGTTTGAATGAAATGGCATTGCTAACATCAAAATTGGAGCAGGTAGTCTTCATGAAAGTTGTTGAAAATTATCTTATTCTTTCACCCACCAAATTTAACGTCATTTTGCCTTCTAGAACTCCAGTTATAGGTAAAATTCTAAGCAATGTTTGGGCTGGATTGCAGAACATATTCTGACTTCTATTTTGTGGCCAAACTTTGAATTTGAAAATGGCAGGTTTGGGTCTTCCACTATTCATGAACGTTGTAGGCCTATTTCTTAGCTTTCTAGCCATATAAACCAAACTGAAATCCAAGATCTATAGCTCCAGATATGACCTAATGACTGAATAGTGTTCCAATTTGAATTAAATTAGCATCTCCTTTCTAAGTTTAGCCTTTTCTTTGTCCTTTCACTTTCAATAGTTAATTACAGCAATCAATCCTTTAAATTGTGAGATATGCCTGCATTTAAAATGAATATTTACCATAAATTAAAGCTATCTTATATTATCAAACTTGTTATTATAAAACATACTCTATTTAAGGAGTTATTAATACTTTAAGTGCAAAATAATGATATAAAACCTTGATAAAAATATATTTTTAAGTACTAATCATTTATAAAATGGATAGTTGAAAAGTTAAAATTGAGTTCAAAAGGCACCCAAGTCTTTAAAGGGGAGAGGTCCTAGACAAGACAGGCTTTAGACTTAAACTCATACATACGCATGTGCATTGCCCAACCCAACGCATGCTCAAGCCTAGGCTTGGGTTTAGGTTTGTGTTTATTATAAATAATATTTTGGGTCACAATAGATTATTTTTGACAACTAAGATTTGGTCTTATTCCATGAAGAACTATTTCTTTCAGTCCATTGCTTGTCCAGTTTAACCCATGAAAGTGAACAATCTCTTCCAGAAGCTTTTTATTGCAAATCTGAATAATTTTTTCAACTTAAAAAAATACAGATTTATGGCCATTATGTTCGAATTTAATTCTTGATCTCCCTGTGTAATCAAAGATTGATAATACGAGAATTAATTTTGATTATTACCAGAGTTAATTCTGTAACTTTTTAGCTTTCAAAATCCATTGTAAAAATGAGGAGTGAAGGAAGAATTTAAAAACAATGTTTTTCATATTTTTATGCTCTCTTCATCACTGCATAATTTAGTGTTTTCTTCTTATTTTATGGTTTGATTTTCCTCACAAATCTAAAGCTTATGTTTATTTTGTTGAGATATATATGAGTTATATAATTTTTTATTCAAACACCTTATTTAGAAGTACATCTAAGTTAAGATGGTGTTGGAATCTTGAGACACATATTGCAAAGATCATAATTGCACAAATAATGAGCCATAAAGTTTTAAGGACAAAAAAATTCATCTTTGACAATAACAAAAGTTTTATTATTTTAAAGTGCTTCAACAAATAAGTACACTTCTTTATTTTAATTTAAGTATACTTATTTTTATCATTAGTATACATACTAGGACTTTAAGTTTGAATAGATGATTAATATGCATGCTAATATTCTTTTATTATATTTATGTTGAAAGCATGTTTGACATGAGTTTTATTTTTTTTGCATGTTTATAGATTTAAAATTGTATGCACTTTAGTCTTTCCTCGAACCATTTTTATGTTTTAAATGCTCTCGTTATAATAAACTAACTATCTTTGTTTAGTAGTCTAATATATTTACAACCTTGAAAAACACATAATATATGTTCATCTTCCAACGTATACTTGTTCACAAGCTGTTGCTTCTGCTCAGCAGTTAGCATATCCAGCTTCAGCTATAGAACATGCTTAGTGATGTTCACCAGCAAGTTATTGATCTGAATACAAAGCAAATCATCACGTGATTGTTAAGAGCTTAAATGCGAAACCTTTTCAAATAAAAGTTATTAGGACAATAAGTGATATATATATATATATAGAGAGAGAGAGAGAGAGAGAGAGAGAGAGAGAGAGAGAGAGAGAGAGGAAATGTTAATCAGTTGATAAAATAGCCATAGTATAACATACATTACTAAAGAGTGACTAGTAAGGCTTCTAGCAGTAAGAAATTAGCATCATTCTTTAAATGTCAGGACACTCCTAATGGCCTGACAATGAAAATGAAGTATGAAAGTTTTATTTCGCTTGAAAAACCTTCAGTTTGAAGGGAAAATTGTCTAGCTCTTTCTTGGCAAAGTGTTAGAATATAATATAAATCATATCTTGAAATCTCACCTAATAGTTTAAGCTATTGGGTCGAGAGGATTCTTTAATATGGTATCAGAGCTACACTTTTGAATCTACATTCCACTGTCTTGTCTTAGTTTTTCTTGGGATTTCTTGATTGGGTTTTGGTTAGTCCTCAATATATAGGACTCTTGGTTTTTGGATTTTCTTTGATTTCTCTTGTTTTGGTTTGTCAAGAAGATAACATCAAACAATTATGATTTGTTTAGTATTCAATTCACTAAAAAGAATTATTCCACATGAGAATTTTAGTTTCAAGTATTTGTCACAGGGAAAGAATTGTGGGGTCATATGGATGGCAGTGATCCAGCCCCTACTGATTCTACAAAGCTACTTCAATGGAAAGTCAAGGATGCTCGGGTAATGTCTTGGATTTTAGGGTTTGTTGATTCTCTTATTGTTATTAATATTAGGCTATTTAAAACAGCAAAAACCATGTGGGAGTACTTGAAAAAGATTTATTATCAATACAATAGTGCTAGACGTTTTCAATTAGAAAATGATATCTCTCTAATTATTCTCAATGCAGTCTTTTCATTCAGGATTATTATTCTGGTTTTCAGAATTTATGGGCATAATATACTGATATTATTTATGCCGAAATTCTTGTCGAATCTCTCTCTGTTCTTCTATAGGTTCATGAGCAAAGCAAGCGTGATAAGTTTTTAATGAAATTGCAATCTGAATTTGGGATTACTTACTCAAATTTAACGAACCAATATCATTTGCTCTCTTTAGATGTTTGTTTTGGGGAATTGCTTCACGAAGAGCAGCGTCTCCTTACACAAGGCATTTTCAGCAAGTCAATTCAGTTGCAATTGCTTTTGCAGCACAAGAAAAAGGAAAGGGAGGCCTGGAGGGCATTGACATGGTATCAAAGCCTTAATGACCAAGTGGTTACGAGTTTGAATCTCACCACTCTTATTTATTTAATAAAAATTAAGCACAAGTAATGTAAGCCTGTGCAAAGAAACTTGAGAGGGTATGTTAGAAAATAATATAAATCATATCTTAAAACGTCACATAATAATTTAAGTTATTGGATCAAGATGTTTCTTTAACACAAAGCTTCATTTTGCTTACAAAGCTTCATTTTGCTTTGCTAGATCAGTATCAGCTCATGTACTCTTTGTTAAGAATTTGACCATCAACAGTCCTGATATTAGCTGTTTTGATTTCATCAGTTCCCTAGAAGATGACAAAGGTGCAACAGACACAGTTCCGAAAGACTATGGCCAGAATTTCCATACAAATTTTGCCTCATAGAATGTACTTAAACAAGAGCTGCTCTCGTATCATAATTCCAACTTTACATGTTACTACAAGCAAGAGATTTTCAAGAAAACTTTAATCGAGGGGAAAAAAAGCCATCCAGGTTTTGGACCTTTGGTCCCCCAAAACTCAATTTGAAGACAGTCCTTTCCTTCATCATTTTTGTATAGCCTGCACTGCTGTTTTGCAGGCCCTAGACTTTTTAGTAATTCACCAAGCAACGTCTCCTATAAAGAACTACACTTGTAAAATCGAAAAATGCTTAAGTCATAAAAATGCAACAAATAAGCAATAAAAAAAAGAACAAGTAAAACTGAATTTCCTTTTCTCTTCGAAAAGAGTTCTTCATTAAATAAATAAAATAAATAGCCATCATAAAACACCCACTGGTTTGCATATGCACCAACCAATCTTCAGTAAAATAACTCGAAGAGCCAATCCTTTTCCTTTTTCTCTTCAAAAGGGTTCTTTAAATCAATCAAAACAAAATAAAAACACAACATTTTAAACATTCTACTTAGAAACCAAATCAAAGGGCAGTAACTTTAAATACAGTATAAAAAAAAATGCAAAAAAAGCTGCCACCTTAACCACCTTTACACTTCCTCTGTTCTCTACGCAAAAACCTCAAACAATTTTTTTTTAAAAAAACTAATAAATTATTGTTATTATTACAAAAACCCATATCATAAACGAGATTAAAACATTCAATAAAAAAAATAGAATAATAAAAATAAGCACACCTTCTTGTGTCGATTGTAACGGAGAGAAACAGATAAGCAGAGGCTATCAATGTTAAAGCTATTTCCAAAAACAGAACGGAACTCAGCGAGTGAGCTCTGAGTCAGCCACGTCATAACCATGGTCTTCGAGGATTTCCAAAACTGTCCTTCAAGAAATGTAGTGCATGTAGCTCTGTGCTGACCCTTCTTCCACCAACTCCGTCAGCATCGGTCACGGAACAATGCACCTTGGACAGAAGCGCCGTTTCCCTTGATGGACTCTCTGGTTGCTGCCAATGTTAAATTATGTTCCTCTCTGTCGCTCTCTCTCAGCCTGAGGCCCTGAGCGACTCCCGCTATTTGTGTGTTTTTAACGTGAGGAGAGTGGGTTTTGTTCAAGGCATAAAGGTTTTGTAGGCCCATTTAAGTTATTCGGCTGATTCATATTTTGGGTTATAATTTGGGCCGACTCGGTGGATATCTGCTCTAACCCTTTGAAAAAACCCCACTTTTGCACAACCCAACACCAGACGGGGCTGGGGTGGGTTTTTTTCTCCGAGATATATTTTTATTTTAGATGTTATCATTAACATTAACATTATTAATTATTATTATTATTATTAATAAAATATTAAGAGAGATGTATTTTTATTGTGGAATACCTCACAAAAATACTATTTATTTTAATAATTATTTTTAATTTATTTTGTTTTTCAATTTTATTCCTTAACATTTTTTTTTAAAATTGAATTTCATGATTTGTTTCGATTTGTTTTTTATAGGATTTTTCGAGCCTAATAACTAGAATTACATGTTAACCTAATTTAGTTAGTTGTTTCTGCTATTTTTAATTTTATTTTTTTAATTTATTTGATTTATTTTATATAAGGTTATTATAATCTCATAATTCAAGATACGAATTGACTCAGATTATTTTATAATTTTTTTAAATTACTTTTATTTTTATTTTTATTCTGAATATGTGTTTTATGATTTTTTTTGAACTAGTTTCGTTGCTTCAACAAAACTTTCATCATTCTACTTCTTCAAGAAAAAAAAAACCCAACGGTTACAGCAAAAGAAATGGGAACGCCTCCAAAATTAGGAGAAGGTGAGTTGCCACATCGTTTCTCTGCAAATTGCTCCATTCAAGTTTCTAGCTTTATTATATTTGCTATAACACGATTTCACTACTACCTGTAAGAAACTTTGAGTTGTTGAGCTATTCCTCGTGATAATATTCAACTAATAAAAATATTTATTTTTAAAAAAAATTTGCTGTATTATTTTTTCACTCATTTTCGAGTTAAAATCTTAGTTAAAAATCATCATTTACCATAAATATTTTTTTTATATATATGTTTCACTCCATCATGAGTCTTTAATATTTTTATACGGGTTGTTTCATTGTGAATTTTATCATCAAAATTTTCAATAACAACTGATACGAATAAAAACAATGCAATAGTTTTTCAACGTCTTTTTTTCAAGAGAGAATCTCATCACCGTCTTCTATATGAACATGTCATGTTTTATGACATTTTTCAACCATGATTATTCATTAGCATATAACAACTAATCACTAAGAATTAAGAGGAAGTGTTATGAAATCTATAATTATATATATTGAATGTCTATTAGAATCTCTTAGGCTTCATGATTATGAGGTTTCCTAGTGTCCTTTAATGTTCTCATTTTCTTCTCCTATAAATAGACTATTTGTCATGTATTCTGAGTATTAAAAAACATATAATAAAATGTATGAAATTTTTTCTTGAGTTTTCTTTTGAATATATATATTTTCTTACTTGTTCTTTATTTTTTTTTAACAAATACCAATATTTAAAAAGAAAATTATGCCTTAAAATTCTTTTTTACAATAAGGGTTAAAAAGTGTTAAAGAAATTAAGATCAAACATAAAAGGAGGCTAGAATTCTCAATAATATGTTTATTATGAGTGCTTAAGTTAACCTAAATACAAAGGAATTATATATAGGTTAAACTGAAAATACTATTCTACCCTTAATAAATAAAACTAGATAAATATTACTTAACATCTCCCCTCAAACTCACGATGCGGCATCTACAAGCATCGAGAGTTTGCCAACTAGAAAATGAAAACAAGATATGGAATGTGTCTTGGTAAAGAAATCTGCAATTTGCAAGGAAGAATGAACAAAAAGCAAAGTAATGGTGCTATGCTTGAGATGATGACGAGTAAGATGAGAATCGATCTCAATGTGCTTAGTTCGCTCATAAAAACCGAGTTGTGAGCAATCTGAATTGAACTCTTATTGTCACAATTAATAGGAGTAGGATGACAAAAGAAAACTCTCATATCAGCAAGTAACCAACGTAACCAAACAATCTCTTTGGTAGTAGATGTCATGACAGAAGCTGAAGGAAAGTCGAAATACCAGATTTTGCAGAAGCGGAAGACAAAATATCACTCCAAATTTTTTATTTTTCTTGCAGAAACTTAACTCAAATACCAAATTGCAGAAACTGAAGAGAAGACGAAATACCAAAACAATTACAGAGACAGAACAGAAATACCAAATTGCAGAAGCTGAAGAGAAGACGAAATACCAAAACAATTACAGAGACAGAACAGAAATACCAAATTGCAGAAGCTGATACCAAATTGCAGATACTGAAGAGAAGATGAAATACCAAAACAATTGCAGAGACATGACAGAAATACCAAATTGCAGAAGCTGATACCAAATTGCAGAAACTGAAGAGAAGATGAAATACCAAAACAATTGCAGAGACAGACAGAAATACCAAATTGCAGAAGCTGATACCAAATTGCAGAAACTGAAGAGAAGACGAAATACCAAAACAATTGCAGAGGCAGAACAGAAATACCAAATTGCAGAAGCTGATACCAAATTGCAGAAACAGAAATACCAAATTGCAGAAGCTGATACCAAATTGCAGAAACTGAAGAGAAGACGAAATACCAAAACTACCAAATTGCAGAAGCTGATACCAAATTGCAGAAACAGAAATACCAAATTGCAGAAGCTGATACCAAATTGCAGAAGCTGAAGAGAAGATGAAATACCAAAACAATTGCAGAGACAGAACATAAATACCAAATTGCAGAAGCTGATACCAAATTGCAGAAACTGAAGAGAAGATGAAATACCAAAACAATTGCAGAGACAGACAGAAATACCAAATTGCAGAAGCTGATACCAAATTGCAGAAGCTGAAGAATCTAAAATAAAGTTTCAGATACTAATTCTTCAGCCGCAAGCACAAAACTTGATCTTCATCCTCCATCTTTTAATAGGTCAAACAACCCATGTCTGATGTTTTGAAAAATGAATTTGAAGTTAAGCTTCAAAGGAATGCATTGAGCGTGCTGGAACATCCTACAGGGAATGAAGTGGATGATGATAACGATTTTGATACGAGCAGTGGCTCTGACATTGGTGAACATGATTTCTACAAGGGCAGCGAGTTCCATAAAATTAACAAACCAAGGATTCGATTAACTAGGCTCTGATACCATGTTAAAGAAATTAAGATCAAACATAAAAGGAGGCTAGAATTCTCAATAATATGTTTATTATGAGTGTTTAAGTTAACCTAAATACAAAGGAATTATATATAGGTTAAACTGAAAATACTATTCTACCCTTAATAAATAAAACTAGATAAATATTACTTAACAAAAAGTACATAACAAAGAAAACTAACTACATAATCTCAAATCACCCATTTCTCTATATGATCTTCAATCAGAAGGTACCTTATAAAATTAAGAGTCTTAAAGTAATGTAATTTGATAACTTATGCCCACACTAAAGCCAGCCAATTTATCCCCTCTGGAAGTGGTCACCACAAGCATGAGTGATTTTGATGGTGTTTAAGAGTGTGGTGATGATTGCTTTTTAAAGTGTTTCTCGCTTGGAAATGTATCAAAATAATATTTTTTTATTTTTAAAAAATTAATTTTGATATCAGCATATCAAAATGATCTAAAAATACCAAAAAAAATTAATTTGAAGAAAAAAAATTATTTCGTTTAAAAACGCTTTTGAAACACAAAAACAAACATGTTTGATCTCCAATGCATACACAACAGTTCTAGAGTCTTTGTTTTTTAGTTTTAAAAGTATTTTTTTGCTTAAAATTATTTTTTTAATGTTTTCATATTATTTTGATGTGCTAATATAAAAAAAAATTATTTTATTATATTTCCAAGTAAAAATCACTTTAAAAAATAACTGTCACTACAATATTAATCAATAATTCTTAATATACCTCACTAGCATGGCATGAACTCCAACCTCTTCATCATTTCTGGAGAGAACCCTAACCACTACCTGCAAATCAACTTCCAGTTTGTCTCCTGTTATTTAGTTAGCCATGAGACGAACTAGAAAATTATTGAACTACAAAAACTTATTATTTTATCTTCTTCAAGCAATTTAAACTTCAAGTAATATTTAGTAAAGCCTCTTTCAGATCAAGGTTATTTTTCACTTTATAAACATAATTAGAAAGTAACTTAAACTAGTTCATCTTATTAAGATAATATGCTTTTTTAAATTATTGGGATTTTAATAAAGCTACAAAAATTATAGGGAATATTCTGAAATGAATTATTTTTTAAGATCCTTGTATATCATTCATAATGGGCTCTACGATCTTCACTTCTAGATTGCAATGACTTCTTTTTTAATGAATATCTTCAAAGGTTGTAAATTTTTTTTCAATGAATACCTGCACAATGTCCCTTAAAGACCCATGAGGGTGTTGATTAGGTACTCTCTGAAGATCAAGTCAGTTACGAGGTATTTTTATGTGATAAAAAGACATTAATGAAGATATTAAAGAGCTTTTATGAAGATAGATAGGAAGAAGTAGAAGAAAATATAAAAGTTAGAAGAAGAAGAATGATTGTGCTTATGTCTCAGAGCATAAGGTTTTGAACCTTTTTTCTCTATACTCAAGCTTCCTTTTATATTACCTGACTTGACATGTTTCATACAATGTAGGAGTGGTAGAGATGTAATCTCGTAATGGTAAAATAATATTATTTTACTGCTCGTGCCATCACATCTAATTAATATAAACATGAATTGCTTGTTTGTATTTAATGAGATGTGACGAGTATCGTAATTACTAGCCCAGACCCAAAATATGGGAGGTTTAGTGTGGGGTTAAAGTTGTCAAATTTTCTTTGGGATTCAAATTGCTATAGCTTGATTTTATATATAAAAAATCATTTTTATTTGGAATAAATGAAGAGTGTTGCGTTATAAATACATATAAAAAATGAAAATAGTGACTGTTGGTTTCTGAAATAAGTAAAAAAGCAAGACTTTTTATTTTATTTAACACGAAATAAAAAGACCAAAGAATGCCTATTATATGTTGGTGCAATTAAAATTAGGAATATAGCTGGGGACAGAGTGAATCCATTAAAGGGGAAAAAAAGCATGAACATGAGACCAATGGTGGTGCACTTTCTCCTCTGTCCTTTTGTGGACTAATTTCATTCTAATTATTTTTTAAAGTTATTTCTATTTTAAAATATATTAAAATAATATTTTTTTATTTTTTAGAATTTATTTTTAATATCTGCATATTAAAAAAATATAAAAATACAAAAAAATAATTTAAAACAAAAAGAAAAAGAAACAAGCTCTTAGTCCGTCCCGGTACCTACTCCAACAAAAAATGAACAACAGATAATTAATATCTCTTAATTAGTGCTTCTTTTGAGTTCCCTTCTCCACATAATTATAATGAAAAATATGAATGCTGTTATCATACTCCACATGCTTTCGGCACATTTCCAAATCCATTGACATTAACATTACTCAAATCCACCAATTCTTGAAGTTAAGAACAGATAGACGAGATGAACTGGCCTGTATTCTAGTCGTTATAGCCTATAATTTAATGGCTAGTTTCCTAATCCTAATGCTATGAAGGTTCACAGAGCTCACAGCCCAGATGAAGTTTTTAGTGGATTGACCATTGGGGAATTTCTTGGTGTGCAAATAAACTCTCGAGACCCTCTAAGTTGACGTTAAATAGTGAAACATAGAGCATAGTAGTGCTCAGCAAGAAGCATCCAAAAAACGAGTCAATTTAAGTAATGATCATAACTATGAAATCATAATCTGTGAAAGTGTGGCACAGTGCAAAGCAACGGTATATTCTGAGGATAAACTTCTCCACTCACAGCCTTCTTCTCAAGTTCCTTGAAAGACTTGAAAGAAAAACCTAATCTCTTGAAGTAGCTAGGGTTGGACCCTAGGCAAGCACTTCAGTGTCACAAACCAAATTTAGGAGACCATCTCGAGCGTTAGAGATTCTCTTAGATGGCATAGGCTAGCTTGGGGCTAGTCTTCGGCTTCGTATATTGCTGGTCATGTGATCGAGCCTCGTTGAATCATCACTTAAAATTGGTATTCAACAGTTCAACCCTCTTTTTTTTAAAAAAAAATATGAATATTCAGCTTAATTTATACACACATCAATTAATTTTTTAAAACTTTTAAGTTAATAATAATATAAATTTTCAGTAATTATAATATTTATAATATTCAAATCGATAATGAGTAAATTCAAAAACGGATGAGTAGACCCTCGTGATCCTCGTGATATGCTTATGATACCTTACGATATGGTTACAGTTCAATCCTCTTCGTGAGTGGAATGGTGAAGAAAGCGAGCAGGATTGCCATTTTTTTGTCCACTAGTTTGCAACCATCACGTTTTCCAGTGGTTCGCAAGTATCACGTTGCTTTGGGTTATTGTATATATATATATATATATATATATATATATATATATATATATATATATATAGAGAGAGAGAGAGAGACACATAAACACACACATACAAGTACAGAGCTAGGAATTTTTTCTACCCTGAATTATTAAATAAATATATAATTTTTTTAAGATAAATTATTAACTCATGTATATAAATTTTTAAAGTTAATATTAAAATTTTAATTTAAATACATTACCTAAAATATTAAAAAATAAATTTGAAAGTATATAAAATTAAACTAAAAGTAAAAATAAACTCACTATTAAAGTTACGTCTTTCGATATTATGTGAAATATAATTTATCTATAATCGAATCAGAATCGATATTGTAACAACCCTTCAACCGGGATAAAATAATAATTTCATGTCAACTGAAAAACAAAGTAATTAAATTTTTTTCCTCTTTCAATTCCTCCTTCCTTCACTTGATTTTTTCTTAGATTAATATTTTATAAGTTGTATTATGCAAGTTTACAAGGTTATTCTCTCACTTTTCTTATTTTTTTTCCTTTGATTTTTTTTTTATGTTTTTCCCTTACTTTTCTCTCTTTCTCTCTCGCCTTTTCTTTTCTTTCTTTTTCTATTTTGCTTCTGCCCAGTCAGCAACATATAAAAAGAAGGAAGAACTGATTTGTTTTATTTTTTAAAGGCAAATAACTATTTTACCCTTAATGAGTCGTTTTGCTTTTATTTGACGTTTTTTTTTGTTAGTACTACCAAAACTCTGTTCATCCTAAAATTTTAACCAGATTTTATTCAATATATTTTAAGATTCGTCGTAAAAGTTCAGCTCAATCTGATGGTCAGATTGAAAATTACACTCAATAACGTAAAACTGGTCAAATTGTAATTTTTTTTATCAAATTTCTGAATTTCTTCAAAAATTCTGAAATTTTAACCCAAGCTAAAGCATCATATTAGAAGGCTCCATGTAAATTTTTAGAATGTTTTGATGCCCCAATTAAGAATTATAAATTTTTTTATATAAAACTAATAAAAAAATATTGATAAAATCTTAACCTAGGCTACAACCCACCCAAACCCATTCATGCCTCCACTCTTTTATATATATATATATTCGAAATAAACCGATAAAAGTTAAGATAGTATCGCAGTTCTAAAACAAAATAATAAAATACATTTTTTTAGCTCTTCACATATTTCAAGAGGGACAAAATATAACATGCGGTGGCATTTTCAAAATTATTATATTAAAAAAAACTAAGAAAGATATTGATTTTATTATTCATCACCTCACAATAAAATAATGTACTTCAATAGTGTTTTTTTTTTCTTTTTTGTGTTTTTTAATTTTTTTTCCTTGTTGTAATCATCATTTTTTATTTTATTTTATATTGCGTTAACTTGAGATTAAAATGACTAAACGGTACATTTTTTTTTTATGACTAAACAGGGAAAGGATTCCAATCCATTAAAAAAAAACTAAAAAAGTGATTGTACATATTTTTTTAAAAAATATTTCTTAACTCCTAAAAAATTGCCTTGAATTGTTAATAAGAAAAAAGAGAAAATCTATTAATGTACCTTTATATATTACACATTTTCTCACTTACACCATTATATGAAAAGGATTATTGATAAAAAAAAATAAAAATCAATGGAATATTTGTAAAATGGTACGATCAACTAAAGGGTAAGTGACCATTCATTATTTAGAGTTAATTATAAAATTAAGTAGAAAAGTGATAATTTTGCATAGCTAAATTAACAAGCAAATTATTCAAAATAAAAAAAAACAAGTGGAAATAAATGATAATATTTAAAATTACAAATAAAAATTAAGTGGTAAGGAATTTTAAAATATGGATATATGAATGGCTCAGCAATATCTATTTTGATCTTGAGTGCTTAGATTAATAACCCTTTATATACGGATATATGAACGGCTCAACAATACTTGCAGTCATAAATTTCAAAAGTGAATTTAAATCGTCAACCACCATAAAAAGTGCTTCTAACCAGTTCAATTGAACACTTGTCAAAGATGCCCGGAAGATGCTTAATATATACATATCATCAACCACCATAACTAGTTTGATTTATTTTTCCACTTTTTTAGGTACTCAATGTTCTTGTGAGATACTTATTATATACATACGAGGATTATTTGAATTGAAAATAATAATAATAATAAGGTTGTATTTAATTATTGTTTCTGGATAAAAGAAAAAAAACAATGAATATAAAAAAGATAATATAGAACAAAAGATGAAGATAAAATTATATTTGATATAAGTGTATAATACAGAGTGATTATCTTTGTATCATGTTTAGTTAATGGTGGATAAGATATAATAAAATATATAAAAAAATTTATTTTACCTATTTTATTGTCAAACTTATATATTTCTTAAAAAATATTAGATATTATTTATTTTATTTTAGTTTATATTGAGTGCTTATATTAATAATAGTATAATAACTCTAGCTATAAAACTCGACCCAACTCGACGAGTCAACTCGGGACTCGGATGACCTGAGCCTAAACCGGCCCGAGGTTAAGAAAAAAATAAAAAAAGGATTTACTCGGCCTAAACTTATCAAAAAACCAAGTCAAATTGCAACCCAATAAACCCAAGGTAAAATCTATTGATTTGTTTTTGAATGTTTTTGGTCAAAACAAAGTCATTTGATCATTCAAAAAAAAAAATCAAGGTCAACCTCTCGTTTTGTGACTAGGGTTTTATCCTAGTTCTGATTTTAAGACATTGATAATAACCACTTCAATCTTTACATGTCTTAGTTAAGCAAATATGTAATTAATTTTTTTATAATGATATTTTAGGGATAAAAATAGAACACACTATCTCCTTAGACATGTTTACTATGTCTATCATATTTTGAAAGTACAAAAAATTACTCTAAAATTGTTAAATAAAAAAATTTATTTTTATGTCTTTGATTTTGTCTCTTCGAATAAACATATTTATATCTCTACTATCTTTGTTTTTTTTTTTTTCTCAAAACAATATTCATACTCTACATAAATAAATTTATATTAGGAGTTGAGACCAAGACTTTTAAAAGTGTCCTACTATTATATTGCTCCAATCAAATAGTAAGGATTATAGTAATAAATTATTTTATTGGCTTGTGTTATGTTTTAGATTTTATTAATTTTTTAAAGTAAAACAAAATGTTCACACGTTGTTAGCATATTTTCTAGCTTAATTTTTACTTAATTTAATATTAAATAATAAAATTAAAAAATAAATAACACAAATAAACAACACAAAAAATAACTTGAGTCAACTCGGTTTAATTAACTAAACCCATGACTCGAATTATAAAACCTCAATAACTTCATAGAAAACAAATCTTTTTCTACGAGGTTATCGAGGTCTTATGTCATACGTGGCAAGTTAGTTAGTTAAGCTATTCTGTGTTGACTCGTGTTTTTTTTCTTCAACGTTAATTGAATTCTTTTTCAGTTTGTCCTTTAACACTAGGTTATTAGGCCGTAAATTTTCTGATTTTTCTTTTGTTTTCTTTTATACATAATTATTTCGATCTTATATCCTGAATTACATGTTAATAAAATTAATCTGGCTTAACTTGGGTTATTATCGTCGGAATATATATTTTTTATATTAGAAAAAATACGTGCCACTCTCCTCTGATATATATAATTAACATTATTGTGAGGAGGTGAATTGGGAATCTCTAGTGATGGCACACCATGTGTACCGATCTCATCTTTCTAATGCCTTGATAAGAATATTCTAATTCAGCAAAAAAGGTTCTAAAGAAACTCCACTAGTGATTAAATCTGGTTCATCAATTGTGGGAGCCATACAAGACAAAAGAATCTTTTCTATGCAATTTTATATCTGCCTTTCAGTATCGGTTTACAGGCAGAGGAACCAAAAACCCCTACCTCTCGCCGCATTTACATAGCTTCTTTACTTTTATGTTTTAAAAATATTTTTAAAAAAATTAATTTTTTTTTTCTTGGCTTCTAATTAATATTTTTTTAATATTTTTAAATAATTTTGATGTATTGATATCAAAAATAATTTTTAAAAACTAAAAAAAAATATTATTTTAATATATTTTTAAATTAAAAATATTTTTAAAAAATTATATTCATCAGCACCTCCTTAATCCATATATGGTAATATGAGTTGAAAAAAACACAAAGTGCCCTCTGGTTGGGTCAAAAATACATTATATTCTCCTTTCCGACCCTGAAATGTAAGTTGGTGGTTCGTGGCAGAATTTTACAGGATGGAAAGTCAATGTGCAGGAACTTTTGACTATTGCCTATACATGGTTTTATGATGGGAGGATCGATTGATAAAATCTACTATTCTGCCACCTTTCCAATTGTTATTAATTTATGATGCCACCAGGAGAGAACGCCATGCCATGCCATGCTTAAAGCCTTGAATTATTACTCTTTGATGCAGTCCGTTAACGATTCCAAAAGAGAGGACAATCAGTTGTCTACAATCTTTGCTAATGCGGTATCTAGCTGCCTTCAGAAGCAAGTTTCTGTCGGGAAATAATTTTTAATGCTACAAAATGGACCTCCCTGAATTGATTAATTCTTGCCGAATATGACTTGTGCTTGTCATAATAACACGTGTATTCTGCTGGGTACTATGTGTTTATTAAGCAGACACACTTTTTTTTTTAAAAAAAAAAAACCGAAAGGAGCACTTACTTGTAAATGATTTGTTGGATTCTGATCTTATTTTTATTCCCAGAAATAAAGGTATATATTTTCAAGTCAGGTTTCGCATATTGAAATTAAGTTTTTTATTTTTATTTTTATAACTACGTCATCTATACCTAAATTAATACATTCACAAGGAATTATTTTTACCATATATTTTTTAATATAATCCAAACTTTAAACGATAACCTGAGAAACTAATCTTAGATCTATATTGAGAGAAAATAAGATTATTATGATTTTAATTTTGAAGAAAGTGTAGTTTACAAATCAAAATAAAATAGTGGTGGAGGCATGGGGTAGCGGCCCCGACCCCTACAAGAAAATGTTTTTCCCAACCTCTCCTTTATATAAATTAACTGAAATTTTAATTTTTTTAAAATAATTCTTTTAATTTATCCCCTCCTAATTTTTTTTTCTTGCTCCGCCTTTGATAGTAAGATAATTGAAATTATAATTGAATAAAAATACATCCTAACATGTATATTAACACATACAAAAACTATAAATATATGATATTTACTTGTTGGAGATTTTTAAATGAAGAAATTAAAATGGTTGTGAAGGATTAGACCTTTTGTCTTTAAAAATAAAATACTAGTCACTTAGTGCAAAATATGTTATTATAAATAGTTTCATAGGATTTAACAATTAAACTTTTAAACGATGCATTTTTTTTTTGAAAGCCTATGAACCAAAAAAAAGCAAACTAAAGGCAAACAAATCTGGAAAAATAGTAGGGAAAAAGGTAGAAGAGATGCTGCAAGGTGTGTAGAAAATTTTCTTTTAACCCCTTTTTATATTGATTTTTGAAATAAAAAGTGATTTATAATTAATTCTGATAATTACAATAATTAATTACTATCATTTACTTACTTGATATAAATACATAAAAATTGATATTTTTTATTTTAGAAATCACTCATTTTCACTTAGAAATTAAAATTATTCAAAAAATTGAAGGTTATTATTTAGATTGTTCATTCATGAGCTAACTAAAAAAATTGGACTCCTAAGAAAATAATTTTTAATAGATTAAAAAATTATTTTACAGCAAACTCAAACTTAGATCTAAAATAGACTAGCAAAAAACTACAAAGTTATTTTAATCAAATCAGGACTCAAGGCTTGAGGCCAGGCATGTGTCAAGCCGAGCCGAGCAAGCATATGGCTTAAATTTAAAGCTTACTTTGCTTAGAGGAGTTTCTCCTTTTAAAAAATGTTTTGGGTTCTATAAGTTTATTTTTAACTTTTCAGTGCATGTATAGGTTACAAGAAAATCTTGTATTTTTTTTTAATATGAGATAAAAAGTTTTAGGTTTTGCAAAACATTTTAATCAATAATTTTTTGAGATCAATTTTTTATTTATTTATAATTATTTTAATCATGTTAAAGTATTTTTATTAAAGAATAATGTTTAATAAAGTTCTAAAAGTAAATGAATCATTCTTTTAATTTGGTCATAAAAATGATCATTAACAGTGTTTTTTTTTTTAAAAAGAAAAATATTCTAATTTACAATAAAAAATGGTTTATTTTCGGGTCTATAAATATAGATGAAATTTTGTTGTGCCCAATGTTTTATTTACCTTTTTTCCCCCATTAAATAGGATTATTCGCGATGGTACTTTACCCTTTCTTCTATCAATTAAGTTGCCAATGGCAGTCCTCGAAATTTTAATCTTTTTAATATTTTATTAAAATCCTTTAGTCTCGAACAATTAAGTGTTATATGCTAATAAGACCCTCTTGCATATTGAAATATGATTCATGATTTAATTACTCGAGTTTATGAGAAAAACAAAAGGCAAAATACTCGTAAGAAAACAAACGAATTGTTTTTTTTTTTTGTATAAAAAATCGTTCATGAATTAAGTCACTAGAAAAATATTGTACATAGTAGAGAAAACGATGAGAATATTTATGCATGTTCAAGTCTGAGACTACAAAAAAAACATAAATTTGATCGTTTATTAAGGATTAAAGGATTTGGATTCAATTATAAGACAAATTAAAGGGATTCTCGTAAACTTAACAAAATGGAAAAAGACAAAAAAATAAAAAAACCATAAATCATTGAATTGTCAAAATATATAAAAAATATATATCATTAAAATGCAAATGGGACAATTCTCATGATGCTAAAAATATTTGCACTTTTCATATTAAAAAAAAATGAAAGTGGAACCAGAAAGAAAAATGTTTAACATTAATAACGGTTTATTTCATGAAAAATAATTTTTTAAAATTACTTTATAAATTTTTTGGTGTTTGTTTACTTTTAAAAAAATTAATTAATGAAAAGTAATTTTCAATAGAGAAAAATGTGACTTGATTTTCAGAAAAATATATTTTTTTTATTTTGGATGAAAAACACATTTGAAAGTTATTTAAAATTCAAAAATATCTTGTTATTTGTTGATTATATCAAATTTAGTCTTCAATCTTTTGATTGTCATATATTTTGTTTTGAATATTTTTTATTTTTTTTTTCAATTTTGTCCCTTAGAATTTGATTTTTTTTTATCAACTTTCAACTTTATTCTTTTGATTATTATTTGTTTTTCTCTTATTATTTTCTTAATTGAATTTTTTTATTTATCAGATTTGGTCTCTATTTTTTTATTTGAAATAATATATGAAATTATAATTTTTTTTTTAATTTCATCATCTTTTAACTTTTTTATCTATCAAATTTGGTCTTCATTCTTTTTATTGCTATTTATTTTATTTGAAATAATTTATGAAATTAGATTTTTTTTCCCTCAAATTCATTCTTCTTCAACTTTTTTATTTGCTAGATTTGGTCTCAATTCTTTTAATAAACTTGAAAAAAAAATTAAAAAATTAAAAAGTTATTTTTCAGCTTATTTTTCATGTTATAATCAAACACTGGAAAGTATTTTTCTACTCATTTTCCATGATACTATCAAACATTGAAAAATAATTTTACTCACTAAGAATCCACTTTTCATATAACCACTTAAAAAAAAGTATTACTTTCCATCAAACAAACGAAACCTAAAATTATTCTACCATGTATCAGTAAAAGTCATTATAGGGGAACGAATATGATTCCATGTTTTTGCCAAACTTAATTTACTCGAATCCTCGCAAGGTTTTTCAAATTAGGTATTGTCAGGTGGAAACAATTTTTGCACTTTGAAATGTGCTTAAATGCATATTTTAAGAACCAATATATACCGAAGAACAATTGGTTTATTAGATAGAAAAACCCTCAAAAGTTGAGAAAATACTGGCTAGTGGCACAAATAAAAAAAAATTGATATAAGTAGTCTACTTTAATTAACTGAAGGTTAAATAAAGAAATAAATAAAATCAATTTCAAAACTAAAAATATTTGAAATTTGGACATAGTTTGCGAAGTCATTGAAAAGGTATTAAAATGGGCTTTCGGAATGAATTTCAAGGTTTAAACTGCTTTCTTTTGAATTTGCAAGCATCGCTATAAAGTTTTAAATCAACTTATTGGATTGGATTTACGAGCTTTAACCGAACACCTAAATAATAAATATTATTCATGATTAGTAAACAAGATTATACCGAGCTAAGGGAAGAGAAAGAAAGGGAAGAGATGGAGCTTGGTTGGGCCACAACCCAAACAAATATGTTGGACCATAACCCAACCAAGCTTCTTCTTATTTTTTTTTTGTATTATTATCCCCCCTCCCATCTGGAATTCTTGTAAACATACATGTTTGAAAGACTTTGATCAGTTAAAAAGTGAGAGAAAATACTTACAGTGTAAAAGTTTACCTTTGTGGCTATACTTGCATAAAAGTTTCACCTGTATAGGTAGGCCTTTAAATGTTTTCCTGTTGAGTGATTTTTATGAATTTTTTTATAAAAAAATATATGTGATCTCTTTAAAGACAGTAGTAACAGGGACCTAGAGATAGTTGGTCATAGAGACTTGGAGACATTGGTCACAAAGACCTAAAGACAATGGTTATGAAAATCTAAAGAAATTTGATCACATGAACCTAGTGACAGTGGTTACGAAGACCTGGAGAAAATTGGTTAGAGGGACCTGAAGACACGTGGTTATGAGGACCTAGTAAAAATGAATGTACCTATGATTGAGAGATTGACTACCTGTTATTGCTTACACTCTTTGTCATTTACAAGCCATTAGCCATTAGCCATTAGTACTATTTATGAAATAGTAAATTGAATGTGAAACTCGGTTAAACCGAGCCTTGAAAAATACTATCCATGAATAGTAATGAAAACTATTTATGAATAATAAAACCGAGTTATGTATAATATTATAATAGTACTACTATTATATGAATAGTAAAACTGAGTTATTCATAGTACTAGCTCGACTAAAATAAAATAATATTTTATTAAAAGACATAAAAGATGAAGATTCAAATATGTGGAGATAATCCATGGATTATTTGATCTTAGGTAGTTATGTAAGTGCCAAACTTCTTTTCTTAGCTTTGACTATTTTTTTGGAGATCCGTGGCGATCAATCGTTCTACCTCTTTGTTGAGTGTGTGACACTCTTTAGTGTAATGCTCGTTGTCATGATGAAAGATACAAAACTTGTTGAATTTTCTTGTGTTTGATCCGTCATTTATCAGGAAGTCTTTTCTTTGAATAACAACTAGCACCTTTATCCATGTGGTGGTAAGATGTGTTGTCATGAGCTCAGAGGATGTCAGACTGCCATAAATGTGTCCTTTGATGCTTCTTTTAGATGCTCTCATTGAAGATTGATGGTGTGGTTGAGACGTGTGGAAATATAGGTAACCTTGTCTGGTTATTCTAGCTTTTTCCACCATGATGTGATTTTTTATTATATGTTTCACACCGAGAAGATTTTTGTTTGGGTGACTGTATAACATTTTCCAAAAAGAATAGTTGTATACTCTACTAATTAGAGCTTCTATAGCTATGAGTTCAAGGGATCTTTTCATGTTGATCATCACTTCGTTGAACCATTGAAGATAGGCTATAATATTTTCATCTTCTTGTTGTGTTACTGCGAAGAGTTTTATCATACTCTTTTTAGCAGGAATGCTTATGTTGAAGTAAAAAATTGGCTTGGATTTGAGATCACGAAAGTGGAGAATAGAGCCAAGGTTATAGAATGTGATACCATGCACATACAAATCCATGAAGTGTTGTTGGAAGAACTTTGCACATAACATCAGTTTTTTGTGTGATAAGTTCTAAGAGGCTTTTTATAATTTGTAGGTGCTCTTAAGGGTTTTTGAGTCACTTGTAGTTATCTAGACTGACTTTTATAGATATACAGTCTTTGGAGAGTTGAGTGTGTAACACTCTGTGACAAAATGGATTTTAATGGTGAGCACCATGTTGTGGCTCATGAACTTGTGGAGTCATGGAAGTTGTCTCATGTCTAGGTCTTTTTCTAGTAGAGTGAGGTGATGAAAATTGATGGTGACTAGATTGTTTGGAGCATCTCGTATGAGCACAAGATGTGTAGCTTCTTTTGAGTGCAAGTGTACGAGTGTTACTCACCCACATGTCATTCTGTCTTGTTTCTATAGGGAAATGAAGTTGTATATATGTACTTCGTGCATGTATAGGGGTTTGTTGCTGTGTAGAAGAAGAGTACAAAGATGCAATTGCATTGCTGCAATAACATCGTTGAGTAACTGAACTTGGTTGTAAATTTGTTGAGGTTCTAAAGGAGTTGAAGTCCTTGTAGGGAGATCAGTCAATCTCCCCTGTTCTGGAGTTTTGTCAGCCATGAAATTTTTTTAGAAAAAAAGATGGAAATGAATGATCTGACCTTTTATTCAGGTCCTTATAGACAACTCCACTAATGAAATAATGAAAAACTTCACAGAGAAATATTGACTTTCCTTGTATTATTGTATTGTGTACATCTCATATGTTAAAAAGTGATGAAAACATGGAAAATTTTCATGGAAAAATATTGGCTTTCCCTAATTGATGAGTTTCATCCCTGAGTTATACCAATACAACAAGTCCATCGTGAAAAGAGGAACACTCTGATGTTTAAGTTAGTAATTGAGTTTTTCTTAAGTGACAACCAAGTAAAAATTCAAGAAGATAAAAATGGTATTTTTTATGTGTAGACAAGAGATTGTGTTCTCTATATAATGAAGAAATGTAGAGTTAAGTTTTCAAATACCCTTCTCTCCCTCCATCTCCCTCTCTCTCTCTGTCAAAACTTGAGAATATATAGTTTGAAAAATATCTGATAAATATCTAAAAAATTACCTAGAGGAATATCCAAGAAAAGGTATTATTCATTAATAATATGAATAATGATGAATAATACCATGCAATAATAGTATTATTCATGTTTCACTATTCATAAATAATAAAATAAGGTGAGACAAGGTAGCTTTGTCATACCAAGCCAAGGGAAAGGAGAGAGAGCTACCTTGTAGCTCGAATGGGTTGAAAAAGTACTCTTCATTTGTAATGAATAGCCTCACCACCTTTTCACTCTCACACTGAAGATAGATGAGAAAGAGAGAGGAATGAGAGGGAGGGAGGGGGTGAAGCTTGGTCTGATAGAGTCTGAGAACTCGGGACTCATTCTGAATGAGCTTTACATAATAAACATTATTCATGAAAAGTATACGAGATTATACCGAACAAAGAGATGAGAGGATAAAAAGAGGAGAGGATGAAGCTCAGTCTGAATGAATATAAATAGTATGATCAAGCCTGAGATTCATTATGAATGAGCTTTGCATGGTAAATACTATTTATGAATAGTAAATATCATTCATGAATAGTAAACAAGATTATACTAAGCTCATGAAGAAGAGAGAAATGAAGGAGACGGAGCTCTGTTGAGCCACATCCCAATTGAGTATTTTGGACTTGGTTGGGCCATGACCCAACCGAATCTTGTAGGACTCGGTTAGGCATGGCCTAACTAAGCTTCATTTTCTCTTTTTTTTTTGTTGTATTATCAAAAGGCAATTAAAATTTTAATAACTTTGCATGTCGCATCTAATTTCTATGTTACTAGACCAATTACTCTTCGATGCAGTTTAGATCAAGAGTTTTTTAAATTGAACAAATGACTATGTATATGTTTTTAATGTCTTTTTTGTCATGAAGAAAAGAATTTCATTGTACATCGAAAAGCTGATGTACACATTCAATTAAATAAAGTGGGAATTATATGCGCAAACAAATAAAAAGAAGAGTTGTTAACACTAACTAAAAACTGAATTAGAAAGTTGAGAGATAGATATACATCAAGATATATGATTTCATAACATGACTCACGGATCTGATTGTATTTAATATCATTGTTTCTTAAAAAAAAATTTAGTTAATCAAATGATATTAAAAACAAATATATTATAAAAGTGATTGAACAAAATTAAACAAAAAAAAAAATTGACAAAGATAATTTTGGAAAAAATCATAAAAAAATCATATGGGAAAACACTGCAACAATTCACAGTGTTTTAAAGAAAAAACATTACAAAGATAAATTCTTAATAAGCTCAATATTAAAAAAAAACAAAAAAAACAGGGAAAAAAAAACCTTGTTGGAAACATTGTAGCAATTCACAATGTTTTGTGATGAAAGCTACAGTGTTTCCCCACATGATTTAACCTTATTTGTAATGACTTGTAATTGTAATTCTCAACCAGTTCAATATTAAAAAAATAAAATTGACAAAGATAATTTGAAAAAATCATAAGAAAAAAAAAACCATGTTGAGAGACACTCTAGCAATCCATAGTGTTTTGTGAGGAAAGCTACAATGTTTTCTCCACATGATTAAGTTTTATTACAAAGTTAAATTCTAACCAGTTCAATATTAAAAAAAAAAATTGACAAAAATAATTTTGAAAAAAAATATTACAAAAAAAGAAAACATAAAAGAAACTGGAAAAAAACCATGTGGGAAAAAACACTATGACAATTCATAGTAATTTGTGAGGAAAGCTACAGTTTTTTTCTCACATATTGTAACTGTAATTTTTCACCAGCTCAACATTAAAAAATAAAATAAAAAATGTTAATTTCGGAGAAAATCATCAAAAAACAAAACAATAAAAACCATGCGGAGAAACACTATAAGCAATCAACAATGTTTTAAAGAAAAAAAATTACAATACTAAATTCTAAATCAGCTCAATATTAAAAAAATAAAATCAATAAATATAATTTTGAAAATCAAAAAAGAAAAAAGAAAAACCATGTGGTAAAATGCCGTAGAAATTCACAGTATTTTAAAGGAAAAAAATTACAAAGCGAAATTTTTAACCAGCTCAATATTAAAAAAGTAAAATCGACAAAGATAATTTTGAAAAACAAATAAACAAAAAAAAAGGAGGAAAGTTGGAAAAAAAGGAAAGTAATTTTGGAAAAAAAAGAAAAAAATGGGAAATTTGGAAAAAAAAGATGAAAAAAACAAAAAAGAAAAAAAAGAAAAAGGAATGCACTGTGGATTAGTATTGTAATACACAATGCATTGGGTGTGGGTGAACAGTGAATTCTTCACACCCTTTAGCTTATTACTTAATTAATTGTAATTCCTAACCAGCTTAATATATAAAAAAATAAAATTGACAAAAACAATTTTAGAAAAAAACAAAAAAAAAACTATGTAGAAAAAAACACTGTATCAATCCACAGTAATTTGTGAGGAAAGCTACAATGCTTCCCTCACATATTGTAACTGTAATTTTTAACCAGCTCAATATTAAAAAATAAAATTGAAAAGGATAATTTTGGAGAAAATCATAAAAAAACAAACAAAAAAAACCATGTGGAGAAAAACTGTAGCAATCAACAATGTTTTAAATAAAAAAAATTACAAATTATCAATCAGCTTAATATTGAAAAAATAAAATCGACAAATATAATTTTAAAAAATAAAAGAATAAAATAGGAAAACCATGTGGAAAAACACCGTAGCAGTCCATAATATTTTAAAGGAAAAAAATTACAAAGCAAAATTTTTAATCAGCTCAAAAAGAAAAAAATGGGAAATTTGGAAAAAAAAGATGAAAAAAAACGAAAAAGAAAAAAAAAGAAAAAGGAATGCACTGTGGATTAGTATTGTAATCCACAATGCATTGGGTGTGGGTGTACAGTGAATTCTTGACAAATATAATTTTAAAAAATAAAAGAATAAAATAGAAAAACCATGTGGAAAAACACCGTAGCAGTCCACAATATTTTAAAGGAAAAAAATTACAAAGCAAAATTTTTAATCAGCTCAATGTTAAAAAACTAAAATTGACAAAGATAATTTTGGGGAAAAAAAAGAAAAAAGAGGGGAAAAAAAGTGAAAAAAAATATAGTAAAAAAAAAAACAAAAAGGTGGAAAAAAAATGAAAAAAGGTAAAAAAATGAAAAAGTGCAAAAAAAAGAAGAGAAAAATATTATGGATTGCTGTTGTAATCTACAGTGATTTTGGTGTGGGGGAACAGTGA
Source organism: Populus simonii (assembly GCA_007827005.2). Classification (NCBI taxonomy): domain Eukaryota; kingdom Viridiplantae; phylum Streptophyta; class Magnoliopsida; order Malpighiales; family Salicaceae; genus Populus; species Populus simonii. Next base: position 17,542,618 of record CM017464.2, read on the forward strand.
TTCCCTCACACCATTTTCAATATTGTTATAATAGTATGATCGAGCTTGAGATTCATTATGAATGAGCTTTGCATGGTAAATACCATTTATGAATAGTAAATAAGATTATACTAAGCTAAGAAAGAAGAGAGAAATGAAGGAGATGGAGCTCGATTGAGCCATATTCCAATTGAGTTTTTAGACTCGGTTAGGCACTGAGCTTCATTTTCTCTTCTTTTTTTGTTGTATTATCAAAAAGCAATTAAAATTTTAAAATTTTTGGATGTCGCATCTAATTTATATGTTACTAGACCAATTACTCTTCGATGCAGTTTAGATAAAAAAAGTTTTTTAAATTGAACAAATGACTATGTATATGTTTTTAATGTCTTTTTTTGTCATGAAGAAAAAAATTTCATTGTACATCGAAAAACTGATATATACATTCAATTAAATAAAGTGGGAATCATATGTGTAAATAAATAAAAAGAAGAGTTATTAATGCTAACTAAAAACTGAATTAGAAAGTTGAGAGATAGATATATATCAAGTTATAGAATCACGTAACATAACTCACGAATCTGATTGTATTTAATATCATTTTTCTTAAAAACAAAATTTTAGTTAATCAAATGATATTAAAAACAAATATATTATAAAAGTGATTGAACAAAATTAAACAAACAAAAAACAAATATAATGGGGGGTTGCATAAAAATAATGCATTCTAAATTATAACTTATTCAAAAATAAAATAAAAAACAATTCAAATTTTATACAAAAATATAAAATTATTTATTTTAATTAACCTCAATCAAAATCAAATACCTGTTATGTCAGGCATCCAACACATATATTTAATTAATATAGTTTATTTAAGCTCAATTTAATTCAAAGAAAAAAATCAAATTATTAAAAAAAAGTTAGGCGCTGAGGTCGGATGGCCTGGTGCCTAACCCTTAACAGGAAAGGCTTTGTGTGTGGGCTTGCTAGGACGGACCTGCGCGTGTCTTGCATATTATTTTATTTTAAATAACCTAAGAGGCCTATTTAAAAAATAAATAAAAACAGACAACATATCTTTTGATTTATAATAAACCTGTCACTAGAGAGTGCCTGAAAAATTATGCATTGATTTTCTAAACTCAAAAATCTATTTTAATCTAAATATAAGAAAACAAGGTTAATTGTTAATTGTGAATCAATTCAATATAAAAGAATAATAAAAAAAAAATTATGAAATGGAGGCTTTGTAGATAAACTAGAAACCTACTAGATATTGTGACAGTGATTATATATATATATATATATATATATAGACACACACACATATTCCCATTATCTATTTGTGAATCACTAGCAATGGATCTTTAAAGTTGAATCCAACCACTTCAAATAAGATTAACAACAGTTAACAAATGCTCTAAAGACACACATGCTTTGCTCCCATTAGTTGTTTGTCTACAGATTCCCCCTCCCCCGATTTCTTTCTTTTCTTTTTGGAAAAACAATTAAGAGAAACAAAAGAAAAGGTTTAAGAAAGTAAAATCCAGAAGAAGCATCTCCCTAAAAAAAAAAAAAATTGTTTGATGGTGCTTGAATTTATCCACAAAAATAACGTCCTTGATATACATTATTCCCTTTTATTTCAATACAAAAAGACCTCCAACTTGGGAGTAGTGACCGCACCAGGGTAGGCACATTCAAGTGATGATTGTATTTTATGTGTCGAAGTTCTTGATGTGTTTTCTGACAAATGGAAAACAAACTAATAAAGTTGTTTAATATATTCAAAATTTGAGATTAATATTAAAAAAATATTATTAAATTACTTTGAATACGCCAAATTGATTGATGTGGAGTAATTAAAAGAATTATTAAATTATTTTGAATATATCAAGTTAATGTAGAGGTTGTTCTTCTCCAAATTTAATTAAGTTATAAGTTAGTATAGGATACTTTTATTTATTGTTGAATAAAAAAAAAAGAAATTGACAATTGAATAAAAATACTATTTATTTATTGCACCAAACACCCCTCTATTAATTTTCTTACTTATTTTTGTGAAAAAATCGAGTTTAATTGAAATTTCTTTTTATTTTTTTCACAAGTTTCTAAGAATTTATTTATTTTTGTATTTTAAAAGTATTTTAAAAAAAAATTAAAAATTTTTATTTTTTTATTTACTTTAAATTAATATTTTTCCGTGCTTTCAAATCGTTTTAATGTGCTGATGTTAAAAATAAATTTTAAAAATATTAAAAAAGTTATTTCAACATATCTTAAAAAAAAACATTTAAAAAACAAAATCTTATTCTTTCGTTGATACCATGCCGACTAAAATAACAAAACGAAAAAGAAAAGAAGAATTTGGAACATAACAAGGAAGCGAGACTTCTAGACAGCAGAATCAATCAGTAGACAACTTGAATTAGAAGGATAAATTACTTTTTGTAGAATAAATAAGGGCCAAAGTTGAAAACGAATAAAAGTAAAAGGGTAAAGAATTGCAAGGCTATAATCTATCAACAGCATCGATTGGGGTATTAGACGCCAGTTTTAGCTCAGGAAGGGAGCCAGGAATGTAGGGTAATTATTTTCGGTTCAGTTTAGTTTTTATAAAAAAATAATTAAATTAAATTATTTTAAAAAAAACTAAAATAGAACCGAAACCGGTTCAAACCGACCAGTTTCCGTTTGGTTTTTAGGACAAAAACTGGTTCAAACCGGTTTGACTCGGTTTTTTCCAGTTTGGTTCTGTTTTTTTGATTTGGCTCGGTTTTTTCAGTTTGGCTCGGATTGACTTGGTTTTTTCTGGTTTTTTTTCGGTTTGGGTTCGATTCGGTTTTTTTGGTTTGAAGCTTATAAAACTGAACTGGTCGGTTTTTTTAAAATTTTAATCGATTTAATCGGTTTTTTTTACGGTTTAATTTTTTTAATTATTTTATTTTTTAATTTTCTCAGTTTAATTAATTTTTTAATTTTTTTACTAGCCCACTATAAAAGAAACGTTGTCGAATAATAAAGAATTGATAAGAGAAACGTTCTCATAACATAGCTTTTCTTTTTAACATATATAAACTTCATTCTAATAATAATTTTATCATCATAATTCACATGTTATTAAACTAAAATCTATTCTACTTATTTACAAGAAAAAAATTTATTCTGTATTCATCTACATATATTATTTATAAGGTGTTATTTACGGCTTGTTTCAATAATTATTATACAATATACTAAAAACACAGTAAAACACTATAGAAATGATAATTTTCTCAAATTCTTTATTGTAGTGATGGAAAATTTATAATTTTTTTACTTTTTGCTACGATGGTACTTAGCAATAGCAAATTTGTAATATTTTTTTGCCAAAAAACTTTTTTGTTTTGTTTTTTTTTTTATTTTTCTTCTTTACACTTTATATATTTATCATTTTATTCTTAGCATATTTATCATTATTTTTTTTTCTCTTATCTTTATTCTCTTGTTATTTTTTCCTTTTGTTCTATAAATGTTTTTTTGGCAAGAAAAAAAAATTGTCTAAGTTTTTCTCCCCTTTTGTTTCTTTCTTTGCACTTGACATATTATACAATATAATAAAAGGAAACGGCAAAACACTATAAAAATGAAAATTTTGTAAATTTTTCCAATTTTTTTTACAGGTAAAGTAATGGCAGCAAATTCATATTTTTTTTTAATTTTTCTTAAATTTTTTTATGTTTTGTTTTTTTTTTCTCTTTTTTTTCCTTTACACTTGATATATTTATCACTTTTCACTTAACTTGTTGATCATCATTCTCTTATATTTTCTTTTTCCTTTTTTTTTTCTTTTAAGTTTTTCTTGGAAGAATTTTTTTTGTTTTAGTTTTTTTACCCCTTTTTTTCTTTACACTTAGCATATTATACAATATACTAAAAGAAAATAGTAAATCACTATAATAATAGCAATTTTGTAATTTTTATTTTTTTTTACTGTGGCTAGTACTGTAAAAAAAATAAAAAATACAATTAGAGATGAAATTGAGAAAAAATATTTAGAAAATGGTTGAAATTAGCTAAATAACTAAAAAATAAAAAGTTAAGGATTGAATTGGAAAAGATGGCAACATGCAAGGATCATTTTAATATAATCAGGGATGATATTCAAAAGAAATATCAAGAAAAGGAAAAGGGTAGATAGTGCTAAAAAAATAAAAAAAATTAAACACTCAATGATAAAACTAAAAAAGCAAAGAAATTAAGGCACCTTTATGAAAACACTAAAAGTCCTCTTAATTCAAAACAATGGTGTTTCATTTTAAGCAAAGTGGTGCTTTTCACTCCTTTTAATGAAATGGTGTGTTTTATTTTAATTAAAAAAAAAGGAACCAAATCTACGTTGTTTTGGTGAATGAATTAAAATAGGTATCTTCTTCCTCACACATGGTTGGTCTACAACTCTGGTTTTTCATGTCTTTTGGCCACCCTTTTCCTCTCTCATATGCCTCCCACAATCAACATATCAGTCTCTTCCCATATACAACCATGGTGAAGGGTTGTGATTAACCTAAACAACAACAACAAAAGTGATTTTACCAGGAAAAACCAATGTTAAGCCTATATGCATTTGTTTTCTTATTAGTTTATTTCTTTTGTTGTTATTTATTTCTAAGCATTTATTTTATTTATATTGTTTAATTTTATTTATTATTTGTTGCATTTATTTTAGTTTGCGTTCACACATTATTTTTTAAATTTTCACACATATCATAAAAACCAACAAAAGTTTCAAGCCCGAACTTGTTATTTTTAGGATTAGATAGGCAGATTCAGGTGGCGAGTGTGACTTATGTCCATTAATACTCACTTGGATTTTCACTCAGATTGGAACTCATTATACATAGGGTATCATAGACTCATTCCTTTTCCCATGTTGTATAAGGTTAAAATATAGGATTATCCCACTAGTAATATGAAAAATCCAGAAACCTAAAAAAATCTTCATAGATAGATTAGCTAAGCCAAACTTTACATAAACTAAATCTTATTTATTAGAGTTGACACTCAATAAGACATGAATCATATCATTAGTACTTATGGTAACCTTATTATTTCTTCTTTGATATATATATAGGGAGCGTGAGATGTAGAACATGTTGAGATTATAATTGATGATTGGGTTTGAGAAAGGCCAATATGATGAGGGGGTTTGCTTACTAATAGGATTTAAGTCTAAATTACCAAAGCAAGTGAAGCATGAAGACAAAATGCCTAATTTCAGCCAATTATTAGATTATTAGGAGATGTTATCCTTACAAGATCAAGTTGACTTTCAAAACCAATACAGAGACATAGCTCAATTACTCAACATCTAGGTACAACCTTCATGTTTGCAAGCTATGATAAGGTTTTGGAACCCAAAATATAAATTTTTCACCTTCGATACTATAAACATGACCCATACTCTCGAGGAGTATAATTATCTTTTGGATTGTTCAAAATTAGACTTGGTGTATTTCTATATGCCAAGAGAACAAGCTTTATCAAATTATATTTGGTTGATCAAGGTAGATTATAAGACAATGAATAAACAAATGACCAAACAACCAGTTAAGGTTTGTTTGGAACACATTGGAACCTATATTCAAAAGGAAATTGCATCATGAAGAAAATGAAACTCATTTGAGGATTTTGGCTTCGGTCATTTTATGTGTTTTTCTTGCATGCTCTTGCATATACAGTCGGTCGAAGAATATTTTGGTGTTGTATCAAAGATAGATTTTGTAAATTATAATTTTTTAAGTGTAATTAAAAAAATAACAAGGATAGAATAAACAAATAAAATAAAAACAAAGTCTAATGTTGAAAAGACATGTAAAACTACATTTTAGTCCTTGAAACCTTTGTATATGAAATAAATTGTCCCTAAAATTTATGGACTTAACATTCCAGTCTTGAACTGTATTGTTTTTGCTTTTCAGACCCTAAACGTTGCGAGATGAGAGAGAAGTTTGCTAGAAAAAGGGAGAGAGAGAGAGGTCGACCAGGCACATTCTGGTCACGAATAAGACCAATCTTAGTGTCAATGAATTCGTCTTGGAGAAGAGAGTTTCTTAAAGATGACTTATATTTTTTATGTGTGTTTGGTGGTGCAGTGCACGATCAAATGATGCCTTAATCTTGTTGAAAAAAGTGGAAGGAGGCTCTAGAATATTTTTTTTATTTGGTTTGATTTTGAGATTTTTGATTGATTAAAGGGAATTTAGGGTTAAAATGGGTTTAATGAGGTTCCTATCATGTTTTTCATATATTTTCATGTCAAAACAAGTTGAAAAATGAGTTTTGGGGTTTCAAAAACTTGATCCTTGACTTTCCATTTACTAAATAATTATTCAATTATACAATAATTCTGAAGAGCATTAAAGCTTTATCTGGTAATATCAATAATGACTTTACTATTACTTATGTATTAATCTAAGAAGTGTAATTTCTTAAAATTTACTTCTTAATATTCAATACGAATATAATATATATTTTATTATTTTTTTATATAATTTCTCATATTTCTTATTCTTAGATTTAATCATATAAATGCGTAGAAATAATTGTTTCATGATTTCTTTATTTTTTTTCTTGGAACTTTCATTAACAATTATCTTAATTTTTTTATTTAAAAAAATGCCTCTAAAAAAACATGTTTTCTTCCAAACAAAAAAAAAAAAATACAAGAATAAAGAGATGGAGTTTTTCTATTTTAAAAAATGCATTTTCCCCTTTTAATTAAAGTCATTAGAATATTTATGAATATTTATTTTAATTACCACTAGTTTTACTAAATAAAGTTGTTTATAAAAAGACATATTATTGTAAAAAAAAAATTACATGAATGAAAGAATATAATTTTGACTAAATAAATATAGTTTTCTCTATATTTTTAATTATCACCTTTTTTACATGTATCAATTTTAATTCTCATATAAATAAATTAAAATAAATTTCAAAAAATTCCCCACAACATCAAACAGTATTTTGTACCCAAAAGTAGACCACAATACCCCTGCCACTATATATTGTTTCTGACTAAAATACCCCTATCCAGCAAGTACTGCTCAATAACTACCATCCTCCTGACACATGCCCCCCCTCGTCCACTCCGTCTCTCTATAAATTCTAAGCCATGCTAATGTGGTTCTTCAACAAAGTGGTAACCTTTCGCCTTGGCAAAAAAATGGGTGTCAACTCTAACAGGGTAGAAGATTTCTCTAGCCATAGAATCAACACTGAGCCAGTAATGCCAGGCATGGAGATACACACTGTTTGCTTATCACCCAAAAAAACCACGCTCCAAAAACTCAAGCAAAGGCTTTCTGAGATCTTCTTCCCTGATGATCCTCTCTACAGATTCAAGAACCAAACTTGGCGCAAGAAACTGCTTCTGGGTCTTCAATTTTTGTTTCCCATATTTCAATGGGCACCCGAGTATAGATTAAAACTCTTGAGGTCTGATATCATCTCCGGTCTAACCATCGCTAGCCTTGCAATCCCACAGGTTAGAATCAGCTTACACCTACAAATGCATTAAGACTTACAGGCATCGTTTTGCACCCACATGTTTTTTTTTTGTTATGTAAATGTAATTATGATACTGATTAGTTTTTGTCACCCAAGAAAAGCGAAGTGTGTGTATACATATATGGAAATAGAACATGCATGTATGTATATATGGACATTATCTATGCATGTGTTGCGTTGATGATGTTTGTCATCATCTGATTTTTGAGCCTTAATGGACAAAGCACTCTGAGTTGGGGGTTCGCGCATATATTCCATTTCTTTTTGGATCATTAGAGGGGCGCCCAGGCTTTTTTCTTAATTAATTTAGTGGGAAAGTGGCAGTGTAAAATGCGTTTATCTTTAATTATCAGTCAACTTGTTAATCAAAAAGAAATTATTTTTTATTAATAGAATCAAGGTTTTCTTTTTCTTTTTCTTGTCTTACTTTGAAGATGGGTTTTGTTTCAACATTTCATGTGAATTTAATATTCAATAATATTTTAGGTAATCTGACAGATAATTTTTACACCGCAGGGAATCAGTTATGCAAAACTCGCAAATTTGCCACCTATAGTGGGACTATGTTAGTATCAATACCATGACAACTCTGTATTCAGATGGGAATTCATTTATGAACAGATACAAGAGTGATTTTTAACCTTTTCAATTCACGGTCAAATTGAATTAATAATAATAATATTTTTGGTTTGGTGCAGATTCAAGCTTTGTGCCCCCTTTGATATACGCTATCCTTGGGAGTTCTAGCCACCTTGGTGTTGGTCCAGTCTCTATAGCATCATTAATCATGGGATCCATGCTAAGTGAAACAGTTTCTCCTAGGGATGAGCCAATTCTTTATCTGAAATTGGCCTTCACTGCAACCTTCTTTGCTGGTTTATTTCAGGCTTCTCTAGGCCTTCTGAGGTATAAATAAATTAGTTGGTTTTGAACTGGGAAGTTCCCTTGATTGTGAAATGGATAGAAGTGGTTCTGTTTGTGATTTTGTGACAATAGCACAAGTTAATTTTAGTCTCTTCATGTTTATCACAAGCTTTCTGAAAGCAAAACTCAACAATTCTAGAAAAAAAATGGTTGCTTTCAATAGGAAAATTAACATGGAGAAACTTGTAGCAACTCTTTTTTTTTCAATTCGAGCACACTATGTTTTGTCTTCTTTTTTTTTCCTCTTGAATATTAACTGCTTTTGTTTTGATGGCTACAGGTTAGGCTTTGTAATTGATTTTCTCTCGAAGGCAACTCTTGTTGGATTTATGTCTGGTGCAGCTGTGATAGTATCTCTGCAGCAGTTAAAAGGATTGCTTGGAATTTCTCACTTTACTAGCAAGATGCAATTTATTCCTGTAATGTCCTCAGTTTTCAAACACAGAGACGAGGCAAGTGGCATAATTAAGTGCAAGGAAGCTTTTGTGCGAATACAAAAAAAATAATAATAATAAAATGACAAGAAACATCTTCAGGAATCTGCTAACTTTCAACCATTTTTTTAATTACTCAACAATCATAGTGATTGGGAAAAGGTGCCAATTTTTTTCCAATTTTTTTTTTTTCATTTTGTTTGTCCAAATTTTTTTATTTAAAAGATTGTTTTAATTCTTCTTAAATTAACATCATTCTACTTGCCATGCGCTATTTATCACCACAAGGATTTCATAAGGTGACATGATTACAATTAATTTGCAGTGGTCCTGGCAAACAATTGTTATGGGCTTCAGCTTCCTGGTGTTTATGTTGACGACAAGGCATATTGTATGTATCTTTTTTTGCTTATGAAGATAGTATAATGATTTCTTATATTGCAATGTATAGTTCTTAAAAGTTGGATATTGATGGATTGACGCAGAGCATGAAAAGAGCAAAGCTATTTTGGGTGTCAGCAGCAGCACCATTAACATCAGTGATTCTCTCAACCCTTTTAGTGTTCTGCCTCAGATCGAAGACTCACAAAATCTCATTTGTAAGAATTGGCATATTAAGCTTGCAACTTTAGATGTAAAACACAAACAGTTAGTCCTATACAAGTCCTTATTGGTAGCTTCTCTAAATTTGAATTTTTTTTCCCTCGACAGATTGGCCATTTGCCAAAGGGTTTGAATCCACCTTCAGCTAACATGCTGTATTTTAGTGGTCCTGATCTGGAACTGGCTATCAAAACTGGGATTGTAACTGGAATTCTGTCTCTCACTGTAAGTTGGATGAAAGTTAAAACTATGGTATTCTTGCCTTCTTTAAAGTAACACTAAATCAGGGAAGGAAAAAAAATAAAAATACTAGTTCTATTTTCCTGCCTGCTATTTGATTATTGCAGTACCATATTTCTGAAAAATCATGGTAATGTCTTCCACTGTTAAATATTCCACTCTTCCTTGTTTTCTTTTTCAGGAAGGAATTTCTGTGGGAAGGACATTCGCAGCTTTGAAAAATTACCAGGTGGATGGTAACAAAGAAATGATGGCTATTGGTCTCATGAACATGGCCGGCTCTTGTTCTTCATGTTTTGTTACTACAGGTGAAGTTTTGATCTTTTCTTGGTGGCTTTGTGATAGTGAAATTTTCTGAACTGGTCTTTTCTGTTACTTTTGCAGGATCATTTTCGCGGTCAGCAGTAAACTATAACGCTGGAGCACAGACAGCTGTTTCAAACATCGTAATGGCTACAGCTGTGCTAGTGACTCTATTGTTTCTCATGCCACTGTTTTATTACACCCCCAATGTTATATTGGGAGCCATCATAATATCAGCAGTAATTGGTCTAATAGATTACCAGGCTGCGTATTGTCTGTGGAAAGTAGACAAACTTGACTTCTTGGCTTGTTTGTGCTCCTTCTTCGGTGTTCTTTTCATTTCAGTGCCTTTGGGTCTTGGAATAGCTGTAAGCCTTCAATCTCTCACGTTTATATTAATGTTTAATATTTTGTTTCGATGCCTGAATCCTTTGTTGGAATTCAGGTTGGAGTTTCAGTATTCAAAATTCTCCTGCATGTCACCCGTCCAAACTCCTTAATTATGGGGAACATAAAAGGAACTCAGATGTACCATAGCCTCAGCAGATACAAGGAAGCTTCAAGGGTTCCTTCATTTCTCATTCTTGCTATTGAGTCACCCATCTACTTCGCAAATTCCACTTACCTCCAAGAGAGGTTAGTACCTTCATTCTTTTATAAATGGCAAAAGTACATATGGTATTTCAGAAGTTCCTGCAATCCCAAGATCATTATTGATATGGAATGTGAACCATATCTCAAAGTTTTATCAAGATTAGATTGTAAGGTTCACGCTGCTGGTTTATCATAGACACCAAGTTTGCCCGAGAATACTGTTTAGGATTTTCTGATGGAAGGAATTTCTTTTTGCAGGATATTAAGGTGGATTCGTGAGGAAGATGAGTGGATAAAAGCAAATAACAGGAGTCCATTAAAATGCATAATTTTGGACATGACAGGTGGGTTCCATTTGCCCCATGACTCTTTGGTCATTTCCGTGAATCAATCTTAGTTCTGGGACATTATTAGTATGATCGTCTCTCTTTTGGTGAAACAAGAATTTTGTTACGAAAACTTGAAGCTACAACATGACAATATGATCATTAGAAATGTAGAAGCAGCGAACTCAAGCTCAAGATATATAGTTGGTACCATCCCTTATGCTATGACTTGTAAATCTTTTTATCTTTTTCAGCGGTGACGGCCATAGACACAAGTGGTATTGACTTGCTATGTGAACTAAGAAAGATGATGGAGAAAAGATCCCTTAAGGCAAGACTGTCTCCAAATCAGTCTCACTTAGCTGTGTGTAGGCCATTTTAAAACCAAATTATTCTTTCATTGATTCAGTTTGTACTTTTCTCATGTAGCTTGTGCTGGCAAATCCCGTCGGAAGTGTGATGGAAAAGTTACATCAGTCTAAAATGCTGGACTCGTTTGGCTTGAATGGAATATACCTTGCAGTTGGAGAAGCTGTGGCTGATATTTCTGCATTGTGGAAATCTCAACCTGATTTTCCGGAGGACTGCAATGAGACGAGGCAATGCAAAGAAACGAAGAGATGACTTAACATTCGGAGTTAAAAGCCCATTAAGGAAAGGACTTTTTCCTCTGTTTTCTTGTTTCTTTTCCCTTTTGAAGGGAGTGTATGGCCATGATAATTTTGCTTCATTTTAATTAAAATAGATGAAAGACATGTGCTGACCATTACAAGTTGGTCTTTTTTATATTTTAAAAATATAATAAAATGATTATATTATCTTTAAACTATATTTTGTTTAAATGGTGCATTGAGTTTTTTCTTTCTTTTCATTTTGATTTTGTAATTATAATCAAGTTGGTTAATGTATAATTTAATATTTTAATAAATATAGTATATAATAATAATAAAATTAATGGTTGGTGCGTGCAAAGCACATGCAATTAAGTGGGGGACGCTAACAGAGTGTGCAGTATCATCTAGCAGACAAATTTTTGTTGTTGTGTTGTTAGAATCGTTTGTATCTTCTTCTTGTTAGGGGGTGCATAGCATTAATGGTGAGATGATTTGTCACCGATAATATTTTTTTTCTCTCTTCTCCCCTCGAAATTTATATTGAATATTTAAAATTTAAGAAAAGTCCTCTAACTTTGATCTTTATTATTTTTATTCTTAATTTTATTTCTTAACTCTTTTGTAAAATTTCAATTTGTTTTCAATTTCATCATTCAATATCAATTTATGATATGTTTTTTTTTTAATTTGATCCTCATTCTTTTGATTTTGTTGTCCTTCAATAAAATTTTTTTAGCTATCCTCTAATTTATTTTTTATTTCAATTTTGATCATTATTTTTTTAATTGTTATTTTTTTTGTTATGAATCCTTTTGTATAATTAAGTTTTATTTCTTCAATTTCATTCTTCAACATTTAATTAGTTAGAAATTGAACATTTTCTTAGATAAGTGCTTTCGATCTAAATATCCAAGTTAAAAATATAAAAAGTTATCGTGATCTATGGCATATCTAAATGTCTGTTTACTAATCCTAGCTGCCATGTTAGTTTTGTTTCTTCAATGATCTCCAAGTTGCAGATTTTCTCCAATAAACCTGTCCACAAAAGGCCAGAAATTGAGTTAGGTGCTCAAGTTCAGTGAATTGATCGAAGAAAAGAAGTCAAGTTCGGTGCAATTGGTGATGATGGAAATCGATTAATAAGCAGACAAAATGACCTACTTATAAAGAAAGGAGATTTTTTATTATTAATTTAGATGTTTGGTTGAGTTTGTACGTATCTTAATTAATCACATGGGTCTTAAAGTTAAAGACTATGTAAATCTTCAGTGACCATAAAATTTATGTGACTCGAACTTGTTATCTAAAAAAAATAAAAATAAAAAAGAGAGAAGAATTTAAATATTACCTGCAACCTGACGCTGAAGAGTTTGGTTAGCCAAAGAGAACAGAAATCTCTTGCTGTTAGTTCAAATGTTAGTGTTAATCACCTCGCTCTTTCTTCCAGCAAAATCTTATGATACCTCATAAACACCACATTCTTGCAAGCTGAAACCTGCAGCACATGGCACACACCACATTTAGAACCATTTTAATCCAGTACCATCAATGACCTTTTTTTTTTTATTTTTATTTCATCAATTGATATAGTTTTTTTATATAAAAAATTGACTTTGTAATTTTTTTTATTTTTTTTATCAAGTTATCTCGATCATATGATCTAAATCATGAATTTGATAAATTAACCCGAGTTAACTTAATTAAATTTTAAACATTCATGCTAGCCATTCATTTTCTTAGTAGCAAAATCACTTCTCTTTGCAATATATATATAGATATATTTTTTTTTCAATTTTGTTATTCAAAATATATTTATTTTTAAAATTAATTTTCATCATTTTTCTCATTATTATTACAACTTTTTTTTTATTTGGTTCACTTACTATCTTTGCATAATTTTTTTATTATTTAATTAAAATAAAATCAATTTATTTGAACAATCAAATCAATAACCTAAATTGTTGATTTTTCTTCCTTTTCAAAATATATTTGTGGCACTTGAACTTCACTTTTTATGTTAAAAAAAAGCCCTGTAATATAGTGTCACTACACATATCTAGTCAACCTCTATTCAAGCTTCAACATCAGTTTGAAAGTAGTGTCGCTTTAACATGTGTTAAGAAAGCTCATCATAAATCTTTTAAATACGACAACTATCATACGTGGCCGAGCAATGTTGGGGTCAAGTCACCACCTAGTTGTTTAGTTTGAAGTCGCTAAAAGACCTAGGTGTATTGAGCTTATTGAAAATTTAAAGATAAAGGACTAGTTGTGGCTAGAGAAGGTATTAACACTCCTATCGCACTTTACCTGAGATAAACTATATTGTGTGGTCTAGATATGATTTAAAAGTTTTAACAGGTTCCTAACTAGTAGTTTGTCTATGATTTAGGATAAAGATTTACTTTTATGAATAAATCTATTATTTTAAATTTATTATGGACTTGTATGCCAAGATAAATTTTTATGGAAAGGGTTTCTGCAGCTGCCTAACAGGGATCGCCTATCCTGGAAGGCGTAAGGGTTTTCCATAATTCTTATATTGTGGTGACATAGATTTTCCCTAAAAATGCATAGATCAAGAATCAAGCCTTTAAATCCATCAATTATCATTAAAAATCTAGGATTTGATTAAAATGAGTTTCGGTTGAAAATCAAAACCCTAGGATTAAAACCCCTAAAAACTTGTTAATGATGCAAATAAATCCTAAATTATTGACTAATCGAGTTGCCCAAATGATTTACTATAAATAAATAGACCAAAACTAGTCTAAATCATAGATCTAAGACAATGTTTTTCCCAAGAACAGGAAGAACATTACCCAACAAAAACCTAAAATTGAAGTAAATGTTGTCATACCTAGAAAATAGAGGTTTAAGCCTTTAAATCTACTATTTTTTATCATCACAAATCACATTATCAATACCAAGTATAGTTGAATCAAAAGAGACCAATAAAAACATTAAATCATCATAAACATGTATTAAGTTCTATTTTCCAAAACTACCAAATTAAAACAATAAGCATGCTTAATGAATTTAAGGTTGAAAATTGACACTTTAACACTCCATAGAACTAAAACAAAACTTAGAGCCTGGAACAATACATTAACAAACAAGAAAAACATGAAACACCTTGTTGCCATATTTGATAAATTTCAATCAAACTAAATGCAAGCTTAACATACTAGGATACCAATCCTCACATCAATATATTTTTTTTAAAAATACATTGCATTATATAGTAAACAAAGGGTTTTGAATCCAGCAGACCTCATGAACTTCACCTTTAAAGTTCGCAAAAGTATACCTTCCAAGTTTGAAATCTTTAATGGTAGTAGATTTCTGTTTCTACTTTTCTTTCTTGTTGTCTCTAAACCTAACAAGGCCAAACATTTGAACCTTTTTTGAGTTCTTGAACTAAGTATTGGATCCTTAGACCTTAACTAAATTTCTTCTCCCTTGTCCTTCCCCTTTTTCTCTCTTCTTTTATAGGCTGATTCAGAGCTTCTACATGAGTTTGCTAGGGTTCTAACAAACCAAAACTAGGCTGGTTTTATCATATGATAGATGATTTTGGATTTAGGTGGTTATGATCAAACTTAAAGCCCAAAGTAAAGTGTTTCAACTCTTTGATCTTGAGAGAATTGTTTTCAGCCTTTGATAAGAACCCTTTGGGAATTTTTAAGTGTGAACACATGAAAAAGTTAGATGGTTTTATATAAATGGGTATTTTAGTCAAGGCTGACTGGGTTAGCTACTTTCAAGGTTTTGTTATAGCAATTCTAACATCATCGTCATTGAAGACCATCTAAAGTTGGTAAAAAGGGTGTACATATTTTGTTTGGATCCAACCTTATTTAATTTGGAGGTTTGTAGCTTCACATTCACTCACTTGAAGGTGCCTATTCGATCAGCCCATAATTTGAAAATTGAGTGATGGCTGATTAGGGAATTGAGATGTAAACATCAAATTTCAGGAAAATGAGGTTATAGAGGGGATGTTTATCTTCCATTTGCAAAAACACTATGTGCCATTTGGTGGTTTAGAACTCCAGAACGAGCTTTTGAAAGGTTTTCACCTGATCATCACGAACTGCCAAGGAAGAAGATGAATGAGGTTGAACGACACGTCATCTAGATTAAATCTCTAGAAATTAAAGTTTTTAATTTGGGATATGGCAGATTTCATTGTAGTCCTTGTTCTTCTGATTGCTTTTAATTGCATATTTAATTGCCTCCTAAACTCTTAATTTCATGCAATTTCACCCCTACCAAACTCAATCATCAACCCTGCAATTTTGCATCATTTTCATCTTAGTCCTTGATTCTCGATTTGTGCATTTGGACCTTTAATTAACTATCAAACTTTTAATTTTATTCAATTTGGCTCTTGATTTGGTCCATTTCAACCTTTAAAGTCTCGTGCTTTTTATGATTTAGTCATTGGTTTTGAATTTCTTCAATCAAACCACTTATTTTTTTACAATTAAACCCCTAATTTAACCAATCAAACTTTTCAAAGTCCAATTTTAGTCTCCAAACTTTAATTTCTTCCAATTAAAACCAAATTGACTCCAAAACACTGATTTTCCTTTCAATCAAGTCTTTAATAAAATTGATTAAGCCTTTTAAAATCTTCATTAAGTTCTTACTGATCCAAATTGTATTTTTTTTACCTCCAAATAAAAATATTTTCACCGAATAGGTCTTTTATCAATCAGAATTAGATTGTTAATTTTGTCAATCTTGTATATTATGATCCTTTAATTTTTTCACTTGTTATTTTTGTTCTTCATCACCAACTTAGCCAATCTTCTAAGTTTTCCTCATGTATATCCTTTTGTATTTTTTGGTTTTCTTTTTTCTTTTCTTGATTTTTTTGTGGGGTAAAAAATAAGTAACAACAAATGCTTTCTATTTACAATGCTTACGAAGCAAAATCTCATGAAGGTTTTGCATAGTGAGCTTGTAAAGAAAAAGTGTTTGTCCGACTTGTTAGGTGATCCACCCATCCAAAAACTTTGCTTTTAAAATTCAAAAACTTGTTTATTTTCACGGGCGACCTATCCTTTTTAAATTAAAAAAGAACTCCAACAAGCATTTATGCTTCCCTGAAACTAGTCTACTTTTACAAGCAACCTGTCTATTTTGAAATTAAAAAATTAATCTAATTTCATAGGCGACCTGCCCTTTTAAATTTCAAAAAGAATTTCAGCAAGCGTTCATACTTTCCTGAAATTGATCTATTTTCATAGGCAACCTGTCCAATTTGAAATTTAAAAACCAGTCTATTTTCACGGGCGACCTACCATTTTAAATTTTATAAGAACTTCAGTAAACATCCATACTTCCTTGAAATTGGTCTATTTTCACGGGTGACCTGTCTATTTTGAAATTCAAAAACTAATATATTTTCAAGGGCGACATGCTCTTTTAAATTTCAAAAGAACTTTAGCAAGTGTCTATGTTCCTTGAAAGTGGTATATTTTCACGAGCGACCTGTCCATTTTTAAATTCAAAAACTTGTTTATTTTTACGGGCAACCTGCCCTTTTAAATTTCATAAGAACTTCAACAAGTATTCATGTTTCCTTGAAATTGATCCATTTTCATGGGTGACCTGCTCATTTTAAAATTAAAAAACTAGTCTATTTTCACAATGACCTACCCTTTTAAATCTCAAAAGAACTTCAGCAAGCATCCATGATTTCCTGAAATTGATATATTTTCATAAGCAACTTATCCATTTTGAAATTAAAAAATTAGTCTATTTTCACAGGTGACCTGTCCTTTTAAAATCGTATTAAAAAAAACTTTAATTGAAACGTGGTTTCATTATGAAATAAAATTACTTAAAAAATAATGCTTCTTATAAGAAAGGGCATGCTTTTTGTTGAGATAAAAAAGAAATTCAAGAATACAAAAATTAGTTTGATTAAAAATAAATATATATTTTTTAGTTTAAGTCATTATAGTTTTCACAAATATTTTTTTTCTAATTGATATTAATTTTTATTGAATGAATTATGTTGGTGATAAAAAAAATTATTTTGTTGTCAAAATAAAAACAAATATTACATGAATAAAAAAGACAATTTTAATGAAAAAAATGCATTTTTCCTCCATAATTTTATTTGTTTTCTTTTCTACAAATATATATTTTTATTATCATATAAATAAATAAAAAATATATTTCAAAAATCAAAGTTATTAAACCCAGTTGGGCCCATGACTTGGGTCACTGGTTTGGTAGATTAATCTGGGTCAAACCAAAACACATTATTGTTTCAATATCAAAATGATGTCATTATATATATATATATATATATATATATATATAATACTGTTAAACCTAATGACCTGCCGATCTTGTCTTTGGCTTAAGTTCATAAATGGATCTGTCAAGTCAATTTCTAACTTGTTTAATTTGAACTCTAACTTAAGCCAAAGACAAGATCGGCAAGTCATTAGGTTTAACAGTATTTTTTTTTTTTATATATATATATATATATAATAATGCACAACCAACTAACTAGTTAAAGCCTGTACAACCAAGCCAAAGTGGATTAATAAATGCTTATAGAAAAGTGTTCCATACGATATCATTATTAATATTTGCTTCCCAAAAACAAATATCCAACATATCATCAAAGATGAGTCAACTTGTGTGTAAACCTTAAAAAAATATTATTTGGTTGAATTTGTTGTTGAAAATATTGGGTTTCCTGAAACATATATATGCAACAGGAATGGTAAATTTAAATTTTTTTTAGAGTTTCAATGATCTCGTTAGATAGACTTAGAATTGTTTAGGGTTTATGTAAAGATTAACTGAAGATCAGATGTTCTTATCAGCTTTAAATATATGCTTCAAGGCTAGATTTTTGCAAACCATAAGTCGTCCAAATGTTCAACCTCTAATGGTAATGTACATGAACCACCAGTGAAAAATCTCCTAAACCCTTTTATAAGAGATGAATTGTTATATCTTAGAGTGTTAGCGTTTTTTTTTTTATATGTTTTAAGTGTTTTTGTACTATGCTTTTCTCACCTTATTTTTTCTTAAGAAATAAGAGGCAATGTATTCTATTTATAGGGAAACATAAAAAATCTTATAAACAAAAATATCAATCTGCCCCTGAAATAATATTATATATTATTTTAGCATAATTTTAGAAATTTATTCAATCAAGTCCTCATTTGATTTCTTTTATAGGTCTAGAATAGTAATACCATGTATTAATTACATTCCAGTCCTTAATTTCTAAAATTTATTTATAATTAAGTCACACTTGATTAATCATCCCATTTTAATTAATGATCAATGATTCTTATATGTGTGGCCCATTAGATTCCTTAATAAGTTGGCTCAAATATAAATCATAATTTTAAATAAAATAAGATTAAATAATTTAATGTATTATTAATTCAATAATTAATTGATTTATATTTGAAGATCAAGTACAATGTTTAGCAACCTGTCATGATCCCTCAAATATTAAAAAATATCATAAATGGTTTGACTTAACCTTTTAGTGACTAGTTTTTCAGTTTAGTTATTATCTCTTCATAAAGAATGCTCTGATTAAGACATTATACTATGGAGTATGTCTGCTTTGTCAAATCATGTTAGTTCTTAACATTATAGTAATTGATAGTTTGAATAAGATTTTGAAACTCATTTCAAAACTTATTTCACCTTAGCCAAAGATTTTACAATCAATACTATTTGAGAACATATATAACTTTTTTTTTTAATACAACTAAGATGATGAATCCTCTTGATTACTTAAATATCTTCATATAATTTATGGTATACATAATATTTGCTTCTTTGTTACCATTGATTAGGACAACGTGTACCAAGATCAAAACATAACATTCCTTATATAAGATAACTTAGTGATCTCAAATCTAGGGATCACTTACACAACCGTCATGTGAGTATTTTCCATAGACAAGAGATCTTTCCATATGAAATTTTCTTACGGGTCAGTTCAGTGTACATGTCATCTGACAAGCAATTGTATATTAGTTTTCGGTATCCCTCATACCTCAATTTATAAGAACAATTGTTTCTTTTCATAAAAGAAGGAACATAATATGCACTTGTCTCTACAACTCTAATTAATGTCTAATCTTAATAAAACATTGACCAGGGTCATTTAAGAATAATGTTTCGATGCAATATAAATCTCATAATTATAACTTTTTAATTTTATTTGCAAAGTATTTTTGTCTCATGAACTTTATCCTTACTCTAAATTCATTAATTAAATAATAGATTCATTAATAAAAAATAAATGCATATTAAATATTAATTTTTTTTTTATTAATGATAAATATATTTTAAATAAATAAAATTAGTGTTATGTATAACCAACTAATTGGCTAGATGATATATTCATTAACAAAAAAAAAAAAAAGACACTTCCTAGTTAAGCACATCATCTAGAGAGATTTTAGATATTAATAGACATATTTTAAAGAAAAAAAAAGTTTCTACGTTTTGGTAGAAAAACAAATGCATCTTGAAAAAGAAATACCTAGAGACAATTGAGCTACTCCAAGCCAAAAAAAAATCTTATACGAACATGTTTCGTAACAACCACTATAAACAATATTTAAACTATTTTCTATTCATACCTTTTAGATTTAGATTAACTTGAAGTAAAAATTAATACTAAATTAGAGTTTAAATTTGCACTTTTCACCACTGTTATTAAACCCGGCCTGACCCGGCGGGTCGACCCGGGACCTGGTTGACCTGTTGGTTGGACCGGTTCGAGTTTAATAAAAGACCGGCTGTGGCAACAGCCCGATTAAACCCAGGCGATCTGGCAGGTCGACTCGGGAGACCTGAGCGAACCCGAACGAGACCCGATTTTTTTTTTCAAATATGGGATTTGAAACCCATTAGTATATATACTCTATGTTAAAAAAAAAAATCATGTTTTTTCAATGTGGGATAACAAAATTTTTGGTTTAAATACTTTAACTTAAAAGGATAACATAATATCTTTTCAATGTGGAATTTGAAGCCCTTTCATATATATACACTATGTTCTCATGAAAAAAGTTATGTTTTTTCAATGTGGGATTTGAAACCTATTAGTATACATACTCTATGTTTCCAAGGAAAAAGTTATGTTTTTTCAATATGGGATAAAAAATTTTTTAGTTTAAATACTTTAACTTAAAAAATTAACATAATATCTATGTGGGATAAAAAACTTTTTAAAATATTATTTTAAACTTCATAATATATATAATTTATATTTACATGGATTTTTTCATATGAAATATTAAAACTTTAATTTTTTTTAATTTTCTCGGGTTAATCCGGGTTAACCCGAGTTGACCCGAGTTGACCCATGAAACCCGGGACCCGGCCCCTTGGCCGGGTCAACCCCCGGGCCGGGTTTAATAACTATGCTTTTTGCATTTAGGTAGATTGTAATAAAGCTTAACATGGTTGAGTAAACTTGAGGCAACGTATATATAGGGCTTAGAGTTAAAGGGTAATGCTCTAATCACTGTTATTAAACCTGGCCCGGCCCAGCAGGTCGACCCGGGATCTGATCAACCCGGTGGTTGGACCGGTCGGAGTTTAATAAAAAATCAGCTGTGGCAATAGCCCGGCCAAACCCAGGCGAACCCGGACAAGACTCGGTTTTTTTTCAAATGTGGGATTTGAAACCCATTAGTATATACTCTATGTTCCAAAAAAAAAACATGTTTTTTCAATGTGGGATAAAAAACCTTTTGGTTTAAATACTTCAACTTAAAAGGATAACATAGTATCTTTTCAATGTACGATTTGAAGTCATTTTATATATATACACTATGTTCCCATGAAAAAAGTTATGTTTTTTCAATGTGGGATTTGAAACCTATTAATATACATACTCTATGTTTCCAAGGAAAAAGGAAAAAGTTATGTTTTTCAATGTGGGATAAAAAACTTTTTTAGTTTAAATACTTTAACTTAAAAGCTTAACATAATATCTTCTTAATGTGGGATAAAAAACTTTTTAAAATATTATTTTAAACTTCATAATATGTATAATCTATATTTACATGAATTTTTTCATATGAAATATTAAAACTTTAATTTTTTTAATTTTCCAGGGTTAATCCAGGTTGACTCGAGTTGATCGAGGTTGACTTATGAAACCCGGGACCCGGCCCCTTGGCCGGGTCAACCCCCGAGCCAGGTTTAATAACTATGGCTCTAACTTCACTAAGACTTGGAATCCGTTGTCCACATAGGTTGTTTTGCCACCATCTAAGCACACTCTTAGGATGATTTATAAGGTGTTTGTGAATGTAGTTTTGATTATTTTTTAAATATTTTTTATTTAAAAATATATTAAAATAATGATTTTTTATTTTTTAAAAATTATTTTTAATATTAGCACATCAAAATAATTTGAAAACATAAAAAAAATATTAATTTACAATAAAAAAATTTAAAATTTTTAAAATACTTTTAAATCACAAAATCAATACAGTTCTAGACTAGATAAATAGTACAGAAGGGTGGGGTTACCCTGTTGGAAATCAAACAAAGGAAGGGGATTCCTTCACTGCTCAGTTCTTTCCTATCATTATTTCCAAGTTGGAGCAATTACTGTAACAGAACTAAACAAAAACATCACCGAGTTTCAATTGCAATCTTAATATTATTGAGACAACAATGGCAACAAGTGTTTATATTTTATGATTTGGAGTTTTTTCAGCAGGTAAAGAACACTTGAAATGCATATAAAAAAGACCCGGCTAAAATTACTTTCACAAATGCTAAGGCATAGACAATATATCAGCGAAAGCCTCCTTAATTTACCTTTGTACTTTCTTGTTTCTTAACGTGCTCAAACCAGTAATTAAAAAGGGCAGTTTAACCGATCAACAGACAAGTGTTCTAGAAATTATAATGTTCACTGATACCCGTGGAAGAAGAAAAGAGAAAATAGATTTCTTTGGTACTTCAAGAATCTTAATCCACTTCGCTAAATGCTAATTTGCAAACAAACTCCTGGCTCATGTAAAGCACACCTCGTAAAGCACTTCCGAGGAGAGAGACTGTGTTTTAAGCTAAACAAAGAACATTTTAGTACTAGACAGAATGAAGAAAAAGAACTTAACGCTGCACTGAAGGATAAAACGATATCAAATTGAACCGCTCATGACACAAAAGACAGAATACAGCAGTAACGACTCAAGCTCCACCATTCTGTTGGAATGGCAGCATAACATGGTGAAAAGAAAAAACGACTTATCCAATACTGGGGGACTTGTCAACTATGTGATAATGTACTTCTGAAGACATGGCTTTATGTAGAGCTTAATGGCAAGATAACATTCCACAATCGTATCAAGCACCTGAATGTTTATGACTTTGGTTGTTTGAGCAAAGGAAAACAAAAGATCAGAGACGGGAAGAGCTTGTTTGGAACTGCGCCCTTTTTCTGCTATGCTAAATCATTCTGCTATAAAGTGAGGTTCAAGCTTGCTCGCTTGACAAAATAACCAAGAGTGTTGAGAAAATGTTATGGAGGTGTGCATCAAATGCACTTCCCCATGAACCTGAACCCATCAGTAAGGGAAATGGTGCATGCCATGAATACAACAGCATGTATGCAGACACAGAGGGAACAAAGTATAAGGTTCCCAGACCTCAAACAGCAATGCAACCTAGGAAAACAAGGCCGATGTTGCAAGATGGTCACCTAGAAACCAAAGCCAGCAAGTCATTCAGGCTGAAAACAAACCTATTGTAGCTAGCTTCCTTGAAAACAGGACCTATTGTACAGAATTATATCTCCGAGTGCTTAAACACCAAGGGGACAGGAATCTAAGTCTGATTGATGAACTATGGCCACGTGATCATAGAAAAGAGAAGGTAAAAAAAAATGTAAAGATACAGTGATTCCAGTGCGCAATGATATTGGCTTACTGGGTCTGTAAAGATGTCTCATGATACAACAAATTTCTTTTAGTTCATGGACATCCATGGAAACTCAAACATTTGTCATATCAAAATACAACGCTATACCAGAAAGCAATACTAGAAGAAAACAAGCATCAACTTTTCCAAGAACCATCTAAAACTGTAAATTAAGAGTTTCCTGATACAATGCGTACCCACTCTCATGTGATCTGTCTTCATGTCATTTGAGAACCATCTTCAAATTTCTATGGTCATTCTCCATCATCACCACCAGCATAGAATTTCACTGATTATATATCCCTTACTATCACTATCACAGTCTAGATTGATATCCCTCAAACGTCACACAGGTTACAGAAGCTCCTTGAAAGCTGTGAATAAGCACCATTGTGGTCCCAGAAAAAAAACCTTTTCTTCCTGTTGACTTCTCTTGTTGGTCAAACATCTGCAGGCAAATAGTCTGAGATTATTATTTCTGAAAGAACAAAAATTAGAAAGCAAAAGGAGAGAATGAAAAAAAGCAGCCGCATTAGACATGCATGCTGACAGAATAGCAAGGCAAACTGTGAAAAAGAAGGATGAGGTCAGTTAGGCTTATTAATTCTCTGATAATGGTGACAAGGAATTGGTATAAAAGATGATACTGCAAGAGACAAACCAGTATCCATATTGGCTAAGATGGCTCACTTGTACTGCCTTAACACACATTTGGAGTAAAACAAGAAATAAAATTCCCACCAATCAGTATTAATCGAATCAGAATCAAAACCAAGCACAATAACCAGTTGATATCAGAACTTGTTAAAATTTTAGGTAGAAACTAGTTTCAGGATGGTATCACTTCATAATGCATAACTTTGTAGCCATATGAATGGTAAGAATGAGCTATGCTATCACCTTAAACAATAAATATATCACAGAGACAATAAAAACCAAAAAGTTGTGGAAAGAGATTGAAATAATAGTTAAAAACTAAAACAAATGTATTGCTTGATCAACATGCAGTTTATCCTTACGTTCAATCTTTAAACTAAATCATTTCCCACTACATTCCTCACAGTCGAAACTGCTCTAAGAGCATGGGGAAAGACCTAAAAACAAACTAAATAAGCAGTTGGCGCAACATGCATGTAGATGTAGAACGAGCTTTCAAACGTATCAGTATACATTCACTGAACAGAAAATTAAACATTTGCCACTGAAAGCCTGTTTATTTGTGCACTTAAGCCAAATCTAACCCGCATTTCACAACCAAATTACTGCTAACACCAGCAGAATTGCTAAATAAATGAACATAAACAAGTTCATTGAGCACTTCGGTCCAAGTAACTCAAACTGTACTTTATTTACTCCCCAAAGGCACAAACCACTCTATGAAAACTAGAAAAAGAAATGAAGCACAACGGCATTTCACAGATAAGGTTCTTTTTAAGAAGTTTATTTAACATGTGCAGAGATTTCTTACTGGATCGATATCGCGAAATGGGAATCTCCCGGAGTTCATGCTTGCTACACAAATATTTACCAAGCCAGGCCATCACAGCAAACCCAGTACCATTAACGACCCACCATGTTATCGAGGAAGGCCAGCCTCCATATATGATGCATATAAACAAATGGATGATAAAGAGGGTGGCTGAAAAATCTAAGCACTTCTTTGACCTCTCAATCAAATACAGCATATACCCAGCTCTACATAAAAACAAAAATATACACACAAAAAAAGAGGCAAAACAACAACAATTAAGAGGCAAAACAAAACCCAATTAAGAAAAAAAAAACTAAGTATAACATAAATTGAATTACCCAGCAAAGGAGGAAGGGAGAAGGGAGGCAATGACACAGCGACCGGTGACAGTAGAGGTAGTGATAGTGGCGAAATCAAAGAAATAAACGAGAGTCAAGCGAGAGACGCGAGTGCCAACAAGAAAAGATAAAAAGAAACCAAGAGTGAGGTAGTAAAGGCACTGAAGGCATACGATTTGGGCTGCTATTAGCCATGGATCCCATACCTCTGCACCATAGAACATGACGACTCTTTTTCTAACCAAAAATCAAACAACCCTATTTATATATAATTAATTCTATTTTCCAGATTTATAACATTAAAGAAACGGTTGGTTGATTTGGCGAGTAGAAATATCAGATCCGATTGAGCAATTGAAATTCTGTTTAAGAGATTTGAAACCCTAAATTTTTTATTTTTTTTTAAATAGACGAGGAGGGAAAAGAAGGGCCGTTCAAGATAAAATTCAAGAAGAAACAATCCTTCTGCTTCTTCAATTTTTGTTCGATTTTAAGAAAAAGACTTAGAGGCTCTCTCTCTCTCTTCCTGTTACTGTTTTTCACTTTTTATTTTATTATCTGTACAGTGTAAAAGAGAGGGGGAGAAAAAACGAGGGAGTGCTAGTTTGTTTTTTATTTTCTTGTTTAATTCGTTATTTAAAATGTGTTTTAAAATATATTTTACTGGTAAAATTATTAAATTGCTACTTTTAGATTTTATATATTAAAATAATTTTTTTTATTTTTTTAAATTTATTTTTAATATAATATTAAAACAATTTAAAAATAATAAAAAATTAAACTTTTATAAAAAAAAAAAAAAAAAAAAAAATTCAACCACTAACAAAACGAACCCAACTAAACTAACTAGCTTCAACCGGCAACGAGCCAGTTGCACCCTCTGGCAGTCTGGCTGCTGTCTTTTCTGGGTCTGGGTAATAGGTGAGAGGAGAATTTAAAGGTTTCTTAAAATAAAAAATAAAAATAAAAATAAAAACCACTGTGATTCAATGCATGAGATTCCTAAAAAAAAATAAAAATGTGAAACACATTAATCTATTAAATATTCAACGTCAAGTTAAGAACATTTAGTATGCCTGTTGGCACTGGCAACCCAGGTTGACAGCCCCATAATAAGGTTACGAGTTGATTTAGAACATGAAAACCATTCATTAATTTGTTTTATTTTCTACCAAGATCTATTGTAAAATATCATATTTAAATAATAGAACATGTATTCAAAATCACAATATGATGATCCTGCAGATCACAGGATTGAATTCAACTTTAACAAGTAAAAGCAATTGGACACAGTAAACAGAGATCACGAACAAGAATTTCCTCAATGTTATGCCTCGGGATCACATTCATACACCAACTTGGTTTACAGGAAAAATATATATATATCGTAGGGGAAGGACGTAAAAACAAAGAAACAGCTCAACAAACAAAACTATCATGGCAACATTTCAGGCACTACTTCATTCCGAACTAGCCCTTCTCCTTCTAGTTCTACCACTTCTCTTTGCATTCACTGTGACCTTCTCTTCAGCTTCAGTTCCCTCTGACTTCTCTTCATTTACAACAGTGCTCGATGAATTTGTTGTTTTACTCCTTGATCGCAAGTTTTCAGCTTTGGTTTTCTGTCTCTCCTGTTCATTTACAGCAGTGTTTGAAGAATTTATTTTACTCCTTAATCGCAATATTTCACCCTTAGCAGATGCCAATTCTTCTTCAAGTTTCTTTCCCTTTTTGTCCAAACCCTCCCTTTCCTTCCCTAGCCTCACCACAATGTTATGAGCATCTTCCATATTCTCTTGGGCCTCTTTGGCTGCATTCTTCTGCTCAGTTAGGGATTTGTAAAGCACCTGCTTCTCGTCTTCAAGGCTAGAAATCCGAGAATTAGCCGTCTCCAGCTCTCCAGAAAGTATCAAAGCATTTCGGTTCATCTCATCAAGGGATTTAGTGGCATCTTCTAGATCTGTTTCAAGTGATTTTCTTGACTCCTTGTCCTTCAACATTTGCTTCTCCAAGTTCTGCAATTCTTTATTCAAAGAAGAAACTATATTCTTCTCTGCTTTTAATTCATTGGCTGCGACTTCTGCTTTCTTGTACGCATCTACCAACTCCTTTTGTAAGCTATCACGATTTTCAGTCACCATTTCCAGATCTTGTGACATAACTTGCAGCTCCTCTTTAGTTTTCCTCAATTGTTCCTTCATTGCTGTAAGCTCACTGGCTAACAACTCGCCACTTTGTTTTGCCTTCTCAACACTCTTCTGCAGGGTTTCTG
Organism: Populus simonii; assembly: GCA_007827005.2. NCBI lineage: Eukaryota > Viridiplantae > Streptophyta > Magnoliopsida > Malpighiales > Salicaceae > Populus > Populus simonii. The sequence goes on from CM017464.2 coordinate 17,570,222, forward strand.
TAACTTCAGCAAACTCAGCCAGAATCCTTGAGACCTCAGCCTGAAGCTCAGTGCACTGGTTTTGTGAATGCTCGAGCTGTTCTGACAGATCAGAGGCCTCCTCTCTCAACTTCTCAAGGGCTTCCTGGGTGATATGGAGCTCATCTGTTAGATTCTTGGCATTGCTCACTTCATCGTCAAGCATTCTTCTCAAATCATTCCTTTCCCGAGTCAAGTCCTCAATCCTTGCTTGGTTGCCACTTGCTTCATTCAAAGCAACCTCAAGCTTTTCCTTCAGCACGTGAAGCTCATATTCTCTCTCTCTCAATAGTGTAGCATCCAGGGCAGCCTTCTTTTCAGAGGACGATTTCAGATCATTGTACTCCTCCTGAATAGTATTAAACTGCCTACTAGATTCATCTCTCTCAACAATTAAAGTACTGATCTTTGAATTTAATTCATCCACCACAGAATTCCTCATTTCTAGTTCCTTTTTGTTTTTCAGTAGTTCATCTTTCAATCCTTTGATCTCTGAGCATGCTTTCGCTAGTTCACCATTTGTTTGCTCATGCGTGTAGTTCAAGTTCTTTAGCTCCAATTCCTTCTCAGCAAGTGAAGAGCTGAGATTTTGAGCATTATATTCCTTGTCCTTGATCTCCGAACTAAGCAAGCTGATCTTATCTTGTAAGGCTTCAATCATGCTTAGTTTTTCCTTCAACAGTTGTTCAAGAGCTTTTTTATCTTCCCCAGCTTTTGAGAGGTTGGTTTCTAGACCCTCTGCTTGAACTCTAACCTCCTCAATTATTCTTTTCTCATTTTTTAGCTCCTGTCCTAACCCTGCGATTATACTGTTTGCCGAGTTTAGCTGGCTCAATAAAAATTGTTGTTCTTCCTTTGCCTTCTTCCGTTGCTTCATCTGTTCTTCCTGTTCATTTAATAGCTTTGATTCAAAGTTTTTCTCCAAGGATTCAATGGTAGCTTCTTTTTCTTTCAGTTTAGATATCATCTGTGCCCAACCAGTGCATGTGTTAATTAAAACATATAACCATAAAAATGCATCACAACAACAAATTAAAGAAATAGTTAGACTTTGTAACCTCCTAACCTAAGGAGAAAATACAGGGCATTTTTCCCCTTTGAAAGTCCAAATGAATCCTAGTAAAATCAGGGTGTAAAAAGAACTTGAAAGAAAAGGTTAACAGTGACTTACAGATTCTACTGTTTTATCAGTAGCTTTCTTTTCCTTCTGAGCCAATGCATAGAGCGCACCAAGCACACCAGTACCAAATATGCCGAGGCCATTCAGGAGAGACAAAAAGGGATTTGGCGGTGTATATCTTTGAATTGCTAGCTGTTCACAAAGACAGCTCAATTTAAAAAATTTCCAATCTCACTATTGCAATCTTTAAAATAAATGGTAAGGATTTATTCAAATATGAAGCACAGATCAAAACCTCTTCTTTTTGGTCCTCCCCTGGTGCCATGAGTGTAGCTTCTTCTGAAGTAAGACAAATAAATGCTTAATCAATAAAAAGACAGGCATGCTTCATAAGACAGCAAAAACAATAGTGGTAATGATGAAAAACTACTCCTCCTCCAAGAAAAACAGAAAATCATTCAGGACACTCAAGACCTATATCAGAGACAATACGTGGCATGTACTTCCTTCTTCATGCCTTTCTGTGACTAAGCTTAAACCTCCACCTCTTTTCACTTAATCCCACAAGACTTCCTAGATCATTCAGCATTCATGTGCGTTCGACATTGATGGAGAAGGAAGCAAGACATCTCACGCTGATGTTTAATTATTAAAGATTTTTACTTGGTAAGGAGTTCTTTTATCTGTTAAAGTAGTCTTTTTAGAGTTTATTATATTTCTATCGTGTTGTGGATTTTGGTTTTCCTACTTAGGATCCCTGTAGGGAATGGGGCTTTTGATAAGGAAATCCATTATTGCATTTTAAGACAACAATTGCTAAATGACTGAGCATTTAGTAAACCATGGCCTTCAATCTAATGGGAGGGAGTGGGATGTAAAGTTGGCTCTTCTGTCATTCATATAAGCCAAAAAAAATTGATATCACTGTGTCTACTCATTTCTTTCCTTCATTAGAAGAGGATATATGAGAGGGAAGATACATAAATCACACAATCTTCCAATCTCTAAATTTTACAAGGACAAAGTGCGGTCATTTGGAATCTCTTTTTCCCAGTCCCATGAATAACAAGGAAACACAAGATATCATTGTACTTCTTCAAATTCTAGACTTCGGAGAGGTCCAATACTTTTTTTCTTGCGGGCCTTTTCAATCTCAAATACCTTGACATTCATTTTCCATGTAAGATTAAGGCATTCACTTGGACAGTGGTGCTTGATAAGATCAACACTGACTTTTGAAAATGAGGAGGCTTCACAAGGCTTGCTATATGTCTTAATTGGGGAAAAGAAAGTTATTTTGTTTTTCTCATCTTTTCTTGGGATATGAAGACACTTTTTGCCTTTGAGAGCAGTGGTGGTCCTTGAGTAGAATTGAAGATTTGTTGTTGATGTACTTAGTGGGTTTTGGGAAGGAAAAGGAAGGGAGGATTTACGGAAATCTTTCATGTTTTGTTGTAATCTTAAGTTATTAGATTTTAGACAGAGCAGAACACAAGAATCTGTGAATCACCTCTCCAAACAGCTGTTATAGGTGAGATAGCAATGCCTTCATGGTGTAAAGTTTTGAAACTTTTTGAGATATTTCCTTAGCTACAATTCAGTAAAACCAGAGTGCCCTTTTTATCTTCATTTTGGTTTTTTGTTAATTCCTAACTTATGTATCTTCTTTTGGAGGGTATCCAATCCTTTTTGTGTACTTCCTTTTCATTTTTAATAATATACACTATTATTATTAAAAGAATAACTTTGAGCATTGACAAAAAATTCTTGCCTATCTCATTCGTTTCCTTCACGGTTTCCCCATTTTCTGTTCCTCTAGTTTCTCTCCAGTTTCTTCTCTCCTCTCCTCCCAAATTTCTTCTTTCTGTCCTACATATAGGAAATTCTCATCAAAATAGAAGCTTATTCACACAACATCCACAACACAAATTGAATAAATAAAAAAGTAAGAAAGAATGCATGATTTGAGAATATCTTTGGTCTCTAGATGTTATATAAACAAATTCAAAAATAAGGTAAAAGCCAACAAAACTATCGACCAAGTAATTTTCCTAGAACTGAAACACAAACGTGCAAGGTAGTAAGAGGTTTGATGTCTCACAAAGAAGTTTTATATTCAGTAATATCTGCAGAGAAATAGAAGGTTTCAAAGGATGAATTTTGACAAAGAAATTTCAAATGCATGGGTGTGGGATGAGAAATCAGGTTTCTGGATTAAAGGTTAAAAAGGCACCAAAGGTGAACATGTTTCTTCAACAAAGAGACACATTTTTATTTTCACTGAAAACCTTTAAACATGCTTTAGGCTTTCTCTATGAACCAGTGGCTAAACAAAGGGAAAGCAGGTTCATAACAATCATACTACGAATGGACTTCTCTTTCTCTTGATATTGGAAGCTCTCAAATTAAGTAAAAATATGGAATGTAAACAAAGACTGTCGTTGAGTTTACAATAATCATTTATATATATATATACACACACACAATTTTCCATCTCCATAATTGTGGTTTTGATAATGATAATTCTATACAAGTATGAGACTTGATCATACTGATGGTTCACAAAACAGACAGAAGGCAGGAGACAACCACAGAGCAGGAATGAATGCAGTCTTTTCATCTGAGGGACATGGACTGGGAATAGTGATTGTGGAGACTGATTGCTCAAACTGATAAATGCAGTTTCACAGGGGAAATCAGATCAAGCTTCTGTTTGGCAGCAGAGATCTAGAGGATTTACTACAGATGTATACCTCCTTCAGAGAACACAGTCTTCTCGTATGCCTAGAATATGTGATCAGGAAGCACATCACTTAATCTGTGTTGCTACTGTACTTGACATTCCCGCATCGAAGTCATTCAAATGCACTAAAAAAAGACTTCGGAAAAGCACATACAAACCCATAACCAAACAGCCTCTTAGCTAAGCTTCCTAAAAGTGAAAGAGCGCACACATATTTTTCTCCCAATTCCCTTCATTGGTCAAGGAGCTCACACACGTAGATGTTACTTCTATTTCTTAGTTGTCAGAGTTGATGTTTTGCCCCTGAAAGGGGGGGGGGGGGGGGGGGGGGGGGGTGGTGTTGTAATATCATAAACTTGTTTTATTCATCCTTGTGACTGCTTCCTAGGTTTCCTGATGACATAGCTAAACCAATTTACAGCATATATGCTCACAGCAGGCATTGACATACTCAAAAATGCATGCCCGCCGTCCGGTACCAAGAAGTAAGAACACCAAGCTGCATAGAGATGTAGCTAATGCCAAAATACAATTACTAGAATTTTTCAAATCCATAAATTTCTTTCTCTAAAATATAAACAATTTAAAGACAAGATGTGACCCCCATTTCACCAGATAAAATACAAGAACCAAGTAATAATCGAAAGCAAGAGCGCACTCGCATCAAACCACTTGTTATCCACTAATTGAAGACATGGGATGAAAAGAGAAAACCCATTTGACCATGTACAGCAATTAAATAAAATGAAGAAAAAAACTACATATTTCTAATACCAAAAACCAAGAAATTAAACTCACTTGTAACAAGACCTTCAAGAGCTCTGGCCCTGAGGTGCAAGAAAGGAAGAACTGAAATACCCAAAAAAAGAACAGCTCTCTTCTTTCTGAAAACAATGTCCGTTGGATCCTCTTGACCCATACAAGCAGAAACCACTCTCCTCCTCCCGGTCATTTCATTATTATTGCTGTTGTTCTTCACATGAAAGGAAACAGGTTGGGAAGAAGAAGAAGAAGAAGAAGTAGTGGAGGAAGGAAAGTGAGAGTGTAAAAAATAAGAGCTTCCCATTGAGAAGCTCATGGTCATGGCTTTGTGTTTGGTTTCTTGATTAAGAATTTGTGATAGAAAGGATCAGTGCAGTGGTTCAGTGGCTCTCTTCTCTTGCCTCTCTACAGTGGAAGCTTTTGTCTTTCTTCCCGTATTGTGTGAATGTGTGTTATTTTCACTTACGGTATGCAAATGACGCTAATGCCCTTCCAAGTTGAAAACATTGCCAAATGTGTATGGTATCAGCTGCCGCTGCTAGTTATGGATGGCAGCATCCGCTCAACCAACCCCATTGAGCCTTTACCCGATGACTAGAGGAAATAATGTTCTAATTAGTGGCAAAATTGTAATTTTATTCTACACTATTTTACACGTTTATATATATATCAAAGGAAACAAAATTTATATTGAAAAAAAAAAAAAGAGATGTGTGATATTACAAGGAAAAATCAAAATTAATATAAAAAAACTTCCTACAATAACAATTCAATTCAAATTTATTAATCTAACTCTTTCATTGTAAACAAGTTGACCAATTAACCTTCTAAACTCAAAAAAATCATAATTATAAAAATTATTACATTTATGATTACATCATTTTAGTCAAATAAATTTTTTTAAATAAAAGTAATTTCAAATGTTTATTTTTTAAACTAAAAAAATTAAAGAATTACTTAGAAAAAGAATGCTTTTTATCTTTTAAAATGCATATCAATATTATGTGAAGTTAATAATCAAATCTAATAATTAGTATCTCTGAAAAGATATTGCATTATAAAAACATATTATGAGTTAATATTATTAAAAAAAATACATTAACTTTTTAAACAAGAAATAAAAAATAACAAATTATAAAAATTCCGATAAGATATTAATTGTGAACATTGAACTTCATGTCTTACTTATAAAACATGTTGAATCAAGAAATATAAATTGATATTGTTCTTATTTTATGTATTATTAGCCCCTTTTCATTGACATAGTATAACAAAATAAATAAAAACAATAATAATAATGACAACAATAAATATAAAAAATGAATTTTCCCAAATTTCCCAAAATAGATAGATAAGATAAATAATTTAAAATTTATATAATATTACAAATCATGTTATTTTGTCTATTCATGCCAAATACGTTAATTTGGTTTCTATTGTATAATGTTCTCCTAATAAAAAAAACATTTACTTTGGAAAAAAAAACATGAGGCTATGATCTGTATAATGGTAGAAATCAATGCAAGTGGTCATACATGACCATTCAAAACCTCACGCTTTAGTTTGTATAATTCATTAACAACTAACAATTGATAATTAATAATTAATAATTAACATTAACAATTTATAAGTAAAAAATAACAAAAAAAAAAACTAAATGAGGATGGGATATTACTATCCAACCATTATTCACCCAAGCTCATCTAATTGTTCATTATTCTACAACGTGGTTGGGTTGTAACTTCATATTTAATGTCTTTTTTATGTTGTCATGTTACTTAAGGTTTTTTTTTTTTTTTTTTACATTTTTCCCTTATTGTTTCTTTAATTTTTTACACAGCTTGGGTTTTCATAAGGGGTTATTTGGAAAATTTAGTTAGTACTTATATAATATTGCAATATTCAATGCCACAAAGTCAATAACTCATCATGTCTCTTAATATTTTGTTGGCAAGTGAGAAAAAAGAAAACAAGAAAAAAAAAGTTAAAGAAAGAGAAAGGTGAGATGTTGAAAAAAAATAATAAAAAAAAGCAAGTGGAGCATTTTTTTTTTTTTAATCTTCTACTTATACTTACCAAGCTCCTTAGTTACAACATCAGTTGTTGTAGTGAACGTGGTTATAGTTGCAATAGTGAAGGTGGAGATTAGAGAAGTCGTGTTTTAGTTATAGCAATACAATGGTAATGGTGTTAGTGTTATCGTATCAGATAATTATGGTGGTGATTGTTAGGTTTATGTTACTATTTTTTTTATTAATCGTGGATGTGCGGACCAACTTACACGCATCTCGACTAATCCCTCGAGATCTTGAAGTTAACAACCATGTAAACTTTTAGTGGCTTTAAGGTTTGTGGCACTCGAACTGGTGATCTCTAGAAAGTAAACTCAGGACCTGACTAGTAGAGTTATACCTTTTAGGGTGTTACTATTATTGTTATTAGTGGTGGTATTGATGAGGTTATTATCTTTTAATCTTTTAAAGGCTTTTCGATTATAAATCTCACTTTCTATATACCTTTATTTCTTTTGAACTGCTTCTCATTCTTTTTTCATTATCCTACGACATTTCCTAAAACCATATATATCACCTAAAGAAACTGACTTTTCCCTTTAAAACCCTAATTCCCTTTTGATCTATCTTTCAAAACCTTAATTTCCTTAAAATTTCTTATAAACCCTAAAATTATGGTTTCATATTTAACATAACCCCTAAGAAAAATTATAATTTCACTCATAAATAAACCAAAACACTTTGTTGGAAAAAGAGAAAGATGAAAAAATAAAGGCAAAAAAAAAAAATGGGTGAAAAAGAAGAGAGGTAAGAGGACATTGAAAAAACAAGACGTGAGAGAATGTATTGAAAAAACAGGAGGTTGGAGAAGCATTTTTTTTCTCGATCGTGTACTTTTACCCACCAATCTTTTTAATTGTGCTTACATATGTAGGAGAGGTGATTGTAGTTATGATTGAAACAAAGAAGGTGGTGGTTAAAGCAATCATAGTTTTAATTATGTTAATGGTAGTGATTGTTGTGGTGTTGTTGTTATTGTAGCTAGTGGTTATGGTGGTTGTTGTTCGATTTGTATTAGTGTTAAAGTTGGCTTAAGTTAAAAGTCACATGGACAATGGTCCAAGACCCCTACTAAATAAAAGGCCCTAAGAATAAGAAGTATTAATAAATTATACTTTATGAAATGAAAATTACCACCGCTTAACAAAAAACCCCAAAGTACAAAATGAAGATTATTCAAGGCCTCACTTGTCAGACATACATAAAAAATAAAAAAATATTTTTTAAATACTTTAAAATATCTCATTTATAGTTTCACTCAATGTCCCCAACTCAGCCAGGTTGGGCCAACTAACAGCCCAACAGACCTCTCTTCTGTTTTTTTATTGTTGGCTGGACCCGGCTTAACCATCTAGTTTGGGTTGAAATGGGTCCAACACATAGCCCACATGGTTGTTGGCCCGACCCAACGACCATGTTAATTATTTTAGTTTTGCATACACAATGAATTATGCATGCAGCAACCACGGAGGGAAGGGTTAGGGGAAAAAAAAAGAGAGAGAGCAAGAGACTACCTAGTATGGAAGGAGTGGTCGGTCGATTCTGCTGTTGACTGGTAGTGGAGCTCTTGGTAGAGATGTTGATGACTGGTGCTGGTTGCTAGGAAAAAAGGTGACCAGTGATTATTGTATGACAAAGAGAGAGAAAGGAGAAGCTCACGATGGTTACTCTTGTTGCCGGTGAGAAGATGAGTTGGTGAAGAAGGTTGGGTCGTTGTTGGTCACAATGGTGCTGAGGTGGTTATGGCTGAAGAAGCTGAAGTTGTGGCGGCAAAAAAGAAAAGTAATAATGGCAAAAAAACTAGGGAAAAGACTGATTTTTTGCTAACTTTGAACTCTAATTTTTTCTTGACCAATGCATGGAATCCACCCCTATTTATAAAGGGTGGAAGAGAGATTTTTTTTTTTTATTGGGGACAAATCTTAACCCTTGATTCAACTGGGTAGGATCCCAACCGTTGACTCAAGATGTAATCATGGACTGAAAAGTTGGTAGTTAAAGGCTGCTTGAGATGACCTCTTTGGGGCGGTGACACGACAGCTGTGGTGTCAATCAGCCGGAAAGAACTATATTGGTGTATGGTCAAATGTTAGGCCATCATGGTGGTTTATGTTTTGTCAAATTTGGTGAAGAGATGAAACATTAAATGCACCTAAAAAGTAGCCACCTGAGCAGCCTTTTTCGAGCAAAAAGAAGAAGATAATGAACAGTAACCAGACGACGTGTCGTCTGGATTTTTTTTGTATTGTTTTCAAAACAGTGTTGTTTTTCGCTTTAGGGTTTTAATTTAGGAATTTGGTCAATTTCAATTTGATCTTCTCGCTTTTGATTCCTTTTAATTGCACCTCTAATTGGCCCAGAACTTTTAATTTTATGCAATTCTGTCTTGTCAAACTTCAATATCAACCCAAATTTTAGCTTCTTTTTCATTTTTGATTCTTGGTTTTGGATTTATGCAAATTAACCTTGAATTGATAATTAAACTTTCAAATATCTTTAATTTCATCCCTGATTTAGATAATTTAGTCATTGCAGTTTGACGCCTCTTTCAAAAAGGTCTTTGGTTGTGAATTTCTTCAATTTAGCCCATAATTGACCCTAAACTATCATTTTTCTTGCATTTTTACTTCTGATTTGAACCAATTGACTTTATAAAAATTAAGTTTAGTCCTCTAAAATTTCAATCTTCTCAATTAAGCTCAACTTGGGCTTTCAAACTTAATTTTTCATTAATTGAGCCCCAAATAAAATTAATTTAACCCATTTAAAGTATAATTAAGTCCTTGCACTTAATTAAATCCTTTAATTTGACCCAAATTAACTCTTAAACATAATTAAACTTTAGTTTGGTCCATGATTAAGTCAAATTGACATATTAAAAATCTAATTATGTTTCTGGACTTATTTTTTATACAGATTTGTCCAATAATCATTTAATTTGACCTTAAATATGTATTGTCTCTCTAGTTTTAGATACAATGAGGTATGATTAAGCTTCTAATTCCATCCAAATTTCCAACTTGATTCTTTTATACATTTAAAATCTTCTTTGGTTTACTTTTGCCACATCACTAGTTTTCTTGCTATTATTATTTATTTTTATTTTTTAAAATAAATTTTATGGAAACATACAACATAAAATATTATAGGTTATAATTCAAGAAAACCATAAGCATTTTATTAAAAGTTAAGCTCTTTTCTACTATTAGTTTAGCATATTAAAGTTATGGATATTTTTCTTTTTAGAGAAAACAATCTTTGTTATAAGAATTCGTTATCATGGAGTTGGTTTGGTCTTAATTTTTGATGCTTGCATAAACAACAATAAGGCACTTGAGCATCTTAATATACGATGACAACATATTCTTGTGAATTGGTTCTTAAATGTGTTTTTCTCTTACAAATTTCATCCTTTTATTTTTGTTTACTACATGTGATTATACATATAACTTTGGTGTCACCCACCATTTTTTTTTTATGGTTTTGGCAACTACATATTTAGATTGATGCTTTTAGGTTGCCTTTATTATTATTATTATTATTATTATTATTATTATCATCTACAATTTATATTGGTACTCATATAATTACTGTTTCTATAATAGTCTATGCTTTAATAAAATTTATTTGTTCTCATCATCTATATTTTAGTTAATGATTGCCAGTATATGTCGTTCTAATATAGAAAAGGTAATTGTTCCATTCTTAATAATGGTCCTAAACAGTTGCAAAATGCTTATTTAAGTTGATCATATTTTTAAGTTCTGTCTAGAATATCAAACTCATGCACAATAAAAATACTTAGTTTCTATTTTTACTCAAAATGGTAGGTTGGTGCTTGTTTCAAGATCTTTTGCTATCAAAGGTAATTCTTTTTAATTCAAAGTGTATATATAATGTTATTATATGTTATCTACAATGACGTAGGTTAAAAATTTCAGTATTCTTTCATCCTTTCTTCAAGGCGTTCTTTGTTCACCACATCTTATCTTTTTTTATGTGAAAGTTCTAATATAATTATTGTAAATCATGAGCTATGTTCGCATGAGTTTGATAGTGCGATATATAATGTTTTTCAAAAGTGATTTTCAATTAAAAATATATTAAAATAATTTTTTTTCATATATTTTTTTATTTTTTACACCAACACATCAAAACAATAAAAAAACACCTAAAAACATCAATTTAATGCATTTTCAAAATAGTTTGAAAATCATTTAAAAAAAAACTATTCACTATAATAATGTTTTTCTTTAATCTATATATATTTTTTATAATTTTGGTTATATCTTTCAACATTAGATTTATTGAGGATTAGACTTCATAATTTTTTCAATTTACTTTTTATGATATTATCTCAGTCTCATGATCTAAACCACGAGTTTGACAGGTTGACTCAAGATTTTTCCTCTTTCTCTTCTTATTTTTTTTAATTTCATCCTTCAACATTAGATTGATTAAGAATTAGGATTTATGATTTATTTTGGTTTACTTTCTATGAGATAATTCTCGTCTCATAACTTGAGTCATGAGTTTTGCTATTTAACTCATGTTGACTTAAGTTGTTTTTTATGTCCTTTTTTAGTAAAATATTTTTTCAATTTAATCTTTCAATATTGAGTTTCAACACTAATTTGATTGAGAATTGAGTTTTAAAATTTATTTCAATTTGCTTTTTATTGGGTTATTCTAGTCTAATTATCCAAGTTGCAAGTTTGCCAGGTTAATTAGGGTTGACTCGGGTTATTTTTTTTATTTTTTTTCAATTTTATCAGTCAATATTGAGTTTATTGAAAATTAATCTTCATAATTTATTTTGATATACTTTTTATAGGGTTATTATAGTCTCATGACATGATATATAGATTGACAAGCTAACCCGGGTTAATCCAATATGTTTGTGTCTCAATATTTATAAAAAAAAATCTCATCTTGAATATTTATTTGAGTCAAACTATATTTTTACTGATCATCAGAGTTATTTTTAAATCCACCAAGTTTAAAAGATCACATCAAGTTAATTCCCATACAATTAAAAAAAAATTATTAGAAAAAATATTAGTTACGCCTAAATTTTTTTTTCTTACGGTTGAAAAAAAGAAGATCTAATCGGCTAAAAATCTAGTTTACTTTATCAATTTCCTTGATTTTATTATTTAAGATTTTTCTTTTCTTTTCTTGATGATTACTTGGGTTAAAGAGGCTATGACAGAAGAAGAAGAAGAAGAAGAAGTGGGCTAGTCTAGTTGTCGCTTTAAGGGATACGTACGAATTGAATCGAATGGATACACAATTTTAAGGCTTCCTATCGGAGCCCAAGGTCATGACATAGGTGATCCATACCGGCTTAGAGCCTAAGGCTAGACCAGGGCTGTTTCATGTTACTTGAGCCCAACTCTATCCTCAGCTGCTATTTATTATTCCATCTCTTTGCATCACAGCAATACCTGATCATTGAAATAATAATATTTTTATAAAGATTTCTTATAATGCATAAACCACTCGAAGAGCATGAAGCGATTCCATGTGATGCAAAATTATAATTTTATGGAGATCAGAATAATATCTACTTGAAGGGGAGAAAAAGAAGACGGCAAAAGATGATTAGTCCTAGGAACAGAGAGAGAACCTGATAGCATCATCTCAAAGAAGATTAGTATAAAATGCTTCATTTCTCAAAAGCCATTGGGCAGTCTCTGCGATTTACCGCCATGAGCCCACCACTCGTATAGGTGGTTTCTTAGCCCTTGACTTGGAGGGGATGTGTGGGGCTCAAAACTCCCTGCGACGAACAATTCCATCCGACCCCGCATGATGAAGAATGTCTTTTTTCACCAAGTTGGTGTCTCCTAAAGAGCATCAATTATGATGCAACCCGTGCAAGTTTCGACAAGTTCGAAATTAGGTGTACCAATGCAAGCCAAAAGGACACTTGCCATGCTGCTTTGGCCAAGATTTGGTCACCCTTAAGCTTAATGCCAATTCATGAAAGGATCGCTGAAGTTTTGTTTAATAAGATGGGGAATCTCATGAAAACAGGAGGTTGATGGATCACAAGGTTCTATAATACTTCTTTATGGGTTTGGATGGTCTTAATCTGTCGCAAAAAGCATGGTTAGCTTACATTAATGGCCTGGGAATATGTCCAATAGTTATACACTCAACTAGCTTATGAAAAAGATGCCAGATTTCTAAAGTAAAGAAAGAGACGCTACTTGAGTTGCATGCGTTCTTGCTGCGGAAAAACGCAGTTTCATTGTTCATCAACTCACAATCACAAGAGGGGACAGGAATAAAATCAACCACAGTTTCATCGTTCCAGTATCTAGAAAGAACAGACATTAAAATACAAGATAGAACGGTTTTCATTATGTAAAAGTTGCGAGCATTCACTGATGAATCACCAAGTTCAGAAGGCAGCTACATGCGTTATTAATAAAGGCAGGAAATTAAAGAAAATGAAAAGAAAGCCGATGGGTGAAGGCTCTTGGCCACTTCTAACACATCTAATAAAAATAAGCAAATATAACTTTCAATGAGAAGAAACTGTATGCTGTTCCTATCCAGGACTCACCAACACCATGATACCCGAAAGAAAATCATAAAACAGCATGATTCGCATTTGTGATCATCCATGGCTGCAAACAGAATAACATAAACAGCTCTTCATGAACAGATGATCCATTTGTTTATCATTGAGACATGAGACCCTGGGGGAAGTCATGTTATTCAGCTATAGGCATAACCATAAGGAAAACATCTTCATGGTAGCTTGACCCGGGAGAGCTTTTGGAGGATTTGTTGCAAGTTTTCTCTGTTTCCCGCTCAGCAAAAGTTTCCTCAGAGTGGCAATCAAAACTGCAAAATACTTTCTCACCTCTGCAAAAGATAGAAAGACACAACAACATCAGCGATAGCTACTAGCTTTCACCAAGTAAAGGATTCTAATTAGAGATGTCGGGGACATACCTGTACATATAAATGTCTTCTGCCTTCTCCAATTTTTTTTTGCAAGAGTAACAGTAGCTCAAAAACTCATCCGGTGGAAAAAGGGTTGGATGCTTTGGGTGCTTAGCTTCTTGAGGCAATTTGATCCCCGGATTTTCTGTTTTGTCAAAATTGGACAACTCACTTGAGTGACATTCCAAAATATAGTCACCAAAAACATGAGTTGTTTTAGGGTTTGGACCATGGGAAATTATACAGGTATAATCCTCAGATAGCTCAATCTCACGCGCAGACAGAGAACCTACATATCCTTGTCCAGAGCCAACGGTTATGGGAAGTGAATTCGGTTTGATCACCAAAGATTTGTTTGTTTGTGAACAATCACAGATTTCCAGCGGGAAACTTCTTGTGCTAGTAGTTCTATTCTCTGAATAGAATTTTTGGGAACTCAAGTTGGGTTTGGAAGTTGCTAAGCCAATTACAGAAGAGCTTTCAAACTGTTTAGTTTCTAATAGCACTCCCTCACTCCCAAAGGCACCATCCGATTTACCTAGTCGGGGACTTGAAGTCTTGGTTCTGGATAGTGAAATTGTGTAGTTTCTCGGTAAAGAATTGGATTTCACAGAAGAGAAGGTCTTCACTTGTGGTGCAAAAATTATAGTCTTTCTCTTATCTGAATCAAGAACTTCACCGGTAGGTTTGGTTTCATCAACAAGTAAATGTACTATGCCAAGACCTACTTTGTTGCAGTCCCATTTCTTTTGGACATTTTGGCAAGGCAATCTGGGGGACCTATTGCTAAATGGGTTGCTAAGATTTGTGAAAAAACTGAAATCAAGTGGAGATTGCGGACTCCTAACTGAGTCAAAATCTTGTGAACCTCTATAACCACATCCTACAAAGAAACCAGGAATATTGAAAAATGAGCTCCTTAAATGTCTCAGACTGAATGTATCGGGTTGAGAATTAGTCTCTGTATCAGAATCCGCCATTGGATTGAATATGCATGCCCCTCTCTAATGCGATCTGCTTCTCCTTGTAAGCAACATTAAGAACCTATAAAGACTTTTAATACAAACCAGCAATTACTAACTGCAATAGTTATTGTCAATTATACTAATGAGAAACATAAATCATCAAAAGTGATGGAAACATTGCTAAAACTTTAATCAATGAGCATGCAGAAATAAACAGCTAAGACATAGGAATTAATACATAAGATATCAAAAAATTGCGTCAATAAAGACAACTTTATTCACATAGAAAAAAAAAAGCTCAGAATGAACCAAGATATGGAAACACTGCTAAAAGTCTAAAACTTTAATTAATGAGCACCATAAATAAACAGCTAAGAGTAAACAAGGTATCAAAAAATTACGTCAATAATGACAACTTGATTCCCAGAAAGCCCCTAGAATGAACCAAGACATTGTGAGCTTACAGAAAACATCACAGAAGAACGAATCTGAAACAAAGCATCAACAATGAAAAGAGTCCTTAAATACTCTTAAGATGATGTAATTGCAAAGAGCTTTGATACCAAAATAATCAATTCATGAACTCACGAACAGGAATCCTACCAAAAAAGGGTACAAACTACAAAGGTTTGTAAATCTCAAATCAACGAGGAAACTAACAGTCAACATGAGCAAAAGAATGAAGCAATACGAGGCAAAGAGTTGGGAAACGATGATCATATATTCTCACACCAAAGTAGGACTAATACATGCATGCATTGTTGAATGAGTAACAGTGGACTTATTGATGATCCAGATTGAGAGGAGCATGAAAATAGACGATCAAGAATCCCCAAGAGACCCTAAATGAGAAAGGCTGGTTATCTAAACCCACAAGAGAGTTGCTTTCTACACATGAGAAAGATTTCCATAAAGTGTGTTATTGGAAGAAAAAATAAATCAAGAATCAAACATGCATGCATAAGAACTAAGAAACATAAAAAAATTTACAAAGACCCCAATGAAGAAAATTGATTACTTCATCATTCAACCTCCTCAAAGGGTGTTTAAAAGTAATATCAGATCATTGTTCAAAAGAAAAAAAATCCACACATGCCTCCATAAAGAACCTCAAGAAACATTAAAGAACAGAGTAGATATCATCTGACAATGAAGAACAAAACAGATGGTATCAAATCAAGACCAAAAGAATAGAGCTTTAAGAACATCCAATGACTAAGGCAAAAAAAAAAATCAGTGATATAAACCATCAAACAAAGAACAAAAAGTTAAAGAATGAAAACCCACCGTGGTTTATCTTTTCATAACTGCAAAGAAGAGACAGAGAGGAACCGAAAAGCAGGAAGAGAGACTTCATTAATACTTGCCTTGCCTGGCCCAACACTCCCTTCCCCTTCCCTGTGTAGCACCACTATCTCTCTCTGTTTTCTTTTTTCTTTTTTTGCATTTTTTTACAACTTCCCTTGCATCTAAATCAGAAAAGCAGGGTGTCACCGAGCTTCTGATATAAAAAACACTCCTCTTTCTCTCTCATGTATGATTATCAAAGATATACGTACATTACACGGTATTATACTATGCTACGTATATTCCTTATTTTTAAAAAATTAAAGGCAAAGCATCATTTCCTTTTTACGGGTAAGAATATTTTGCATCCTCGTCGAGGAATTAGTAATGTTTTATTAGTTATTTTTTAAATTTATTTAAAAAATACATATAAATAAAATAAAATAAAATTTATAATATATAAAAAATAATAAAAATATTTTTATATAAAATTTCTCACTTCTAATTATATCTATTTTTTATTTAAAATAGATCTATAAAATGATACTAATTATTTTCTAAACATCATAAAATTTCTTATATAAATTTTGGTAATCCAGTGCTTTTAATTAAAAATATATAAAAAATATTATATTTTAAAAAAATTATTTACATCATTATATTAAAACAATCAAAACTTTTAAAAAACCATTAATTTAATATTTTTAGAAACAAGAAAAATTAAAAAACCCTTTAAAAAAAATACATTCATTCACAAAAACAAAGCATTAATAACCAAAGTAATTGTACAAGCAAAATCTTTCAATCAATCATATACCCTTATTGCAATGCATTATTACATATGGTAATTTGTTCTTAAATGTACTATATTGGATAATTATAACTCCTCAGAATATGAAATTCTTAGATTTTTTTAGCTGTTTGTATAATTGTTGTCACACTTTTACAGATATCATGGCACGGGTTCAAAATATATATAGTGAAAAATTAGAGTAGTTATTTAGTAATTAGAAAAAATTGAGAATCTTAAAAATTAGCACTAATTCTAGATATTTAAATAGGGAATTAATTATACTTAAAGAAAGAACGATGCAATACTTACAATATTATTTTTTATGAAAGGTTATTTTTACCATGTGTTTTTTTATAAATCTATCTTTTTCAATTGCCCTTAAATATCCTAATTATTTTTAGTTTATTTGATGTTGGTCCTTGAACATAGAAAACTCGTCGGTCTGGTAATTTACAAAAAAATGTCATTAATCCCTTAAAAATAGACTTTTTTTTTGCAAGACTTTAATATCATTCTATAAAAGAAGATATGTAAAAATTGATATTTATCGCTATAAAAGAGATATTGTATTGAAGTTATTAAGTATAAGCATTGGACCCGCATCGATAATGAGAGTTAGGCTTGGGATCCATAAAAATGATGAGAAATGAGTTTTGGACTTATGGTGAGGATTGAATTTTTGAAATTAGAATATTTTAGTTTAATTTTGATCGAGTTTTGATAGATTTAATAAATTTATTATTAAATTCAAATATACATGAATAAATATATATATTTTTAAAAAAACAACACAAAAATATTTTTATGCAAAAGCTACGGGAAATAAGGATTTTTGGATTTTTATGCTAAAACAATTTTTTTTTATCGAAATCTAAAAAGTAAAAAATAAATTTTTTTTCTTTTCTTTTCTTTTTCCGTAAAAAAACAATCTAGAAAGACAAATGTTTTTTTTTTTCTGCAATGAGAGAACATACAAAAATGCTAATTTTTTTTTAAGAATTGGCCGTAAAGTTTCTTTATTTCTTAAGAACACTTGCTATTTTTATTCTAGATAATGAACTACTGCTATACTTGCAAGTATAAAATAAAAAGGAACGCCACCAAAATAGCATGATCACGTATTTCACAGAAAGACCAAAAGACCAATTAGAGGTTTGTTAACAATGAGAAGCTATTATTCCAATTGTCAATGTCGAGGAAGCACTTTATCAAGACCACGACTCCTAGCTAGCGGATGGAATTAACTTGATTATATTCTTTGAACCAAAAACAATCTAAACCCAATCCAGGAGTAACTTATGTTGACTGGAATTTATCTGCCTATTTGTTTTAATATTATTCTTTTACTTTTACTTTTTTTTATTCTTAGTTAAATTAAATCAGTTTAATTTTTATTTTTTTTTTGTCAAATCTCTCTTTTTAATTGAAACCTCAATCATGGCCCAGAAATATTCTCAAACTTTGTTTTTTTCCTGCGTACTTGGTTATCGGTCCAATTTCAAACCTTAATTATTTTTTATATTTATTTTAATAATTTGTTTTGTATTTCTTTTTATGATTTTCCATATTTGTTAACACATTAAAAAGGAAGAAAATAATGAAACGATTAAAATTATTTAATACTACGAAAATGATTTTTTATATATATATTTTTTTCAAAAAATACAAAAATAAAAAGGTAAAAAATTAAGTTATGAAAATTATCCTTGTTATGCTCAAATTTTATTTATCTTTTATAAAAATAGTAAATATATTACAAATTTTGTTATCATTATTTTTTTATAAGAAAGTAAGTTTTTTTAATTAAAAAAACAAATAAATTTATAACATGAATCTATATCTTTTGAAATGATATACAAAGATGATTAGCACAAGAACCCAAGATAATTATACAGATTGACCATCACGCCAAAAAAGGGTGGAGTGGTGGTGGGTTTGTATCTGGACCGAAGAAAAAAGAAAAGGCACGGTGTACAAAATCTATAGATATTCCATGCTTGTTATGTAGTGCAAACAAATGTGTACAAGCTTTGAGTTTTTTCCCTCGTTAACACACACAGTGCCCCCAGGATATTTCATAAACAAGCACATAGTCGTGCATGTCCTTCATACACGACCTACAAAGATACACATGTTCTATAAGAGCCACCATTAGTAGTGCATAAAGCACATACATGATAATTTGATCGGGTATGTAGTAGTACACGCACAACTGTCCAATTCCAAATTTCATAGGGTATGTAGAGGGATTGGGTGAGATTTATCTAAATTTGATGTTGACATTACTTGGAGAATGTTGGGTGATCGAATATCATATACACAACAGAAACTATGAAACTCTTTTAGTTCACTTTTTCTAACATTTCTAATACCAATTAATTCATTCGGGTGAGACATCGTAAGATGTCATGATGCGCCCATTCCAATGGCCATTCCTTTAATACTTCTGGCTCTCAGGAGTCTTTTTGTAGGATACCTGGCCAAGGTGTGACCCGTTAGCCCATAAATAAGTACTGTGACGAAGCGGTTGTTGCTCACCCGACACAATCGTACGAGGTCATAATTCGTAAAATAGAATTTAAATAAATCTAAATTGTTAGGTGACCAACCTTAATGTAAAAAATTTAAAAATAGATCCAAATTGTTAGGTGACTAACCTTGACATGGAATTTAAAAATGGTATCTATTAAAGAATTTATTTTGAATTACCTAGCAATGAGATATGGTCAAAGATGTCCTGATTGTAGAGCTCGACTTAAACTAATTATTTACCTTATTTTTGGTATCATCTTGTATGTGACGACTGATTCTGATCTTATCTTTGAGTGATACTGCCTATAGTTGAGGGAAAACACAAATTGTATATTTTTAAAGTTCAGTCTT
Source organism: Populus simonii (assembly GCA_007827005.2). Taxonomy (NCBI): domain Eukaryota; kingdom Viridiplantae; phylum Streptophyta; class Magnoliopsida; order Malpighiales; family Salicaceae; genus Populus; species Populus simonii. The sequence goes on from CM017464.2 coordinate 17,589,825, forward strand.
TCTTTTTTATATCATTTGCATCTTCAAAGATCTTTGGTCCTTGAAGTGTCTATAAATTTAGTCACTAACTTGTTTCAATTATTTAAGTGACATAAACAACTTTAGGCTCATTATGAGTTTGTCTTCCTATGTTCTCCGTCTTTGACCACTAAATAGATATGATTAATGCATCGTCTTAACTTGGCCTATATTGGTTTTTCATGTTCTTTCCCTCAAGTGCAATAAAAAGATATTTGTTCATTAATGTTTCCTTTTCATACCACCATAAAGAGGTTGTTCTTTATCACTCATCTTATAATGGAATTTTTTAAAACATTAGTTGACTATTGTCATCACAAGAAATCTTTCAATCAAAGTTGCCTTTAAATATTTTAATTGTGCTCATCTCCCTAGTAGTCGTCTAAGGCACACATGCATTATGATCATTTTGCCAAGAACTTTGCAAATTCAGTTAAGGATAAAATTTTGTTGTAAAATATCATGTTTTATGTTTTGGGACTAAACTGTAAATTATAATGATTGTATCCATATTATTGAAATGAAATAATGAAGATGTAAATTTGAAAGTTTTTTCAACAAATAGGTTCTTCAATTTCTTTGATCTAAAGTCGAAAACATGTCATTTAAGTGCTAAGATGCAAACATGGATATAGATATATTATGAAATAGTTGTTGGTTGAAATTGTAAAAATGAACATTTATCCTAAAAGTTTGTATATGAATGTCTCAAATTGATTCTCTAATAAAAAATTTTGGGTTCTGAAATAATAGTTTTGACTTTTAAAAAAAGAGTAAAACATTACTTTTTGCTATGTGGATTTCCTATTTATTGGTGAGAATTCATGATTTAATGTTATAAACAATGATATGCAACATGCAAATAGATTATGAGTTCTTTTGAAAAACATTTTTGTCTCTTTCTAGAGACCATTATTTATCAACATAAATAAATTGCCCTTGATTAAAAAGAGTTTTTAAAAACATGTAATGTAGGATAAGTTTTATATTTATGAAAAAAAAAATAGGATATGCATAAGGCTCAAAAGGTGTGTAGGGGTATATAAACATGGGATCACTTGTTTATATATTGTGATCTTTTAGGCCTATTACCTTAATTTTGATATTTTAGTAATTGATCACACTTGATATTTTGCCTATGTTTATGGGCTTTGCCCCATCATTAGAACACTTTAAAGAGTTTATATCTTTTTATTGCTCTCTTTTGTAAGAATTTTTGTCCTTTTAACAAATTTTTTTTATTTAAAGAATTTCCAAAACTTGTTCCTAGTATGAGTTATTATAAAAAAAGCATATTTTAGGCTCAAAGAGGGATAACAATGGATATATTTTATTTGTGAATGATCTATCAAATATGGCTTTTTTTCATCTCAAGTGCACATCTTTTAGTACTACATGTGCCTTGAAAGCCTTTTTTTTTGTACTTAACGGTGATTAAAGTAATTATGGGCTGCTTACTAGATCATCATGATGATTCTAGAAGAATATGACATTATCTACATGACTAAAAAACAAAGGTAGTGTCATTGTTGATCATCTTGTAGACAATGTTATTATCGACTATGAGCCATTGAATGTTATTTTTCATATAATGATGTTATGGTAATAGAAGATGAATAGTGGACAATGTACTTTAACAATACAATAAATATGTCTATGAATGATACCAATACAATGATAATCTCTCTATGTAAAAGACAATACCTTATCTCAATTAAGTTACACCTTGATTACACTAACAATAAAGCTAAATATAAGGCATGTATTAATAGGTTGGAGGTTGTTTTGGAAATATGAGTTAAGAAGCTAGATGTATATAGAGATTTAATGTTAATCATCTACTAGGTAAAAGGTGAATGATAAACTAAAGATTAAAATCTGATACCGTATCAAATAATTTTGAGGAAATAACATTCACACATTTGGGCTAAGATAAGATCCAATTTGTAAGGGCTTTACCAACATTTGTTTCTATAGCTAAAATTGATTATGGGATTAAGGTACAACTAATTTGTATAAAGATAAAAAAATTCTCTAGCTTATCGTTGCTTAGTTGAGGAAGAAATAGACAAGAAGTTATAGTATCATGCCATCAAATAGTTTATCCTACTGAGAGTACCCACTACAGGCATCTAAGGTAGACATAAAAACCTTAAGATTGATGGCAATGGAATACTATCTAGATGGAGAGATCTTGTAAAATAGGTCATTGAATACGACCTTGCTAAGATGTTTTAATAAGAAAGAAGCCAAGAGAGCCTTGTAAAAAGTCCATGAAGGGATTTGTGTCACTCATGCAAAAGGGCATATAATTGCTAGACAAATACAAAGACTTAAATGTTTTAGATGACCATGGAAAGAGATTGCATAGAACATGTCAAAAGATGCTATAAATGTTAGGTGTACAATAATAAGATTTATATACTCCCAACACTTTTATTCAACATGATGTCACCATGGCTATTTTAATAAGGGAATTTGATGTCATTGGATTAATTAACCTAAAAAAAGATAGTGGCATTGATTCATCCCGATGGTAATTGGTTACTTTATAAAATGGGTAGATGCCTCTTCTTATGAACATGTAACCTAGAATATGGTCAAGAGGTTTGTTGAAAATGAGCTAATCTACCAACACGACTCACCAAAAACTATAGTAATAGACAATACGTAGAACTTTAATGGAAAGATGATTATAAGGTTATCTGAGAAAGATTAAACACTCAAACTTAACCCATACATGCCAAATATGAATGATATTGTAGAGAATGCCAACAAGAACATCAAGAACATTGTCCAAAAGATGGTAGTTATATGTAAAAACCAGTGTGGGATGTTTTTCTATGCTCTTTATGCATATCATAATGCGTTAAAGACATCAACTAGATCTATACCATGTTCACTTGTATATGGGATAAACACAACGATGCCTCTTAAAGTAGAAATTCCCTCTATAGGAGTTTTGATGAGAATATAATTAGAAGAGTCAGAATATGCTAAAATACGGTATGAGCAGCTGAACATGATCAATAAAAACATGTTAGATGTAACTTGTCACTATTTGTTATACTATAAAAGGATGGATAAGACATATAATAAAAAAGTTTGCTCAAGAGAGTTTGAAGAAGGAGAATTGGTATTGAAAACTACTATGCCATTACTAAAAAAAAATCAAAGTAAATGAGCACTAAACTATAAGGATATACATGAGGCAAAGAAAATTTTCTCAGGAATAACACTCATACTAACTATAACAGATAGAGAAGATTTGTCTAGACCTATAAATTTTAATTCTGTAAAGAAGTATTATGTATAAGTGTACGAGTTTTTATCAGATCAATAAAAGGAAGTTTTCACCAAAGATTCTCTTTATATGTTCTTCCTCTTTTTTTTTTTGCCTTATATACTTGCAAATAAACACTAATAGCCTTGGATTATCTCATGGATCTACTTAAAATCAGAAAGATTTGATTTTTTTCGAAAACTCTTTGCAAAACAATTCTGAAAAATTAAACTTTAATTTTTACTTCATAAAATAATTTTATGTCATTTCTAATGTGACCTAATCGACTTATCACATCCAAAGGAAAAAAAATCAAAGGACAAAAAAAAATGACAAAAAAGACTATATGTGTTGGTTCAAAAGCAACCTAGATGGCCGGTAAAAAGCGGTTTGACTTTAAAAAAAACATTAAAGCTGACATATTTTAACATTGAGACAATGACATATTTGGTCGATTTTGATCAACCCAGGCTAACTTGTCAAATCTATCCCAAGTAATGGGTGCAAAAACATTTTTTTAGTTTAGTTATTTGATAAAAAATGAAGACCAATTCAAAATCAACTAAATATTAAAGATGAAATTGAGAAAAAAAAAAACAATAAAAACATTCATCAAAAACCCAATGTTGAAGGTTTTAAAAAAAGATCAGACCAGACGCTTGAGCCTGAGTTGCCTAACGTGTTAGATCCTTAAAAAAGCCTATGCAGGGTTGTTAAAATCACAACTTAACTCGTAAATCATATGATTTTACTAGTCAACATATATTTATCGTGCAAAATCATGTAAAAATTAAAAATAATAAAATCAAACTGAAATGGTGTAAAATCATGTAAAATCGATAAAATCAAGTAAAACCATGATTTTATGATTTTACGACAATTCCAAGTTCCAAATTCTTGTCTTCCTTGCTGTATAATCTTGTATTTACTCACTAACACATGAGCCTTACAAGTGCTTATATCCATGAATTCTTTCTTCAATCAATAATGCAAGGATAAAGAAAATATAGTGTTGCTTAAACCCTTCCTAACAAATAAAAAAAATTTACTATAGGAGAGGACTTTGAAATATTCCATAAGGATATCTTTACGGACAAGAGTGATAGGTGATACTTTAAAGTATGATCCATTATGTGCTTATGTCTAATACCATATTATTTTCAACAAGTTTACAACATTACGATTTCTCTATAGAAAATCTTATAACTTGTTTAAGACATGATCTAACAAGAAACCAGAATTCAAGATTAAAAGAAAATGTATTACTTTAAATTGTTTGATTCATTCTTTTTAGTTCGTATAAAGCCTACAATTCCTTATCGATATATTTGTTGAGATTCATGGTGTGTAACAAATAATATCTGAAACTTATAAAAGTATAACAATATTTAAAAGAAAGCATAACAACATCTAAAAGTGATGTGTTTTCAACAAGGAAGAAGACATCAGATAAGTTAAAACTATCATTACAGATGGTCATGCATTTGGAGGAACCATTGAAACTTTTTTTAGCCAACAAGAGGGCATAATTGTGAAGACAATTATTTTCAATATTTTTCCTTGGATGCAGAGTCTTACCAACCACTTCTGACTTTTTTTTCTTGGATCTTGCTTGGTAGAATTTTATCATGCATGAATAAGTACACCGCATCTTTGTTGATTGAATAGCTTATTGTTTGCATGAACCATGTATGAAAAAACATATTATTTATGATTTTATGATTTTACAATATGTTTTTACGATCCGAGTTTATATTATATTTTCTACGTCGTGTCAAAAAAATATTTTTGACCATCTTTAGCCCAGGCAAGTGGGCCTAGGTCAAGCTTGCGCTTCTTGGCTATTTTTTTCTATTATAAATGATGAACGACATGTTATCTGTCCTTTATTTTTTAAAAAAGAAAAACAAAGAAACTAGCAATGGATTGCCTGTTACTGCCCAGCTTAGAATCCGAGCATCATTGTGGTGGTCGAAGAATTGTGAGGTGAGGTTTTTTTTATTAAAAATTCAGTTTTCAACCCATTTTCACAGAACAACACCTAATAACCACCATAAAAGACTTTTTAAATCACCTACTAAACTCAAAATATCACAAAATCACTCAAGAAAACCAAAATCAATTGAACCCTATAAATCAAAATGAAACTCGGTCTCCTTTTCAGGAATGTTTACAAGGAAAACCCGCTGTTATCGAACTTTCATTGTTGAATGGAATCTGTTGACATTAAGATTGATAATTTGTTTTGCCGGAATTGCGACAATCAATTATTTTCTCTCTTTTATCGTTTTTTCAGCAACTCTCTCTCTCCTCTTTCTAACTCAAAAACTAGAAAATAAACTAAATAAATTTTTAGACCAAAATAAATATTATCATAAATTTTGGGGTGAGCTATATATTTTTTATGTGTTTCATACTTCAGTCATTCGCCTTTTAATGTTGTATTTCAACTATAATTTGAAACCTAATTTCATATAATTAGATTGTAAAAGGATGTAATTGAAAGGAAAAAAAGTTTAACAATTATCTTTTAATTTTGTATTTCTACTATAATGAGACAATTTTAAAAAATAAAAATTAAGAATAAAAAACTGGGCAGGAGGTTTAATGTTCAAGTGAACAGTGTTGCCTCTCAATTTTATTTTATTTTTTTGTTAATCATTCCATAGCTATACAGAATTTGAGTAAAATATTATTGTAAGTATATGTTATGAAATGATATTTCTAGCAATTGCCTTTATTATACATTTAGCAACATTTATTTAACTTTAGTGTATTTATATCAATTTAATTAGTAATTATAATAGAACTTTATGGACATTGAATATAAAGGTATTTGAAGTATATCATAATTACAACTAAAGTTAAAAAAAAGAAATCACACATAAACTAAAAAATTTATTATTATATATAATATTTCTTCAAATTAATTGCAGCAGAATGGAATGGAATTGTAAATCGCTTCACTGTTGTCTGGAGATAAACATAACACAATTCAAGTTGGGGTAAGTATTATATTTGTTACTTTGTGTTTACTGTTCATGGATGAAGAAATTCAACAATATCCTGTGTGTGTGTTTTTTTTTTTTTTTTTTTGGGGGGGGGGGGGGGGGGGGGGGGGGGGGGGGGGGGGGGGGCTTTTGCATGATTCATTGCAAAAAAAAAGTAGTCTTCCTCAGTTTTTGCAGAGACCAGGGCTGCTTTTCTAGTTTTTGGGCTAGAAATTTGGATTGGGGATATTATTGAGTAATAAAGTCAATTTATTCTTTTATTTTATATATATATATATATATATATATATATATATATATATATATATATATATATATATATATAGTTTAAATCCATTGGAAATCTATGAGTTGTTACACATAAATCTAGCTTTTTCATTAAAAAAAAAAACTGGTGTTATAGTAACCTTTTCAACATTTATCACAAATATTTTAAAAACCATAAATAATTATATATAAGAATGTACATCATGTAAAATATATTATAAAAATATTGCAAGGTTATTTACAAATAGGGATTAGTTTTAGAGAACTAAAAGATTTAAGAAAGTAGAAATATATTAAAAACACATAAAAATCGAGTTGCCAGTTTTGGCTATCAAAACCCATTTTGTTTGTTATTTTTCACGCCAAATACCCAAAATCATCCCATGAACTCTTAAAGACTCATTTCTAATTTTAAATTGCATTTTAATTAACTGAAAATACTATAAAAAAAACGAATCAAGTTAGAAAAAATCATTTTTTAAAGTGAGTTTAAATAATAATTAATAAGATATCATTATTTATTTACTTTCCATGAAATTTTTTCAAAATATAATTAAATGTTGTTTTCTCTGTCCTCAATAATTAAGTGTCCGTTTATTTACGCGGCTACGACAGCTGTTAAAGCAAACCACACCATTTGTATGTTTGGTAATGACAAAACTTACTTTACTGTTGATGTAGAACCCATATAAATTGTGTTTCAACCTCATGTTTAAAGAAAGCAGCTCTTAACTGCTTTCCCTCCCCCGCATCAACATCCCATACAGTGGAGAGTGACTCCACTGTTCACGTGAACAGTGGAGACACTCTCCATTGTTCCGGCTGGACCGGGTCCGGTCCAAAGCTAAATGCATTAAACCAGGTCCGATCCAATTTAAAAAAAAATTAATTTTTATTTTTATTTTTAATTGTTTTTTATTCGAAAAATTAGAAGGAGATCGCTTGATGACGTAGCATTTGCAGAATTTGATCGCAATCCCAATTTTATACCTGATGATATTTTACCTGATATTGTTGCGCGCTTAAAGAAACCAAGAAAACTGTAGTATCCACTGTTCCGGCCGGACCGGGTCGGGTCCAAAGCTAAATGCATTAAACCAGGCCCGACCCAGTTAAAAAAATCAATTTTTATTTTTATTTTTAATTGTGTTTTATTCAAAAAAATTAGAAGGAGATCGCTTGATGATGTAGCATTTGCAGAATTTGATCGCAATCCCAATTTTGTTCATGATGATATTTTACCTGATGTTGTTGCGCGCTTAAAGAAACCAAGAAAACTGTAGTCTCCACTGTTCTGGTCGAACCGGATCCGGTCCAAAGCTAAATGTATTAAACCAGGCCCGACCCAATTAAAAAAATCAATTTTTATTTTTATTTTTAATTGTGTTTTAAATCAATTTTTAATCTTTAATCGCAATCCCAATTTTATTCATGATGATATTTTACTTGATGCTGTGGCGCGCTTAAAGAAACCAAGAAAACTGTAGTCCTTGTCGGATAGATTCCGCACGTGATGGAATTGTAGATAGTTTAATGGAACAATAAGAAAATATTTATATAAGTATTATTTATTTCATGATGTAATAACAGTAGTTAAATCTATTAAAAACTATCAATATTAATATATATTTTTTAAAATTATTTTATAACCTCAATTTGAAAAGCATTCTTTTAACCAAATACATTAAACTATATTTTGTTCAATTTTAATTTCAACCACACTTTTAACCAAATATATATAAATACCAAACCAACCTAAACTAAAAATATTTTTTTTATAAAATAATTTTTTTCAAACCACAATCACAGAAGTTACCACGATACCAACCCCACTCATATTCCTATAAGTTGATCCCACTACAATTGATGTCACATCATTAAAGAAAATTGAAGAATTGCCACATCAATTAAAGTGGATGAAAAGTTTCTCACTAACATAATCGTGCTTAATTATAACTCTCCCTTTTACCTTTGCGAATCCAACTCTTAATTCACTCCCTTTATTAATTAACAAGAAGACCCATCAAATTTTTACTTGGTTTAAATAGAGAAAGATGGAGAGAAAGAGTATGTTGAAAGAAAATGAGAATAAAAATATTGAAAGAGAAAAAATGTTTATGATTCTTAATGTTTTTCATTATTTAATAATGTGGCATCCGTTTTAAAACTCCCCTAAATAATATTACCAAGTCAGAAGAGTATAAATGACTTTTCTACCAAGAAAGATCTATAATAAAACACAATTCTCTTCAATTTTACTAGTTTATTCCTCAAGTACAAATAATATCTAAATTATATGAAAATTTTAATTATTATTATTCAATTCGATATAACAGTTTAAATTTAAAAAAACCCGACCTAAATCTTTATATTTCTCAAGTTTTAAATTAAATTGCATGGAAGTTATCCGATATAACCTTATCACAAGTCCAAAATAAAATAAGAAATATGCCAGATTAAACTCTAATTAACCCACCAAACTCGTGATCTTGATTATAAAATATATTATATTGAATTAATTTTTTTATTTTATTATATGATAAAAAAATAATAAAAAATTAATTTAACATCAATGAACATAAAATTCAATAAAAACTCTACTTTAAATAATGAAAGTAAAAAAAAAAAAGATAAAAAAAAGCCAATAAATAGGAGCCACGTTGTTCTAGGTTGGACCTGTCCATAACGTTGTTTGCGCCCTCAACCATTCGAACCTGCAACCTCGACTTTGACCCACCCTCTAACGATTAAATTAATATATCAAATTGATTCATTATATGATCAGTTAAATTATTCCATACCATTTAGTTTGTTTTGTTAATTTATTTTTTATCAATTTTAAAATAATGATGGTCAGAGGAATATTTATATCTTTATCTATGTAGTTAAAAAAAATTAATCATTTAGTTTTGAAATTATATATTTAATTTTTATATTTTTTAAGTGTGTTTATAACTAAGAGCTTACCTAAATTTCATGTTTTTTTAATTTATTTATTTTGTGTTGAAATATATAAAAGAGAAAACAGAATATGAGAAAATTTGATCAGCAAGAATGAATGTTTTGAAGCAAAAAGATGGTCAAGGGATTATCTAACTTATAAGAATTATTTAACTTGTTTCAATAAACTACAGGGACGAGCTATTATTACCTCCATCAAAATCACATCTGAAAGAAAGCACAGGGCGTGTGTTAGAGGCCACCCTCTTCCATCTATCTCCCTTTGAAGAGATCCTCTGATTACCACCCTCAAACCTGTCTCTCTTCACTCTCACACCTTTGATTTGCGCTTTTATATATAAGTTCCGATTTCTTTGAAACATCTAAGTTTTGGCCTTCTTGGAAGCTTCATTTACAGTTTGACTTCAGAGAAATCTAACAATTTGGATTTCTTTCCAGTCTCGAAAGTGATTATTTTTTCTGAGGTAAGAACCAACCATGGTTTTTATTTATCTTCGATTTTGATAAGGCTTCAGAATCTTGCATTCTTGAGGTCATTATCGATAATATGGAATCATGGGTTTTGCTTTTCTTAGAGTTTTGATTATGTGTGAAGAGCGGATGTGATAAATTTGGAGCTCTTATTTTGAAAGTGTTTTGAAACAGAAAGTTTGAGGCTTTGTTGTTTTGGTAGATTTGGATTTGATGGAGTAGGTAATGATCTCGAGAAAGGAAATTTTTTGATTTTTTTTTTGTCTGGGATTTTGTGGTATAATTGATTTCTTGAAAGTAAGGGAATTTGGATTTGGGGGTTGAAATTGTGGCGTTTTAGGGTGGAAAGAGCTATGGTGTGAGTTGTTTTGATCATTTGATTAGGTGAAATCGGGTGTTTGTAGTTGGTCTCGAGAGTCACTTGGCGATTACAGTTTAGGGTTTTTATATCGTTTGAGTTTAAAGCGGGTGTAAAAATGGATGACACTGAGGATGATGCAAGGTACCCACAAAATCCATACGGTGAGAACAACCAGCGGAGTTATGGCTCTAACCGTCACACGCTTCCTGTGGGGAATGCTACCTATTCTAGGCCAGTCGATAATCAATATGCTGTTAGTGAAGATGAGGATAGTGATGATGAAGAAGAAGGTGAGCATGAGTTAGGAGATGAAGATGGGGAGAATAATCAGAATAATGGCATCCATTATGTGGAAAAAGATGTGGATGATGATGATGATGATGAGGAGGAGGAGGAGGAGGAGGGTGTTGATGATGAGGAGGATGGGGATGATGATGAAAAGTATTGTAGGGGGATTGATGATGACCACGATGATGACGATATAGAAAGGCATCCGAAAAAGCGAAAACTAAAGAGTTTAGTTTCTAGTTATGAATTTGCTCCTCGTGTTCCATTACCTCCTGTTGCAGCTCTAGCAGTGCCAAAACCATCAGTTGGTGGACGAAATCCACTTACAGACTGGACTGAGCATGAAACATTTGTTTTGCTAGATGCTTGGGGTGAGAAGTTTTTGCAACGTGGGAAGAAGAGTCTTCGATCTGATGAATGGCAAGAAGTTGCAGAGAAGGTTTCGGATAAATCAAAGATTGAGAGGACAGACACACAATGTAGGAATCGTTTGGATACATTGAAAAAGAAGTACAAGATTGAGAGGATTAAGCTAGCAGAGGATGGTGGTGGTGCTAGCAAATGGGTTTATTTCAAGAAGATGGATGTTCTAATGTCGACATCGGCTCAGCAAGGTGGACTCTCCTGTGGGATGGACTCGGGAGAGTATGTTTCCATGAACCCAAGAGTATATTCAAACCATTCCAATGGGTTTGATGAGATGAGGGATAGTCCAGGGAATTCAGAATTAGCTCGTGATGAGGATGATTCAGATGGACTCCCACCCAAGAAGAGAAGGCTTGGAAGAGATTGTATTGAGCAGTCCCCTTTCGGATTGCTTGCAGATTCTATTCATAAATTTAGTGAGATATACGAGAAGATTGAGAGTAGTAAAAGGCAGCAGATGTTGGAACTAGAGAAGATGAGGATGGATTTTCAGAGAGATTTGGAAATGCAGAAGAGGCAAATCATTGAGAGAGCACAGGCAGCGATAGCCAAAATCCATCAAGTCGGTGAAGAGGAGGACAGCATCTCTGCGAATAGTGCTTAGCATGCGTGATTCTGTATCTGATTTTCTGAGCAAAATGTAATTAGCATTTTCTGCTTCGAGGCGTATAATGTTGGGGTCTTTTGCTCCTTCATTCCCATGTTGTAAACGCTATTGAGTAGCTTATTGTATTGGCTGTGATAGAAGAAATGGGAAAAGAAGATGATTGCTCCTGACGATTGTGGTTATGGTGTCTTCTTTGTTCAATTTCTTACTTGTGGTTGGATATCTGTCTATGGTTTGTTAATACTTGAGCACCCTTGACTGACATTGGCAGCAAATAAATTCAGCTAGTTTCTTTGCATGCAAGGGCAGATGCCATTGTAAATTTCAGTACCCTAAATCTGCGTTATCATGTTTCATGATAAGGATCAGTTTATTTCTTTCTGAGTTTTGTCCAGTAAACAATCGCATTGAATGCCCTTTATAAATTTGGAAAATGAGTTTTATTGCTCGACTTTCCTGGGAAATGCTACTGGAGCACCAAGCTCGACATTGTTGACAGTCTTCATCGGTTCTGCAGAAACTACGGAACCTCACCACGGGCAACTTTGGCTTTCTAACTGGCTCCAAAGTTAGCATCTAAACAACAACCAAATACAAACAACTGATTGCAAAACATGTTCTTAAAAACAACAACAATGTGCAAACTCACCTTCAAGCCTTTCAAAAGCCAAGAAGAATTGCTCTGGATCTTTAAGGTTATCAATATCCAAAGTAGGTCCTAAATTCACAGAAGACTGCAATGACATGAGAAATGAATCACAACGAACCTCCGGTGGCAGCAAAGTGCGATGACTTGAGAACCTTTTGCAACTTAGGATAAAAATTTAGTAGCCAATAGAACACTCGATATGCAAGATGGAGGTTATAGGGCTCATCAATTTCAGAGGCAACTCCCCTTCTCCTGCAGTCCAAGGAACCAACTGTTAGCTGCGAAAGCATGCAACATTGGAAGTTTCGCACTTCGATTCATTGTCAAGCACAACATCAATTCTACTAATCCTTGCAACAAAAAAGAGTGCAGATCTCATTGTCCAAATCAAAACCAACCATATTTGCACTTTGTAAAAACTTTCTTATCTGTTTGATAAACTAGCGGACAATAAAGCAAAGGGGCGGCCGGCATGAAACAATCACAAATGGAATCTCGACAGAAGGATGATTGAAATGAGAGGAGATCATTATCACCATAAATCATTGCTGAGGGATTGATTTGGATAAATGATTACTACAATCTGTGCATCATCAGGCTTCTTCAACCACAATCGGAAGGAAACACGTACCTTAATAGATGAATCTGCATCTTTTCACCTGGATTCAACATATTTATAAACAGTCTTCCAAACCACATGAACATGGATCACACTGAGTTTGAAAAGAAACTGACAACCAGATACTATGCAATCAACATCAGCATATATAAATTAAGATATTACCTTCCCATGCAAGCCATTCCGATTCCAGTACATTAGTTGCCATGGACAACATAAAATAGAACTGTAACCAGAACCATTTACCATGTGCATAATCACATGAATCCATGAAAGTAGTAAAAGCGATAAATCATATACTGATGCATGTTTCAATGATCTCTTTATATTCTTTTATCAATAAAAAAATGAAGAACATTCAGCATTACTCATAAAAAAAATATTTTGTTTCGCTTTCAACTGATATTGTTTTTATTGATGCGGAACAACAAACAAAAGAATTAAAGCCGGGAAAAGAAAGAAGCTTTAGAAAAGAAAGAAGCTGAAGAAGAGAAGAAAGGGGATTGGAGATATGCAAAGTCTGCAATATTTTCATTAATCATCAAAACTCCCTAACATTTAGAAAAGTAGGATATAAATACTAAAACCTTAACTAGAACAAGTGTTTGGGCTTATAGCCCACTAAATAAAATACCCAACAATAATTAAATCAAACCCAACAAATAAAACTAAATTAATAAACCTTAACTAAAAGTTCATATAAATTAAGCCCAAAAACATAAGTTAAAGCCCAATTTCTCAATGGTTTGGGCTATCCTCCATCGTCTATGATCATTCGCGTGCGTAAACAATATTTCGGGTTCGGTGTCCCCATCAATTCTCCCGGGGTTGGAAGAACTCGACCCCGTCGAGTATAGGTCAAGGCGGCTCCGATAACGCTCTCAAAGATAATGATCAAGCTGTTCTGATGTCTCTCTGATAATCCAAGTATAGTATGAATCTGGTCGTCGAGCCAATATACTGGGATTTGCTGAAGTTCACCATCCCTGTTAAAAACAACTTGTGCATTCAAAGTAGCATTAATATGTTCTTTTTGTGCCAAAGATATGGATAATGAGGTAGGGGTATCAAAAGGAGCATCAGGGATAGGCTATATTTTATAAATACTGAGGTCTTTCATGTTAAAAGTAGAGCTAATATCAAAGTTTAATGGCAATTTAATGACATAATTATTTGATTTAATCATTTGCAACACTTTGAATGGTCTAGCACTACTTACTTGCAATTTATGATCGATTTTCAAAGGACACCGTTCAGGTCTAATCTGTATCATGAAATAATCTCCAACATTAAGTGCATCGTGATACTTAAGTAAATCAACTTGAAATTTGTATTGTTCATTACTTGCTTGAATTTGTTTCATGATCTCAATATGCAAATTATGAACCCTACATGGTAACGACTCAATTGACTTAGACATCCTATCGTGAGGAGATATGGGAAGGTGTTCTATAGGCTTTTCAGGTTAGTAATTATGAACACTAAATGATTGAGGGTGTGAAATGAGACAAACATTGTTTAAAACCTGTGTAGATATGGTATGGACACAATCAAGTAAACTAGAATTATCTTCATCTTCCTTATCACGTGCATGTGGTAAGGGGTCAAAAAGCTCAACATGTTGCTCTAAACTTATGATGTGCTGGACACCAGGCATGTGAGATGAGGAATCAGGTAGTGTAGGAGGACTAATATCATGAGACTCTTCTAACACCATACTCATCTCTATAGGCGATTCCACTGAAGAGTTTCCTAAAACTTCCTTTACCATTAAAGCAGACATATCAGACTCTTTCGTAACCTCATTCTCAAGCTCATGTGGACTCATTGTGTTGGGTCCCTCTTCTTGCACATCCTCGTCATCTAGGTCACTAAAATCCTCAAGATTAGGCTCATACACTTCAACATTACAATATTCCTCTTTACCTATATCCTCATGTTTTTGGATGACTAAGGGTTTAGAGGTGCAATCTAAAGAGATATGACCAAAACCTAAACAATTAGTACACTTAACCTTTGAGCTCACTTTAGACACTTCATTGACAACTCGTTTGCCCTTATCTTTCTTACAAAGTTGGGCGCTACTAGGATTAGGTCTGTGGAGTGGAGCACCTAACAAAGAATCACTACTTCTGAATTGGGACCTAGTAGGGATACTATAAGAGCCCTAACAATTCATCCACTGATTCTTCGTGACCAACTTGTAATCTTGAACTAAGGTATAAGCTTGGTTAAGGGTAGATACACCTTGAAATTCAACTTCTTTTCTAAGATCATCATTTAAGCCTTTACAAAATCTACGCAAAGTCACGGCTTCATTCTCTCTTATGGCACATCTAATCATGTAATCGTTAAACTGCGTTATATACTCATTGATAGACTTATTCCCTTGTTTTAGATTATTCCATTGGTCTAAGAGTTTATTCATATAAGACTGGGGTAGGTACTTCTCCTGAAGTTTTTGTTTCATTTTGATCCAATTAGTTATAGGAGGTTTACCTCTCATCTCTAAACAATCCTCAACATCTCTCCAATAAATTTTGGCTTCATCAATGAGTTTCATCTTAGCAAATCTAACTTTTCTATTATCAGACAAGTTATGCCACTCAAAGAATCTATCCATATCACGAATCCACACATCAAATATCCAAGGGTCATGACGACCGTCAAAAGTGGGGGCTTCTATTTTGTTAGGACTCAAGACTCGCTCATCAAAGTCATCGTGTTTAGAGTAACCTAAATGATAGTCATACTGGTGGCGCTCAGAGTGAACTTGTCCATAATGATTATTCTTGTGATATTTATTGGTCTTTGCCTTATTCGAAAACTCTCTTGGGGCTCAATTCTTTTAAACATATTGATCACCTAAGTTTGCAGTTCCTTTAAATTGTCATAAGAGTATCACTAAGGGTTACGGTAAATGTAAACTTAAGCTTGGACACTAGATCATCATGACACAAATGCATGCAAAACTCACTTATAAATGAAATTGAGATCACAAATGGTTCTTGCAAGTAAAATCACAATACAAAAATAAAGCTAATTTTTTTTTAAAATGTGGAGATTAATCAAGAACAAATTACACTAATAAAATTGTAAGCATGTAATACTAGATTCTTAAGTGTAAATGATTAATCAAACATGATGTCACAAGCAAGAACTCATAATTATCAAATAGAATAAGATATTAGCTATCACTGATGAAAGAGGTTGATGAACAAAATTAACAATTAAAAAAATGCTAAGTGAGATATTTTTTTTTTCAATCGGAACAGTAGGTTTTTTTTTTTGAACAATGAACAATATATTATTTTTTTTGGGAATTTTCTAGGCACAAAAGTAATATTAATAATAACTTAAATGACAAGTGAAAAACCAAGAAAAGTAAACTTCAACACATATAGGAGAGTGATTCACTAACTAGAGTGCCAGGAGGAAGCTGGAATTTGCTGGAGCTGACGTGGCAAACTCGATAAATTGACTGCTGACACGACAGATGACATGGCAGGATACACTGACGTGGCAGGGCCTGCTGACGTGTCAAATGACGTGGCAATACTTATGCTGTGTCGGCTGACGTGGATTCTCTGACGTGGCGATGGCGTGGCTAGGTTAATTATTTTACTAGCTTTTATTTCCTTCTCCTCTGTCTCCTCAGGTGTTGTTGCTGGCGGCGCACGCGTGACTGCTGAAGGCGAGGACCACCGCGGTCTGTTAAAGATGGTGGTTACCGCCGGTCGGTTCTTTTGCTCTGTTGGTCGCTAATGGTGGGGGGCGACGATGGTACTGTGGACAGTTGCTGATGCTGAAGAGGACGACACTGGCTGAGGCGCTGCTTTTGCTGCTGTAAACCCAAATCGATGTCAGCTGTGATGGGTGTTGTGGGTAGCGGCGTCTGGTGGTTTTTGGTTCTGATTTGGCTGCTGAAGCCGCAGGTCTGTTGTGGTCCTGTGGAGGCGCCACTGAAGATGATTTGGTGTAATCTGTCGGTGGCGTGAGGAATGGCCTTCTGTAGGAGAATCTGTCGCCGTGGGTCTTGGTGTGACCGGTGTTGAGGCAGAGTTTTCGATCGGGGTTGATGAACACAATTTTGATGATGAACAGTGACAATTTTGAATTCGGCGGCTGTTTGTTGTGGAGAAGATGAACAGTGTTCCTCTCTTTTTTTTTTTAGATCAAACTGGATCTAGGGTTTAGCATAGACATGTGGATCGTTTAATTGTAAGAACAATTAAAACCCTGGCTCTGATACCAAATTTGATGCGGAACAACAAACAAAAGAATTAAGGCAGGGAAAAGAAAGAAGCTTTAGAAAAGAAAGAAGCTGAAGAAGAGAAGAAAGGGAATTGAAGATATGCAAAGTCTGCAATATTTTCATTAATCATCAAAACTCCCTAACATTTAGAAAAGTAGGATATAAATACTAAAACCCTAACTAGAACAAGTGTTTGGGCTTATGGCCCACTAAATAAAATACCCAACAATAATTAAATCAAATCCAACAAATAAAACCAAATTAATAAACCTTAACTAAAAGTTCATATAAATTAAGCCCAAAAACATAAGTTAAAGCTCAATTTCTCAATGGTTTGGGCTATCCTTCATCGTTCATGATCATTCGCGTGCGTAAACAATATTTCGGGTTCGGTGTCCCCATCATTTACATAATTTAACATGAAAACAAAGTTATGTGAAATACACCAGATTACTCCAAGCAGCAACCGATCTCCCTCATATCATAGCTCTGATCTCTAGGCTAAGAGCAACTATTTCTTTCATGACTTGAGCTTTGTTTGTCTCAAATTGTTCATCCTGTTTATCTGTCTTGAAACCAGCAACGAAACGAAGAAGCGTGCTCCTATTTTCCATTACTGACGATGTCGGAACGCTTATTTTGATACGCAACAAAGACCTTGAAAACATAAAGTGCTTCCATCGGGATACTTACTAAAACCCCTTTGGAGAATCTGAAGAATCCTTAAGTTAATCTAAAGCACAAGTATCGCGCCTTCACAACTGAATTAGAGCGATTCAATAGTGTCTCCCAATAGTTTTTAGAAAAATTGGTTTAAAAGCAGGTTAATGAGTATATCTGAGATCAATTTAATTTTAGAATTCACTTATAATTTGGGTTTAGATTTGCTGTAAATTGTTCTGCAACATAAATACTTGAATTGTTATGCAAAATAACTACTTTAACATGAAATGTTAATAAGGATGAATGAAAAATTGATACTAAAGTATTTTAACAAATCGTTACTATTATTGAGAAATTACCATCATCTTGAAAAGACTTCAATAACTACTTTAAGCATGAGTAAAAGAAGGTGAAAATTGAAGATCTCATGCTAAAGTTGAGAATAGAAAAGGACAATAGTGTTTCATCTACACTAAGATTAAACATCAAGTTAAAATAAGGCAACATGAAGAGATTACGGGCTATTCAAGCTAATGTATATGAGGTCGATAACATCATAAATGAAGTGTCATGGATGAGTTTGTATATAATTGCCTTCAAAGTCAATCTTATCAATAATCATAAGTAGTGGTGGGTTGTTATTAGTACTGTAAGACATATATGAGTTGAGAAGATGTTCTCCACTTACAAAGAAATAGATGGTGAATATACACGAGAGATTCATCATTCTCTAAAGTACTAAGCATTAAAAAGGTCATTCTAAAAATAATTTATGAAAAGGTTCTTGTCCTTAACACTTAACAATGTGCTTCATATAGTTGATATTAGAAAAAACTTAGTATCTAACTTATTATTGAGCAAAAAAGGTTATAAGATGTTCTTTGAAAGTGATAAATTTATACTCACTAAAGTGAGATGTTTATAGAAAAAAGTTATATATGTGATGACCTCTTAAATTAAGTATAATGATTATTATAATCAAATGGTGAGGTTAATAATAATAAGAATGTCTTTTGTTCTTACTTGTTTAAGATATATGACACAACATATTGGACATGTGAATTATAATTATATTCAAAGATCAATTAATCTTGAATTATTAACTATAGTTTTTGAGAAAAATCATTAGTTTGAAGTTTTTGTAGAATCAAACGAAAGAACTTCTAGATTTAATTCACTAATATAAGTGATTTAAAATTTATAAAAAATAAAGGTGGTAAAAAGTATTGCATTTCTTTTATAAATGATTCAATAAAGTATTATTATACCTATTTATTAAGAAACAAAGATAAGACTCTTGAAATGTTTAAGAATTACAAGAATGAAGTTAAAAATCAACATAATAAAAAGATAAAGATAATAAGAAATAATAGAGCTAGAGAATATGAAGTATATTTTTAGTGAATTTTATTCTCAAGATGGTATTATCCATAAAATTATCGCCTATTCACTTAAATAAAATAGTATCACAGAATGTAAGAAACAAACTCTAAAAGAAGTTATAAATATCATGTTGATAAGTTTAAGAGCATCTTAGAACTTTTTGGGAGTTGCAATTTTGACTACGAATTATATATTTAACAAAGTACCTCATAAGAAGTTAAAAAGGACATTATATGAGATATGTAAAAGTATAGGACCTTTTTACGAATATCTCAAAGTGTGGGAGTATTTTGCAAAAGTTGCAATACATAATCCCAAAATTTTCAATATAGGACATAAATCTATGGTTTGTGTATTCATTGGATATTCTTATAATAGTGGTTTATATTTGTTTCTTGTCACAAATTAAATATTGAGGATATTCATTCTAATATAATAATATAATCAATTAATGCTATATTATTTGAAGATGTGTTTTTTTTAAGAAAATATAAGAAAATCATTCACTTAAAAGGACAAATGAGATAAGCTTGAGTAGTAATCATTAAATAGAATATGATGAGATTGAGATATGATAAGAAGATGAAAACAAATAAAACATTTGATCATGATCTTCTAACTTTCTTGCTAAAAATGAACCTTAAAGCTACTCCGAGATCATGTCCTATCCTAAAGCTTCTTATTTGAAAGAGGAAATCAATATATAAATTGAATCTATTATGCAAAATTATAATGTAAACTAGTGAATCTTCCACGTACAAGTAAATTATTAGGCCATAAATAGATTTTTTAAGAGAAAGATGAAAATTGATAAAACTATTGATAAATATAAAACAAGACTTGTTGTGAAATGTTTTAAATAATAAAAAGGCATTGACTATTTTGACACCTTCTCACTCGTGTCAAGAATAACTTCCATATGAACATCAATAATTATTTTAACTATTAATAAGTTTAAAATATATTAAATAGATATAAAAATAGCTTTTTTAAAAGGTGACGTCGACAAAAAAATTTATATGAAATAACACCAAAGGTTTGTTGTTGGGAGGAGAAAAGAAAGTTCACGAGCCTTTCAAGTCATTATATGATTTGACATAAGTACCTAAACAATACATGAAAAGTCTTATAAGTTTGTCGACAAATAAATTTAACAAACTTGGTCATTTTAAAAAAAGAGTTCAGGTGCATAGGCTTTCAAACCTAGGCTCGTATCTTTGGGTCTGTTTTTTAATCTTTTTAAGGGAAAGACAACATATCATTTGAATAACTTATTTTTTTAATTTATTACTTATTTTATGTTTTTTCCATCAATTTGAATAACTTATAATTAAGTTAATTTGAATATTATGTGTAAAATATCACTTATTTTTATGGTTTTTTTCTTTTAAGTTCTTTTTATTTTTAATTTTTAATTTTTTTAATTTATAAGTTGCTTAATAAAATTTCATGATAAATCATGTTTTTTCTTTAATTCGATTTATATTAATTTTTATTATAATTTTTAAAATTTATAACGTACCACAAAAGTAATAATAATTTTGAAACTAAAACAAGCACAGTATTGTTTTTAAATTCTATTAAATAGAGTGAAAATAAATTTTTGAAGGGTTTTTTTTTTAATATTATGTTAAATATTTAATTTAATTTAATAACTTAAATTATTATTAAGTGAAATATTAAGATATAATTTATATTATTTTCATGAAAAAAGTTACAAGTCTTGCTATCAAAGAAATTAAAGTCTTATAAAATACGTTGGAGGTGTATTAGGAAGACTTTTACTCTAGCCACTAGAAAAATGGGGGTGAGCTAGGACTGCTTTTCAAGTAAACTCGGAGAAGAGAAATCATAATAACTTGCATAAACCAAAATACTTCCTCCTTTCAAGAGAACTTTCACTAGCATAATTACTTGAACAAGAAATTTCTCCTCTCTCTCTCTCTCTCATGGCAGCCGTCTGGATAGTTTATCTCTAGCACGAAGTAGTTTTGATTCTACCAACAAGATTCTCAAATGAAGGTGACCGACCAGCTCTATTGTTGCTTTGTAATGCAACAAACCGAGCCAAACCGGAAAAAACCGAGCCAAAACCGAGCCAAACCGAAAAAACCGAGCCAAACCGGTTTGAACCGGTTTTTGCTCTAAAAAACCGAACCGAACCGAAACTGGTCGGTTTGAACCGGTTTCGGTTCGGTTTCGGGTTTTTTTTTAAAAAAAAAATTTGGTTTGGTTATTTTTTTTGATAAAAACCGAACCGAACCGTGAATACCCCTACTTTATATCATGCAACACTCAAGCTAGCTTTGACTTCTCAGTATCGGCATTGACGTAGCATTTTCAGAGAGTTGTTAGAAGTTTATAACTTGTTTTTTAAAATATTTTTTTAAAATAATATATATATAAATAATATTTTTTAAAATTTATATATAATATCAATACATCAAAATGATATAAAAATATAGAATAATAATTTTTTTTAAAAAAATTGAATTTTAACAATCCTTCAAGCTGCAATTCCAAACAAAAGCTTAATTTTTTCTTGGCATCTGCACCATCTTCTTGCTGTTGATTTTATGTTTGTTTGAAAATGTAATAAAAATTATTTTTTAAAATATTTTTTATTTAAAAATACATTAATATAATCTAAAAATACAAAAAAAATTCAATTTTTAATAAAAAATAAATTACACCATAACTCCAAACACAACCGCACCTGGTGAAGTTGATTTGTTGACAATGTTTCCTGATGACCAGATTTTATAAAAATAATCATATACTCGTACAAAGCATTCATACAAAACTTGAGAAGAATCAGTTTTTGCTAAGCATGCAAGAGTGGAAGTTCCATGCTTTTATTCATTGTTTTTTTTTTAAAAAAAAAAGTTAAATCTAGATTAGCTCTAGATTAAATCAAACGAGAAAAAAGGGACCCAATGAGATCGAAATACAAGAAAGAGTATAAGATTAAAGGAGGATTGGCAATTATTCCCAATCCCCTGTCAAATAGATCTTTACTTAACCCAAAGTTTGCTAAACAGTCTGCTACTGAATTGGCTTCCCTGAATGCATGTTGCGCTACCACTTCCCAATCTCTTTTTAATAGTTCCCTTGCTTTGACAATTAAAATATAGTTCGCATCCATTTTAATTGACTCCTTTGTAATGCAATCTATCACCAGCTCAGAATCACATTCAATAATCAGTTTGGTAATACCTCGAGACCATGCAATCTCTAATCCAGCACTAATTGCACATAGCTCAGCTCTAACTGAGATTCCCACACCAGTATTTATAGCAAATCCAAAAATTCAAGATCCATTACTGTCCCGAATGAGTCCATCTGCTCCGGAGCACCCAGAATTTCCCTTTCTACTATCATCAACATTAAGCTTCATCCACTCCCTTGGAGGGTATTTCCAACCAATCCAACTCACTTCATATTGCTACAAGCTCCGCCATCTACCTCATTGGTACGTTTTATGTCTGCTACTAGACTCTTAATCACGTTCAAGGGACAAGTGTGAGACAAAGAATCATTGGCAAAAATTCTTTGGTTTCTAAACTTCCGCCAGTACCAGATTGTTACTCCAAAGACTGTAGACCAAGTAACTACTGCTGTAGCCTCATCACAAGCCGAGAGGCTTCTTAACAGCCAAGTGGTCTCTCCTGCACTAAAAAGCATTTCCTTGTCCCGTGGTTTAACAAGAGAATTCCAAATAATAGTAGCAATAGGGCAGTCTCTAAGTGCAAGCAACGTGCTCTCTGTTTCCCCCAAGCAACGATGGCAACTAGGATTCTCTGTAAAATGTCAACGCACTCAAGCCTCATTTGTCAACAAACCATTTTGAGCCACTGTCCATAAGAATGCCTTGATCCACTCTAGACCTTTCCATTTCCAAACCAATCGCCAAATAGGATCCTTGCGATGACTAGAATTCACTTCATTAATTTGTGCATCATATGCAGACTGAGTAGTAAATGTACCTGATGTGGTGTTTCGCCAATAAACCGCATCCTTTTCCATACCACTTGAGGGGGGAAGGTAATTAGCCATGATCAACACTATCTGCATGGGGAGCAAGTGAGAAAAGATTCCCAGCTCCATTGCTCATTATTGATCACCATATCTGCAACAGGAGCATTAACCAACTCCTCCGGAATGATTTGAGTAGCATGTTGCTCCAGCAGCCCAAAACCCTCTAACCAGTTATCCCTCCATTTCCGAATGCTTTGATTCATTGTTAAGCACAACACTAATGTCACTTTGCCTTGTAACAGCAACAGTGCAGTTCTCAGCCCAAATCAAAACCAATCACACTCGTGCTTGGTAAAAGTTCATGCTTGGTAAAAAGTTCGTCCATTTATTTGATAAACTGGTGGTCCTAGTAAAGCAAGGGGCAATGCTTTGATTCATTGTTAAGCACAACACTAATGTCACTTTGCCTGGTAACAGCAACAGTGCAGTTCTCAGCCCAAATCAAAACCAATCACACTCGTGCTTGGTAAAAGTTCATGTTTGGTAAAAAGTTTGTCGATTTATTTGATAAACTGGTGGTCCTAGTAAAGCAAGGGGCAACCTGCACAAAGCAATCATGAATCAAAATTGACTACAGAATAATTGAAGCAATGAGAAAAGAACATAATTACTATAAATCATTGTTGATGGATTGATTACATGAGTGATTACTACAATCCATCAACAAACAATCTCACAAGTGGAAATAAATGAAACATGGATCACCCTGGAATGTAAAATAACACCCAGATAGTATGCAATCATCAACATAAGAAAATTTTGTTCTTTTTCAGAGACGCAAGCCATTCAAAATCCATTTTATTGGCATGCACAACCCAAGCACACTGTCAAATATAACTGTAACTAGAGTCATCAGCATATGCATAAATCATATGCCTCGATACTCAAAATCCCTTGTAAATAAATCCATGAAAGCAGCAAGAGCCATAAATCATGATTGATGCTCGCTTCAAATTGTCATTCGTCAAATAAGCTGCATTTGAATTAAGTTTGGTTCAAGCTTATTGATTACCTCTTAATGGAATCAAATAAGCATGTCACTGTTTATTAGTTTCATTGCTCAACACAATAATAAAATCTAAGAATCAAAATATAAAATTGCATGAAAAACAAACACAGCCTGAAATGAAACCACAAAAAGAACAAGGAAATAAATGAAACTGCAGAGAAAGATGCAATAAAAGAAAAGGTCAGCAATCTGATGAAAGTGGAAGAATATATACCCTTAAGCTGTTAAGGGTTTTTTCAACTTGGTGAAGATTGCATTCCTCCAAAATCTAGGTGAACAACCCAAAAGGGCCCGTTACCATAAAGAATCTGTCAGTTGAATAACCCAATTTGTGATCCCTTTAATTCATCCCACAAGACAAAGCAGAAAATGGAGCAAGAGAGCAAGGATAAATAATGCCACACAGCAGCAAGAAGCACATAGCCACTTCTTTCAGAAAGATAGAGAGATTTTGTTCCTCTTCTACTTCGCAACAAACAAAATTTCCACAACATCATATTTGAACAACACTACAGGTGCTCAGCTGTTATGAAGAATACTGACTTTGAACCCATTATTGGAGCTTAGTGGGCCTCTATAACACATTTATAGTTGTTGAAAATAACGCTGCGCTATTGGTTTTCATTGCAATTGTAAGAACCATGTCTAGCAGTTTGACATGCACTCAAGAAGTCCATCACTTCACAACAGTATAACAGATGCAATGATGTCCAAAAACAGAAAACTGCTTCAGGAAGTCTATCACAATTTAATCATGCAAGGGCCATATGGTAGGTATGATGATGACCAAACAACAGATGCAGTTTCATGGAGTCTTTCATGACACAATTTAATCATGCAAGACTAGATGTCATCAGAAGCCGAGGCATGGTTCCAAAAAACTACAAATCAACTGATAAAAGCTGCTTCACCTCTTCTCAGGAGAAATGAGCTATTTTTCCTTTTTCTTTGTCCTTTTCTCAGGCAAGTGAAGTAAGAAAATCAGGATAAAAAAGGCTCAACAAAACATTTGCTTTAATTAATTAAGGTACGTGTAGCTTTTCAAGTGTTTCAACTGCACTCACGACAGAGGGTTGTATAAGCTACAGCACCACTTCAGGGAAGTGGGTTTCTTATAGTTTATTTGGCTAGTGTTCTTTTGACCTGTCTGCATCACTTAAGTCATGATTGACAAAACACATACAGTCCTACCCAATACAAAAAACTAGGTAGACAGTCAACCTCTGTGGTTTTATGAGCTTCAAGAGTACAGGAAATAGAGTTTTATGATATTCATATTCTGTTTCTGTGATTGGTTCAAATATTCTCTTTTTATGCTTTCCCAATTTTGATCAAGAGTAAGTATTTGCCCAGTGGTCTTTACTGAATTTCTTTAAGTTAGCTTAACAGATTTGTTTCAAGTGCAGTGTCAATAATCAAAATGCAAGCCCCAAAAAAAAATGGTATCTGGCTATCTCTTCCCCCTTCCCCTTGAGCAATACCTCTCAATGATTCACTTGCAAGCATGATGAGATGACTCTAGTATGAAATATTATTCCGAAGTTTTTTTTTTCCCCCCAATGAATTTGCCATTGTATAAAAAGTATTCTGGTATCGGTGCATCCTCATAGTATCCGAAAGATAAGATAATGAAAGAAAATTGATGCTTATCCTTCCCTGCAGGAGTCTTCATGCTAATAAATGAATCCAGTCAAACTACCATTATAATGCACAGGTAATGTGTATGTAAATTTCATAATAAATTAACAGTACTGGTAAGGGAATGAATTTGAGACAATACCAGGTCTCTTTCATGGAAAGTTGGGTTCATCATCTTCATCAACCTTACCAACCGCCTCAAGAATTGATGAGTAAGTGATGTGATCATATTCAAATCCTCTTGAACCCATCTCTCTCATCAGCTTTGCAGCCTCCTCAAACATGCCAGAGCGGCTCAGACTGCCAAGAATGGTGTTATACGACACTGCATCTGGCTTGATCAACGAATCTTTCATCTTCATAAACATTTCAGTTGCCTGTTCTGGGCGACCTGTCCTAGCCAGGCCATTTAGAATAATGTTATGCGAGTTTAAGTCTGGAGTGCAACCATTTTCTTCCATGGTTCTGAGCGCAGAAAAAGCTTCTTCTATCATGCCAGCCCTTACCAACCCTGACATGAGTGCATTGTAAGCATAAACATCAGGATTGCATCCAATTTTCTTCATCTCGTTGAAAAGATCTACTGCCTCACTCGGACGGCCACACTTTCCAAGATTTTTTATCATCACAGCATATATACGAGCACTTGAACGTCCACAATTCTCTTTCAACTCCAGAAATAACTCATTTGCAGCTTCATATCGTTTTGCCTTTCCAAGAGCGTTGATAAGGCTGCAATAGGCAGCTGGACATGGCGGAAAACCCTTTTCATCCATCTCTTCAAGAAGCAACAAAGCTTTCTCAACTCTATTTGTTTTGCAAAAACCATCAATAAGAATTGAGTAAGTAAACGAGCTGGGAGTAACACCATTTGCCTTCATCTTCTCAAACCATGAAGCAGCCTCGGAAGCTGGAGCTTTGGATTCAAATAAAGCCTTAATTACAGTGTTGTATGTAACCACATTTGGCGCGCACTTCCAAGACCTCATCTGGTCAAAAAGCTTAAGCGCATCTTCCAAGCGACCTGCTTTTCCAAAAATGTTGATCAAATTGTTTATCAGCACAACATCAGGCTTACAACCATCCTTTAACATATTCAAGAATACACTGTAAGCATCTTCAACCCTCCCAGATTTTCCTAGCCCCTTAATCAACTCGGTGTAAGTGAAGACATTAGGTGCACAGCCCTTATCCTTCATCTCTTGCACCAAACCCAAAGCTTTCTCATCACCTGACTTGAAGTAGATTGCGAGCAAGGTAGTATAAATCTTTGCAGTTGGATGCAAGCCATTGGCCTTCATCTCATCGAACAACCTTATAGCATAATCATCCCGACCCAATTTCCCAAACGCCGAAACAAGCACACTATAAGTCATTGTGTCTGGAAAACAGTCACCCTCATTACACATCTCATGGTAAAGCTCGTGAATTTTTTCATGATGCCCTTCTTGCATCAACATCAAAATCATAGAGTTGTAGGTGCTCGCCGTTGGTTTGCACTTGCGACTCTTTATCTGGTAAAAGACAGAAAGTGCCTTATTCACCATCTTGGCCTTGCCCAATATCTTCACAACTTCAGACAAATCAGCCGGACCAATAACACACGTCGGGCTCCTGACCATTTCTTGGATCATCTTCCACATTTCACCAAATAACCCACAGTCATCCAAACAACGGATTAGAGGCATATAAGTAGTCAAATCGTGCTCAAAATTCCTCCTCTTGCCAGCCCACTTGAAAAACTGAATCTTAACACTAATCTCAACATCTATCTTCAAAACCTCACGAACCAATCGATGATCCACTTTCAACTTGAGCACTTCCAAGGCCTTTTCAGCATCAGGTCCCCACTTAAATATCTTCAAAATCCTTATAAACCTCTCATCTAATGTCCTAACCGAAGTGTCTCTCCTCGAGAACTTGCTATTTTGCGTGGGCAAGTTTTGCATTTCATCATCCTTTGAACTGGGTACCTTGAACATTTCAACTATTTCTTTTTCTGCTACAAATACAATTCAACAAGATTATGTAAATAAATAATAAAGAGACAATACTTTGATGTTGTTGTTGTTTATGTCAAAGAGTGGAATTTGGAAAGGTGAACGGTACCTGTTTGTTTAATTCTCTGAAAGAGAAAAGGAAAAGTTGATATTGATCGCTTTGAAGCAATGTGTCTTAGAACCACCATTTTAGCCATTTGGGACACAGACTTCTGCACTAAGAGAGAAGACATCGCTCCATATATTATTCGAGTGAGTTAAAGCAAAAAAGGAAGACTCCCCGTCGCCGCCTGGAGGAGAGAAAAGGACAGGCTGGTTTTAATAACTGGGTTGGGATTATTTGCACTAGGTTTTAAGACTAAGTTGGTGTTTGAATTTTGGGAGGAATATTTTAAATATTTTAATTATATAAATAAGAAGTAATAAAATTTAAAAGATAAAATATTTATTATTGGTAATAATAAAAATTTTATTATTTTAAAGTGTTTAAATAAGTAAGTATATTTTTTTTGTTTTGAATTTAAGCATGTATATTTTTATTATTAATATGTATGCTAAGACTTTTAATTAATATCAATTATAAATTTAGATATATGTTTAGTATGCATACTAGTATTATATTTATATTAAAAACATATTTACCATGAGTTATTATTTTACATGTTTATAGATTTAAACTTGTATGAACTCTAGGTTTTTTTTAGAAACTTTTTTATGTTTAATATGTCTTGTTATAAGAGCATCTCCAACCGGAGAGTCAAATGAAGAGCTAAATTTAAAAACGTGTACTTGTAACTTTTATTTCTTGTTTTTACAACTCCAACGCATCAGGGAAAAGGATAGCCAAAATGGCTATTTAATATGTGAAAAGCTATTTCTACATGTTTATGTAGAAATAGCTAAAATAAAGTTACCGTTGCCAACAGCTATTTTTATAACCGTTGGTCAACAGTTTTTTCTGTTCTTTAAAAGCAGAAGGAGAGAAACTTGTTTTTTTTTTTAATCTTATATTGTGCCTCACCCTTCTCTCAAATTTAAAAAAACAAGAATCAATTATTCTCTAATTAATTAATAACATCGATTGTGTTAATTAGCTAAAATTAAAATGTATGTTTGTTTTTTTCTATTTTCTCTTTAATATCTCTTGATTTTATAGACCTTTTGTTGTTAATTTGATATTTGTGATGATTTTTATTTCTTTTTTATTATATGTTTTTGATATGGGTTAAGGAAAACATTTTTTTTATTTATGTTGTTATCTTTGACAAAATTAAGAGGAAGTAATAATGATAGCTGATATTGATAAAAATATAGAGTGACATATTTAAAATTTATTTTTGATTGTCTATTTTAATTTGAGGTTAATTATATTTTATCTTGTTGAAAATGCAATTAAACCAGTATATCAATCCTCTTTTAGTTCCAAAAAATAGTCAAATTGTAATGTTAGAACAAATAAGATGTAATGCTTATTATTAATTCACATGTATGTAAACTACAAAATTGCTAGACATTGAATGTGCGCTTCTTTTACACTCTCTTATAAGGTTTTAACTTGAGTTTTTTTTTTAATGTAGATGGATTCAAATTTTCTAAGCTCTTTCACCAACTTTCTTATGAGTGAGTCAGAAGATATTCTATTTCAACCAAGTGATTCTAATCGATTAATTGATGACTTAACATACTCGAATTTAAATGTCCATACAATAAAAAAAATCACAAAGAAGTAAAAATTCTCACCAGAGGAAGATTGTTTACTTGTCTCTGCATGGCTAAATACAAGCAAAGATCCAATTACAGGAGTTGAACAACAAACAAAACAGTTCTTGACTTGAGTACATGCTTATTTTGTAGAGAATGGAGGAAACTTGAATAATCATTCCTAAATAAGCATCTCAAAGAGATGGCAAGAAATAAATAGAGAAGTCGGTAAATTTGTTGGATTTGTTACTCAAATTGAAAATCATCAGCAAAGTGGAATGACCGAAGAATCAAGAGTAATTTTAATATTCATTTTCATGTTAAATTGTTTAACATATATTTTAACATTATTTAATTTCTCTAATTTTTTACTTACCAGATTAATGATGCTCAACAAATGTATGCCTTTTGCGTTGGCAAACGATTTCAACTAGAATGATTTCAATTTGAGCGTGCAAGTCAACATCAAAGGTCAAACAAGAAACAAAAAAGTCATGTTAATGCAAGTTCGACTTCATCAACTCCATCTACCCCTGATTCTGTTAGTTTAGGAGAAGACAGTGAACCGTTGATTTATCAAGATAGACTAATTGGTCAGAAGGCTGTAAACGACCGGCTTAAACGTAAACAAGAAAAAGATAAAGTTGGGGAGACAACTGTAACAAATCTCTTACAACAATTCAGGGATACTCTAGTTGAAATTGAGGATAAGAAGAAACAAGATAGAAAAATTATGTTAGAGCAACAAGCTATGATTATTCAACAAAGTCAAGAGAAATAAGAATTGGACAGGATTGAGAAAGAAGAACAAATTATAAAAATGGATATTTCTAATTTGGATCCAATTTATGCAGCGTATTTTCAAAATAGAAAGTTAGAAATTATGCAAAAGAGGGGTTTTAATTTTTAATTAACTAGATTTATTTATTGTTTAATGTAATGTATTTTTAATTAAATATTTAGAAATTTCTTGGTTATTTTAAATATACTGTTATAAAAGTGATATCAATTCATAATACTTTTTTGAAGTTCTTTTAACACTTAACAACAATAAGTAGGATTAATTAACTTAAAAGATAATAACCATAATGAAATAAAAAACTTGAAAATTATGATGACATAAGAAGTTTAAAGCTAATGATTCTACTCGTTACCATATTGTTCTCATAAATGTTCAACCAAATCTTCTTGTAGTTAAGAGCTAGTTGCTCTATCCCTGATTCGATTATAAGTTTGAAGAAAATCATGTAGTTCTAGTATTTCACCATATGACACTGATATAAAGGAATTGACTTCACGTTCATGGTCTCATTCATCCTCAATAATCATATTATGCATTATTATGCAAGCTTTCATAATATTTGCAAGCGTTTCTTCATCCTAGTATCGAACAGGTCCACTTACAATTGCAAAACGAGATTGGAGCACCCCAAATGCCCGCTGCACATCCTTTCTTGCAGACTCTTACTTGCAAAATATTTTCTCTTTGCTCCTAATGGTCTTGGGATTGTCTTAACAAAAGTTGACCAATTAGGATAAATCCCATCTGCTAAATAGTATCTCATTATATATCCATGCCCATTAATTGTATAATTGACAGGAGCAGTACGACTTTCAGCAAGTGCAGCGAAGATAGGTGATCGATCAAGAACATTAATATCATTTAATGATCCAGGCATTCCAAAAAAGGCATGCCATATCTAAAGATCTTGTGAAGCCATCGCCTCTAGAATTATAGTTGGTTCACGACAATGACCAGTATACATCATATGCCATGCAATTGGGCATTTCTTCCATTTCCAATGTATACAGTCAATGCTCTCTAACATCCCTGGAAATCCACACTGCTCTCCAATTGATAATAATCGACAAATATCGGCCTCGTTTGGTGCCCTTAGATACCAATCACCAAAAACTTCTACGATTGCTTTAACGAAAGCTCTAAGACTTTCTATCGCAGTGCTTTCTCCAATTTGAAGATATTCATCAGTAAGATCTGCAGGAATACCATATGCAAGTATGCTGTGAGCTGCAGTTACCTTTTGAAGACAAGATAAACCAAGAACACCAAGAGCATTTGTCCTTTGTTTGAAATATGGATTATGAGCTTCCACTGCATTTGTGATCCGAAGAAAAAGACGACGACTCATCCTAAATCTTCTTCGAAATTGAGTTTCAGTGAATTTAGGATTTTCAACAAAATAATCATTATATAACATTAACTCACCTTCCTTTCTATTACGATTGATAATATTGTGACCAAGAATAGAGCCACGATACCCTGTTCTCCGCTCTTGATTATTCGATTCTTCTTCAACAACCACAGCGGTAGCAACTTGAAAAGCGAATACAGGAGTGTCATCATCAAAATCAAAAGCATCATAAAAATTAAAATTAGAATGATTTATGATGAATTTTAATGAAATATATTTTTGATTGGAGAGAAAAAAAATGGAATGATAAGAAAAAATGTTA
Source organism: Populus simonii (assembly GCA_007827005.2). NCBI lineage: Eukaryota > Viridiplantae > Streptophyta > Magnoliopsida > Malpighiales > Salicaceae > Populus > Populus simonii. Next base: position 17,621,948 of record CM017464.2, read on the forward strand.
ATGTATATGAGCATATTTATAGATGGATTATTTTTTAAAATTTTGAAATCTTAGAATGTTGACAGTAATTTTTTAAAAATTTGAAATTTTAAAATTTAAAATGGTGGCGGTCATTTTTTTCAAAGCATGATTTAAAAAAAAAAATTGAAAATCAAAATTTAAAATATTGACGGTTTTTTCCAAAGTTTGAATTTGAATTTACTTTTAAAAAATTAAATTTTTAACAGTAAAATATAAAACTGAAAATTAAAAATATTCATATAAATAAATTTTAAGTTTAATTTTAAATTATATATTTTAACTTTCATATTACTTCATTAATTTTATATTACTTTTATAAATTAGTCATATTAATTATATAATTAATAACATCATAATTATATTATATATAAAATATCTAAATTAGTTATATAATTATATTAAAATATTATTGGCTTTTCTAAATAGCTTTTTATCATTAGAATGCACATAATAATAAAAAAAAGTTATATTTATACTATTCAAAAAGTTATTTTATTAATTTAGCTCTTCAATTTAGCATTTTGCATTGGAGATGCTCTAATAAACTAAACATCATTACTCACTAGTCTAATATTTACATATTTACAAATATTTGATCTACAATTATTAAGGCTTTATTCTTTATATTGGATTTTTTTTAGTTTATAATGTAAAAAAAAATTATATAGATTAATTATTAAATAAATTTTAACTTCTTTAAAATTTAAGTCATAATTTAACTTTCTTTTAAGTTGCTATATTATGACATATAGATTTAATTTTAATTTTATAAGCTTTTATATATAATCTTTTGGTATTTTATGATTTTTTAGAAGGTTACAATATATTTTTGTTATAAATTTATAATTTATCTTCTAAAATTATTTTTCATGCTATTTGGATGATTTGATGCATATCATAAATCTTATTGATATATTTTTTTCAATAAGTTAATCATTGGTTTGTTTATGATAATTCATTATATCTTCCTTATACTATATAAGACTGGCATCAAAGATTTTAGGTTAGTTTTGTTCACATATACAACAAGTTAATGTAGTGAATAAATACGTTCTGGAAACTTATGTTTAAGAAAATTAAGTTTTAATCAATATTGTTTGTGACCTTTTCAATATTTCTTTGAAACTTATAGTGAAAATATTATTTACACGATACAATTTTTATATACAGTACAGTTCGTAAGTGAAATAATTGATGATTTTATCTTGTATAATTTAAATTTTTTTATTTAAAAAAGTTGCTCTTTTACAAGTTTTATTTTATTACTTGCTTATTATAGAGCTTAAATATTTATTTAGAATATTATTGGCTATTGTTTTTAGATTATATCATGTTTTCTACTACTCAAGATTTGGTTGTTCTAACCAATATTGTTTTGGCAAATACTATTTCAGTAGTTAGAATTCTACCATTATTTTTTTTTATTTCAGGGTGAGAAACTTGAAAAAGTTTAATGGTTTGAACTTTAAGAAATTATAATAAAAGATATATTTTTATTTTACCACTTTAAACCTAATAAAAATTTTAATTAAAAAAGTGCTAAAATAATTTTAAAAAATAAATAAATTTGATCTTACTATTGTGGCGGGTATGAATGTATGAAATTAGAGTGATTTCGTGTGCAGCTACATTTTAAACGGGTACATTATATGAAATGTAAAGTTAAATTAACAGTGAAAAGCAAGGAAGAAGAACTGTGGCACGCCAAGTATTTGCAGGGTGCTCTCGTTCCATTTTTGTAACAGTTGGATGAAGAACAAATGTTTAAGAGAGAAAGACAGGGGTGAGAAAAAAATAAAAAAACTGATTAAATTAAGAAAATTAAAAAAATTGAATTGTGAAAAGAACCGATTAGAATTTTTAAAAAACCGATCGGTTCGGTTTTGGTTTATAAACCTGAAACTGAAAAAAATTGAACCGAACCCAAACCGAAAAAACTGGAAAAAATACTTAGCCAAACCAAAACCAAACCCATTAGAAATTACAAAAATGACCCCAAAAAACAATATAGTTTTTGGTTTTTAATATAAAATAACCGAACCGAACCGAAACCGGTTGGTTTAAACCAGTTTTTGTCCTAAAATAACCGAACTGAAACCAGTCGGTTTGAACCAGTTTCAGTTCGGTTTTAGTTTTTTAAAAATGATTTGATAACTTTTTTGATAAAAACCGAATTGAACTAAAAATAATTACCTCTAAAATAAGAGGCTCGGTGGCAGATGAGAGTATGTTTTGTGATAATTGTAGAGCTTCTATTTTGGACTATCACAGGCATTCTTCAAAGTGCTTGTCAGATCCCTGTCTTAAAGGTTATTTAGAAATATAGTAACAATTATTTTCAACATATGTTTTTTGTTTTAAAATATTTTTTTTATTTTAAAAAAATTATTTTTATATCACCACGCTAAAATAATCTGAAAACACTAAAATATATTAATTTAAAACAAAGAAAAATATAAAAAATTTAAATTTTTTTAAAAATATTTTTAAAATATAAAAATAAATAGACTTTATTTGTTGCGGGGAGATTCGAGTGGGACACTTGCAGGGTGTTGGGGCAGACGTGGATATGGAGTATGTTAACAGAAGATCTGGTAATTTGCACGGTGGAAGGGATAAAATTGAAGAATACCTTGAGAGTTGCCTCAAAAGACTGGCTTCAAGAATTGTATAAGCTACAAGTCTAAGTGGAAAGCAGATGAATATAGAAGCATTCTTTGTGCTTGTGGCTCTGGCACTCTAGTACTGAAACGTTTGCTCGCAGCCCCAGGAGACGCTGGCTCCCTTTCACTTTCAGAGCTGGCAAAAAATATAAAATTATTGCTTCCGTTCAAAGGTGTGCCTGCTTTAATTCCAATGGTAATGTCAACGGTGGTAGCAGTAAGTTCTTAACCACTTTTTTTAAATTTAAAATTATTTTTTTTTTCATATTATTTTCATATTGATATTTTAATATTATTTTAATACATTTTCAAATAAAAATACTTTAAATCATAATAGTTATCATACTTTCAAACTCCTTCTAAGTTGGGAGCCAATAGTCATGAGATGTGACTTCCTTCCGATTGGGTCAAAAACAAAAAACATGTTATTTTTTTCAATATGAAGGCTATTTACTATTTGGATTGGTAAGAGGTGGATATTAATGTCAATCTTCAAAAAAAAATGGTCATTGATGATCTCATATTTAACGGGCTAAAAACCTCTAACAATTCATTTTTTGCTTCTAATAGGAAACTCACCTGAGTCCAATACTCTTTCAGTAATTTTTCATGACCTTCATATAGATCCCTTAATATTTTATACATGTTATTTTAAATGGAATACAACTCAAAATATCATAGGACTAAAATGACTCTTCAACCCCTCATCTCCATAAAAAAAACAAGACTCTTGAGCTATAAATACCTCATGAATCCTTCAAGCTTCAGGTTGACAATCTCTTCATTCTCAATATTTTTAGCATGCATATTTTCAGAGTCTATCTCTTTAAAATATTACTGCACTTTCTCTATCTAAAAAGATACTTAAGGATCTAAAAGTCTTCAAATCTATAAAAACAGACCTTTTACAGGTACCAGACACCTTGGCCTACCAGACATAAGCTATAAGCTACCTTGGCTAGGGAGAATGGATCATATTGCTAAAATTAAAAGATTAACCGATTATCCAACACATAAGTCTTGTATTTTTTGGGACTTCATCAATTGGTTTGATAGAAATATGTGGTCTCGGATACTGAAGCTGAAAGATTGGCCCCCATCCAATGCATTCGATGAAAGTTTGCCATGATATGATGCTAAATTTACCTGATGTTTTCCCTTTAAGGAGCATATGCATCCTCTTAGTGGACCTCTTAACCTTGCTATCAGATTGCCTAAGGGCTCTTTGAAACTAGATATGGAGCCAAAAATGTATATTGCTTATGGGTCTTATAAAGAGCTTAGGCGTGGAGAATCTGTAACAAAGCTTCATTGTGACATGTCCGATGCAGTGACTGTTTTAACTTATACTGCTAAAGTTACCTATTCAGCCAAACAAGCTGCCGACTTTCAAAAATTGAAACAAAGGCACTGTTAGCGTGGACCTTTTTATTAGAATCAATAGTTTTCATATAAACTATTATAGAAAACACTAAAAGGTATGGGTTTTTTTTACTGTAGATGGGTATCATTCACACACTCACAACACTATGGACTTATTGTTCATTTTTTAGTAATTTATTATGGTCTTTGAAGTTTTATTTTGGGAGATTTGATCCTAATTGAAGGACAATTACTTTTGATTTCTTATGCAAGAGTGAAATTTAAAGAAAAGAGACCGAAATGAAAAAGGCATCAAACATTTGTGGTGTGCCGAGGATTTCATGAAAAATACACTTAGGTCCTCAATATTTAAAAACAACATAATTTATACAATTTAGGTTTTTTTAAATTCCAAAAAACCACTTTTGATACAAGTTTATTTGTATTATTTTTCAGTTCTTGGTTAAGAAGAGGAGAGAGAGGGGTTGCTAGATTTCGACAATGAGAGGGAAAGTCGTCATTCAAGTCATTGCCAACCACCAAAATGGATGGTTTTCTTTTAATCTTTTTTGGTATTTTTTAGATTGATAGGTTTGTTAATAGGTGCTACGAGGGTGTTGACGAGGGTTGAATTGGCTTAAAAATTGGATTTTTATGGTAAAAAATACACTACCCAGTTTTTCCAACCATCACTATGATGGCTGGAATCTCGACTCGCCAATGAAATATCATCTATGTATTTTTTTTTTAAAAAAAAAAGTAAAAACAAGCCCACACGCACGAGTCTGGGCTTGAAGGTCTGATCCACCTATATGACTGGGCTTTTCCTTCCAATACCCTAAGCGTACTGGGTAATAGGCCCGAGCACCTAGGCTTTCTTTTTTCCCTTTTTTGTTATAGCTCTCTTTTTTCCTTTATATATATATATATATATATATATATATAGAGAGAGAGAGAGAGAGAGAGAGAGAGAGAGAGAGAGAGAGAGAGAGACAAGCTACTTAACTTGGTTGAGTCCATAACTCGAATCACGGGTTTGACAAGTTGTGCCATATCACTAGGGCTATTTTTTTCTAATTTTGCTTTTTTCTATAATTGATACCTTTTTTTAATTTCATTTTTAAAATAATTCTTAAAGTTATGATTCAATCAATATCACTCATTTGTGAATTTTATTTTTTTTTGCTTATTTAACATTTTTTTATAAAAGCTTTTTTAAAAAATTATTTTATGTGTATTTAATTTTTGAAGAGATTTTGTTTATTCATCTATAAATCTTTTTTTTTATCTTTTGTATAGATGAAATTTATTTTTAAAAATAAAAAAATATTTATTTTCAGATAATATTTTAAATATGTGCCACATTGCATAGTATTTTTTTTCCTATTATTTTATTCAATCAATTTAATATATATGCCTATTTATATTATCATTTGATTGAATAAAAAAATATTTTCATAAATAAATTTAGCAAACACAATCAGGTAAATATTTTATTTTGTACGATTAAATATCTTGATCTAACCTGTCTTTTGATTTTTCCAATGTTATTTTTAGTTATCATTAATGACTTTTTTTCATTTATTAACATATATAGATCTTGATTTATTTGATTATATATATTCATAAACTTTTTTTTATTTCCACTTATAATTTTTTTAGCCACAAAAATGCATCTGAAAAGCCTGCATGGACAAAAAAAATTTAAAGGAGCCCAAGTCAAATAGTTAATATTATCTAATTATTGTCAATATTTATGTAATTAATAGTATATTATTTTGTGGGATGTAAATCTAAATTATTTCTATTTAATGAAAAAACCTCTCATAGAGAAAAGTCACTTAGTCAATTTGACATCATATTAGAGTTTCACTTCTAAATTTGTATTTCACTTCTAAATTTATATTTCACTATCTTGTTTTGGTTTTTCTTTGGTTTTTTTGACTGGTTAATCAGTCCTAAATACCTATGACTCTTGGGTCTTGGATGTTCTTTTATTCTTGGCTATTTTTTTGGTTATGTTGTGGTTTTCTTTCATTTTGTTAACTGGATAATTAGTTATAGATACCTAGGGCTCTTGGATCTTGGATTTTCTTTTAGTCTTGGTTGTTTGTTATGGTTTTGTTGTGTTTATTGAGAAGATAACATCAAACAATTTTGGGTTGTTTAGTGCTCGAATCACTAGAAAAAATTATTCAACTTGGGAATTTTAGTTTTAAGTACTTGTCATGGGGAAAGAATTATGGGATCATATGGATGGGAGTGATCCAACTCCCAATGATTATATAAAGTTACTTCAATAGAAGGCCAATGATGCTCGGGTAATATGTTGGATTTTAAAGTTTGTTAACCCTAATATTGTTCTTGATCTAAGATCATGTATGACAACACAAGTCATGCAGGAGTACCTAAAAAAGGTTTACTATCGAGAAGACAGTGCTAGATGTTATTAATTACAAAATGAAATTTCTAATTATTTTGAAGACAACCTTTCCATCAGGGATTACAACTTTGGCTTTCAGAGTTTATAGGCAAAATATACTAATATAGGTTATGTCAAAGTGCTCGTTAAATCTCTCTCTATTGTTCAACAAGTTCATGCATAAAGCAAGCGTGATCAATTTTTAATGAAACTATAATTTGAATTTAAGATTATTCACTCAAACTTAATGAACCAAAATCTTTGCTCTTCTTAGATGTTTATTTTAGGGAATTACTTTGCAAAAAGCAACGTCTCCTTACATAAGGCATTTGCACGTAAAACAATTATGTTACAGTTGCTTTTATGGCTCAAAGAAAAGGGAAGGCTAGGAATATGAGCAATATACAATGTTATATTTGCAAAGAATATGAAAACATTATAACAATTGTAGAAAGAAGTTATGCAATTATTGCAAATACCAAGGACATATTATCAAGAAATGCCCCCCCTCGTCCTCAAAATCATGAAATCAATGCTTTTCTAGTTATAGCGTATGACAACCCATCCATATAGTTGAATCTGGTATTATTACTCTTAAAATGGTATAACAAATTATTGCTTCATCTTTTTCAGCCTTAAAGCTATAAGGTAATAATATTAATTATCAATTTTGGCTTGTTAATTATGCTACTTCAAATCATATGACCAACTCATCTAGTATGCTTAAAAATATACGTATGTATCATGGTTCATCACAAATTCAAATTGCTAACAGAGATCATATACATTACTAAGGTTAGGTATATCAATCCAACTTTTAAGAATGTGTTTGTATTACCAAAGTTATCTGCCAGACATATTTTGGTTGGTCAATTGGTGGAGAAGTTTTGTAATGTGTGTTTTTCTCGTGATGATTATTTTGTGCAGGATTAGGTGTTAGGGACAGTGATCATGAAGAGGCTTAAAGTTGAAAGACTATTTCCATTGCATTTTTCAATTTCTCATTTTCTATTTTTTTCTTGTAATACTGTTAAAAATAAAGGTGAAGTGTGGCATAAATGTTTAGACCATCCAAATTTTATTGTTTTGTCTTGTTTGTTAAACTCTGGTTTTTTAGGAAATAAAGATCAATTTTCTTGTCATAATATTCTATTTGATTGTTCTACATGTAAATTAGGGAAGAATAAAACCCTTCCATTCACTTCTCTTGGTAGCCGTGCTATAATGAGCTTTAATATTATTCATAGTGATGTTTGGGATATTACTGTAACATCCCCGCTTCTCAGTAGGCTAAACATTCCATTAAACCATCACACACACCATTCAATCCTTCCATATATCGCATCCACACATAATAAGCACAATGACTTTTCTTAAATATTAGTGTATCATATAAATGGATTGAAAAAAGGGAATAACATAAATGTATACGAATACAGAATTGAGTTCTCAAAAAAAAATTGTACAATAACTTTAAACATCGGTGTACAACCAAATCCAATAAAACATAAATCAATAGAGGGGTTAGGGTTCTTTGATCTTTTCTTCCCATTCCTTTATAAAATCTACACAAAAATATTAACCTAGAGTGATTAAAAAGAGTCAATAAGTGATAAAAGAGAGATATTTTGGTGGTTTAAAGAATTTAGAGAGAGGCTGGAGAGAAGACATATTGATGGCATAAACTCTGACGACTATAAATCAACCTTCCACCGTTGGATCAGAGCGATATTTGGATATGTTGTTCTCCTGCATGTCTTGTACATTCGCACCGGAGTGATCTTCTATATCAGTCTCCGTTTGACACATATTATAGGAGGAAAGTTTCTAAGAAAAATACACTTTTGGACAGTCTTAGTCACCAACCGTTTTCTCCTTCGTCCAAGGTTGTATCAGGCTATAATTTGGATATGTTGTTCTTCCATATGCTATCTAGATTTGCAACGATGGAGATCATAAACAAACACTTCGAACAGAAGTTCTGCTTCTTGCACAGTACGTCTGCAATGTTTAGGTCAGTTCGATTAAACCCAAGTTTCTGAAAATTTCACTGTTGGATGAAGCTGATATTTGGATATGTTATACTTATAATAATGAATTACAACTTGACCGTATGGATTGTCTAGAATATTATTTGTTTGTTATTTATGGTTGTTTGAAACTACTGTCAAAATTGGTTGTGTGAACCAAAAAAGCCCCCAAAGAAAATAAAGTATTAGAGTGGTATTTACCCCCCCCCCCCCTCAATAGACTTGCAAGGCTGTCACAGAAAGCATTTTCAAACAACCATAAATAACAAACGAATAATATTTCAAACAATCCATACGGTCAAGTTGTAATTCATTATTATAAGTATAACATATCTAAATACCAACTTCATCCAACAGTGAAATTTCCAGAAACTTAGGTTTAACTGAATTGACCTAAACATTGCAGACCTACTGTGTAAGAAGCATAACTTTTGTTTGGAGTGTTTGCTTCTGATGTCCATCGTTTAGAATCTAGATAGCATTTGGACGAACCACCTATCCAAATGATAGCTCGATCCAACGGTGGATGGAGGAGAAAACGGTCGGCGACTAAGACTATCCAGAAGTGTATTTTTCCCAGAACTTTTCCATATGAATAATATTTCAAACAATCCATACAGTCAAGTTGTAATTCATTATTATAAGTATAACATATCTAAATACCAACTTCATCCAACAGTGAAATTTCCAGAAACTTGGGTTTAACTGAACTGACCTAAACATTGCAGACCTATGGTGTAAGAAGCATAAATTTTGTTTGGAGTGTTTGCTTTTGATGTCCACCGTTTAGAATCTAGATAGCATTTGGATAAACCACCTATCCAAATGATAGCTCGATCCAACGGTGGACGGAGGAGAAAACGGTCAGCGACTAAGACTATCCAGAAGTGTATTTTTCCCAGAACTTTTCCTCCCATGATATCTCTCAAACGGAGACTAGTATAGAAGATCCCTCTGGTGCGAATGTACATGACATGGAGGAGAACAACATATCCAAATATTTTTCTGATCCAATGGTGGAAGTTGGAGTTATAGCCATTGGAGTTTCTACCATCAATATGTCTTCTCTCCAGCCTCTTTCTAAAGTCTCTAAACCACCCAAATATCTTTTGTTTATCACTTATTGACTCTTTTTAATCACTCTAGGTTAACATTTTGGTGTAGATTTCATCAAGGAATGATAAGAAAAGATCAAAGAACCCTAACCCCTCTCTTACTCTTGCAAGTCACCAAGAGAGAAAATAGAATGGTATTTATAGTGCTATCTTCTTATTAATTGCACCTTTACCCTCATCCCTTCTTATCATTTGTACATAAACCCCTAAAAAAATTTTATTTGAACATTGACCCCTCTTGGTTTTACATTTTCATTTTATCCCCACAAAATTTTTCTTTCTAACAATTTAGTGTTATATTCACTTTTTATTTCATTAATCTCACCATTTTTATCTTGATTTAGGTTTTTAATTTAACCCATTTTACTATCGGTTAAATTTCTCATATTTTAATAACCCAGAAAAATTATAACCGGGGATTTACAATTACACCAATTATTCCTCATGCTTATTACAAGTACGTTGTGATATTTATTAATGATTACAGTCGGTTTATCTAGGTGGGTGTGTCTCAATTTTCTACTTGTATTAAGATATTGAGATCTTATTCGGGTGGGGAATATATGTCTCATGAACTTCATGATTTCTTACATAAAAAAGATGTTGTCTCACATCTCTCATGTCCTTATACGCCACAATAATATAATAGGATTGTTAAGCTTGCGAACTGTCATCTTTTAGATATCACTAAGACCTTATGGTTTAAGTCTTTTGTACCATCTAAATTATGGGCTGAAGCTTTGCTACTATAGTTTATTTAATAAATAAAATGTCATCTCAGGTGTTAAATTTTAATTCCTCGCAATATCATATGTACAATAAATTTCCTAGCTATAATGATTTTCATACTTTTGGTTGTGTTTGTTTTGTCTATTTGCCTTCTCATAAACAACACAAACTTTCTACTTAGTATGCTAAATATATATTTTTGGGTTATAATGTTTCTTACAAAGGTTCTGTTTATTATGATTTGAGCTGTAACAAATTTTATATTTTTAGAAATGTTGTTTTTTTTTTTGCAATCAATATTTCTTCTCTATTTATGTTGAACCTTTCTTTGTTGCTCCAATTCTTCCTAAGTTTAAGGATTTATCATCTTTTTAACGATTCAAGCCACAAAATATGTATGAAAGATGTTGACCAACTTTACTTTTTCTGAGAGCTGCTCCACTACCTAAGATTGCTCTTAAGACTGCTTCCGTGTCTCCTCCTTTTAAGTCTACTTTTTGGTGCTTATTAGAGTATCTCATCCCTCTAATCAGTATGGTTTTTCAGTTATTTTGTTCATTATTAATGTTCCATCATATTACTCATAAATTGTTAAGCATGAGTGTTGACAAAAAGCACTGCAAGAGGAACTTCTAGCTCTTCAGAATAACCATACATGGGAATTTATTTCTTGTTCTCCAATTGTTAAGCCCAATATGTGTAAATAAGTGTACTCAATTAAGTTTCTCTCTAATAGAACTCTAGATCAATTTAAAGCATAAATGGTTGCTCTTGAGAATAAACAGGAGTATGGAGTGGACTATAAGGAGACTTTTGCTCTCATTGTGAAAATGATTACAGTGCGTACCATTATTGTCATTGTTGCTTCTCAGGGTTGACCCATTCATCAAATGAACATTAAAAATGCTTTTCTTTATAATGATCTAAATATATATATATATATATATATATATATGGAACCTCCTCCATTTGGTTTGTTCTCCCCCTTACATCAGTTGTGTGTAACTTGAAAAGGTCCTTGTATGGTTTGAAACAGGCTCCCCGAGTGTGGTTTAACAAGTTCTAATCTACCTTGCCTCGCTTCTTTTTTATGCAAAGCAAATATCCCGTTATTTCTTTACAATTCATCTACTAGTTTTTTTCTCCTATTTATTTATATGGATGACATTGTTATTGTAAGAACTGATTCTTTATTGATTAAGAACCTCCGACAACATCTTTAGGATTGTTTTCACATGAAAGACCTTGGTTCATTATACTTTTTCTGGGGAGTTTTTGCATCAACATAAATATACTCAGGATTTGATTTCTTTAGCTGGTCTTTAAGACTCTTCTCCAATAGATACTTCTCTGGAGGTGATGTTAAGTTTTGACATCGAGATGGGGGATCTTTTTCCTGATCATACTCTAATAATTAGTTGGCAGCTTGAATTACCTCAATATTACTCGGCTAATATCTCTTTTGCAGTTCAGCAAATCAGTTAATTCATGCAATCTCCATGTCACTGACATTTGATAGTTATTTATCACGTCATTTGATATCTATTTGGTTCTTTTAGTTACGATCTATTCTTCCCGGATAGTTTTTACATTTGTCTTATTGCCTTTAATGATGCTGATTGGGCAGGATATCTTAATACATGTCACTCTGTCATGGGTTGGTGTATGTTTCTTAGTGATTTCTTGATATCTTGAAAAGGTTTCAAGAAACATGATTGAGTTTCCAAATCTTTGATTGATCATGAATATAAAGCCATGTTGGTTGCTCGTTCAGAGATTGTTTAGCTTCTTAGGTTATTTGTAGAAATTAAATTTTCCTATACTACTCCTGCTCCTCTTCGTGCTACCAACACGAGTGTTATTCGTATTGCTATCAATCTTGTTTTCAGATTTAATTTCAAGCCCAAAGAGAACTCTACTCAAAAATCAAGACATGGATGAAGGTGGCAATGACACTCATGGTAAATGCAGTCGGAAGTTGTTGGTGGTAAAATCAGAGAGAGGACCTTTGAAGTGCGGAAATCAGTCCGAAGAGTCAGATGCTTTTGATGAAGGTGCTGTTTGATTCATTTTCTGGACAGAAAATGTCGTCAGAAGTAATCTGTTTGCCTGGATTATTTTCAAATCGATTGGCAGATGAGCTTTTATATTGACTCACAATTTACTGAACTTGGAAGACTGGACAGACTAAAAAGTGTAAAAACAAGTAAAGCATTAAAGTGATAAAAATAAATTTAGTGTTTTCAGATAACTGTGCTAATAATATTAAACACCATTACCACGATACCAAGTTTTAACATCAACAGCCAGCAGCAAGCCAGCATCTCCACTTTCTTCGAACAGCTTCACCACGCGTTCCTACTACAGGCAACCAAAACGTATGCAAAACTGTTTGGGATCGAGATCAAATAGAATCAGGCACCCTGCTTTGTAGGCAAAGCAAGACTTGAAAGTTTATATTAGGAACAATGAGGGGAAAAAAACAAGCCAATATTTGATGCTGAGGACATCCTACAGAAAGAAAAACAAAAAAATAGTGGGCACTTAAAACACTGACCCTCAAAAAAGAGTACACTCCGGTCTCTGCACAACAAAAGTCGGGGCAAAAAGACCTTTGAGGTCTAAACCTCTCTCTTAAAACCCCCTTTCTTTAAAACCGGATTCTAGAGACTAGCTCTCAAGATAAAATTAGGTGAACCACACACGATGGGAGGGCTTCACAGGTGAAAAGATGAGAAAGACATCAAAGACCCACATCCTCACATAATGTCAGCCCACCAAAAGAGTTCGTCTCAGCCTCCTTAAAAGTTGTTCTGATACAGCGGAACCAAATTTCTTAATTCAATACGACAGATTCTGTAGCTGCATTGAATTATGCAGTCTCTGACTTGTCAGTCTCCATTGGTTCTCCAGAAGCAGGTGGCACCTCGCCACTGGCAGCTCCTGCAGTCTCATTGGCACCAGCATTAGCACTGGGGTCAGCATTCGCATCTCCCTGCTGTTGCTGTTCACTACCCTGAGGTGGTGGAGTTGCTGGAGTCTCAGGAGTGGCTGGTTTGGCTGGTTTTGGTTTCGTCATTATAGGCCTGCAAAACCTGCAGAAACAAACATTCTAATCTTAATGCTGACCAAAATCTCACCCTATACAGGCCAGGAAAAGCAGCTGAATGTTGCCACACCGTATCAGAAACATTCCCCCCATCTAAGCTTAGAGAACTGCAAAGAACAAAACTCAAAGCAAAGATGAAACAAGAAATAATACCTATCAAGTGCCTCAGCCTTCTTTCTCACATCAGCTGACAAAAGAACTGGAGTGGCATATTTGGGAAGTGAGTCCTGATGTTGCTTCTTCTCTCTTAACCAGGCTTCAGCTTCTACACACTCGTTCAAAACCTATCACATACCAAGACAATGGCTTTAGTTAACACTTTCACCACAACAAACAACCACATACAAAAATCTAACAAGTCTTTACCTTTTGCTTTTCAGTCAAGTCAATGTGCTCAAATTTTGGATCACTAGACACTGCTGCCTCTCTGTAACTATTGACACAATAAACAAGCTGATCAATCACAGATCCCCTCTCTGTGTACTCCTTGTAGCGCTCTTCAATAGGATCACCTTGCTGCAATCATTAACATCATTAAACATGCACTTGAGAAATAACCAACCAGCCCCTTTTTCACAGGACAAGGAGAAGTGGACAAACACACTCTCAGAAAAATATAAGTCCTTACTTTCTTGAGCTCCTCAAGCTTGGCAATGTAGACACCCTTGGTTTCATCTTCACCATCCTCATACAACCAATCTTCTGTCTCCTGCAGTTTAGCTGTGAATCCCTCCCTCTCAGGGTCAGTGACAAACTCCTGGTATCTGTCACTTAACTGAAAATACAAAAGCATTGTAACATCTGACTATATGAAGGCTGCCAAAAAGTCATGCTGTAAAGTAAAGATTAAATTCTACCTTATTCCTCATATCATAGACATAAGCTTCAACAGCATTTTTCTTTTCTTTTGTTTCCTCCATAACCCGGTCTTGCAATGCCATTTCATACTCTTTTTCTAGTAGTTTTTCCACTTCTGCTGCCAGTATTCCACCATAAACCACCTCTGACACAGGGATGTTTGTTTTCTTTACTTTTTTCTTGGGAACCTCGACCTGAAACCAGGGAAAAAGTTTTTAAAGAAACCTGGGTCTATGAAAGAATGTATCAAAAGGAAAAGATGTTCTCCTCCAAGCTTCTGATTGTACCACAACTGAAATTTAATGTAGTAAGATCCTACACAATCCTAAATTGTAGGGGCTAACTGACCTTGGTATCAGTTTCCATTTGTGTTGGCTTGTCAGCCTCAGGGACCCCATTTTCAGCCCCAGAAACATCGGCAGCTGATTTTGCCTCTTCCATATTGGCATCTGCTTCTTTAGGGCCCTTAGTGGCAGCATCACTGGGAGCTTCATCAGTATCCATCTTGGCAGGTTCCTTTGCTGGCTCTTTTGTGACAGGAACTTCAACCTCCTCTTCCTCCAAAAGCTGACAGAAGCATAACATCAGTAAGGCTGGTACATATATTATTATTCATAAACAAAAATGAGAATCACAAACACTCTTCAAGACTTACGGTTGCCGATTCAACAGACACAATCCCATGCAGATTCAAGCGGACTTTCACCTTCACTTTTGCACGTTCACTTTTTGTAGATTGGAAAGGACCAATCTGCAAGTGAAGTTCATATGACATAGATTAATACTAAAATTAGGCCATGTCCTTGCGATCACATTAATTAAAAATGTGAATTTTTGATACTGCATGTTAACTTCCTACCGTGTATGTACTGATCTTAGCTGGAGCCTGCAATTCACTGACATCAGCGTATTGTACATCAATGGAGAACGTCCCTGACCTATAGAATGTCAAAGCCTTGATGCTAGGAATGGCATTACCCTTGGGGAAGACAATAGTGCTCTGTTGATTATCTGCTGCTCCATTCTGAGAATCTGGAGCTGCACCTTTCCATGATACAGCAATTGAAAATGGGAAGCATTCATGGACCTGGAAAAGGAACAGTCAACAATTCATGCAATGTACTTCATAGAATTTTGATTGCTGGGAACCAAAACATAGGCAAGCAGAAGGTCACACAAAGCGACCGATAATAAGGTTGAAAAGCACATCTACATTTCCAAGCCATAACAACTGCAATATCTACAATAAATTAAAGAATGCATCTACGATAACATGATGACTCTCAAACTTGGTATCCTTAATTATTCATCTTTTTCATTAAACAAATTATATAGCAACCAGGTCTTAAAAACAGTAGGGCTCCTCACTCTGCAAGTCTAATTCCCTTTCTTTTTTTGCGCATCTAAACAATTCAAAGATTAACACAGTTCCAGTCGCATCATTAAATGAAAGAAGACATAAGATGCCAATGCTATAGCACTAAGTGAATAAAATCATATGATGCTATAATCATGTTAGCAAAGATATCACCAACATATCATATCATAAAAATAACACTAATAGCAAACAAGTTAAGAAGATTTTACCTGGAACTCTCGCACTTTAAAAGTGGGACTAAGAATAGCACACTGCAATGCACAACCCCTGGAGACACTCTCGCTAGAATTCATTGTACGCCTAGGTTCCTTTCCAAAGAACTCAGTCAAAATCTTCATTATGGCAGGTACACGAGAAGCAGAGCCGACCACTTCAACCGTATGAACATTCTCAACTGCAAGTCCAGCATCCTGTAGTGCCTTCTCCAAAGGCCTCTTCACACGTTCCAATATCGGAATGCTAATTTGTTCAAACTCTTCCCTCTTAATAATGCCTCTAACATCC
The DNA here is from genome assembly GCA_007827005.2 of Populus simonii. Classification (NCBI taxonomy): domain Eukaryota; kingdom Viridiplantae; phylum Streptophyta; class Magnoliopsida; order Malpighiales; family Salicaceae; genus Populus; species Populus simonii. The sequence goes on from CM017464.2 coordinate 17,638,139, forward strand.
TTCTCCTCCATTAAGCATTCAATATTAAGAGGTGCCACTGGGTTGGCACTAAGAACCTTCTTCAGCTTCTCACAGGCAGCCCTAAGCCTAAGGCATGCTCTCGCATTCTGGTAAACATCAATGTGATACTCTGCCTTGAACTTGGTGGTGAAGTGTTGGAACAGAGCTTCGTCAAAATCTCTACCACCCAAGGAACGATCAAATGAATGAGCCAAGATCTTAAGTTGACCTTTCTTGAATCCAGCAATGCACACTTGCATGCTTGCATGTCCAACATCAACAAAAGCAACATTCAACTGGTCATTCTCAGGCAAATCCGTCTTATAAATACCATAAGCCAGAGCTGTAGCTGTGGTCTCATGCATCAAACGGAGAGGATGCAATCCAGCAATTGTGGCTGCATCCAAAACAGCCCTCCTTTGAAGATCAGTGAAATATACCGGAATACCAATACAGCAATCCACCACTGCTGCATTCAGATTTTTCTGGCCTATGATTTTCAAATCTGCAAACACCATTCCCAAGATTTGGGTAGGTGTGAACGTCCTCATCTCACCCAAATACCGTGCCTGAATTAAAGGAAATCCATCAGGACCTTCAGTGACTGTAAAAGGCAGTGACTTCAGATCCCTTTGCAATTCAGGATCTGAAAAGGGGCGCCCAATTAACCGCTTGATCTGGGAAATAGAATTTTTGGGATTCATCATGGTCGAGGCAGCCCCTGCAGTCCCGATGAAACGCTGTTTGTCGCCAAAACATACAATAGCAGGAGTCTCACGCTTTGATTCATCATTAAGCACAACATCAATCCCTCTTTGTCTTGCAACAGCAACAAGGCTGTTCTCATTACCAAAATCAAAACCAACCACGCTCATGATTGCCAAAAATAATTACCGATTTATAAATCGGTTATAGCCCTATAAGTTATGTGGCAAGCTGCACAAAACAACCAGAGATCAAATCTAATTGCCACTAACGAAAATAGTAACATAATCATCACAGATCAAAAGGCAATGCATGAATCAGGAATAAAAATCCAAGCAATCACAGCATCAGAGTAAATAATATAAAGCCGCAACAAACCCAAGACAAGAACCATAAAGGCACACAATCAAAACGGATTCATACTTTTCCTTATGGAAGCACAGCCTAAAGAGACAAAAAAAGAAGAAAGGTACAAATTCTGCAGTGAATGAGTCACTACCGCCAAAACCCTTAAACCCACAAATCCATATATATAAAAAAAAAAAAAATCAATTACTAATGCAGGCGATTATACAGCAAAAAATCTGTAAAAAATACAAACTTCAATATGTAATTATTGAATTAACAATCTAATCACCATAATAGCTTCTTGCTACTATTATTACTATTAACCTAAAATATAACAGGAAACAATTAAGAAAAAAATGATAATCAGCTGAATCTAACAGAGAAAGGCACGATCAACAACAAAACTACAATCAATGAAAAAAATTGTAAATCTTTAGAGGTAAATCTAGAAATAAGAACTCACAGATCTATAAAAAGCTCTAGAGACAGGAGGAAAGGAAACACCTAATCGGTGATTTGGTAGCTAATTACTAAAAGCTGTTTAGAATGATGTAAATCAAATCTAAGCTAGGGTTAGAGATAGATAGGAACTTACCTGTAAAACAAGAGGAGATGGAAATACGGAGCGACGGTAGGGGTTCGGGTGGTTCTAGAAATCTTTTTTTCCTTATATAAGAAAGGAAACAAAACGAGTAAAGCTTTAACTTAAATGAAAAGAGGGAGCGCAAGCGAGGGCTGCTCTTTTTTTTTTTCTTTTTTTTTTAAAAAAATAGGGTTTGGTTTGGATTTTTACATTTAAAAAGTATTTTAAAAAAAATTTAATTAATTTTTTTTATAATTTTAAATGGTTTTGATGTACAATGTATAAATTTAAAAATTATTATTTTAATATATTTTTAAATAAAAAACAACTCATATCATAATTACGCATATTATGTTGTTGCGTGTGGAATTTTCTATTTTTATTTTTTCTTATTATTTTTTGTATTTATATCATAATTACTAACACTGACATAAAAATAAATATTTTTTATGAGTAATTAAAAAACAAATCGATCTGTGTAGGTGGGGTCGACGTGGTACGTCTGAACAGAAGAGGAGAGATGAATCGACCTTTTATTGTGTTTCTTGTGCTTCTAGAAACATCTACTACCTGGACTTTCCGTCATGAGATGCTGCCATGCTAGTCTAGGTTTTGTTTTGCTTAGTTGGGCTAAATTTCATGGGCCTGTACTGTTTTATAATCAATCTGGGCTTGGTTTTGCTTGCCCTTGATCTTCTTGTTTTTTCCTGTTTCTAAATCTATTTCCATAATTCATAACTATCCCCAGGAAATCAATCTTCTTTTCCACCTTTTCAAATATAAGATTCTGCTTCGGAAGTATAATATCACAAGAAAAAATATAAATGTTAACTTACTGATTAAAGAGATTTGTTTTATTAAATTTAAGTTAAGAGACCATAGCTTAAATATAAATATATACATGCAACGTTGTAAATGAAAAGCTAATAATTTAATTGGAATTTTTTAAAATATTTTTTATTTAAAAATATATTAAAATAATATTTTTTTATTTTTAAAAAATTATTTTTATATTAATACGTCGAATAACAAAACATGTAAAAAAATATTAATTTAAAATAAAATAAAATATTAATTAATTTTTAAAAAAATAATTTTAAAACGCCGAACACAATCAAGAATAATAGTAATTTTAGCTTTTTTTAGGGTCTAGTTGTTGTGGTCAATTCGTGTGACTTGTTCCGTTCCCGTCCCGAGTTCGACCTTCTATGTGCACACCTGTCACCCCCGCGGTGCCTTACATGCTCCTGGGCTTGCAAGATGTCCAGCGGGCCGTGGAGAATAGTCGTGGTGCGCGTAAACTGACCCGGACACCTCCCGTAAATCAAAAAAAAAAAAATTAGCTTTTCTTTCTTTCTTTTTTTTTAGAAACTCCAACGGGATTGCTAAATCAATAGGTGAAATAACATTTCTCTCAATGAAGTGTTATTTCTACACATTTTATATATAAAAAAATAAACATGGAGAGGGTACAAATAATCGTCGAGCAACGGCTATTTCATCTGCACTTGCCCCTTCTTCCTCTTTAAAAATTGATGCAAGAAAATGGAGCCACTTCAAATCTCAAAGCACCTTGCCCTGGCTTCTCAATTCAGTTGATTAATTGTTCTTGCTCGTCAATTAAATGCTTGCCAATCGTGTGTGTGCTGATGGAGCTGGGTTGGGACTGAAATCGTGTGTAAAATACGATGGTTGATAGAAAGGGTGCTGACAGCGAGGGGGTAGAGAGCCGCTGGTGTGGGTTAGTGGAGGGGGGAAAGTTCGTTGGCTGCCATGGGTGGTTTTGCTGGTTGTTGGTGGCTATGCACAGAAGCGTGCACAGAAAGGATTGTGGCCTGAGCTTCGGCTGAAGGGAGAAGATGAAGGAAAAGAAAAATGTTTTTTTTATTCAAAGTAAAACGGTCAGAGTTTTATGGTCCATGATAAAACCTATGGCCTCCTTTAAATTCCCTATTTTCAACCTTGCTTTGTGCAGAATGCCCCCGCTATATTTCTTTTCCATGTTTTAGGCAATGTCTCTCGATTGTCTCTTATTATTTTTTAGTCCTTCATTTTCTCTTGTCACTCCATTTTAATCCCCTTCTCTTTCTTTAGTTTATTTTTTATTTTTGATTTTTTTAAAATTTTTGAAAATACATAGAAAAAAGAGGGTTAAAATTAAGTTATGACAATGGTGTTTAAAAGTATAATGGTAAAATATATTAAAATTGCTCAGCCTTTCACCGTAGCAATCCACGATGAAACGCTGAGCAGTCTCTTTTATCTTTTTGTTTTTTTTTAGTTGTTTTTTTTTTGTTTTTTCTTTGTTTTTTTTAATAATTTTCTTTGTTTAATTTAGTTTGTTAATGTTAAATTTTTTTATTTAGTTATCAGCCTTTTATGACACTGATCGCGGATTTAACAGGTTAACTTGATTTCACAAGTTAGCCCAGAATTTTTTTTCTTTTTCTTTTTAATTAAGTTTTTTTGTTTACTTTAGTTTGTTAATGTTAAATTTATTTTTATTTAGTTATCAGACTTTCATGACACATATCCCAAGTTTCACGGGTTAACCTGGTTTCACGAGTTAACCCAGTTAATTCTGGGTTAACCCGTCTATTTTTTTTCTTTTTTTTCTTTTGTTAATGTCAAATTTTTTTTATTTAGTTATCAGACTTTCATGACACGAATCTCGGGTTTAACGGGTTAACCTGGTTTGACGGGTTAACCCGGAGTTTTTTTTTTTGCTTTTTTTTTAATTAATTTTTTTCCTTTACCTTAGTTTGTTAATGTTAAATTTCTTTCTATTTAGTTATCAGACTTTCATAACACATATCCCAGGTTTGACGGGTTAACCTGGCTTTACAGGTTAACCCAGTTAATTCTGGGTTAACCCGTCCATTTTTTTTTTGTTTTTTTTCTTTTGTTAATGTTAAATTTTTTTTATTTAGCTATCAGACTTTCATGACACGGATCTCGGGTTTAACAGGTTAACCTGGTTTGACAAGGTAACCTCGGGTTTTTTTTTTCTTTTTAATTAATTTTTTTCGTTTAGTTTAGTTTGTTAATGTTAAATTTCTTTCTATTTAGTTATCAGATTTTCATGACACATATCCCGGGTTTGACGGGTTAATATGGTTTCACGGGTTAACCGAGTTAATTCTAGGTTAACCCGTTAATTTTTTTTTCTATTTAGTTATCAAACTTTCATGACGTGAATCTCAGGTTTGATGGGTTAACATGGTTTAAAGGGTTAACCCAGTTAATTCAGATTTTTTTTCCTTTTCTTTATTAGTTTTTTTCTTCATGTTGGTTTTTTTCTTTGTTTTTTCCTTTTTAATTAATATATTTAATTATCACACTTTTATAACACGACCTTGCAGCCAGACCCACATCTAGGCTCTTGGTTCTGGTATTGCAGCCAGACTCACTTAAACTTGAGTCATGTAAGTTTAATATTATTATTAATATTATAAATATTACTCTTGGGTCAAGCGTTGTAATTAGACCCAAGGCTTTTGGGTATATCTTTGCAGAAAGACCTAACACTCTTAGATCTTAGCCTTTTTTATATTTTTTATGCAAGAAAAAAAATTAACCCATGGGTATGCCTTTGTTTTTTTTCCTTTTTAAGCCTTTTACTATGGACTGCACAGTGCAGTTCACAGTGAAAAAGTTGATGCCTTTAGTTTTTTTTTTTGCTTTTTTCTTTGTTTTTTTTGTTTTTTAATTATTTTTTTAATTTCCTTTCTTAATATTAAATTTTTTCTATTTAATTATCAGACTTTTATGACACGAATCTCAGATTTGACGGGTTAACCCAGTTGATTCAGATTTTCTTCCTTTTTCTTCATTAGTTTTTTTCTTCCCGTGAGTTTTTTTCTCTTTGCTTTTTCCTTTTTAATTAATCTTTTTTTTAATTTAGTTCATTAATATTATTATTTTTTTTATTTAGTTACCACACTTTCATAACAAGGATCCCAGGTTTAATGGGTTAACCTAATTTGGCAGGTTAACCCAGTTGATTCAGATTTTTTTAATTAGTTTTTTTCTTCTAATTTCATCTTTTAATATTGTATGCAGTTCACGGTAAAAAGGTTGATGCCTTCTTTTTTTTCTTTTCAATTAATTTTTTTTAATTTATTTTGTTGATATTAAATTTTTTTCTATTTAGTTATCAGACTTTCATGACACGGATCTCAGGTTTGACAGGTTAAAATAGTTAATTTAGATTTTTTTTCCTTTTTCTTCATTAGTTTTTTCTTCTTATAGGTTTCTTTTTCTTTTTCTTTTTAATTAATATTTTTTTGTTTAACTTAGTTTATTAATATTAATTTTTTTTCTATTTAGTTATCGACTGATACCTTTAGTTTTTTTTTGGTTTTTTTGCTGTTTTTATGCCTTTGACTCTAGACTGCACAGTGCAGTCCACAGTGAAAAAGTTGATGCTTTTTGTTTGTTTTTGTTTTTTTTACTTTTTAATTAATTTTTTTCTTTTAATTTGGTTTGTTTATGTTAATTTTTTTTCTAGTTAGTTATAAGACTTTCATGACACAGATCTCTTGTTTGACAGGTTAGCCTAGTTAATTCAGATTTTTTTTCTTTTTCTCCATTAGTTTTTTTCTCCGTATAGGTTTTTTCTTCTTTGTTTTTCCCTTTTTAATTATTTTTTTTAATTTAGTTTGTTGATATTAAAATTCTTTCTATTTAGTTATCAGACTTTCATGACACGGATCTCAGGTTTGACGAGTTATCCAGTTAATTTAGATTTCTTTTTCTTTTTCTTTTTCTTCATTAGTTTTTTTCTTGCTATATGTTTTTTTTCTTTTAACCCAGTTAGTTTTTTTCTTTTTTTTTCTTTTTGTTTTTTTTCCTTTTTTATGCCTTTGACTGCGGACTGCAAAGTGCAGTCCACAGTGAAAAGACCAATGCCTTTTGTTTTGTTTTTGTTTTCTTTCCTTTTTAATTAATTTTTTTCGTTTATTTTAGTTTGTTAATGTTAAATTTTTTTCTATTTAGTTATCAAATTTTCATGACACGGATCCCCGGTTTGACGGGTTAACCTGGTTTGAAGGGTTAACCCAATTAATTCAGATTTTTTTTCTTTTTCTTCATTAGTTATTTTCTTCATGTTGGTTTTTTTTCCCTATGTTTTTTATCTTAATCTATTTAATTATCACGCTTTTATGATACGATATTGCAGCCAAACCCACATCCAAGGCTATTGGGTCTAGTATTACAGCCAAACCCACTTAAACTTGGGTCATGCAAGTTTAATGTTATTATTAATATTATAAATATTACTTTTGGGTCAGGCGTTGCAGTCAAACCCAAGATTCTTAGGTATAGCTTTTCAAAAAGACCTAATATTTTTAAATCTTAACTTTTTTTAATATTTTTTATGCAGAAAACAATTGACCCGCGACATCGCGCGGGTCATCTAACTAGTTTGAATGTATATTATATCGAAAATCTCTAACTTGAGTTCCCTCTCTTTTTTTACATGGATGGATTAAAATTTGTCAAGCTATTTCACCATCTTTCTTATGAATGAGTCAAAAAATATTATTTCTAAACCAAGTGAAAGGGTTTTTGTCTTTGTGGTAATTATTGTGGTTGTGGTTTGATAAAAGTAATTTTGAAAAAATCACTTTTGTTGTGGTTAGTTTATATAAAATGTGTGTCTGGTTCAAATTGTGGTTTGATTTTTTTTTAATCCAAAATCATGCCATGATATGTTTGGTTAAAATTATGGTTGAGATTGATGTTGTACATAAAATGACTGAAAATGACATAAATTAATTTATTACGTTTTAAGTAGAAAAAATAACATTTAGTAGAAACAATAATTAGCATAAAAAGAAATTGTTCACTTAAAAAATAACATTATTGCCCTATCAAACTTGTTGCAATGTCATCACGAACATAATCCATACGCGAAGCCTTCTAGTGCCCACGTGTTTGTGATCATAGAACCACACCGGTTAAAATATCATCAAGAACAAAATCAGGATGACGATCAAACTCATTAAATGTAACATCTTGGATCGACTTCCTTCTAATGTAATTATGTAGTGTCATTGATGCGACAACAATTTGAACTTATATTTTGTAAGGAAACACAAGCATGTTTTTCAAGATTCTTCACCTTTTCTTTCAAACTCCAAAAGTACGTTCTATTACACATCGTAACGATGAATGGACACAGTTGAATATTTCTTCCCGACTTTACGGTTGTCCTCGTCGATGAAATTCTAACAGATGATATCTCTCACCTCTATATGGTCTCAAGTAACCGTACTCATTGGATATCCCGAATCAACAAAATAATACTTCCGTGCATCAAAATTGTAACAACCCGGCTTTTTCAAGCCCAAAACAACAGTAATTTTTTTTTTTTGTACTTGACACACATCGTGTTGGTAATCGGCGAACATGCTCCCTTCACATCGTCAATATATAATCCATACATCAACAACAATCAACATTTCATTTAAAAGTGAATCTTACATAAACTCATAATATTATGTTTGCATGATTAGAAGTTCACATTTTAAATATACATGCATAGTCATGAGTTTGTATTCTATCCTACAAATAGTCATCACGAATTTAATCTAAAAGGATCTAATAATAGTTATACATTCAGTACATTGATTCATATAAAATACATCATGATTTAGAATGCAACTACATGATTCCTTGCAAAAGTAGGTTCCCGTGTATCGGGTTTCCTAGGCACCTTGTTGGTATGATGTCCCTACTGTAGTACAAAACATTTACAAGAATGCAATTACTTAATAATAATAATAATAACAACAATAAGAAAATGGTCTGGCAGTTTAATGAAGCATTAACAGTATTTCATGTTTGAAGCGTGACATTTGTAGTTCCTTCATGTTCTTGGTATACACAACTTGCAGTACATATATATGCACCAATTCTTGCAATCAACTATAATCTTAAATCCGGCCATTCTTTTAAGACATTATTTGTCGAGGTTAACTATTCACTCACCCCATCCATCCCCTTCGAATTCCATCGGCCAAAACTAATCAACCGTTTGTCCCGGTCATCCCTTCGGATGCCATTAGCCGAAGCTAATCATTCATTTATTCTGGTCATCCATTAGGATGCTATTAGCCGAAGCTAATCAATCGTTTGTCCCGGTCATCCCTTCGGATGCCATTAGCCGAAGCTAATCATTCATTTATTCTGGTCATCCATTAGGATGCTATTAACCGAAGCTAATCAATCGTTTGTCCCGGTCATCCATTCGGATGCCATTAGCCGAAGCTAATCAATCGTTTGTCCCGGTCATCCCTTCGGATGCCATTAACCGAACCTAATCATTTGTTTGTCCCGGTCATCCCTTCAGATGGCATCATCCATTCAATCATTTGTCAACATTTAAGCATTTGGCAATCTGATATTTGAATTAACACAATACGACAACATTCATGATTAGGTATTTCATTGTTCAAGGTCATCTCTTCAGATGCCATTAGTCGAAGCTAATCAACCATTTGTCAACATTTAAGCATTTGATAGTCTGCTTTCTGAATTTACACAATACAGTAACATTCATGATAAAGTATTTTCATTATTCAACATTATTTAAAAGGAAGGTGAAAGTCACCTACCTGCAGTAGAAGCTCTACTCGTGCTCCCCTGTTGCTGCTGTTGCACCACACCAGTGGTCCCTCCTGCAGTCACAGATTCATCTCATAAATTTTCCTCATTAAAGGATATGTTTTATAATAATCATATCAATAGCTAATAAATCTTTCTTTCAATCATTTCTTTCTTTATATCTTATGTTTTTCTCATTACACCCATTAATGTTGTCATCCTTTATCCAACCATAGTTATCATTCCTTTAGGCCGATATTATAAAGAATCCATATTCATCCATTACTCATATGTTACTTTCTTATGCATGTTCATTTACTCATAATAACATACATACATATATCATGTATATTTTCAGAGTTAGTATCTCACTGTGCAAGTGTTCGTATGACTCAATTTTTTTATATAGTATTCACGTGAAAGTTTATTGTTACTGTCTAACTTTGAAGTGTTACTATCCAATTTCCAACTATTACTGTCTAACTTTGAACTGTTACTGTCCAATTTCCAACTGTTACTATCTGACTTTGAACTGTTACTGTCCAATTTCCAACTGTTACTGTTTGACTTTGAACTGTTACTGTTTGACTTTTCAAACTATTACTGTCTGACTTTGAACTGTTACTGTTTGACTTTTCCAACTATTACTGTCTAACTTTGAACTATTATTATCTAGACATTTGAACTGTTACTATCTAACTTTGAACTGTTATTGTCTAGACATTTGAACTGTTACTGTCTACACATTGAACTGTTACTGTCTAGACATTTGAATTGTTACTATCTACACATTGAACTGTTATTGTCCAACTATTACTGTCTGAACACTCATCAGATTTTTAACTATATCTAGACTTATAGAACTGTGTTTCAAGCGAGATTAGTCTAGTTGGAAAGCTAATACACGAGGCTACAAGTTCTTTAAAGGAAGGAGAACCCAGTTCTGCCTTTGAGATAGTCAAAATTGCTCATCAACAAACACTACCTACAGGGTCTGTCAAGACCCAATCTCGGTTGATGACCCATAGCTGGGGTTCTACAGCTCCATATTGAGCAAGACCAATTTCTTAGTTAGCTAACATCCAAAACTACAATTACTATGAAGAAACTTGATCCTAATTCTCTCATCCTTCCACTCGAATTCTCTCTAAAAGTTAGGAGACGAATCTGTCCAGATTCATCAACCTTTCCATTTACACACATCATCCACAATTTAACTTTTTCTCTATCATCCCAACCCCTGGCCATATCACATATCGTTTAAGACTGTAGAAAAAAGAATATCTTTATAAGAGCCAATTTATCTTATTTTTTTCAATCTTCCCTTTTAACGTCAAAATAAAACATTCTTATCGATTTTACAAACTTTCCGAACAATATTCTTCTAAACACAATCCTTGACACAATTTCTATCAACCATAAATAACAAACGAATAATATTTCAAACAATCTATATTGTCAAGTTATAATGCATTATTATGAGTATAACATATCCAAATATTAACTTCATCAAATGGTGAAATTTCCAGAAATATGGGTTTAACTGAACTGACCTCAAACTTGCAGACTTACTGTGTGAGATACACAACTTCTATACCGAACGTTTGTTTCAGATCTCCACTGTTCAGAATCTAGACAAAATCAGGAAGAACAACATATCCAAGTTATAGCCTAATCCAACGGTGGTCGAAGGAGAAAACAGACAGCAAAGAAGATTGTCCAGAAGTGTATTTTCCCAGATATTTTCCTCCCTCGGTATCTCTCAAACATGGACTGATATAGAAAATCCCTACGGTGACAATGTACACGACATGAATGAGAACAACATATCCGAATATCATGCTGATCCAACGGTGAAAGGTGGAGTTATAGCTGTCGGTTGATGTACCATCAATATATCTTCTCTCCAGCCTCTCTCTTACTCTTGCCAGTCCCTCCAAGAGAGAAAATAGAATGATATTTATAGTTCTAACATCTTGTTAATTGCACATTTAACCCCACCCTTTTTTATCATTTATACATAAACTCTGAACCTTCTGTTATTTGAATATTGACCTCTCTTGATCTTACGTATTCATTTTCTCCTCACAAATGTTTTTCTTTTCAATGATTTAGTACTATATTCACTTTTCATTTCATTAATTTCACTATTTTTATCTTGATTTAGTTTTCTTTAATTTAATTTAACCCATTTTACTATTGGTTAAATTTCTCATCTTTTAAATACCTAGAAAAATTATAACCGGGGGTTTACAAAGATAATGTTCGTTCAAAACTTAATTCCTATTATAGACCAAAAATAAAATTATTCAAATTTAATAACACCCCCATCTTTTATTTCTCAATACCTTATGGTGGATTTAGAAATCTTATATTTGGATTGTCAATCACCTTAAGAAATATTTTTGTATCATATGCATTACCTTCCCACCTAGCTCAAACAAATATAAATTGCATGTCAAAGCTACATGTCATCATTATATTTTGAGTGGGTACACATTTTCTGCCAATAAATACATGTGTTCCAACAATCGCTCTAATACAATTCTGCATAAAAAAACAGTTTAGCAATCAATTGAAATGTAGTCAAAATATTTCTTTGCAACCTTTTCAATTATTTAATAACTTAGAAAATTTATTTTTCATCTTGAAATATGGTCTATATCTTGGATTCATTGCGATTTTTGTTGGTGTTGTGGAGAATTTTGGATCTACCGGTTTGATTAATTCAACAACTAGTAAGCACACCGACATGAGAACTTCGTTGAAATATCTGTTTTATTTTATTTTTGAATTTTGAATTTTTTTGCTTATTTGAAAATACATAGAAAAAATAGGGTTAAAATTAAGTTATAACAATAATTAATGGTGTTTTAAAGTATAATTTAAATGTATGTTATATAAAAAATCTCTAACTTGAGTTTTCCCTAGATGGATTCAAATTTGCTAAGTTATTTTACCACCTTTCTTATGAGAGAGTCAAAAAATATTCTTTCTTGACCAAGTGATCTTAATCAAACAATCAATGACTTTATACACTCTAATTTAAATGTCCAACCAGTAAAAAAGCAACAAAGAAGTGAGAACTTCCCATCTAATAAAGATTGTTTTACTTGTGTTTGTATGGTTAACTACAAGCAAAAACTCAATTACATGAGTTGATCAACAAATAAAACATTGTTGGCTTGAGTATATGCTTACTTTATAGAGAGTAGTGGAAATTCAAACAATCATTCCCAAGTAAGAATTTCAAGTAGATGGCAATAAATAAATAGAGAAGTTGATAAATTTGTTGGACTTATTACCTAAATTGAAAATCACCATCAAAGTGGAATGACTGAAATGTTGACTTTCAAGTCACATATAAATATTTTTATATATTTTAATGATAACAATTAAATGGAAATTTGACAAATGATATACTTGGTTGAGAATAAGTTTAAACAGGTTTGTATGAAGAACATCAACAAGCATGAATGACTGAATGAAGAAATCAATCAACAAGTTTAAGATGCGAAACAAGTAAAGACTTAGTTTTTAAGTATTCATTTTAGTGCTCAAATGTAAATCTTTATATCTTACATAATAGTACAAATTAAAATTAAATTTACAGACTTCACATTGCATGCATTATAGGATTGATATGCATTTGGTCGGTTCAAGATTCACCGAGTTTAAAACTGTCAAACCTGGATTTTAAGTTGAACTGGTCGACTATTTTATTTGTTAGAAGAATAGTAACGACTACAAAATGACTGGTTTTTCCTATAAACATATATGTAGCTTGTATAATTAAATAGAGAATCTAAACGTATATCATATATAAGTTATTTTAAGAGCAAAACAACTTCAAAACCATCAATCCTCAATCATACTTATATTTATGCATTAAAACCTTCATATTATAGCACAAGAGTATACATTCACATTCTCACAACACTTAAACACCGTCAAATCCTTTAAATGTTATTGAGTAAGCTATAGAGATCAAAGATTCTCAATTATAAAAACCCACTCTATTCAGAGAGTATTTGTAACAGTCCTAATTTTTAGGACAACAGTTAACTGGAAATTTCAAGAAATGTTTTTTAAAAAATCTACCTTAATTTCTACCGAAATTTCGGCGGAGTCTCCCCTATACCGAGAGGTTCCAAGTTATCGACAATACAAGATTTATACTTACTATATCATTCACAACCGGATCCAATCATCATGGATCTCAATTAATCTCAACCAAACTCATCATCATTAACACAACACATCTTATGCAAAAATATTACAAAATTTAATTTCACAAAAGGAAACAATGCATAATTAAATTGCTACATATTATCATTACATCAACTATATCATGCATAATAATACCATATAATAAAATTCAAGTGAAGAATCAAATTACAACTATAAACATGCATGGTTTAAACAGGTACTTAAAAATTACATCCGAATTTACGGGTCAATACTACATTTTTAAGTTTAGAAGGTAAATGTTTTGAAATACAACAAAATTACATAGCAAAAGATAGTTAAACTAAGTTCACTCCTAACGAGCCTGAAAATAACATGTACATATAAATATAACAAAGTAATAACAACAATAATAACAACTATAGGTAATAATTGTTATAACATTTCTTCTGACACATAAAATTTAAACATAGACTTTACAATATGTATTTTCCATCTAATATCCTAATCAATTATCGAGAGTAATTTCATCTTAGAAATTGCAACACGACTAAAATGATTTTAATGTCATCTCTTTATGGATAAATCCTTATTTGATACTAATATATTCTTCTCTTGATATCATTAGCTTATCCCGTTCTTTTGGAATAACTAATTAACACTTCGCCTCCCATTCTCCGGAAGTTAATTGCCGATACTAATGAATCTCATTAGTATCATTAGCCTCTCATTACTGGGTTAGACTAATCAATTCCATTCAAGTGTCGATATCAATACAATCGATTAATATCATTAATTATAATTGGAGGGTCTGTCCTGAACCCCTCTCGGTTATTAACCTATAACTGGAGTTTTAAAACTCCAAATTAAGCAAGGTAAACTTCCTTAGATAACTAACATCCAAATCTATAATTTATGTGAAGAGACCTAGTTTGAATTCCCTCACATGCTTGAATTCCCTATGGAAGATCAAGAGATGAAACTGTCTAGTTTCGTCAACAATTCCGTAACCATTCACACATCACCAATTTAACTTATCCTTATTCAAACCAATTCCTTGCCATGTTATATATACACTATAATGATGTTAAAAACACATTCTAAGAATTTATTTATCCATTTTCATTAATTAGTCAATTAACATTCTTCTCAGCCCTCTCTAACACCTTCATTGTTATTCCTTTATGCATTTCTCATCATTTTAATTCATATAATCACACATCATTAAGTCAAATATTCAACTAAACACCCTCTTTCTTCCTACATCAATGGCCGACCTCACACTCGGTAAGGGACTACCAATTTCTTTTCAAAATTACTTGTTATTTCAACTTATTTCTATCCTATTACATGTCACAAATATCAATTTAATTCAATTTCTCATCCCCCCCCTCAAATTCATCATGAACCCTAACCTTAATTGATGGAAAATCAATGGAAACTTAACAAATATTGTAAGAACTTGTTAAATGGAGGTTGGGACACCTTATCAAGGAGTAATCTAGGTTCCAAGTGCTAACAAATCAAAGATTTCAACCTCTTTTCCTTGTTTGCTGCTGCCTCCCCTTCCCTCTCACTCTATCCCCAAATTCTTCTTTCAATAACACTCTAAATCTAAGTGATTTTGTTGCCTAAATCCTTTAGTATCACTAATTCTCTTCTTTTCTTGATTTTTTCTCTAGGTTTCTCATGGTTTTTTAAGCAAAATGGAGTTTTTTCCTCTCTTCTCTCTCAATTTCCCTATGGCTGGCTACACCCAAGCCATAAATTACTCCTCCAAAATGGAGTTTTATAGGAAAAAATTATCAAAATCTCACTATATCCCTTCAAATAGTAACTTTTATAGTTATCGGATATTATTTCCTTCGTCTCGGTATATTTTTAATGTCGATTTTCAATGGGCGATATCAAAATTCATTAATTTATACATTAGTACCTTTTTTTCCTCATAAATTACTTCCATTAAAATTTAATTCATATTTTGAACCTTTTTTATTTTTCTGGCATTTTCACACTTTTATTTTTAAAAATTTGTTCACTAACCAATTTTCTGAATTTTAAAGGTCCATATCCCTCCCATACTGCAAACATCAAATCCCTAATTTTCATAATTTATTAGCTTAATTTCCTTATACACTTCTTTTAGAATTTTTATAAAACTCCTGAGTTGTATCGGGTTTACGTTTCTTAACCAACATTAAAAGCAGTGATTTCGAGGTGTGGATGTAGATTTATCGAACCACATTAAAAATCGAGTTTACAATCTCTTTTCCTTTACCTGTTTATTTTAATCACTTTAATTATATTGTTGGCTATTATATTTATTGTGCTTAATTGTTTTAAATTGTATTATTTGTTGATATTAATGGAACATATAATCCACCTTTTTAGGTGTTATTGCTGTCTCAATCCTAGAATAACATAAAAATTAAAGGTAATTTTAATATTCATTTCCATGTTAAATTGTTATTTTTTATTATTTTTAATTTCTCTTATTTTCTTTTATCAAATTAATGATGCTCGATAAATGTATGCCTTTTGTATTGACAAACAATTTTAATTTGAACATTGTTGGGTTATCTTTAAAAAAAAAGAAACCTAAATGGCAATATGAACGTACAAATCAACAACAAAATGTCAAACAAAAAACAAAAAGGTCATGCTAGTACAAGTCCCGCTTCATCAACTCCATTTACTCTTGATTCTGTTAGTTTAGGACAAGATAGTAAATCGTTGATTAATCATGATAGGCAAAATGGTCAGAAAACTACAAAGAAACGACTTAAACGTAGATAAGGTAAATAGAAAGTTAGAGAGACATTTGTAACAAATTTTTTACAAAAATTAAAGGATACTCTAGTTGAAATTGAAGAACAAAAGAAATAAGACAAGAAAGTTATGTTAAAGCAACAAACTACAATAATACAACAAAGTCAGGAGAAATAAGAATAGGAAAGGATCGATAAAGAAGATCAAATTATAAAAATAGGTATTTCTAAGTTGGATCCGATTTCTGTAGCATATTTTGAAAATAAGAAGTTAGAAATTATTGAAAAGATAGGTTTTATTTTTTTTTAATTAATTAGTTTGATGTATTTTCATGTTAGTGTATATTTAATTAACAATGTTGAAATTTCTTGGTTATTTTAAACTTGTTGATTAATATTTAATTTTACTCTAATATCAATTCACAAGACCTTTTCAAGTTCTTGTAGCACACAACAATAAGTAGAATTAATTAACTTGAAATAGTACAACCATAACAAGAAATAAAACAGTATAAAAATATTGGAAAATTATAATAACATAATAAGCTCAAATCTAATGATTTTACTCGTCATCATGTTGTTTCCACAAATGTTCAATCAAATCTTCTTGTAATAGAGAGCTAATTACTCTATTCCTGATTCGATTATGAGTTTGAAGAAAATCATGTTTCACCATGTGACATTGATAAAAGAATTTACTTCATGTTCACGATCAAATACAAGGTTCATTTATGCTTTATCCTTAATAATCATATCGTGTATTACTATGCAAGTTTTCATAATATTTGCAAGCATTTTTTCATCTTAATACCACACAATTCCACACACAATTACAAAATGAGACTGCACACCCTAAATGCCCACTCCATGTCAATTTTTGCAAACTCTTGCTTGCAAAATATTTCATTTTCTTTGCTCTTAATTATCTCGAGATTGTTTTAACAAAGGATGATCAATTAGAATAAATCTTATAAGCTAAATAGTATCATTCAATGATCCAATATTCAATTTTAAAAATTTCCCTTATCCGACGGGTTAGCAAGTATAGGCTCTGGGCGTCAATTGCTCAAATTCTGTGTTCATAGTTACAATAAGATTGTTTATTTAACCACATCCTTTTAGTGTCTTGTTAATAATTAATAATAATAATATTAACAAAAGAGGATGTGTTAAAGTTTTTGGAAGGAAGCAAATCATATGCGATGTAATAAAATTCTCCATGACTATCCAATTAAGAGGGTGTTTAGAAATATTATATCAATTGTTTTTAAAATGTTTTTTAAATATATTAAAATAATATATATTTTTTATTTTTTAAAATTATTTTTAATATTAAGATATCAAAATCATCTGAGAACACAAAAAAATAA
The DNA here is from genome assembly GCA_007827005.2 of Populus simonii. Taxonomy (NCBI): domain Eukaryota; kingdom Viridiplantae; phylum Streptophyta; class Magnoliopsida; order Malpighiales; family Salicaceae; genus Populus; species Populus simonii. The sequence continues at coordinate 17,655,712 of CM017464.2, forward strand.
TTTATAATAAAAAAACTTTATATTTTTTAAATATAAAAACAAACGGTTTGTATACATTTTTTACTTGGTATTTCAATTAAAAGAAAACTGAAGACGAAAAGGAATAAATAATGAAACGACAACGGTTAATGACAAGCGAAGTGGCGGGAAAATCTCTCGCTTTCTTACTAGGGTTTTCATTCTCTTACCATCTCATTAACGGGGAAGAGAATCAGGAGACCATCAACAACTTTCCGAGAAACCAACCAGACCCTGGAAAAGGAAAATGCCGACCTACAAGATAAGGGGAATCGACGTTGATTTCCCGTTCGAGGCTTACGATTGTCAGCTCGTTTACATGGAAAAAGTCATACAGTCCCTCCAAAACGTAAGTCCTCAAATATAGAACGCTGCCGTTTCATTGCTTCCTTAAACTTTCCACTCATCACCGTTCTTAGCTTCTGATAATGCTCCGTCACGACAAAAATCAACTAATTAGAGAAATTAATTAATTTCAATAGCCATGCTTGACAGCTGTTTCATTTTTCAATCTGAAATACAATTCTTGCAAGTTTTAATCCTTTTGTGTCCTATTATCGAAAAATCTGCCTTTAATTTACTTATTTTAGTTAATTTGTCAGTGTTAAAAGTCACAAATTTATGCTGTTTGTTAAAAATATGGCAGAAATGTAATGCCCTTTTGGAGAGTCCAACGGGAACCGGGAAAACTCTGTGCCTTCTTTGTGCCACATTGGCTTGGAGGAAGAGTTTAGGTGGATTTTCGACCGGTAAGATTGAAAGGAATGGTCGGATTGCGGGTGGTAAATTGGATATTGTGCCATCATCACAATCCGAGGATCGCAATCTTCCGACTATAGTGTATACTTCACGCACGCACAGCCAACTTCGGCAAGTGATTCAGGAGTTGAAGAGGAGCAGCTACAGGTTGGAGTTCATTTTCTGGTTTGATTTCTTTTGCAGTCAAAATTATTAACAGTGGATGGAATTGAATTCGGTTCTTGATGTGTTGCTTTTGTCTATTACTGTCAGCTGTGTTTGTGTCATATGGTGGAAGCCAATTTCTTTATATCGAGGATTGTTGTTAGTTATTCACATATTCTTTTTGAATGATATCAAGGGTGTTGGGCTTCTTTGCAATAGATGTGGTGTTAGTAGTACTAGTAGCCTTTTTATTAGGACAAGTTCAATGGATCAGTCTGATTATTGGGTTCAGTTAGAATTTCAATTTGCTAAAATTTAAAGAATATGCAGGCCTAAAATGGTAATATTAGGATCTCGGGAGCAGTTATGCATTCACGAGGAAGTCAGCTTACTACGTGGAAAAGTACAGAATAATGCATGCCATCTTATTTGCAAAACACGGGGAAAGCGTCAATGCACCCATTATTCCCGTGTTGCAGGTATTATACTTTGTGCATTTCTGTTGTGCTTGAATCCATCTACAATTGTTTTATTATGGTAATGTAGCCACAAAATGCTTGAAAGACACGACTTTCCATCTAGATGAACATTGCACAATCAAGATTTTGGGCTCTCAATAACTTATGCTGTTATATCCCAAACTTAGTTTGGATTACAAATTAATGGATAAAAGTTTTTGGTTGTGCAGGGAGGAGAGTAAGGGTCTATTTATATTAATAGGAAACTATTTTTCTTTTTTATTTTCAGTTTTCTTTTCATTTTCCAGGTTTCCTTTTCCACTGAAAATTCGAAAACATGTTCATTTGTTGAGAACAAAGATGAATGTTTCCATCAAAACCAGCTTTCCTTTTCCACTTGAAAACTGGAAAACATGTTCATTTGTTGAGAATGAAGACGAATGTTTCCATCAAAAAATAAGAAATATCTCAAGATTACAATTTACAACTATTTTTCATAGAAAAACAAAACCATAATTTATAAGTCATCTTAATATTTTGTATTCATGATAATCTAATTTTAGAATTTCTTTCATTCAAATAAAAAATTATCATAAAAAGTTAAATTGTTAGCTTTAATAACATCTTTATATTTGATTTATGATAAAAATTAAACATGACACTAACTAAATATGAAAATGTAAAAACAAATAATTTTAATCTTTTTGTATATAAAAGAATTGTTTTTATTGTTTATGTCTTTTCTTTATTTGGAAAACGATGGAAAACTTGTAAATTAAGTGTTTTCCTAATTCAATACAAATTTGAAAAATGAAAAACTAGTTTTCTTGTTTTGTAGATGGAGAAATGTTGCATTTGAACATGAAGTTCCAGTTTTCTTCTTTTTTTATACTCCATTTTTTCATGAAATTGAAGTATCACTCTATTTCCGAATAGCTCTTTAAGTGTCATTGATTCTAAACTATGTTGCAACAGTTCATTCATACTAACATTGATTTTGTTTTGCCTGACAACTAGCTAAATGTAAAATACTATCCTATTCATGTAATTTGCAATAGAGAGACTTGTTATTTAAAGTGTAAGATGCTCTCTTTTATCCTTGATTTGGCTCTGGTTTTCCTCGCCTTCTCTTCATAGTGTTAGTTGGCCTTTCCTTGAATTTTCTCACTGAATGAAGTTAAATTTAATTTTCTTATTCCTGAGACTTGGGCATCAATTCGACATTAAATGCTTCTACATTTCTACCCTTCTTTTTTTCTCTCTACTTCTTGCATGCACTCAGAGGCTATTCTCATCCTTCAAATGCTGTGAATATTTGGTGAATTCATGGGTGATAATTAATTAGAAGTTTTTTTTTTCAAAAAACAATTTGATGGATAAAGTTCTATGATGATGACTGTGGTCGAATTTAGCATAGTAAATATTTTATTGAATGTTTAAGATGTCACCGACACTTTCAGATTGCATTTGCAGATCACATACAATAAAGAGGTTGAACAGCTGAGCTCAAAGTTTATTTTTCCATACAGTTATAATCTCAACAAAATCTGACGTCTATATGTGTCTGTTCTTACATTCTAGATTATGTGAAATGCAATCCCCATCTTGGAGATGAGCCTGTCGACATAGAGGATTTGGTTAATATTGGAAGAACATTTGGACCGTAGGTTTAATATCCTCTTTTACAAAAAAATAAATAATAATATTAAAAGGTCGTAGCCATTGATGGTTTTGTGATTATTCTGTCTGCTAATACTTGTAGATGCCCTTACTACATATCAAGGGAGCTCCACAAGGTTGTTGATATTTTGTTTGCACCTTATAACTACCTTATTGATCGTGGAAATCGAAAATCTCTTGCCATTGATTGGGACAACAGTATACTGATATTTGATGAAGCTCATAACCTGGTAAGCAGAAACAATTGGTGTTTTCTTTGCCAGGAAATTAGAATTTTCTTGTAAATTTGTGAAACCATATATGCTGGTTTCTTAATGTTATCATTTCAGAAAACAAATTTTTCTTGCTGACAGTCATCTGCATTTGATGTTATATGAGTTTAAACTCTTATATTAAAAAATACGCTGCAGGAAAGCTTATGTGCAGATGCAGCCTCTTTTGACTTGCCTTCTTGGCTTCTCACAGCTTGCATTTCTGAAGCAAAATCTTGTATTGACCTTTCTGTGACAAGGAGGGAAGAATCAAATGACAACTCATGGAATCCAGATAATTTTGCTATTCTCAGAGGTATTCTGATCTCTGATTGCTTAATTCTGTCAATATGCACTTGCTATTCTTATATGTACGCATTTGTTCTTCCTCAACTCAACTTGATCCATGCCTATATTATCTCACTATATGCTGTTTAGGATTGCATGTTCAGATATACTTCCTGCTATTCTTCTTACAATTTTGTTGCTATGCTTGTAATTGATATGGCCGTACTTCTTGGGAGCTAATTTTCAACTGTTGCAGCACTTCTTTTGAAGCTTGAGAAGCGGATTGCTGAAGTGCCCATTGAATCCAAGGAATTGGGATTCACCAAACCTGGAACATACATTTATGAGCTTCTTGCTGATCTTAATGTTACACACGACACTGCAACTAAGATCATTGATATAATCAAAGATGCTGCTGTTCTCCTTGAAGAAGATAAGCAGGACAAGTCAAAAGGCACTGGTTGCAGGCTGGAAAGCATTAGTGATTTCCTTCAAAGAATTTTTAGAGAAAAGAACAATTCCCATGCGAATTTCTATCGAGTAAGCTTTAATTTTAGGATTTGGTCATAGAATTGTGTAGGACTTGGATGGGAGTTTTATTGCCAATCTCGTTTCCCTTTTCATTTGCTGTTATTTCTGTTTTTTTATTTTCATTGAAACTTTTCTATGTTCCTTTTAGGTTCATGTGCAGGAAGGTGAGGCAAATGCTGCAGATGTCTTAAAAGGTATTCAGGGAAAAATCATGCTCTGATGTTTGGGCCAAAATTTCATAGTGTTCCACTATTCTTTATGTTCTCACTGGCAAAATCTCTTGACTTACTGATTTATCAACTTAAACTTGCAATGCCCAAGTTAAATAACACATTCCATACTTGCATGATGTTTAATGTTTTGTATAAAAACTAACTCTTGGGAATTCATGTAAGAAATTTGTCTTGTTGAAAAGTATTACTGTCCTGCCTTTGATACTGAGCAATTCTGCCATGTAGTTTAGGTTTGGAGCATATCTTACTGAATCTAGAATTATCTTGAAATAGAGTGGCTTAGTGTCATTGTTGGAACATATTGGAGGGGCCTGGCAGTTTTAGGCTTTATAATGTAGTATAGACAATGGGTTGGTGGTAGCAGAACTTTATTAACAATGTTGTTGGAAAGCTTATCATGGGTCTCTGGTTCTACTTGCTGGGTTATCAGTTGATGTAATTTGCAGGTGATTTCATGTATACTTCAATAACAAAGGGGAAGTATCACAAAAGATTACAATCATATTTGATAAATTACTGACATGCATAAAAAAGGCTTTTAGTTTTTATACTGTAGAGAAAGAACAGAGAGGTTGAGCCAAAACGTGATTCCTCCCATCCTTTTTTATTTATTTATTTATTCCTGTTGATAATAATTACCTGAAAGATACCAGATTTTCCATCAAACTTGGCACAAAAGATATAATTCCACTATATTTGGTCGCCAAGCATTATAGCTTATTCATTTCCTGTGATTTCTTGTAGAGATACACAATGTGCAACTCCATTTAAAGATTTTTGTGGTTTTAAAGGCTTTCTAACTTATGTTATATTTCAAGATTGATTGCATAACTCCTATTTTTCCTGTGATTTCTGGTAGAGATACACATTTGTAGGATATGAGTTGATTATTTTTATTGAACACACGCCTTCCTGCTACAAGGATAATTGTGTGAGTTTATATATATATATATATATATATATATATATATATATATATATATATATATTCCATTATTTTGATTGTGCAGGTAAGCCATCTAGAACGCTAAGTTGGTGGTGTTTTAATCCCGGAATCGCCATGCAAGAGTTCTCTCGAATGGGTGTTCGCTCTATTATTTTGACATCTGGAACATTATCTCCCTTGGATTCTTTTGCACAAGAGTTGAAACTGTGAGTCTCTTTTTGTAGATTGTATCTTGTAAAAAACTTAAATGACTTTAAAAAGATGCTGACTAGAGAATTTGGTTCCACCTCAGAGATTTTCCCATTCGGCTGGAAAACCCTCATGTCATATCCTCAAATCAGATATGGGCTGGTGTTGTACCAGCTGGTCCATCAGGTCGCTCATTGAACTCATCTTATAGAACCCGTGATTCTCTAGAATACAAACAGGAGCTTGGAAATGCTATTGGTATGTAACACAATTTATCAACCAAACTGTTTTTTCCATCTGTATCATTGTCCACTGATTGATGAGTTTCGTGAATTTTATTTTCCAGTCAATTTTGCCCGAATAGTACCTGATGGACTGCTCGTATTCTTTCCATCTTACTACCTTCTGGATCAATGCATTAGTTGCTGGAAGAATATGGTAAGGCATCATATACAAATACAGCAGGTTGTATAGCACATATGTTAGCTTTATCTCTGTAAATATTCTATTTTGCTGCAGAGTCAGGCAAATTCAACAACAATATGGGAAAGAATCTGCAAGCATAAGAAACCTGTTGTAGAACCTAGACAATCCTCACTGTTTCCTCTTGCAATTGAGGTAACTAACGCAACCTACAAGTTAGGTCAACATGATTGCATATTTGTTGTATTTACTATCAGCAACTAGGATGTTCTTTTGGATTCATATCGTGATTGTCTACATATACTGGCTAGGACTATTTGGCTAAGTTGAAGGACACCTCAACTTCTGGTGCAATATTTTTTGCTGTTTGTCGTGGCAAGGTATGCCTTCATTCAGACTTGTGAACAACACTTCTTTGATGTTCTTACCCAAGTAAGTTTCTGTATATCATGCTGCTGGCTTGTGAAGAGGGGAATAAACTTGCTTTGATTTTTTTTATTCTATGGCTTAGGTCTTTGAAACTATCCAGAACAATATAATCATCTTAAGATGCATCCAATACTTTAATAGTGCATCATCCATATGTACACGGGACATAACAGTACACATACGTTGATGTTCTGTTGTGTGATCTTTCTCTTTCCCAAGATATTTTTCAGTTCTGAAATTGACATATCTGGCATATATGTACCTCCACTTGTATAAAATAAGCTGTTTGGTTGCTTGATAACCTTTTCTGCGTGCTTTGCTTTTTACTTCATGTATGGATGCTATTTTTTTTTATAGAGTTGCACCTGTTTGTCATATTTGACTGTTAGTAGGTTCTCAGGTGAGTGAAGGATTAGATTTTGCTGATCATGCTGGAAGAGCCGTTGTCATCACTGGCATGCCATTTGCGATGAGGACCGATCCTAAGGTTTTGTCTATTACCCTGCTTTTTCTTGGGTTTTTACTTAACCTTAGTTGCTTAATCTATTTGACCTTTTCAGTTGCTGTTCTTAAAAAAATTGTGTTTGTTAGTTCTGAAAGAATTAATTGATTCTTGAAGCATCACTCGAGACAAAGTTACAATTGTTAGTGGTTCACAATTAAATGATCTATTGATGGCCAGACAAATTAGATTAATGCAACTTATATATTTGGTTGGTTTTGCCATCGTTGACTTAAATTTAGTTACTGTGCTTCCTATTGTTTTATATGTTCTTAGCATAGGGAAATTGAAGATTCACATTTACAACATTCATGTAGTTGCATTTATTTTTACCAGAAAATGAGAGTTTGGATTTCTTAAATCCAAATGTTGATAATAATGAGTTTTCTACTTTCATCTTGGTCTCGGTATCACAATCAATCAGGTTTATGTTGATATTTAAAGTTGTTTGAGATTGTGATGTAGTCACAGTTTATTTTCTGAGAGACTGCATGAAAACTGGAGAAAAGTCTGGAGCACGTTTCTGAAAATTTGTCTCCCAAAAAAAAATAAACGATTTGATTTCCTTGTATGCTCAATGTATGACAGCTACTGTGTATTGCCTAGAAAGAGGCAACATGTATCCTTGTAACACTGCAGTATTTCCTTGTATGGCACATGATTATCTGTAATTCTAGCTCATGTCACATGTTATATTATGCTTGTCAGGTTCGTTTGAAGCGTGAATACTTGGATGGACAGACACACTCACAAAGAGATGGATGTAAGGTAATGTCCAACATCACATTATGGTTGTCAATTATATCTCAAAAAATGTGTACAATTTTGTGAATTGAGTTAGATGCTGAAGTTGCAGGTTCTAAGTGGAGAAGAGTGGTATGGTCAACAGGCATCACGGGCTGTAAATCAGGCTGTTGGACGTGTAATCCGTCATCGCAATGATTATGGAGCAATTATTTTTTGTGATGAAAGGTTCTTTCTTATACTTATTATTGGTTGTCTTCATTGAAATGCACACTCATCTGACCTTCAGGTGGATTTTGATTACACTTGTTACAACTGTTTGTGTGTGAATGAATCATTTTCAAAATTTTCCTGTGCGCAGCTGGATTTAAACTAAGGATTCTATGGTAAAATTTAAGGCTCTCCAAATGCGTTTTTCTCTGAAATTTTCTTTGAGCACATCGTTATAAACTTTAGATTTTTGTGGGATTGACTCAACTTTTGAATCATGGGCAGGTTTGAACATCCTAATCGCCAGACCCAAATATCACTTTGGATACAGCCTCACATCAAGGTATGTATTGCAGGTTTTGGAACAACCCTTTTGGTCTCCAATCTCCATAGCTTTCTTCTTTTGTTAGTGAAATAACCCTTTTCATTGACAGCTGTTATAAGTACTGTCTTCTATGTTTTCAGTGTCACTCTAAATTTGGGGATGTGGTTTTTACATTGAGTCGTTTTTTCCGAGATGGAGGAAGTCGGGATGCTGCAAAGCTTAGGTCAATACCAAGGGAAGACACTGGTAAAGTATCTTCTAGTTTCTCAATGTCATGAATTTCATGGTTGTTGTTTGGGGTTACCTATTCTGTTTGCTAGAAAATATTTGGCAGTCTATCTGGCCCTAGGGATTGCTCTTGTACCCTCCCTTCTCATAATAAGGGATGACTCATCCTTATTATGGTTAGCACGAATGACACTGCTCCTCACAAAAATACTAGTAGTTTGAGGAAGACATCTCTTTATATATAGTGAATTAGCTCCTTTAATGCATTTTCTTTTTCCTGAAGTTAACCAATTGATTTTGCAACTTTTGGTTGTGTTTCTCCTGCAGAAAATATCAAAGAAGAAAAGAACACACAGCCTTTGGACAAATTTTACCTGGACAGTTTTCTTTCTATGGTACATCCAGGATAATGTGACCACACTTGTTTTTACATCTTTTGAGTGTTGTTCTCTTAAGAATTTTTTCTTGCTCATGCATGTCTACAGAGGACACCGGATCAGGGTTGCTCTTCAAAATCATTATCTTCTTTACTTGAAGCTAAAAGAGGCAAGGATTCAAGCCTATCAGAGAACATTTTTCCTGCCAATCGCTCTTCTCTCTCTCCCTTCAAGGAAAGTCCGGATTTCAAATTAAATCATTCGAGCAGTGAAATCTATAATGAGAAAAAATTGTTAATTCCTGGGAGGATAAATATACAACATCAAAATGCTGAGATGATTGATTTGACTAGTAAATCTTTAATGGATGAAAGTCAAAGCAGAAAGGAGCTGGTGCCATGTTCTGCAAAGAAGCGAAAAGTTTTTCATGCAGGGTATTCAACTGGTCAGATTGGAAATACCCATGAGCATGCATCCAGTGCTGAAAGGTCACAATCAATTGCCCCCCTTTCCCTTTCTAGTTTGGTAAAACTAGAGAATCCACTGATTTCTGCAAATAAAGGCAGGCAAAATGCTCAAGTTAGCTCAACATTGCCACTTAAAGATCATGCAATCACACATAAGGATGCTGAGATTCTCACTCAAAAAAACAAAGATGTTCAGTCTACTTCTGTGCCTCGTGATGATGAGCAAACAAGAGGATCAGCGTTTCTCATTCAGGTGAAATGATTTCAACCATGAAACCTAACTAAGCCTGAATTTGGCATTTTTCCTTTTCAAGTACTCCCTGGAATGGTGACTAATACCTGCTCACTCATTGGGCTTTCCATGGATCGAGTCCTGGTGGACTCACTATTTAGGTGTTTAATGTACTATAAGGATTATAACCTCCCATGGAACCGGCAAAGAAAAAAAGAAAAAAGAAAGAAAGAAAAGAAGCATGGATCATAACATCATAAGCTGTGCTTGGATTTTTATTCCTGTTCTATCATGTTATTCCAGTGGATCATGTTTAACCAAGTGATAACTCTGCTTTCTTTACTCCAGATTTATATGTTGCTCATTTTCTTTTGGCTTCAGAACAGCTCTATGCTCCTGCTATTACCTTTAGCGTTGATATGTTTAAGCTTTTTTCTTTTAGTAATTCTGTTTAACTTTTTTAAGTTATAGCCATCTTTTCTAAGCTAAGCTTTAATTATTTAAGCTTTTTTCTTTTAGTTATTTTTTTTAACTTTTTAAAGTTACAGCCATCTTTTCTAAGCTAAGCCTTAATTATTATTTTGGTGGAAAGGAAAGATGGGTATTTCAGGTGCCTCAAGAGTGTATTTCATTTTCAATTAGTTTGTAAAAGAAAAAGAGAAAAAAAACTGGTGGATAGAAGGGTGGGTGGTGGTGATTGAATATAATGCAATGTCTTGTATTTTTGAAACATGACAGATTTTCTGCAGGGATGAATTTTCCCCGTAAGAATGAGTTCTCCTGTACCATGCTTTTGAGTTTTCAGACTATTTCCGCTGCATCTTTTTTTTTTTTTAAAAAAAAAAAAAATTAAAAATAGGAAAAATATAAAACAAACTTTCTGACAAACATTTTATTTTTATTTACGTTTTCCTCTTAACAAATTGTCTTCAAACTCCTTTTGTTATGGCTTACCAACTTTTTTTCCCCACAGGTTAAAGAGAAACTTAACGCCGCAGAATATAAAGAATTTGTGGAGTTTATGAAGGCACTTAAGTCCAAAGCAATGAAGATAGGCCACGTTTTACAGTCTATCGTGAGATTATTTTCTGGACCAGAGAGATTTCCTCTTCTTAAAAGGTATAAACCACCATCCATGACAAAAACAATGAGTTTTGTCTAAATGCCTCTCAATAGAGTTCCTTCCATTACATAGAACCAAATAGCATAATACATCTCTAATTACAAGGCTGATTTCTAGCTCTAACCTAGCTAAATATGGAAACCACATATACAACTGTATAATTAGCATACAATTAGAATCCTATAATTAACATGGTTTTAAATAATGCCATCCTATATCTATTGAAACCCCCCCTCAAATTGATGCTGGTCAATCAAGAAGCATCAATTTGCCAACCAGAAATTGATGGCACTGTCGGGTCATAGCCTTGGTAAATATGTCAGGAAGCTGAAGATCAATGGAAACATGCGGAAGAGTGATAATCCGAGTATCCACAGCTTCCCGACTAGAATGGCAGTCCATTTCAATATGCTTCGTACGACTCATGAATAATAAGATTCTGAATGACACTCGTGTTGTCTCCTCAAAGAGCAATGGGGTTGAGCTTAGAGAAGCCAAGCTCAACTAGAAGACCACATAGCCAAATAATTTCAGAACAAGCAGCAAACATGGCATGATATTCGGATTCTGTAGAGAATTTGGACACGCGTGCCTGCTTCTTACTCTTCTAAGAGATCAAGGAGTCGCCAAGAAATATGCACCATCTTGTAATAGAGAGACGAATATCGAGACATCCAACCCAATCAACATCATTACATACAACATGGTGAAAAAGGAGTATTGACAGGAAAGAACAACCCATAACTAGGTGAGCCTCTGAGATATCAAATGATACGACGAACAACTAAATGTAGATCATGTAGAGATTGTATAAACTGGCTAACCTATTAAGCCGTTAAAGAGATCATGTTGTGTGATCGTTAAATAATTTAGGTCCCAATTAGTTGACGAAACACGGTAGGATTAATGAGGTTGCCTTCCTCATGATGATATTTCACGTTAACTCAAAAGGAGTATTCACAGAGGAGGTACCTTGAAGACATGTCAAAGTAACCAAATCCCGCATATATTATATTGATTCAGGAATATACTAGAGGGATTGATGTGAACCTTTAACCCCAAGAAGTACGCAAGCAGACCAAGATCCTTCATATGAAACGAGGCCTGAAGATGCTGCTGGAATGGGTAATCAAGATGGAAACCATCACAGTAATAATAATATCATCAACAGACAAGGAGAAGAACAACACCCGTAGATGTCTTGCAAAGAAACAAGAGACATACTTGCTTTGCTGGAAAGAAAATTGAAGCAAGGTGGTGTGAAATTTGTCAAACTAGGTTTAAGGAGCTTGTTTCAGTCCATATAATGAGCGCTTCAACTTACAGACATTCAAGGAAGAGTTGAAGATTAGACTAGGAGGTGGTGTCATGTAAACTTCCTCTTTAAGATGACCATGGAGAAAGATATATTTGGCATCAATATGATGAAGCGGCCAACCTTGTGAAGCAGCAATCGAAATAACAATCTATTTTGTAGTCATCTTACTGATCAGAACAAAAGTCTCCTCATAGTCCACCCTATATTCCTGTTTGTTACCAAGAGCAATCAACCACGCTTTATATCGATCCAAAGTCCCATCAAAATGGAGTTTGATCGAGTAAACCCATTTACAATCAATAACTTTAAACAGTTGTTGGGCAAGGAACAACATCCTAGATATAATTATTTTTAAGAGTGTGAAGCTCGTCTACCATTGCCTCGCGTCAACATTCATGCTTAACTGCCTCAAAATCAAAATAACATGTAGGAATTGGAATGGATGACAAAGTAGCATGAAAGAATGTATGAGAAAATCCATACCGATCAGGAGGACAAGAGTAGTAGAACAATAAGGACTAGGGTCGGAATCCGGCTCAGTCACAAAAGGCATTGTCTAAACAAGCTCAAATGACGGGTCAGGCTCAAAAAGAGGCAAAGTTGGGTGTCATTGTCTATACACAAATCCAAGCTTAAACAATTTAGGAGTAGAAGGCAAGTCATCAAGGTATGGAAGAACATGTATCTCAGGTACAAATGCAAGATGAATGGGAAAGAAATATTGATTTTCAAAGAAAACAACACGATGAGATATACAAAATCTTTAAGAGCATGGATCATAACAAACATAACTTTTGTGAAAAATAATATAACCCATAAAAGCACATCTAACAAATTGAGTAGACATTTTATTGCGTTCATGAGAAGACAAATGAACAAAACAAACACGCCTAAAGGTATGCATGTTAAGATAATGAGGATGTTGTTGATAAAGATGATAATTAGGAGTCTTAAATTTCAAAACACTAGAGGGTAATCTATTATTTGGATGGACTGCCATGGACAAGGCTACAAAAGATTCAGGCAATAATGCACGAGCAACATCCAGCAAATGGCAATTTTAAAGTTTAACAACACCACTTTGTTGAGGTGTGTAGAGACAATAACGCTAAGAGACAATGCCTTTTTGGTTAAGAAAATCATGAAATTCCACGAGACATATTCCCCACCCGAATCAAACCTTTAAAACTTTAATACCTGAAGAAAATTGAGTTTCAACTTAAGCAACATATCGTTGAAAGATAGAAAATACCTCACATTTAGAATGAAGAAAATAAATCCCGGTATATTTGTTGTAATCGTCGATGAAAGTAACAAAATATTTATAATGCGCATGAGATATAATTGGAGAAATACCCCATGCATCACTATGAATCAAATCAAAATGTTTTTCAGCACGAGTACTATGAGAAGGAAAGGAAAAAGACTTACTCTTACCTAATTTGCATGTGGAACAATAAAAAAAATATAGGAAGAAGATTGATCTTTATTGCCTAACAAACTAGATTTTATTAAATGAGATAAGACAACAGGTTTACAGTAGTACAAGCCATAAAAATAACTAGAGGAATGAAAAAGTGCAGAAAAAACAATCGCCCAACTTTAGGCCCCTTCGCGAGTATCTTCTCGGACACCTTGATTCTGCACAAGACAACCATAACTAGAAAACAAAACATCAAATTAGACGGAGCAACCTCAAACTCAGGTTGCAATTTTATTTAAAATTGATCTCTTTTGCTCTGTTCATGAACCTCCTTAATTGCAGTGAGAGAACCATCAGTATCTTTGCATAAATTATATTAGCAAATTCTTCCAATAAGATCTGAAATCCAGTAAAATGCTCCTGAATGGAGAGATCTTCATGAGTATAATTTGCAATTTCATACTCCAATTGAAATCATCGAGCCATGTTGTTATGACTACAGACTTTTTTCAGATATTCCCACATATTCTTAGGAGTCCTCAGATGTAGAACAACCAGAATGCCAATAGTGGCTAACATCCAGGTCATGATTCTAGCATCTTTGATCTTTCACTAAGCCAACTTTGAATCCCAGTCGGATCACTTCTATCTATGTGGCCCTGTAAATCTTTCCCCGTAACAAATAAATGAAATTGGAACTCCCAGGCAGAATAATTCTTACTCGTGAATATCACCCCCAAGGACTATGAATCACTAGTGGTCATGATACCAAAAAATAACAAGTCCAAAGTCTAGTAATTAAACAACAACTCAGCAAGCCCAAATCACCAAAACAACAACAAATCAACTGTATAAAATTAAGTTCAAACCTTGTAAATGACAACCTAAAAAAGCCCAATCCACTTTGATATTAGATACGAGCAATAACACCTAAGATTACACTGACAACTAAAAGGGGCTACAAAATTTGCCTACAGCCAAAAAGATCAATGGAATGATCCCAAACCACCCTCCTAGCAAACACTCAACAATTCTAACCCTTTTGACAGTAACTATAGGATGAGACAGCCCTAATTTGAATGTTTAGGCTCTGATACCATGATAGAAACAATGAGTTTTGTCTGAATGCCTCTAAATAGGAGTTCCTTCCATTATATAGAACCAAATAACATAATACATCCCTAATTATTTCCAACTCCAACCTAGCTAAATATGGAAACCATATATACAACTATATAATTAGCATACAATTAGAATTCTAGAATTAATATGGCTTTAAATAATGCCAGCCCCTATCTTACTGACAATCTATACCATTTGTAAGAGTTTCTACATATGCCTGTAGATCTAAATTTTGAATTGAAAGCTCTCTCTTTCTCTCTCTCTCTCTCTCTCTCTCACACACACACACACAAACTTTGTTGGAGGCCTATTGTGAGCTGGACTGCTCAATTTGAGGGTAAACTCCCCCCTCTAGGATGTGAGTGGGATGAAATCCCAGGTTGCTTGGAGTGATGTCAAGAGACTTCACCAGCTAAGCTAAGGCAGCATGCTCTTAGGCTGCATGTCTTGATTGTTTTGAGATATATCTTTCTATTTCATGCTGTGCAGATCTTGTTATAAGGCTATTGTTACTGCATGGGAAGAACTAACTCTGTCAATTGTTAGTACCTGTAGCCCAATTGGATTTTTATCGTTTTACTAATTTCTTGCATATATCAAAGTGGCTGCACCTGTTATATTGACCCTGCAGTTCTGAGATATTGCTAGTTGCATGACATTTTAGATCATTGTGCTTGCAGATGGAACTGTGCATGAAGCTACAGATAAAATTTGGTTGATTAACTTCTTGTGTTTCCATCAGAAATTTATTTTTATACCTGCCTGTACATATCTTATCATGAATTTCAGATTTACAAGCGCTTTCAGTCAAATAATATTGAACTTAGGCTCCTCTAAGATCTCTTGTTCTTGTTATTCTTATTCTTCTTATTTTCCTTGACAACATATAAAACAACAATTAAGTCCTTCCTATATTCTAAAATTTTCATTAGAAGCACGTCTTAGTTTCTTCAGTTTGCAAGGAATTAAGTTGGGCAATCAATTATGGTATCCATTGTATTCCTTATCACAAGACAGGAAAGTTATCTCTTCAATTATCCACCACTGGAAATATTAGCCACTGAGATGTTATGTCTGATCATGGTTGATATCGTGCACCTTCTCTAGTATAATCTTTGTCGTATTATGACGCAGTGCTATGTATATTATAATGTGACTGTGCTAATATGTACCTAGTAAGTAGCTGTAGCATCCGTTTTCACTAGGGTCTAAATTCTACTTGTTCCTACAGTAGCTTGCATTTTAGGTTATTCAGAAAGGAACCAAAATTTATAATCTTTGTTTACTTCTGTATTTATCCAGGGAAATGATTCTCTTACGGTCTAATAGAATGAACAGATCATATCATGAGTCTGTCATACACATGGATCTTATACCTGTCAGTTTCCCATTATCGAGTTTACTTCATTTTGTGGATTTGATGCATAAATTGTCTTTTCTCCAGCAAGTCCATGTAAATGTGCCCGCACTTGACAGTTTATTGGTTGAATAAGTTACCAAGTAAATGTTCTTCAGGAATAAAGTTTAATGTGTCTTGGTTCTTAGGATTTTGATAGCAAATAAATAAACTCCTACCCTGTTTTGCATCATTTACGCATGTTGCTCAGCTTAGTAGATTGTTCTGATTTCTAATTCTGTTAACTGGAAAGGTTTGATGAGAGCTGTTGATATTCTGTTTCTTTCTTTTTTGTTATCACCATTCTGCCTGACTAACAATTTACAAATGCTGCTAGATAATCCTTTTCTTCTCATCACATGTTTTTTTAATTTCTGAAAAATATCTGAATCTAACTCTCCTTTTGTCAATTATTAACAGATTCAAGGATTTTGTTCCTGCAAAGTACCACTCTTTGTACGAGCATTATCTTGAAGGAAATGACGATACACTCGGCAATCAGAGTAAGTAATTCTACTCTTTCAGCACGTGACATAATCATTCAGAATAAGGGACTCCGCTTGGTTTCATATTTAATTGCCCATTAGTCTTTTAGTAAATATATGATTTGGTTTTATTGTTTTTATGGCAAGTATAGATGCGTAATGCACTGCCTTTTCTTATCATTTTTAACATCTGACGGTGTTTTTTCCTTTCACTTTGTCAATTCCACTCTAAACGCACTACAAATGGTTAAATATCACTTCAAATGTGTATGCGTTAATTCTACTCCATGTATGGAGTGTGATTAACATGAAAGGAGAAGGAATAATCCCACTCAGCTATGGTTTGTTGCCAGTTATAGATGTATTAATATCCTACATGCAGGACTAGTTAACAGGTGGGAAATTTCTAAAGGTCTCTCAATGAAACTAGAGTAGTGTAACAATAGAAATTAGTTCATTCTTTAATTCTTGCCTGATATATGTTCAAGGAGAGTTGAATTTCTATTTCACTTTATATGATGCAGCATAAGCAGTTTGGAGAGAGTTGCCTAATTCCACAATAAAGTTGTGGCAAAGTTGAAAATTCAGAGCACGGTTGAATTTTGTAAGTTTATATTTCGATGGTTAGGTATTCCTTGTGATTTACAATCAAACTGTCAAGTGTTTCATTCTTTCCGATGTACAGTGGTATGTAAGTTTACTTTTAATAACCGGCTCGTGATAAAATAGACAGATAATGAGGACAAAAAAACAAGATAAAATGAGAGATAAAAAAAGTGAACTATATCTCAGAGGCTGTGGCTGTGCGGGTGAGTGAGAAAAAAATAAGGAGGAATTTCTACGTATACAGTTATTTAGTGTGCTATACAGGTTGGGTCGGGTTGACCCGTTACTTGACTTGACCTGTGATATTTATTTATTAGATTTTTAATCTTAATATTCACGGTTTGAGTTGGATTAAATAATACAAATATTAAAGATTAACTGTTTTTTTTTTTTTCTAAATTCAAATTGATTATTTTCCAGGCAGAAAAGTTTGAAGTTTTGAGATTTTTTGTAGGCTGGAATGCTGCCTGTATGGAGTCAAGAAACCTTTTCAACCAGCTTTATCTGAGACGAGTGTATGTGCTTTGCAGTGGAGTTTTGACTAGAAACTTAACAGACCTCCACCGTTGCTTCCCGGTAATTATATTGCCAAAGAATCCGGTCCCGTTGAGTTATTGGAGCCATATTGATCAGAGACTAAAAGAAAGGTGTCCAGCTATTTACTGTTGTATGGTGCTGGTGATTCATCAGAAGCTTTTGGGATCAATTCCATTGTCTTACAAAAAAAATAAAAAAAAATTAGCCCTCTGATTCCGGGTAGATGTGGAATTAGGTTTTAAACAAAATTTTATTTATTTATTCTTGATAAATCCATGCCATTAAATATGCGATTCCATAGAAAACAAAATACCAGTAATAATTAATCAAGGTCAAACCGGAGACCCTCTGAAAACCCATCACCAATTCAAGCCTCCCAATTCAAAGCACTGATTTAGGGCATGCATGTGAAATTCATTAATTGGCTAAGGCGCACTCCTCATATTGAGCCAGCATCTCGTCGTTCCTATATGTGCATGCATGTGCACATACAAAAGTGATTGCATGATTATAGGGTTGGATAATAAACTAATTAATTCCTTCTTCCTTAATTTCCATATATAATTCCTAGCTCGCTAGGATTCAAGCGGGGAACATGCAGCAGACAATCCATTTTAAACACCCACAAATCTCACCAAAAACTAGAAGAATACAAATTTAAAATCATAAACAAAGTTGTAATTGGTCATATATTCATTCATAAATAAAGTATATATTGCTATAGAATATATATTGCATGTGAGGTCTAATTAAGGTGAATAAGGCCAAGAACAGTCTGATTAAAGACTCAATTTCTCTAACCACCCCTTCAATATATAATTCCTTCTTAAACCGACAGATATTACGAAAATCTTACGTTACATTTTCCAATTTCCTCCTCCCCCCTGATCTTGCAATTCGAGAATGGCGTGATCTGACAGGAACTCTGTCCGGATTCTTGCGCAAACCACCGATGAGGTCCACGAAAGCACTGAGTATGAACTTGTGGGACGTTTTCTCATTCAAGTTCAAGTAACATAGCAAAAGCTCTTCCATGAAATCCCAATCAACCTTACCGTTATTCTGCAATTTTTCTTCCACCATTTCTTGCATGGACCGCCGAAAATCATCGTAGGGACTCGGAGAGTAGGTTAGCACTGCGATGCAGTCATCTGGTAGCCTAACCTGCTTTGGATCATTTGAAGCAATTGTGGCAGAGTCGTCATTGAGGGTGGTGGTTGAGACTGAGGTTGAACTTGAACTTGAACCCATGTTCTCGGAGGTGGCAGTTAAGCTGGACCGTGCCTCTTCCACAAGTGAGCCGGATGATGAACCCCGCTCCATAAAGAATCGATGGGAGCCACACAGATCCAGTGGTGGATCAATATACCTAGGTGAATCAATTAAAATCTCGTTCATGCTCGGAGCTTGGCCACCTCCTCTAGATCTAGGATCACTTTCCTTTTGAAAATTCCCATCGTCATCATTGATATAAAGTGACCTAAAATTCTCGAAAAGGAAGCGATCCACATCAGAGAGTGTTGCCGCGCCACCCTTCTCCTCGTCTTCTTCATCACGACTCTTATCCTGGTTACCAGCTATGGCAAAGGATAGTGTTCTAGGGTGTTTGCAGCCTCTTAATATCCAGTTCTTTGAATTTGAGAAAGAATTAGAAGATAATTGGATATTTTGGGTAGGGTTTTTGATCTTATAGATGTAGTCTTGGAGAGACTTTTGGAGTTTATTTGGCATTTGTTTTTTGTTTTTTGGCAAGAAAAATATGTGATGGGGGTTAGGGTTTAATGGGAAAATGGAGATGGTGGTGGTTTATAAATGAGAAAATTATGGAATGTAACATTAATAATAATAATAAAATAAAAAAAAAACTACCAGGAAAAAATAAACGTAGGGTAAAAGAATTTGACAAGAAGAAAAACTGATGGTAATTAAATGCTACTGTTCGAAAAACTGACAGTAATTAAATGCTACTGTTCTTTACCATTGACCTTCCATGCAAGATTTTGAGTATGCATATATGGTTACAAGATTATTTAGGGTTTGACCAATATTTGATTTATTTTACGGGCTGCTGAGTTTTAGTGTACTTATTGATATTTATGTGTTTAAATCAGTAATTGTGAATCTAAAGATGGTAATAAAATCATCTTTCTTGCTTCATTTCGACGTTAATGGCTTGAGTCATGGATTGATTCAGTGTTTGCGATATGTATTTGGGGCGCCATACCTTCCTGTTAATAAATCTTTGATTTGAGTGATTTCCATTCTTGACTTTTGGGAAAATTCTCACCGGAAGTTTCTGCTATCAGGCCACAAAAAAAGGAGGAGAAAGAGACGTCAGGGGAAAACAGTAATCAATTTTTGGAAATGATATCTATTTAAGTAAACAAAGTCATCATATGCACGATCACTATATCAAGTTTGTATGTGTAATCTTGTTAATTAACAAACATTTCTATTTGTTGAAACAATATTGTTTAACAAATTCTTGATGATATATATAAATTGAAGTTTTTGTTCTTAGATTTATATGATAAATTAATGCCCTTTATTTTTTAAAGCAATCTACAATCTGACAAATTTTGATGATCATCAAGCACTATTATTTTATACACCTAGTACATGGGCAACTTGGGCAAAGATCCAAGATCCCCACTTAACAAAAATGTTTAAAAAATAATTAAGATACATTTGTCACTACTTTATGAAATGAAAAATACCCCTCACTTAATTAAAAACTCTAAATACAAAATGATGATGGCTCAAAACCACACTTCTTTTAAGACATAAATAAAAAATAATTAAAAAAAATATTTCTTATATATTTTAAAACACTCCATTTATAATTTTGTTCAAGGTCTTATTCACCTTTCACCTTCAGCCAACTCTAACCTATATATATATATATATATATATATATATATAGCATCAGAACTTTATAATTTGCATCATTTGCATCTTGTAATTTAAATCCCATTAAACTTCACATTTTTTATCACAAACTAAAACCCGGGTCCATAACCGGCAATGCAAGACGGTGTCATAAGAACACCCCACTTATATTAAGTCTCAAAACGTACATATTATAAAATAAATTATATAAAATTCACAGCATTTCATAACTTTCAAAATATTTCATCACTAGAATAAAACAAAATAAATAATTCATAATATTTATTATATTGTCAAAATTCGAACTTAATTAAAATAGTGTATTAGTGGAGCATCTGAAACATCGAATCAAAACTAAAAAGAAAGTCTCGTGGAACAAACAAGGTATACCAATCAAAACTGAAGAAGCAAAAACACTTAATAAAATCCATCTGCTAACAGAAATTAAGAATCTGAAATAATATTAAAAATATAAAGAGATGAATTCAACCAACTCAGTGAGAAAATAACATTTAACATACATATTAGATATTTATAGTTTGTAAGTCTATATATCTTGATATAAATATACATACTAAGCATATTAAAATAAAGTAGTGGAATACATGTTAAAAATCAGATGACACCTGAAGGTTACTATTATGGGAGGATCAGTCGTGAAAGGTTAGTGCCTCTCTCACCAGCCAAGTTTACAGAATACTATGTGCACATAAGCTAACTACTCTCCG
Source organism: Populus simonii (assembly GCA_007827005.2). Lineage (NCBI taxonomy): Eukaryota > Viridiplantae > Streptophyta > Magnoliopsida > Malpighiales > Salicaceae > Populus > Populus simonii. The sequence continues at coordinate 17,676,773 of CM017464.2, forward strand.
TTAGTATGAAGCAACTGATAAGTCCGATATCAAAACATAATAGATATTTACATGATTATTAAAGCAATGTATATCATATCAAATAGAGTTTAGTTCAACAGAACGCGAGTGCAAATTCAAGAATTGATGAATACTCGGAAAATAATGCAACATATATAAATATTTAAGAAATTAACTACTTGTACTCATCATATAATCAACATACACATTTATTTATATTACATGCATATTAAAGATTATCCCATTCACCCGAAAAAAAAGCAAACGAATATAGAACTGGAGACTACTGAAGATTGTTAGGAGGAACTTTAGCAGAACCTATAACAGATACGGTAAACACTAAAAAACGACTCAAAGAAAAATAACATAAAATAATAAAACTCTAAACCTACAGACTAAATCATAATTATAAAACCGAATTGATTCACCTGATCGATTTCGAACATAACCCAAACTGGTCGAACCTAATAGACCGGATTAACCGCCACTACAAGGTCAACCGATTGACTAAATTGACCATCCGGTCGACCACTACACAAACCAACTGGTCGACCTACAACAACAAGTGAACCGGTCAACTGATTTAGACCAACCGGTCGATCGGTCGATCAAAATTTCCAGAATCCCGACCTATTAATCCTTAATCTGCAGAACCCAAAAATAGACAACTTGTTCTTCTAAAACCCATCATTATAGTCATCAAATCAGTTATTTTTAAGCTAAATAACACCATAATACTTCAATTATAACTTCTAGATCATGAAATCATCAAAATCATATCAAAACCCCAACCTTTTTCAATCCTTTTATAAACAAACCATTAACGAAAAACAATAAAAAAGGAGATCACTTACTTGTTCTTCAACCTTTCTCAAACAAAAAAATTAAGTTTAAAAACATATTGAAATCCTTTGCATGCAGGAGAGGAGGTCATGCCAGGGAGAAAAAAAAAGGGAAAAGAGAAGAAAACTCTCTTGCAACACTCTTAATTACTTATGTTAGTTTAGGTGGGTTTGGGCTGATTTAGGCATGAGTTTTGGCCAAAAATTTAGGTCTTACAACACAAAATTTATCCTCGAATTTAAACTTTTAGAAAAGAAGTCTTACCATTGAGATCAAACAAGTACAAATACTTGTTGTGCATGTGTTCCTAAAGCTCCCACATCGTCTCTTCACGTGGGTGGTCACTCCACACAACCTTCATCAATGCAATATCCTTCGACCGAAGCTTCCTAACTTGTCAATCCACTATTTCCACTGATTGGACTTCGTATGACATATCATCCCTTAGCTTGACCAATTGAACCTCCAACACATGAGATGGATCAGGAAAATACTTCCTCAATATCGAAATATGAAACTCCGGATGTATGAAGGATAGATTAGGCGGCAAGACAGGAGGCCTATATGTCACTGCCCTCCTCTTTCCAAAATCTCAAAACCCTAACATTCTTCAATCCTTCCATAAACAAACCATAAATGAAAAATAACACGAGGAGATCACTTACTTGTTTTTCAACCATTTTTAAACCAAAAACTTTGCATGCAAGAGAGGAGGTCTCGACAAGGGGAAAGAAAAAGAAGAAAAAGAGAGAAAAAAAACTCTCTTGCAACACTTTTAATTACCTAGGTTAATTTAGGTAGGTTTATGCTGACTTGAACTTGGATTCAGACTAAAGTTTGGCCTTGCATTTTTCATCCATAAAAGCTAGTCATACATCATCAGTTCAACAATAATTACGAGTACATCAACCCACTCTAAAATATTTTGAAGAATTAATTACAAATTAGTCCTTTAATGAAGCTAATTAATTAGTTTTTAATTAAAGTTTCAAAATCTTTGAATTTGCTGCTGCATTTTAAGATTTATTTATAACTCATTCCTTTCAATATCAACTCCATGGTATTTTGTAATTAACTTTGTTTTCTTCTTTTTAAGAAACTAAGTGCGTGCAAAAGCGCGTATATTATTCAAATATTTTTTGGTATTTTTTTTATAATCTTAATATATTATTTCGGATTATTTATAAGTAAATCTTTCTTGCAAAAATAGAAGAAATAAAAAGAATTAAATAGTTTCACTATTTATTTGTTTTAATTAAGAAACTAAAACATTATTTCGAAATTGCTTTTTAAAATCTAAGTTAGTTTAAAATATCTTATGAATATAAGAGTTATCGAACTATCAAAATATAAATATAATATGCTAGGATCTCTAACTCGTAATAAATATGATTATTTATTAAAATATAAATATGATAATAAATAATTTAATTTAATAAAGATTTGATGAGCTTTGATGTAGTTTCATTACTTTTGGATTAAAACATTATTGGTTTTTTGAGGCTTCTTTTTAAGCATTTTTAGAGTTTTCATGGATAAAATAAAGTGATAATAATATATAAGTATTAAGAGTGGTTTAAGTGGCTTATATTATTTAAGTTTTTATATGGTTAATAAATAAAAAATATAGAAAAATAAGACTAGATTATTTTTCAAGTTTTAATAATTTTTCAAAAATATCTTTCAACGTTGGTTTTATTTTCCTTAGTTAGGGATGGGGTGAATTCATAGAATGAGCAGCAATGTCGACAGAGGAAATGTGTGGCGAAAGAGGAAATATGGATGCATAACACTAATTCCAGACCTCATTAATCAAATGCTGCTGATCTATGGCGTAGTTCTTCCCTTCAATCATTGCTAAAAAGAAAAATAATAATAATATATATATATATATATATATATATATATATATATATATATATATATATATATATATATATATATATATTGACTAGTCGTGGCTGAGTGGATCGACGGACCATTGTTTTGGAATAGGCCTACTGATTCTGACTTTCTTTGCAAATTGATTTTAATTAAAATATTTTAATTATTCAGAAAAATGATCCACCTAATGTAGAAATATGAAACAAATTGCATGTGATCATGTATAGGTAGAACAGTATTACTTGTGAGTAGTCAATGATGTTTAATTATAAATATATTTTTTTATTTGATTGAAATTTAAAATAGTTATTCAGAAAAATCTATTTCTCTAAATATATCATGCCTATATACTAAATTTTAGCATCCTTTTGTTTTAAATATTAAAATATCATATGATACCGATAAAGAAATAATCAAGGTAAATATTTTTAATTATTTTTTAATAAATAAAAGAAATAAATCATGAAAAAATAACTCAAAGATTATTTAAATAATTAAGCTTTTTGTATTATTTATTTTATTCTATTTTTTTCATATAACTTTTATGAATATAAATATATATTAAATTATTAAACAATATAATTCTTTTCTGTTCTAAAATTCCAGAGACACATGCCATTATAATGCCCTGTGGACTTGAAGTTTGAACAATTGAAATCTGCGTACAAATTTTTAATTAACGAGAGAGACGGGACCTCGTGCAGCCGGGAGACGGTGCAGCATCAGCCCCACAGTCCAAAAGAATCTCATAGAAATGGGTGCCATATTTGACCCGAAAAAAGAAAAAAGAAAACGACGCCAGGCAAACATAGGAAGAGACAAACAAGTTGGATGCCATTTTTTCAACACCAAGTTGTTTTTGGTGCTTCCCTCGCCTGAGCACTAGCGTAGTTTTGACTTCTGATCAAATAAGGAGACTATTTCCGGCGGAAACATGTGAAATCGAAATGTCAATCCTCCTATAGACCATAGAACATGGGTAAATTGAGAAAATTAGCATATAAAATCAAAATAAACAGTAAAATGACACAGAAACAATTTTTTTTTTTTAACAAAATAACATATTTTTAGAATAGTACATTAAACTAATTGTCGCGGTCAAAAAAACACAGCATCAATAATAATTTTGATGACCAGCAAGCGATAAGCTACCGAAGCTTGGCATTTGCACTTGATTACTGTGGCTATGCATGTCCACCGCCAACTACTTGGCAGGTTGACATATACCCACTACATGGAGACAAACCTGTAGCTATTAAATACTTATTCAATCTCCAAAACAAACTTCTTTTATACATGTCCTCTGGCTATATATTTTATTGAGCTCATTTAGTCACTGTTCTGTTCATAGTTTTTTTTTTCTTTTTTTTTTTTCGCTTCAACAAGACTGCACCTTCTTCTTCTTCTTCTTCCTTTTTTTTTTCCTGAGTCAATCCATAAAAAAAACCCCTGAAATCCATAGTAGTTGAGAATTATGTGTCAAATTGAGAGAAAAGAGCCCCTCATTTCCTTGTTGTCATGGATCGAGAGACCAGGTAGATGAACCCATTTTGAATTATCTGCCAAACCCACTCATTTCAGTAGATGTTTAAATATTGTTATTTTAAAACTCTCTTTTTATATTTAAAAATAATGACATTTAATAAATATTATGATTTAAAAATGTGACAAGATAAAATTATACTATTTCATCAAATCTTTTTTAAATAATGTTATTTTATCAAGATTTTAAATATACTTTGATAATTTAAAAAAAAAAAACTTAAAATGAACCACAAATTCATTATAAAAAAAGGAAGAAGAGAGAGATTTTAGCTGTTGAGATCGAATTAAAAGGGTACGTACAAAGTAAACCTTCCTATAGCACATGTGCTTATCTAAATAAGTCAGCTAGTGATAACGTGACCACTCGTATACATGCAATGTCTCTGAACCACTGGATCAACATGATACTTTCGTTAATTATTGTGCTGCCTAACACTCTTAATCATCAATGATCGTACGTTATTGCTTTGATTATCTTCATGATGTTCTAAATCTAATTAAATAAATACTTACAAATCAATTGCTTTATACAGCAGATTCCTTAATTTTGGTTCTAGTACTGCTTCATGTTATCAAGTGCTGGAAATTTAATTTTTTAAAAATAATTAATGAATATATTTGAGATTAAATTAAGACTGAAGTTTACTCATTTTATGATTAAGAATTTGTTAGAGATTATTCTCCAATAAAAATAGTTTCATATGAAACATCAATTTATTTAAAATAAATTATAGACGAATGAAAAATTAATTTTAAATAATTTTTTAATTGGCATGTTTTATAAATTCAAGAAACCCAGTTCTTTGTTAAAATATTATAATTTTTTTTAAAAAGTTTTATAGTAGGAAGTGAAAGAGTTAAAAATAAACTTGTAGAACACAAATTTTTTTAGAGAAAAGAGACCCTTCTTTGGTTTTGAATCCTTGTTTAAAATTATTATAAAATAAATTTTAGATATTATTTTTTTAGTCAGCATATAAACAAATTGTCTAAAATCTTTTTATTTTTTAATGGGAAAACATGTATGTTTTTAAAGGTAAAAAATTGCCAAATTAGTTTTATATATAGCGGATAATTAAAATTAATAAATAGCAGGAATTAATTTTAGTAATTCTACACCATTTTTAATTAGAAATTATAGTATAACAAGGGATCGAAGAGGGGGTGTTTTGCCTTCTCCAATGGTTTTTCCAGCTTCATTTACCACTCGTTTTTGCTTAGTTATTGCTCTATTTTTCTTTTGTTCTACTTTGTATATAGTTTGTGAACCTTAATTAAGAGGACAACTAATCATGAGTGCATTCATTTCATTTATATCAAGAAATTAAGTAAAGATATATTTATTTAAGGAATAAAGATTAACTGGGAGGGAACGATCAGAAAACAGAATTAAAAGTGATCAATTTCTCAATTTTTAAGGAAACTGCTGGAAGTAAGTGAAGATATATGTTTGATCAGCATACATAGCAAACTTGTTTTCATGAGAAATAATTAAGGAAACTCAACTACGTAAAACGAGCAAGCCCTTGATCATGCCATACCATTTCACCCTTCTCAAAGATCCTGGAAGGGACAGCAAACCTAGCCGAGAAAGACCGGGAACTGTCATCGGGGTGGGACATCACCAAGCCATCATCGAAATTCTGAGAGTAGGTATAAGGATCATAGGTAAGATAAACCTGGGCCGACGATGAACTATCAAAAACCTTCCTCTTTGTCTTCACTAGCTTCCTCCACAACAATCTCCACCTCGGTGTCTTTGACTCAGCACTGACCAATGCCTTGAGTGACCCAATCCGATCATACCGGCTTTCTGCGTAGCTTTTCATGTTTCGACTGCCTGAATTGCACCATTCCATGGCCACATAAAACCTAGAAATATCTGTGAAGCCAGGTCCTGAGAGAAGCTTCAAACTAGTAACTAGTATTTTGCTTCTTTGGTTTTCAGCATAGCTAGCAGAGAGCTCTACTTTTGAACCGCTAGAGCTGTTTATTATACTGACGTTGAAATGTATATACTTGGTCTCAAAGTCAAATTATGCAAGCCTTGTATATATATATATATATAAACTATTGTACAGATTATGCAAGTCTTGATGTGAGATTATTATATACAGTGGACCACAGATTAATACAAGTAGCTAGAGCATGCAGGCACAAGTCATTTGATCTTTCGTCAAAATTAAGCACTGGTCCGAATCATTCAATCGACAGCAATTAATGTGATGCGCGGCAAGTCTTAATTATTAATACCTTTCTTAAGTATACATGTGACATAAATCATCAGTTGCAAGGCTAACATTACCGATGATATCATTTTCTTTCTTCTCTTGCCCTCTTTCCTTTTTTCTTCATCTACCTGTTGTTTTAAAATATAGTATTTTTTACTCGAAAATATATTAAAATAATATATTTTATATTTTTATTCTTATAAAACTTTATTACATCTTCTACTAGAGTCATTATCAGGACAAGGACAAACTTGTCATTTGACTGAGCATCTAGGCCAAGAACTTGATATCTTGAAATCAAGTAGCATGGTACGTCGAGCTTTTTAATTAATGGATTTATTCGTCCATGATCTAATCTAGATTATACATTAATTAGTCGGAGTTAATATTATGACATTTCGAACGTTTCAAGGGATAGTCGCTAGCTTGACTACTTGGATATACAGCTTGGCTGTTTCAATCTTCAACTGCTCGCATTCATGGAGCCTATATGTCCTTCATTATCTCCAAAGACATTTAATTAGCACACATTTAATATGCCTGTCTTCCGCTTTTTTCAACTCTCAAGTTGTATTTTTGGTATCTGAATATCAATAAAGATCAAAAAGGAGATCGGATTCGGTTTTTTTTTTTACTATTGATTTTGTTTTTTTCAAGTAATTCTTGGATTTTTTTTTTTATAGACTTATTAGATGGTTTATATAGGGTTTTATGGTGTTTTTGAATAAAAAAATAGTTGAAAAATAAAACTTTTGATGAAAGAATTATCTCCCTTGATTTTCTAGCCTCTATGATGATTGGATTTTGGGTAACAAACAACTTATTGTTTGATTTATTTTTTCCAAATTAAATAATATTCTTATAAATTCTTTTTTTAAATATAAATCAAGTCTAGGCGCAGCTTGAGCCTAGGTTAAAAGACCCATTCTTTTAGGCTTTTTTCTTAGAAGTCCAACCATACTAGGCCATTTGGTCTAAGCTTTGACACATGATCTCTCTCTCTCTCTTTTTTTTGTTAAGTCCTTCATTTTTTTTCCATCCTTGAATTTTTTTATTTTTTATTTATATATTTAGGTAATTTTTTTTAAAAAAACAAAATTATTAAATAAAGTATAATCCATGACTAGACGAAGCCCAAGTCGATCTAATATATTATCGTTTTGATAATTCTTTTAAAAAAGATGCCATGTTGAATCTTTTTTGAAGCATTTGGTTTATTTTTATTATAAGAAATTGCACAATATAGATTGTATATAATTAAAAAAGGTTGATAGGCTTGCTCTTGTGTTTAGATCTCTACAATAACTATTGTATACTGCCCTACATATATAAATAGAAAATGTTGGCTAACTAATTTGTTAAACCTCCTATTATTCTCAACTTGATATCAGAGCTCTAAACACATTAAAATTCTCCTCTCCAATGAACTCCACTCTTATTGCTCTAGATGCCATTCCTTTGCCGCAACCTTCTTCTCCACCACCGGTGCATACCTCTGTTTCTTCCTTTGTTTTGGACTCAACCGCGACTACTACAATGACTTCTACTACTGCCGTGACTGCTGCTACCATGAAGGCAACAATTGCGATAATTGTTCCTCTTTCTAACACTCAACATGTTATCTTTCTGAAGCTTACAAACATCAATTATCTCTATTGGCAAATGCAGATAAAACCGTATCTTATTGGACAAGGTGTTTTTTAATTTCTTGACGGTTCTTTGCCGTGTCCTTCTCCTCACATGGCTACTACTGATGGCTCTTGTCTTTAAGTTAATCCATCCTTCCTTCGTTGAAAATAACAAGATTAACTTATTCTGAATGCACTCATTTCCTCTATCCTATACAGACCTTTATAGTCATCTTTTTACTCATGAGTTTCTTCATAAGAGCTCTCTTCAATCTATGGGTGCTGCTGTCACTACTCATTTGTTTACTAAGCCGGCTCAACCATCATCAGTTCTTGTTGCACGATTCCATTCCCTTCGTTCGTTTAACAGTAGCTTCAGTTCTAACTGTGGTAAAGGGCATTCTCGTGGTGGTTGGCGCCACAATAGTAACCGACACAGTAACGACTCAGGGTTTGATTAATGTAGGTTCAATGGTTCTTCCACTAGTGACTGGAGGCAAGGTAATTGACAATAGAACAAAAAGCATAACAACACCCAATAGTGGTCCAATACACACCCTTTTAGGCAGAATGTCAGCTGCCAACTATGCCATTTCTTTAGTCATTCAATGCCTCAATGCGCAGCTATGGACAACATCACCATGCCAATCTTGTTGTTAGCAACATCTCCTCGACGAACTCTGTGGATTGGCTTTTGGATATTGGTGTGAATCGACATGTTACTTTTGACCTTGTGATTCTAACGGGGTTTGAATCCTATCTTGGTAATTGATCATTTGCATGTTGGTGATGATAAGGGCCTTTCCATATTTGATATTGGACATATTACGTTACATACACCAAAACACACTTTTACCTTATCTAATGTTCTTCATGTACCTCATATTACCAAGCCATTGCTTTATGTTCAAAAACTTTATCATGATAATAATGTCTATTTTGAATTTCACGAGTCTGTATTTTATAGTAAGGATTTCAACACAAAGACAGTGCTCCTTTCTTGTCAAAGTAACGATGGTCTTTATGTTTTGTCCAAGTTTTCTTCCATATCAATTCCTCAAGCTCACTTATCTCTTTGCGTATCTACTTCTGCTGATATTTGACATCGTCGATTAAGTCATCCTATTTCCAATGTTTTTAATTTTTTAGTATCAAATAATAAACTTGATTGTAACTCTAGACATTCACTTTTTCAAAGTCAAGCATAACTATTAGGAAAGTCATTGTGTTTGTCGTTGGGACCTACGAGTCATAAATCTTTTGCTCCAATTGAATTAATTTTTAGTGATGTCTGGGGTCCTGTTTCTATTTTTTCTTCTGATGATTTTTTTTATTTTGTTATATTTGTCAATGTGCATACACAATATTTCTAGTATTATCCTCTTATTGTGAAATTTGATGTATTTTATATTTTCCATCACTTTCAAGTTTTTATTAAGCGTAATTTTCACTAAAAATTAAATCTATTCAAATTGATTAGGGTGGTGAATACCATAAGTTAAATACTTTCTTTTAGACTATTGATATTCATCATTGTTTAATTTTTCCTCATACCCACAAATAAAATGAAACTATTAGAGTTGTAATTTTCTAGGTATGATACTACTGGTTCTTCTGGTTTTGTAGATGATTCACCCAATTTCACGGCTTCCAGTCCTATTTATTGGTCTGACTCTTTTACTGGGTTGAATTTGGTTGTTGATCTCTATTTCTATCCTCTACAGCAACATAAAAAGTTCAATCTTACTTGGCTCTAGTTCTGTGGTTTGTCAGCATCCTATGGTTCTTCGTCCACGACTATCAAAGATAGCAAACTTGATAGCTTATTTGGCTTCATCTGCTAGCCTATCTCTCGGGTACTATCTTCTCCTGCCTATGAATCAATTACATTTTATAATGCTGACAGGTATGTGGCTTAGCACGGTGCTATGAAATATGAAATTCAAGCATTGCGTTCTAATGACACTTGATCTTTGGTTTCTTTTCATCATTTGATGAATGTTATTGGTAGTCATTGGGTGTACAAGATCAAGTGTCATGTAAATGGCAGCATTGAGCACTACAAAGCTCGGTTGGTTGCTAGAGGCTTTAATCAGCAAGAAGGTATTGATTATTCTAAGACTTTTAGTCATGTTATTAAGTAAGCCATTATTCGGTTGGTTTTCTCCATTATGGTTTCTTGTGTTTGGAAAATTAATCAACTGAATATCCATAATGCCTTTCTCAATGGGACCCTTGACGAAGATGTATATATGCAGCAACCTCCAGGTTTTATTAAGTCTACTCTTTCCTCTCATATGTGTTGGTTGCATAAGTCTTTATATGGCTTGAAACAAGCTCCTTGGGCATGGTACACTCACTTAAGTGATTATCTTTTCTCTATTGGATTTTGTGCTTCGAAGATTGACTCTTCATTATTCATCTTGTTTATAGGTGCTGATATTTTTTATTTATTGGTTTATTTTGATGATATTTTGCTTACTAGAAGCAATTCAGCCTTGCTTCACCGATTGATACAGTTGTTGAGCTCTGAGTTTAAGCTTCGGGATTTAGGTGCTGTTCATTATTTTTTGGGGATTGAGGTTCATCCTACTAGTATGTCTTTTTATAAACTTGTTGATACTCCAATTTCTACCTCTAAGGTTATTGTGATGCTTAATTGCTTGTTTTCTGATCCTACTTAGTTTCGTCAAATTATTGGTGCTTTTCAGTATCTCACTTTTATAAGACCAGATATTTACTTTGCTATTAACAAGGTGTGTCAGTTTATGGATGCTCTTACCGATACATATTGGGCTGCTGTTAAATGTATTTTGTGTTATCTTAAGGCTATGATTTCTTTTGGCATACATATCACCCGTAACTCGTCCTCTGCTTTATATAGTTTTACAGATGCTAATTGGGCTGGTAGTGTTGATGATCGTAAGTTTACAGGTGGTTATCTTGTTTTCTTTGGTAATACCCTGATTTCTTGGAAATCAAGCAAACAAAGCATGGTTACTCGTTCTTCTATCAAAGCTAAGTATAAAGTCTTAGCTAACGACACTGCTGAGGTTCTATGGCTTCAATATTTATTGTCCGATATGCAAATTACACCTACTTCTACTTTTCTGCCTATGATTTAGTGTGATAATTTGGATACTACTTATTTGTCTGCGAATTCTATCTTTCATATTTGTATGAAACATGTTGAGGTTGATTATTATTTCTTATGCAACAGAGTTGCTAAGAAGAACATTCATATTTAATTTATTTCTTTCAATGATCAACTTGTCGATGTTCTTACTAAGCCACTTTCTACTACTTTTATTACTTTTCGGTTCAAGCTTCGGGTTGACCCTCCACCCTTAACTTGAGGAACTTTCACAATATAGGTTGTATATAATTAGAAATGGTTGATAGCCTTACTTTTCTGTTTAGATCTCTACAATAACTATTGTACATTTCCCCTACATATATAAATAGAAAAAGTTGGCTAATTAATTGGTTAAGCCTTCTATTATTCTCAATTATTTTGAATTGGTCTTCATGGTATATTTCATTTTAGTTTCCATAGGATTAATTTGTTCCTAGTTGTATTTTACAAGATTATCACGATCTAATGATCTGGGTCAGAAGTTTAACAAGTTAATATAAGGTAATTCAATATATAACCGTATAAATATTTTTTTTTAAGAATATCATCTTGATTTTTTCTCTTCCAACTTAATTGTTTTACCTCTTTTTTTTTCTATATTTTTCTATTATATATTTAGGTAAAAGAAATATAAAAAGATTTATTAAACCTAGTGGAATCTATAACTCAAATATCGAGTTTGATTGGTTAAGCTACAAGTTTAGATTGATCAAACATATTGTTGTCTTGATATATATATATATTTTAAAATATTATATTAATTTTTTAAAGTATTTAAATTATTTTGAATTGATCTTCTTGTCTTGATTTTTTTTAAGGAAATCCAAAATGCATTTTTGCTACACGTCAAAGTTTTCTTTGAATCCATGTTATTATGTTTTTTTTCTTCATCTAAACTTTTTTTTTCATTTCCTTTAATTTTTCATTTCTTTTAATATTTTATTTTTTGCGTTCAAATTCTTTTTTTTTTGTCCAACATGCATCCTACCACAAAATATGAATAGTATATAAGCTATTCCATATTTTTTAATAAGAAAGTATTGTCTCACATCACATCATTCTTCCATACAGAGAATTAAATAAATCCCATAGCATCTATAATAAAATCAAAATTTAAAATATTTTCAAAAACACGATTACACCTATACATTAGGGATATTATTAATTATTATTAAAAAAATTAATAGTCACTTTATTTATATGTTTTAAAATTATTTTAAAAAATATTGTTTTTTTTAATTAATATTTTTTGTATTTTCATATTTTTTTGATATATTGATGCCAAAAATAAAAATTTTAAAATAAAAAATATTATTATAATGTATTTCCAAATAAAAAATACTTTGAAAAACAACCGCCACTATAATACCTAAGAGGCTTTAAAACATATATAGGTTTTGGTTAGCAAACATTTCAGTAGTTGTAGACATAAAAACATTATGGATTAAATAGTGATCCAACAATATTTTTTTTTAACTCGAGTTTTTTTTTATCGAATTGATTTTGGACCAGACATTATAATTTACTTCAGTTGATTTCGCATGAGATTCTTGTTGTATCAAGAAAACAATCTGGCACTTGGTTGATGCTTGGTTTGGCAAAACCAAGTTCAATTTTAATTGGCTTAAAATAGTTGAAGGTTTAGTGGCTGAATTTGAAACTTGCCAATTCAGGGACTGATTTGAACAAAAACATGAAAGAGTTATCGGTGCATGTATAACACCGTGTCAGTGCGTTAAGGAGGACGATACATTTAGGTGGCTTGTGTGGCATCCACCGACCTTCAGAGGTGCCTTTTTTTTTGATATTGTTGGAATCGTATTGGCAAGAGCTTTCTTTACGGTTTTGAGTTTGGTGAGTTAACTTGGGTTGTCTCGGGTTTTTTTTGGTTTATTGTCTTTTAAAAAATTGAATATTTTTTTAGTTTCATCCTCTAATATTTGGTTGATTGAGATTTAAGCTTTGTATTTTTTTTAATTTTTTTTTATGGGACTATCTCGATCTCATGACCTGTGTCATGGGTTTGACAAATTTACTCGGGTTGACTCAAGATCTTTTTAGTTCTTTTTTCAAATTAATTTTTGTTTTTAATTTTTTCTTTCAATACTAGGTTGACATGAGTTTTATGACTCGAGTCCTGAATTTTACATTTTAACCAAAATTAGCTCAGTTCAATCCAATATATTATTGTTTTAATATTTATAAAAAATAAATGTCTTTTAGTATAATGCTATCTCAATATTTTTTTTTTTTTCCAATATACATTAAATTCTTACTTTTTTCCCCCAAGAAAACAGGTTAGCAAAACCTTTACCTTTTTTTATATATGTTTTTTAAAAATTAAACCTCCCTCTCGAGCCAAGGATCTAGTCATCACTATTCAATATAACCATGTGTCATCCTTCCAGGTTCGAAAAGAAAAGAAACGAAATCCCCTTTAACATGGATTGGACTCCTTGTGTTGGGTCATTGAGCTCTGAGCTTGTAGTTTGGATATCCCATGGAGTTAAGACGATCACTTACTTTGTTAATAGGCTCATGTAACTTCTGGGCCACTCTGACCTTCTATCCAACACGTGTCAGAATAGTTTAGTAGTTCCAAATTCCAATTATATTTGTCTTCTCTCGTTTCTTATGACTATCGTAGATTTTCTCTCCCTTAGATGCTTATCTCTTCCTCTGGTTACAAAACGAGGCACAAACAATACTAGTTTTTTAACCCTTGTTGGTTGATTTTTTTCTTAAAATTAAATATACAGGATTTTATAATGTATTCTCTTACATAAAAAATTTTAAATGTAAAAAAAAAAAACTTATACATATATTTAACCAAATAAATCAATAACTATATAAATCATATATATTAATATATATAAAAAAGTTATTAATAATAACTAAAGACAAAACTTAAAAAATTAAGTGATAGATGCAGATCAAAATATTTAATTTTATAACATGGATAATTTATCTAGTTGTGTTCAATGACTTTATTTTTTATTTTTTTATTTAATCAAATGATAATAAAATTAGATACACACGAAATTGATTGAATAAAATTAAAGAGCAAACAAATATTATGCAAGGTTGTACATATTAGAAATATTATCCAAAAATAAATATTTTTCATTTTTAAACCTAAATTTCATCTATACAAAACAAAAAAAAACTTATAAATGAATTAAAATAATCTTTAAAATTAAATACATACAAAATAATAAACAAAACAACCACCTTTTCAAAAAGTCTAAATAAACAAAATAAAAAAAATCAGAGAAAAGGAGTATTAATTTAGATATAAATTAAAGAATTATTTTAAAAAACACATGTTAAAAAAAGGTATATCTTTTTTTTAAAAGAAAGATTAGAAAAAAAACAGAGAGGGTCCACGCGTGTGGGCCCTCATATTTTCTTAGAAAATGCTGCTAGGGCTGACAACATGTCTAACTTGGGACCCAAATTATTAGACTTGAAAAAAATACGAAGCACAATCCCTACCGAATCAAACAATGAAGAATAATTAAATCAGGAAAAACACAAAAGGATTTTAAAAAAGTAGTTATTAGAAGAATGAAGGTGAAAATAAAAACAAAAAAATAAATTAGAGGACAATCATAAATTTTTAATTGGAAGGTTAAATTGAAAGAAAAATAACTTTAACAAAAGGAAAAAAAATAAATAGAATGAGGATCAAATTAGAAAAAATAATATATCATAAGCTTGGACTAAAGAATGGAATTGAAAACCATTAAAACTTTTACAAAAAAGCTAAGGAAAAAAAATCAAAAGAATAAGGACTAAAATGAAAAAAAAATTAAAATTGAAGGAAAAATTGATAACAAATAATTTTTTTACAAAGTCAACAAAAGAATAATGATTAAAGTTAATATATCAATAACAAATAGGACTAACCTGTAATTTTAAAAAAGAAGAAAAAAAAACCCTCTAACAACAAACTACATTACCACTGACACATGCTGTACCAGGAGGAAAAGGAATTAACATGGTGGAAGGACAATATTGACCACTCTTGGAGGCACTACCCGAGTCGCCAAAAGTGCTTATGTATCTTCCACACGCTGACATGTATACAACACATTTCAACAATTTTTTTATATTTTAATATGAATTAATCACAAGTAAAAGACCAAACTACCCTCAATAAACTAGTTATTAACCAAAAATAACAGAAAGTCCAATGCTTATACGCAGCATCATTGAGTACAAAATTGATGATTAAGTTGATATGCAGTAATAATAATACTACAAATGCCATGTACATATATACATACACAGAATTAATGATTCTCAAGGTAAAAATACATACAGATAGGAGAAACAGTGCATATGCATGCTTCCAATTTCACTAGCCCAGGTTTTCCTGTCCATACATGGAGGAGCACTGACTGGATCTTTTAGCTTATGCTGCACCACCTGCCTCAAGGCTTCAAATTCATCTCTGACTACACAGATACATACATATATTTAATTTAGCTAAAAAAGCGAGCTCCTCTTAATTAATTAAGAGAATGTTATCACAAGATTACTTTCAATTGTGAAAAATAACTAGACAATTATTAATAAATAAATGAATTCTCAATATTTAATATACAGATTTGAGTATTCGAATTATAACAAACAAACAATAATCTGATTATATTAATTAATCTTGACTACTAATCCCCCAATAATGCACAAAAACATAACGTCATGCTAAATCCCCCTAAGCAGGCTGGTTAATCACAGATCACTATCATATTTTCAAAAGAAAAAAGAGTCGACTCCGGGCATCGTGCAATCAACAGGTCAACCACCGCTCCAGAACTGCACTGTAACTTGTACGGGAAGGCCACCAGAAAGAAATCAAGGGATTGCAGCAATCCCATGATTTTAGATTGTGCGGTGTTAAGGTATTATGTGGCATTCGTTTACAGCGAAATTGCATTGAAGAATACATAATATGATCAGCAATGGCCACCCTCAACATTGCCAATAACAATAGTAAGTAACAAAGAGAGCAATGCCTACTGACCTCAGGGTAACAAGTCTGACGAACAATTGTCTGGTTATTTATATTTACCAGAACCGCACAGAACAATTTTGCCTGTATTAAGACAGAGTCAAAATTGGTATGAGAAACACAAGGAATCGATAAAACTTACAAGCAATACATAATACATATAACAGAAGCACTGGAGCATATAAAAAGGGAAAAATGGGGCAGAAAGAATCAGTTCTGACAAATTGTTAACATGTAATTCAGTGTAAGAACGTACGTTGCCTAGAACAATTCAGAAAATTAATTAGCATATTGATTGAAGGCTTCAAAACTTGGTGCATTTTTCTATGACTTGTGTTCAATCCCAATAACTTGGCTAGCGAGTAATCGCAGCAGTTGTACAAGGTTCTTGAGCTCCATATATAAATATTCTGGTATCAAGAGTTGACCCTGCTGTCATGCATGGAGTGAGAAAACTCACCACTTCAACGATGTGCAACTAAAATCATCATAACTGAACGCCTGAAAGATGATTTCTTGCAAAAAGATCTCCCCTTCTTCCATCCTAGACAATCCTTAATTCCTAGCGTCTCAAAAATCCTTTATGACTTCAAGCTTACCTTAAGAGATTATGCAAGGCTTACTTGTAAATTAATGTATTGCGGACATGATAAAATCTTGACAAAAATAAATAAATAAATGCACGTGGTAAATTATATATTGAAAAATATTTTTCTTACGTAATGTTTATTTTTGCGATTTTTAAAATTTTTAAAATTTTTAAAATTTTTTTATATTTTTAAATTATATTAATGTTATGATGTTAAAATATAAATTTTAAAAAATAAAAAAATAATATATTTTCAAATAAAATAGACTTTGAAAAAAATCGCTATAATCACTATAATTATAATGCGAAACAGTATCTTAATTAATAATCACAACTGACATACATTACCTTAAATAATTTTGTTTCTCTAACCGATTAAAAGGTTCAAAATTGGAACGCTTATAGTACATGTCAAGAAAATAAAATAAAATAAAATCCGATAATATTACCTTCAAAGGGAACCCAAAGAACAACAACCCAAGCCTGCCAGAAACCTCGGTGACAGTATCAAACGGCACCGTACCCCTAGCCAGGTCGTCGAGCAAGGAGACCACGTCAGACAAAACACTGATCCCACTAAAATCTACTTCAGCATCCACGTAGGATGATCCTAGTGCCCTCACGTGACCGTGATCAGATCTCACGTGACCCAGCCTCTTCCCTCTGTACTTTACAGCAACATCAAGACTTCTAAAATCCATGGAATACACATCGACGTTGCGTACTTTCAAAGAAACATAAAAGGATATGTCAATGTTAATTATAGGCAAGGTGTGTATGTGTATTTTGTTTAGGCGCAGCCTCACGACCTTGACCGTGGGATCGGAGGGCCAAAAAACATAGACAAGCGTTGAAAGGAGGAGGAGGAATATTATAGCGATTATCATTGGCCATCGACGGCAGTCCTGAGTGGTGGGGTGGCGGTAAAAAGGTAATACAACGCCTCCTTCTTCATGCTGATCACATGGTATTAGAGTATAGCAATGAGTTGGTGAAAGTGGAAGTGGCGGTTCAGTACTTTTGGGAAGAGCCATAAAGGGCGTGAGAATTACGGGGAGGAAGGGTGGGGAAAGGGAAAATAATTTTGGCGAGGAAAGTGAGTAGAGGTTGCGGGGTTTGGTGTTTTGCTCTTCAAGGTTTTGTTATGATGCGGGGAAATTGTAGAGGAGCCTTCCTAGCTGTTGGGATTGTCTGCTGGGGTCATTCATGTGGGGAGGACATGAGTGTGACGAGCTTTGTTTGTCACGTTAAGGTCATCATCATCATCACTTTTGCTTCTCTGTGGTGTATACCAGTACTAATAACTTTAGCATCACACAAGTGAGACGTGAAGTTCGTGTTTTTATTTCCAAGAAAAAGGGAATATTGGACTCTAGAGTTCAAGGTCTAGCTAGTTTAATATCTTTATTTATATTTATATAAAGTATTGACGTCTTAATTAGTGGTGAACTCTAAAGAAAGAGCAGAAAAATATTAGTGAAAGACAAATAAGCATCGAGCAAGATTTTCCTTTTCTTTTTCTTTTTTTTTTTGAGAAAAAACAAGGTTAAATTTTACTCAAATTTAGAAAGTGAGGTGTTAATATATAGAAAGAACTATCTTGATTTGATGTATACAGTGAGGAAACATGAAAAGGAAAGAAAGAAAAGAACTATGGCTTAACGTTTGATTTGATTCGTTTGTATTTGTTAACGATCATTCATTCGATTAGTTGTCGAGGTTGGGCAAACTTTGTGATTGGTTGCGTATATACTGAACATCTTGCTTGTTTAATATATCAACATGATGCGTGTTGCTATTTATTTTTTATCTATTTTTTTTTTAAAATTACAAATAATTCAAAAAAACAAAATAAAAAACTTTAAAAATATATTTTTGACATATTTGAGTCGTTTGCAATGTTTTTTTTCAAAGAATTTAAAATAAAAAAAAAAGAAAAAAATACATTTATTTTTTTAGTGATTTAATTTTAATTGTGGAAGAGAGAAGACCAATTTAAAAATTAAAAAACCTCTCATCAAGTAACTCATTTTTTTGAATTAAACGGTATACAATCAATTCTTTTAATCCAAGGGTCCCTTTTTTTTTTGCTTTGTCTCTAAGTTAGCAAATGAATGATTGTGATTTATTCTTAAAATTCAATGATTGATCTTAATTTATTTTGCTTTCAAACCAAAAACAATTTTCATCTATAAGTAAGTGGTTACACACACTTCGGGGGATTTTAGAGAAATAATAATAATAAAAAAAATACACACACATACTCTCCCCATACCCACACAATATAAAAAGAAAACCCCAGCACAACCCTCTCTCATAGCAATTAAAAAATCAAATCCCATTTCTTCCAACTCATAAACTGTCAATCGGAACCAACATCATGAAACTTGTTTTCATTTTAGCTCACAAACTCATGGTCATCGATTACTAACCTCATCACTGATTGAAATATGCAACCCCCCTTCAACCAACCATCATTTTTTCTTCACCAAATCAAAGAAACAAACCCATCTACCCCTTCATTTTCTCTTCCAATTAAGGTTGTTAAAAACGAGTTTTGACTCGTAAAATCGTACGATTTTACAAGTCAAAAGGCATAAAATGTGTAAAATCGGTCAAACTCGGTTAATCTTGTATAAAATCGGGTCAACTCATAAAAAACATGAAAACCGGTCCGATTTCACGATTTCTACTGAAATGAAAAACAATTGCCCTTTTCTGCTTTACCCTTTCCCCTGTCCACATCTCTAGTCTCCATCCTTCCCCTTTTCTGCTTTACCCTTTCCCCTTTTCTGCTTTACCCTTTCCCCTTTTCCCTTTCCCCTCTCCCCAAATCACCAGCGGCCAAGCAGATTAAGAAATCAAATTGAGAAATCGGTTCCACTCTTCACTCTCCACTCACCAGCACCGCCTCTGAATCTAATTGTCTCCACTCTCCACTCACCAGAACGTTCTTGGCGAGAAGAAGCACTACCAGAAATTTGCTTAATACCAACGGAATTGCCGATAGAATAATTCTGTCGGTAATTTGAGGTCGCCATTACCGACCGAATTTAATCCGTCGGTAATTTCGTCTGTATATACCAATGGGATTACAGATGGAATGTTGAGAATAAAAAAAAGAGCGGTTCGCTGACGTGGATGTAATTGCGGGTATGTTTTACCGACGGAATAACTGAGGGATTCAAAATGTCAGCTCCGTACGTTGACGTGACCGATTTCACCTATGAAAATGCCAACGAAATCACCGAGGGATTCAAAACGGCAGCTCCGTACGGTGACGTGCCCTTTTAACCGTCAGAATAGCCTACGGAATCGCAGATGGAATAATTCCGTCGGTGAATCCGTCGGTAAAAGTTAATATATTCCCACTTTGTCGACCCTCTCCTCCCCTATTTCTCCTTCTTCTTCCCCATCCCAACTCTCCCCAGCTGCAAACAACCAGCCCCCCCAAAAACAATCTCCATCTTCTCAGCACAACAAGTCATATTTCTTGAAGTCTTCTCGTCACAACATCCGTGTTCTGATTTATCGACAGATTTTTATCAGTTTTTGTAGGTAATTCTATCTTTTTAAATTTTAACATTTAAATGTCAATTTTTTTTTTTAATATATGTATTTTTTTAGTAGATGTACATGTTTTATTGTTATTTCTCAAAAAAACTTGTAGTATATGAATGTATAATTTTATACTAGTTGTGGTTTGTTTTAGATTTTGTAAGATTGTATTTATTTGTAAATTGTTGAAACTTTATTGAATTACCGAATTACATGTGTTGTTTTGAAATAATTAATAGCTTGTTTAATGGGTCCGTTTTAATTTTTATCAATGGTATTGTGGAGTTGTAATTTTCATAAATTTATATATATATATATATATATATATATATATATATATTAATTTGTATGGACGTTGATAATTGATAATGAATATTTAATATTTATGAGAAGTTGTAATTGGTTTGTTGGATAATCTCGAGGTAAACCAATATTTTTACAAATTTATTTACCTAATATATATAGTTAATTAATACATGTTGTCATCATAATTTTATAGAGGTTCGATAGAAGTCATGGATGATTGTTCATGGATGTATCGAGATTCACCCCAAGGATTGTGGAGGATGGATTATTGTAACGGGGTTCAAGGTTTTATTAATTTCGCAACATCTATCCCAGAAATTTTACTGGAGGCGGTATTAGGTGTCCATGCAGGAAGTGTCAAAATAAAAAGTATCTGCATCCAGATCTTATAACGATGCATCTTCTACACAAAGGGTTTATGGAGAATTACCAGTATTGGTATGCACACGGAGAAGTATTTGTTAGTAAGAGGAGAATGGGAGAAAGGGTGGTTGGGTCAACTTCTAGTGCTAGCAACGTGCATGAAGCGGCAAATGACAACACTAATCCTTATAGGAATATGGTTATGGATGCAATGAGAATGAATCAAGGTAATGTCAGTCAATGTCCAATTATAGAAGAAGAACCTAATGCAAATGCACCTAATGGTATGGATAACATTCTGTCGGCATTTTACAGAGAGTTCGAAAATAATCACTTGAAATGCCACAATCACCGTCGACTGTCCCGACGGATTAAAGCAGTCGGCATTTAACAGAGAGTTCGAAAATAATCACTTGAAATGCCACAATCATCGACGACTTTTTCGATGGCGTAAAGTTTGTTAGCATGTTGTCGGCGGGTATTATTACTGACAAAATCACTGATGGATTGCGCGAATTCCAAAGAACGGTGCATTAAATGCATCTTTGACCGCATGAGGTTGCCGACGGACTACGAAAAATATGGAGGGTAATTAAAAACGTTGGTGCGAAATTCAAAATTTGCCAACGGATTTTCGAAGCTTCACCGATGGAATAAATTAAAATAATATTATTTTTTAATTCCGTTAGTGAATCCATCGGTAAAAATGCCCTATAAATCCCAGTGACCGCCCCTTTAATTTATTTTTTTCATCTCTTCCGTTCTTCACCTTCAATTTCAATTTTTTCCTCTCATTTCTTCAAGGCTTTCACCTATAATCTCTAACAAGTGTTCTTGTGAATCTTCATCAGATTAAAAGGTATGTGTTTCCTCTATTTCATTTTACTTTAAGGTTTTTTTTTTTAGCTATTTGTTTTTATGTTTTTTTTGTTTTGGTGTATTTTTATAATGTAGATAAAGTCTTGAAATCAACATATTATTAAGGTAAGCATGTTTCATTCCTAAAGTCTAAAGTTTTTGTTTTTTGAATTTATTGAATATATTTTATTGTTGTATTGGCATAATTATTGAATAATTTGTTGAATTGTAATTGTTAATATTGAATATACCTTAGAATTAGTAATTGAATATGTTGGAAAAATTAGTAATTTTACTACATTATTGCATAATTTGTGTTTAATTATTTGCATTAATTTTAATTGTTAGTCTAGAGTTTTTTTGAATTTTTTGAATATTTTTTATTGTTTGTATTTATATAATGATTGAACAATTTGTTGAATTATAATTGTTAATGTTGAATTTACCTTAGAATAAGTAATTGAATATGTTGGAATAATTAGTAATTTTACTACATTATTGCATGATTTGTGTTTAATTATTTGCATTAATTTTAATTGTTAGTCTAGAGTTGTTTTTGAATTTATTGAATATTTTTTATTGTTTGTATTTATATAAGTGATTGAATATGTTGTTAATGTTGAATTTACCTTGTAATTAGTATGAATGTTATATGTATAGATGTTATGTTATATACAATATTAGTATAGATGGAGTCAATTAGTTGTGGTTTTTGTCAATATTTGAAGGTTTGTGGATTTGGATAGTATCCAGTATAGGAGATGTGCTGTCAAATTTTTTTTAACATTCGAATTTAATTATATAATTATTCGTATACAATTGTGTAGATGCGTAGAACAAAAACCAGAGCTGGTCGTGGTTGCTCACGTATGGCTGCAGCTAGTTCTTCTAGCAGCGAGGATGACGTATCCTTAGGTGCCTCTCAAGAAGAGGCACCTACGCCACCTGCACCATCAACCAAAGCTATCTCTTCCAGCGCGGGTTCACAGCGCAGAGGTGGCGTGCCTTCACAGCGGAATCAATTCACCCGCCTGTACGAGGCACAGTGGAAGGATGACCTTTCAATGTAAGTTTGTTAAGGTTTTAGTTTTTTCTTTTAAATTATAACATAATTTATGAACAACTAATCAATATTTCATTAATTTAATTTATTTTCAGTTTCACAAACATTGAGGCTGCCTGAGTAATATCATCGGTGTTTAAATTGTCGATGGAGATTCCATTATTTCAATGGAGTCAGGTATCCAGACATCCTGAATGGATACCTCAATTCGATGCATGGTTTGATAGATTTGAGGTTGGTGTTAATTTCTAATTTCCAGCTTATTTTTAATAATTTACTAATATAATTGTAAGTAAATTATTATTTTTATTTATCTAATTATTTATACACAGCACAAATTCTCCTGCGACAGGGCGCATGACAAAGTTGTGAGGAGGGTGTGGGAAAATCACACAGCAACTAGGTAACATCGAAAACATTACAAGATTTTTTTAGAAAAACATTTATGTGTCAACTTCTAATTTCACGCTATGAAAGTAGGTTGCGTGATTTTTGGTATGAAGCACAAAAAAGGCAAAAAAAACCGCGAGAGATAGAGGTCTTCAAGGTTGGAACGACATGGCGGTTTGGAGGGATTTCAAACCGATATACATCCCAGAAGATATATGCCATACTATCTTGAGAACGTGATGTCTGAGCAGTTCACACAACGCTTACAGTCCGGTGCTGGCAATCGGAATTGGCCAATTCATGGCTCGGTGACAACGCACACCTGCGGCTCCGTTCCGTTTGCTGCACATGCGAAACGAATGGTAAGATTAATTTAAATGAAATATATCATGAAATTAATTTGTTGTTAATTAATCTTTTCTCATTATAGGCTATGTCTATTGGACGTGAGCCGAGTCCGATGGAGCTGTTTGTGGAGATGCACGTGCGGAGTCAAGACTGCCAAAAGGGGGCGCAACAGTTCGTTGACAACTGTGCTCAACACTTCGTGGTATGTTTGTTCAACCATTTTATTTTGTAAGTTATTATTTTTATTGAATTGAATATGATTACTTTTTTATTTTTATTTTTAGGAGACCTATAATAGCCGGTTGAGGGAGAGATATGGGGACGATCCTTTGACCCATCCGGAATTCGATCCAGATTTGTGGATGGAGGTTGGATTGTCTAGTGGACCCGATAAAAATTGGGTTTACGGGCTCTCCAACACTACGGCTGAGAACTTGCGGGCGGCCTGTAGTGTTTCAACCGTTGGGAGCTCCCAATCAGTATCGAGCACCCAATCTAAGGAGTTCGTGGCCTTGCAGCAACACACGGCTTAGCTCACCAAAAAATACGACCACCTATCAGCGGCGTATGCACAACTCAAAGCAGCGCATGTGCAACAAAAAGTGGAGGATGCACAACGATATGCACAACAAAAAGCGGAGCATGACCAGCTTAGCGAATTTGTCATGAACATGGCATCACAGAGTGGTGATACATGTGCGCCTCCTCCTTTTTGGCCGTATAACAACCAGCCTCCTCCTCCTCCTCCAGCTCTACCATTATGTTACTTTGTAATGAATATTATTTTACTTTAATAGTTAATTTAATATTTTTTTAAAACACATTCAATTTGTAATGAATATTATTTAATTTTATTTCTTTTGTTTTTGATGTTTAATAAAAATTTTATTTGCATAATTGGTTTTTTATTACCATTAATTTATATAATTTTATATTATGTATTCTAAATAATTTTTTAAAAACATATTTAAAAATAATCACAGAGGGTTTTACCGACGGAATATATCTGTCGGCATTTGACAGTAGTTGCCACAGTCGCTGACGAATTTACAGACGGATATATTCAATCGGTATTATGGACTCACCGACAACTTTACCGACGGACTTAATCCGTCAGTATTTTACAGTGCTTGCCACAATGATCAACGAATGTACAGACGGATATATTCGGTCGGTATTCCAAACATTCACCGACGAAAATTTTTTTTGGCGTGTAATTTCAGTTAGTAAAACCATCGGCAAATGTTTTTTTTATTTTTACGACAGATATAGCGACAGACTGTGGTATTACCGCTGAAAGGAAAGCCGATGGACGTATTTTGTTGGTGATGATATCGATAAATAAATTATCGACAAAATCTTAATGACATACCGACGAAATATTTCCGTCGGTAAAACTGTGAAATCTTCTAGTGAAGGTAAGAATTTATTACCAATGGCGGTGTTTTTCATTTTGTCGTGTTCTGTATTTTATTCAATGGTGGTTTATTCATTTGTGGGGTCTTTAATTATTCAATGTTTTATTCTGTTTTTATGTTTTGTTTGTGGCCTGTTACTGCGAGAGTTATTATATTCCCATATGTGTTCTACTTATATTCTTATGCTATCATCCAAAACGGGCTTGGTAGATGCAGACCATCAATTTGATTAAAAGTGGAAAATTGAGGTCAATCAATTTGATGAAATTGCTTGCACTTCGGTAGGGTGTAAGTAGAAGGCTGGGAAGGTAATGGAAGCTTTGGTTCCTTTTGTCTAATTAAGGAAATGGAAGCTTCAGTTCAAGAAGAAAAAATTCTTTGAAAAAGTTTCCTTGCTTCCTTTATTTTAACCCTAGGATGCATAGCCCTTCTCCAAACCAGTTTCTTCCTTTGATTTTTCCATCCTAGCAAATGAACCAAGTTACAGATGTTCCTCCTCCTCCTCCTCCGCTTCTTCTTCTTACTATTATCTTCTACTAAATGGAGTATAAGGCTGTTTTTAAAGGTAAAATGTTTGGGTTTAGAAATTGCACATTTTGGAACTGGATGTTATATTTTCCAGATATGTTTAAAATTGAGTTCCACTCATTTGCCATTTCAAAGCCATATATCCACATGACATAAACAAAATAAAATAATAGTACACAAGTCCTTTGCCATTGGGTTTTTCTTTTGTCTTTTGTCTTTTATGCTCTATAAAATGTAATAATGAAAACATGAATCAAATAATAAAGAGAATTTAGTTATTTCACCATCAAATCCTTTCTTATTATTCTCTTTGTAGATAAGTGAAGTTACTTTTTTTTTTTTTTGGCAAATTCTATATATTCCTATCTTTTGCATGATCTTTCATGCTCATTTGATATACCTTAAGAGTATACAGTAATTTAGTGAAATCATCAGCAAGACATTGCATGCATTCCTGATCTGATCACAATTTATCTGATCTAGGCTGCGTTTGTTTCCTAGAAAGTGGTTTTCGGGAAGCCACTTTCCAAACTTTTCTATGTTTGTTTGCCATTAGAAAAGTTGGTCAACGGAAAATATTTTCCGGTCAATGGAAAACACTTTCCAGTCAAAGAAAAATTTGGCTTTGTTTTCAGGAAAGTGTTTTTCTTTTATTTTGGGCAGAAAACACTTTCTGGAAGTTGTGAAAAATTTAGAAATGTCATATTATTTGCTGATTATATTAAATTTGGTCCTCAAACTTTTGATTGCTATATATATATATATATATATATATATATATATATATATATATATTGTTTTGAATATTTGTTTTTCAATTTCATCCCTTAGAATTTAATTTTTATATTAATTTTGGTCCTTATTTTATAATTGTTATTTGCTTTTTCCTTATCATTTTTTAATTGAAAATTTTTATCTATTAAATTTGGTCCTCATTCTTTTGATTGTTATTTATTTTATTTGAAATAATTTATGAAATGTTAATTATTATTATTATTTAATTTCTTCATCTATCAATTTTTTATTTTTTAGATTTGATCTCTATTATTTTGATTATTATTTATTTTATTTGAGATAATTTATGAAATTATATTTTTTTTCCAATTTCATTCTCATTTTACTTTTTAATTTGTAAGATTTGTTTCTCATTATTTTAATAAACTTGAAAAAAATAAAACATTATTAAGTTATTTTCCAGCTCAATTTCCATGACATAACTAAACACTGGAAAATATTTTCCAACTTATTTTTCATTACACTACCAAACATTGGAAAATAATTCACTTTTCTGGAATTCACTTTTAAAAAAGAATCTACTTTCCAGCAAACAAACGGAGTTTAGTACAATCTCGGAGCCCAAGTATTGCACTGTTTAAGTTTTTATTGAAAAATATCTTGGTGTCTAATATCTTAAAGGAAATGTGCATGTTTTGAGTTCCTATTCTGGTTTGTTTTGATTTCTATGTGTTGCTTTGCTGCATCTTGCCAGGTAAGAAAGTTTGGCCACCTGCTTCTATTTGACTCGTCTGAAGATTCTCCAAACATTCTAGTTGCTGTATCTTGCCAGGTAAGAAATTTTTGCGTGTGTTCTTTTAGCTTTTGTACCATTCCTGGCTGAACCTTTTAAGAAACTTGTTGTTAACGCTTTCTTGAGAGTATGATATCAGCTTGAATTTGCCTTCGAATGCATTTTTTGGATTTTAATCCTTGTATTATGCGCTTAAAAGAGTTTATATCATATATATATATATATATATATATATATATATATATATATATATATGTGGACAAAATATTTAAAATATTTTACTTGTAATTTTATGATTTTAGTTAATAAAATTTACTTGTGATTTTATAATTTTTAATTAAAATTTTACGAGTTTACTATTCGAGTTTGTATTATATATTCTATGTTGTATCAAAAAAATATTTTTTTGACAACCTTGCTTCCAATCACTATTATTGCACTTCTAGACCAGTAGCTGACCAACCACCATCAACGTCGACCATCATCTCAACAGATCGAGCAACCATCGCATACAACAAGACCATCCCTCCCCTGTAGCAACAAATGGTAGCAGTTAACAATAGAGAAGCAAAAGAAAACTAAAAAAATCCTAAAAGTTCTCGTGCCCCTATCTTTTGATTTAGGGAATATGAAGTTACATTACAGGCACAAACATGAAGAGGGAGAAGTGGACTACTTGATCTAGGGGGTCACTCACCGTCCAAGTTGCAGGAGTGTCTGCTACACATGCCACCATCCACGACTGCATGTTACTTCCACTCGTTGACATTGCCACCACCAGTTCCAGAAGATTCAGGCCGTTTCGAGTCTCCTTTGAAGATGCAGATTTGAAAGAGAAGGAAAAAGCCTAGAGAACCAAAACTTTGCTTGTGGGTTTTTTTGTCTTTATACGTGACAGTGAACTTCACTGCTAGTACAGGAAGAGAAAGAAATGCTGCTACTGATCCATCTATTTTCCACTTCATCAACAACAACCCATATGTCCACACGTCGCTAATGGTGGTGGTGAGTGAGACCCATGCATTGCTATTGTCTTAAAAGCTTTCCTAGATATTCCCAACACTATTCTTGAATTTTAGGGGATCTATTTATTAAATTTAATTTTAAATTTTGATGAATTTGTAAAAAGTGTAATTGCAGAGTGTGAGTAAAATATAGTGAAAACAAATGTATATGTGTTTGTATTTTCTTATATATTTTTGAATGTTTAAAACCAAAAAGACAAAAAGAATTAAATGTTTTAATTGCATTAGGTTAAATCTCTCAAAAATATAAAAAAAATCATATCATTTGGTATTTTCATACAAAAGCAAAAGTATATATGTGTTTTGGCATGCTTTTTAGGATTTAATAATTAATTTATTAAATTCAAGAGAATTTGGCCAATATTTTAATAAATCACCATTTTTTAATTCATGAGAATTAATGGTTAAAAATCCTAGTATCGAACGCTAGACCTACAAGTGAGGTTGATATTTTAAATATCAGGAAATGATCAGAAAATTCTCAGAGTTATTTTAAATATTCACCAATTTTAATTGAGATTATTTTTCACTATAATACATAAATTATGAAGAACCTTTTACTAATAATTTATTTGGGTACACGAGTCCGTAATAAATTCTTAAACATCATATTTATTCACACAGGTAAATCTCAGATCCTAAACTAAAGATAAACATCGACCAGAAAACCATCAAAATCTTTATAGCACATCAAAATACAAAGCAACTTACCCCAGGTTGGGTGTGCTAGAGGTTTTAATACCTTCCATAGTCACAACTAGTCTCTTACCCTAGAATCTCTGATAAAATCAATATACCTGGGTTCCCAACGACCTTGAACCAAACAACTAGGTGACAACTTCCATGACCACCTGACGCCTCGCATCCACGTGCGATAGAATGACGACTGGGGAAGGTATTGTTTCTTATAGTATTGGACTAAGCTTTGTATATTTGATGTGTTTAAATTTTTAAATTTTGACTTATTTTATTTTATTTACGTTTTAACCCACGTGTATATGTTTTCATGCATCATTAGTTTATTTTTGATATATCACTCTAGGATGAGCACATGAAAACTTTAGGCTAGGTAGGGGAGTAATGACTTACTCTATGACTTTCAGTTAGGGTTTAAGTTCGTGAAACCATCAAACTCTTTACTGAGTACTTAGATTGATAGTGATTGATATATGAGTCATTCCACTACTTACTGAGCTCCCATATTGCCTTCATGGGGGTGATCACTAGGACAACAAGAGACTCTTTTTAGAGACCAAGTAGTAAACCTACCTTATGTCTCTGTAAAAGGATTAAAACCAGCCTTTAGGGTGTATGCTCTCTACACATTGTTTTGCATTAAGGCAAGCTGTTCTTGAAGCATCTTAAATTCAGGACTTATGGGTGACACAATGATTGTTACTCAGGAAATTCTCGTTGTAGAGTTTGGGCTAAAATCAAAATTCTTGTTCATCATGCAAGTATTATGACCATGTGTCACCCATGGAAGGGCGAGTTCATCATATAAAAACATGCTCATACATTTGACATGCATGTATCCTTACATGCATATATCCTCAAAAGTTTGAAATGTAGGTCCCTTATCTAAGGTCTATAACACCTAATTGAGAGAGAAGATGAAAAATGAAGAAAGGGCTCAAATAAAGGCTCATTATCAAAAGGAAATTGAAAGCATCAAAGGTGAAATAGCTAAACTTATAAATATGCTCGAACAAGCACTGAGTTTCAAGAATGGAAAGGAAACGTTTGCACAACCTCTCGTGGAAGCACCGTCAGCCTACGTCCCTTACATATCTTAGAACTTAGGGGAAGACTCAATAGAAAAGGAAACCAAAAGGAATATATCAGATCCTCCACTTATTAATCTTAGTACTATTCAGTCTCATATATATAGAGACAATATGAGACTATCATGAAAGAAATAGATTAACGTTTTATCATTATGGATCACTCCAACCATCTTATTGTGGTAGACAAGAGATGGTTATTCAGGTGTTCTAGCCTAGTGCACTTGATGCAGTCCAACACTCTGAACTCCTTCAACACCATGAAGGCAATATGGGGGCTCAGCCTGATGTCCATAGAAAATGGAAACCAAAATTCTGTGAGGACATATGTGCAAAGATGGTGAACACATGTCCAACCTCCACTAATAGAAATAGAAATAGAAATGGTGATGTTGTTCAATACCTTCGATCCTCTTATTATGAGCATTTGATGAGAAAAGCTCATCTTAACATTTCTATGAAGTCGTAAGGATTGCCGAAAGAATTGAACATGCTATCAAAATGAAAAATTAAAGGTCTTACCATGGATTATAAAACAATAATGAGAGATTAATCAGAGGATGGCTCTTAGGTGGGAAACCTTCATTGTGTGGTCCAGCCAGGTCTCACTGTAGCATCAATTGCTCAAATGCCTTTGTTAAGATTACCATATCTCTGCCACTTGAGTTTGTCTACCAGCATTTGCTAGATTCTGGAGTTATTGCTCTGACTCCATGAAATCCCATGCAACCACCATTTCCTAGGTGGTATGATCCAAACGAGAAATGTGAATATCATGGTAAGGTCCTGGGCCATTCGATTGAAAATTGCAAAAATTTCAGGTATCAAGTTCGGAATATGGTGAGCAAGAGGCAGGTTGAGTTTGTGAAAGATGATGTCATTGACCATATTGTTACTAGATCATCACGAGCATAAAAAAGGTCAATAAGCGATGACAAGACACATATGATTACTCGAGAAGCTAATTAGGGTGTCGTATTGCCAATGGTTTTGTTACAGAATTTTGCTATTCAACACTTTTGTTTTAGGAGCACACCTCATATTTTTTAAGAAATATGTCTTTTCTTTATTTCTTTGTTGTTCTGAAATCAAGAGATGTTTAACATTTTATTTTGACAAAATATTTTGATCAAACTCCAATATACAAAATTAAAGCTAGTCAATCTTGAAAGATTAAAAGTGTTTTGATTGTAAAAATAACTTGATGTTTGTTAAAATGATATGATAAACAATATGGGATGACCAAATAAATTTTGAGCTCATATACAAAATTGAACCACACATCATGGAGCTAAGTTTTAGCAATATGGATAATGACATGTAGTGAATTTGGTAATTATGGACTTACAAATCATGATTATTTACAAGTTCAAAAAATTGCACTAGACGAGGTCAAAATTTATTGGTTTTAGCTGACCTTGCTTTAAATGAGAAAATATCATATTTGTTTATTCTATTCAATATTCTTAAAATATATATCCCTTGCAAATCCCAATTAGAGCATAATGGAATCTTTCTTTCAAAAAAAGAAACATTGACATGGATCACACCCCATACTAAGGGCAAACGAGGGATTTTCGATTGAAAAATGGAGACAAAAGTAGAATTAATGGTAAAGGGAATGCTAAGAATGAAAGACTAACGATTGAGAAAGGGATAAAAGTGAAAAAAAAACCTTAAATTGAGGGGCATCCAAGGAAACTTTGAGGAAGGTTGTGTGAAAGCTAAAAAGTAGAAACCACTCACATTTAAAGGCAAGTCAAGGTTAAAGGTATGAAGGTTCCTATCGAGTTTGGAAGGGCAAAATAGATTTTTTTTTAATTGATGAAGGACACAAAAAAAGCCAAAAGTCGATGTCTTGAGTTAAAAAAAAAAGATATTGAACCATGAACATGTCTTTTGGTATCTATAATAAAGCCTCTTGTGTCTTCAAATGATTAGAGGAAAAGCTGAATATGCTTTATGGCCTTTATTAAGAGAATATTGATCTTTTAGGTGAACATGGAATGTGTGGCATGACTATATGTCATTCTTTTACAAAGATAGTGAAATAAAAATAAGAGAATGATAAGGCTAATGATTGACAAAGAACCTTGACCTTTCATTTGAATTAAAATTTGAGATGAAGGAGCATCATGAAATAAATGATGGGCTTTGAGTTTTAATATTCTCTTTAAGTTTGAGATTGACAATGAAAAGAGTGGTATGGTGATATGCCAATGTTGACCTTGAATGATAACACCGAAAGTTTTTAACTGATCAAAACTCTTGTTAAGAGTGAGGTATGATTATTGCTTGATTATGATGAAGTTTCCTGTCAACTTTTAGAAAACAAGATTTATTGATGAAATATATGGCATGTCACTCTCTTTTATAAAGACAAAAAGAGAAAGAGAGTTAATGAATAATTAATGGTGATCCTAGGTTTTTGAAACCCTCAAACACTTTTGAGCCTATAAATTTCTCTTTCTTTCATAGCCATAAACCATAGCATGCATTACGTGTTTTTAAAAAGCTCTTTTTAATCAAGTAAACAATTTGAATCGATAAATGGTGCTTTCAAAACTTGAAGAGCTTTTTAAGAGTCATGGCTTCATGAACTAAGTTACTGATTATTATGCATGATGATAAATGGATGCTCAAAAGAGATAAATTTTCAATGGAACCTCGAGTATTTACTCAAAACCTCTTACTGTTGAAATCCATAGAAGATCACCTCGTCAATTACCATAAAATGATATACCCAAAATCAGATACTAAAATTGACACAAAAAACCATAGGAAAATTATTTTAATCTTATAATGGATCAATTTTTTGTTTTCAAAATACAAAATAAGTAGATGATTGCATGGCGTGTGTTGGGTCTTTGACTAAAGAAGTGATTTTCAAAAAATACTTTCAACACTGATATTTCTCTAATTTTATTTTAACAATTAGACTTGAATAAACATGATCTTTGAAAGGGATGAGTTGATTTTAGAACAAAAGAAAATTCTCGAACAAACCAAAAACATGGACTGAGTTTGTAAAATCCTTGGCGAAAATGACATCAACACTTTTCGACACTCTTTGAATAGTTGAGCAGCCTGGACAATGCAGTGCACCTTAGGAGGGAATGCAAACAATATTTAGATCAGCTGGGGGCAAAGAAACATAATCAAATGAGTTGATTTTAGAACAAAAGAAAATTCTCGAACAAACCAAAAACATGGACTGAGTTTGTAAAATCCTTGGCGAAAATGACATCAACACTTTTCGACACTCTTTGAATAGTTGAGCAGCCTGGACAATGCAGTGCACCTTAGGAGGGAATGCAAACAATATTTAGATCAGCTGGGGGCAAAGAAACATAATCAAATGATGATCCAATGAAATCCATCAAAATTATGTTTAGCATTTGGCAATAACAAATTCCTTTTATTGATAGACAGAAGAACGAGCACATTCAGATCAGTTGAGGGCAACGTTGCTCAAAGACAGTCCATGATTGAGTGAACTCCAACTACAGTTGGGAGTAACCATGCATTTAAGGGGCATGTTCATGTTTTAAATCTTAATTTACCCTCTGAAATATGGTTATGACACCTGAAAAATGTGATCGCCTGGGTGCTTTTAGATAAATACATGCCACCAAAATTGATTGTAACTCCTAACAATAGTTGGGAGTAACAATACACTTAAGGGGCATATTCATGTCTGAAATCTTGGTTTACCCTCTGAAATATGGTTATGACACCTGAAAAATGTGATCACATGGGTGCTTATAGATAAATACATGCCACCAAGATTCATTGTGGGACAATCTGCTTTGAATCTCATTGATTCAAGTTACATCTCACCACATGAATATGGGTGATAAAAAGGAATATCATTGATGGTGACAATT
This sequence comes from Populus simonii, assembly GCA_007827005.2. Classification (NCBI taxonomy): domain Eukaryota; kingdom Viridiplantae; phylum Streptophyta; class Magnoliopsida; order Malpighiales; family Salicaceae; genus Populus; species Populus simonii. Next base: position 17,710,702 of record CM017464.2, read on the forward strand.
CATTTTTTTATATATAATCTAGTTAGACAAGGTAAGAGAAATTTCATTGAGAAGGATATTGAGCATAGAATAATAAGCATTTGTTGCTTGTCTAAATGACTTAACATTTCCATGAAGGTTGATGATAACAAATGCTTGAATAGTATGGTTCGACTGAAGGCAACTTCATAGCTAATTGACAATCTAAGATGAGGTCGACACTAAATGATTGTTGGTAGACCACACACAGCTAATCAAATGACAGTTTTGGGAGAATTCAAAAGGTTAATGATTTGTTAAACTCTTTTATGATGAATCAAGTAACACTACACTTGGGTGAGTGGTTAGGTTTGATGAACCACGAGAGCAGTAATCATTGCGAACAACCCAAAATAGGCATTGTATCTGCATTTGAGTAGAGGACTGACATACAGTAGACTCGAATGAGCTGGTGAATAAAAAAAAGAGAAGGCTTTGAATAACAAACAAAGACACCCTATCACGATAGAGCATCAAAGAGAGTGATATATTTTAAATCAGGTAAGGATGCATGCATGACATGTAACCTCAAAGCATTACATAAATGTTTTTGATTTTTTTAGAAAAAAATCCTCGATGAAATCCAGCAAGATTTTGATGAATCGGAAAGGGTAGGTTGCCCGTAAAAATAGACTATTTTTTGAAAAGAAAGGTCGCTCATGAAAATAGACTAGTTTTTGAAATGGTAGGTCGCCCGTGAAAATAAACTATTTTCTAAAAAGGGGGCATGTTGCCCATGAAAATACACCAGTTTTTGAATTTCAAAAGGAGTATATCGCTCGTGAAACTAGACCAGTTTCTAAAAGGGGAGGTCGCTCGTGAAACCAGACCAGTTTCTAAAAGAGGAGGTCGCCCATGCAACTAGACTAGTTTTTTAATTTAAAAAAGAATAGGTCGCCCGTTAAAATAGACCAGTTTCTGAAAGAGGAGGTCGCCCATGAAACTATGCCAGTTTTTAAATTTCAAAAAGGACAAGTTTCTAAAAGGGCAGGTCGCTCATGAAACCAGACCAGTTTCTAAAAGAGGAGGTCGCCCATGCAACTAGACTAGTTTTTTAATTTAAAAAAGAATAGGTCGCCCGTTAAAATAGACCAGTTTCTAAAAGAGGAGGTCGCCCATGAACTATGCCAGTTTTTAAATTTCAAAAAGGACAAGTTGCCTGTGAAAATACCCTATTTTGTGAAAAGGTGGATTTACACTAGTTTTTGAGTTTCAAAAGGAGTAGGTCGCTTGTGAAAATAAACCAGCTTTTGAAAGGGGAGGTTGTCTATGAAACTAGACCAGTTTTTGAATTTCAGAAGGAGTATGTCGCTCGTGAAAATAGTTCAGTTTTTGAAAAGGGAGGTGGCCTATAAAACTAGACCAATTTTTAATTTTCAAAAGGACAGATCGCTCCTGAAAATAGATCATTTTCTAAAAAGAGGGCAGGTCGCCTTTAAAATTGACTAGTTTTTGCATTTTAGAAAGGGTAGGACACCCGTGAAAATAGACTATTTTCTGAAAAAGAGGGCAGGTCGCCCATGAAAGTAGAGTAGTTTTTGAATTTAAGAAAAGGAAGGTCGCCCATGAAAATAGACCAGTTTTTAATTTTTAGAAAGGGTAGGTCGCTTGTGAAAATAGATCATGTTCTGAAAAGGGGCGGTCGCCTATGAAAATATACTAGTTTTTGAATTTAAAAAAGGCAGGCTGTTTGTGAAAATAAACCATGCTCTGAAAAAGGGCAGGTCACATGTGAAAAGAGACCAGTTTATGAAAAGGAGCAGGTCGTCCAAGAAAACAGACCAGTTTTTGAATTTCTAAAAGGGCATGTCGCCCATGAAAATAGACTAGTTTTTGAAACCGGCAAGTCGCCCATGAAAATAGACCAGTTTCTGAAAAGGGGCAGGCCGCCCATGAAAATAGACAAGTTTTTAAATTTCAGAAAGGAAAGGTTGCTTGTGAAAATAGACCATTTTCTGAAAAAGGCAGTTTGCCCGTGAAAATAGATCAGTTTTTAAATTTCATAAAAGTGTGGGTCACCTATGAAAATAGTCAAGTGTTTGAATTTCAAAATGGACAGGTTGCTTGTGAAAATAGAACAATGTGAGTGTGTGTGGGTAGGTTGCCCGTGAAGATAGACCAGTTTTTGAACTTCAAAAAGGGTAGGTCACCCATTATAATTAGATCATTTTCTTTTAAAATGCAAAGTTTTTGGATGAGTGAATCACTCAGCAAGCTGGGATGACACTTTTTCTTTATAATCTTATTATGCAAAACATTGATAAGGTTTTGCTTCATAAGCATTGTAAAGAGGGCGCATCTATTGCTACCTATTTTTTTTATCTAATTTTTGATAAATTAAAAAAACAAAAATAGAAAAATAACAATGAAAAACCCAAAAATATGTTTTTGATGTATTTGCGTTGTTTGCAGCGTTTTTTTTCCAAAGAATTTAAATATAAAAAAAGAGAGAAAGAAAAAAAAAGAAAAAAATACATTTAACTTTTTAGTGATCTAATTGTAATTGTGGAAGAAAAGATGACTGATTTGAAAATTAAAAATCCTCTCACCAAGCAACCCATTTTTTAGTTGCTTTTTAGTTGATTATTTTTCTATAGCTAATATTTTATTCAAAGATGTATATATATTCCACGTGTTTTGTTGAATATAAAATAAGAAAAATAGTTCTGGTATCAGATTTTTTAAAAGTTTATTTTAATAAAAAAATTTAAATATGTTTCATACACACTTTATTATTTTTAATTATGTCCATTTTAGATAAAATTATCAGATCACTTATAGTATTCCTGTTTTTTTTTTCAAAATTCAATTATAACTAACAAATGCATAGAACATCTTATATATACCTTTTATTTTTAAAAATACATTTTTATATATTTTTAAAGAAATTGATTTTTTTCATTCAAATTCAGTTGATAAAAAATTGAGCAAGTAGTTAATTGACTTATATATATATATATATTAAAAAGATTAACTAAAAGTTTATTTATAAATAAATAAAAATATTTTTTTAAATACATGAGCTATTATTACAATACTATATTGCGAACCTTATAAAATTAATTAAAGTTTCTACCTTCACGTTGTGATTTAATTTTAATTTATAATAGTAATTGTATGATAATAGTGAAAATTAATGCAAAGTTGTTGCAAAGTTGTATAAAAACATTAATATTAATGTGGAATTTAATAGAAGTCCAGATTTTGTAAATGATTCATAGTTGATATAATTCTATATTAATTTTAAAATTTTAAGTTAATAGTAAGAAAATAAAAGCAGCATGTTAATAATATAACACAATGTAGAAAAGAAGGTACTTGATTCTCAAATTATTTTTTGATTATTATTGAAAAAATATTTCTTAATATATTTATGTTTGATTATTGTAAGACGCAACAAGATTTTCTTATACTAACCGTCACAATTATAAACACAAACACAAGAGTAATCAGTCATAGCAGGATTGGTGATGCATTGCCCTTCATGAATTGAATTGTTTTTCTCGTAGCATTTTGCGCTGCAATCCTTGAGAATATATCCACTTTTTTACAAAATTTACACGCATCTCTTTTGTCCATTCACATGAGGTGTCACCATTGCAGCTGTCAAAAAAAAAACTATAAGTATATGGCAGCTTGTGTATAAAATATTAACAAAAAAAACACTTTATAATGAGCAATGCTTTTTTTTTTTCGTTTAAAAAAAATGGACTCTTGAATAATTATATTAATGTTTCTTCATACAAATTTATTATAATGCACATTAAAAGAAAGCTATATGGACACTTTAGAGGAAAATTGAAGTAAATTGGTTTAATGATAACTTGAGAAAATGAGAATAAGGGTAAAAAAAGGAGTGAATGAAATTCTAGCCATTCAATAGTTTCTTTGTTATATTTTGTTAGTTTAATAAATTGTTGATGCACATGATATTAGTTGGGGAGGTATATATAGTCAAGAGTGAAGCCCATAAATGTATTTACATGAATACAAATTGCAAAACAATGAATACATTCTTTTATTAAATGGAAACTCTTAATAAATTGCATTTATTATCCCTATATCTCATTATCATAACGTTAGATACAAGTTTGCTTTCTAATAAAACCTAAAAAGACAATTACTATGGTCACATAAGAAAAAATATGTTTTTAATTAATTTTTAAAAGTGAACACAAAGCAACATATTCATCTAATAAAATTAAAAATATCATATTGTATAATATCAATGATTATAATAGATTTTAATGCGTTGCCAAAACTAGCATTATGTAATAGTGATATTGGAAGATTTTTAAGGAAATATATTTTTTATTTAGTTATTTTTATTTCTATTTAGTTGTGTAAAATAATTTCCTCTATGATTTCTTTATTTTTTCTATTTAGTTTTGAAATTTTATTTTTTCTTAGTTTTAGTCCTATTTAGTTTCAAAAAATATTATTTTGTAGTGTATTCATTCTTTCTACGTAGTTTAGAAATTTAATGTTTCTTTATTATTTTTTTGAGATAAGAACAAGTAACTAAGAAAAATTAAAATTTTTAAATAAATATGAGGAATTTAAATAAAAATATTTTCCTAAACTAAATAGGAATAAAAACATCTAATAAAAATAATATCTTTTTTTTTTAAAAAAAAAATCATCCTTCATCAAGAAATGATTATCATTTTACTAACTAGATGGTGGGCTGACCTCTCGTCATGGATCGTATTGCTTTTACATAGATTTCTTAAATCTATGAATTGAATAGGATTTTTAGGGAAATATATGTTTTTTTTTATTTAGTTATTCTTATTCATATTTATTTTATAAAAATAGTGTTCTTTACGATATCTTTATTCTTTCTATTTAGTTTAGAAAAATATTTTTTGGTGTTTTTATTCTTTCTATGTAGTTTAGAAGTTTCATTTTTTCTTTTAGTCTTAATTAAATTAGGAAAAAATAATTAAGAAAGAAAAAATTCATAAGCTAAATAGAAAGAATAAAAACGCCATAAAGAAAAATATTTTTCTAAAACATATAAAAATAAAAATAACTAAGAAAATATATATCTTTATCTAAAAATCATCATGTAAGGAGGAGCCACTATGAATATGGATTAAGGAGAAACAATCATATGGACAATCAAGATCCTTGTTTATTTATTCCTATAATTGATTTGCAATCTGTTTTTTTCTTCTACAAATAAACATGACAACCATATTGAAAAATATTAGAAACAATATTGAAAATGTATTTGTTTATATATTTTATTATCATGTTTGTGTCTCTTTACATACCAATTTAAATCTCTACCGCATAAATTTCTATTTATAGTCACTCTAAAGTCAATAAATCATTTATGGTTAGTCAATTTTAATTCACAATTTTTAGGTAAACATCTATTTATTACTATTCTTTATGCTTCCCACGTATGATAAGATAATGATATGTTTTTTTTTTATGAACAATAAATTTACATATATTGTAATATTAAAAGCCTTTTAAAAAAATTCCCATCATGTGGGCGAGACCTCAGCACAAAGGGGTTCCCACTCCAACCTTACATCTATATCTCAAATTGTCCAATACCTACAAGGCATACTCCTCAAAGTGTTGTTTTTTTTTTAAGAGTTGCGCACACAAATTCTTTGCACAAAGATATACACATTTTCTATGTAGATGAGGTAATGGTTATTCTTTGCCCACACTTCTCTATCGCAAGCACAACAACCAATGACAACGTTAACCTCTACATCTATGGTTCAACTCCCATTCACACACTAAGATCTTGCAACTGTACATGCTGTGAGGTAAGCTGACATGACTAGAGCCTATAAATACCTTGGTCACGATGTAAGAAATGGAGGCCATTTTAAGCAACTCCTAAGTAATCCTAGGCAATTCACATCCAAGCCAGGCTAGAAAAATTCTAAAAGAATAAAATTAAAGTCATTCAAACTCGTTACTTCAAACTCTGTCCCGTACATTATTTTTTCCTTCAACATTTACTAACTTTATCATTAGAGGGTTCCTTGTTCTGTCATGAGACTTGTTTTTATAGGAGTAACCAAGCACTCACCCCCCCAACCCCTAAAACAAAACTACACCCAAGCCCATACACATAAGTCTAAGATGTAGCTAGGGAAAGCCTAACCCAATCCTCGTGTTTTTACAACTTCATTTGTGGGAAAATAAATAAAAAGCTACTTTATTCCTGTTTTGCACCTTTTTCCAAAACTCTTTTCATGGCTGATGACATAAAACCTCTAGGGTATAAAAGAGTAACTGATTTTCCCACCATAAAAACTCTAGCTTTTTCAGATCTTTCATAACACTCCCATTAGATACGAGTGCTCGACAATGTTGTTCTAGCTATACATGAACAATTTCTCACTCTTCCATTCCCTCAACGTAATCAGTAATTAGACAAACTTTTACGAATAAAAACAATTTCCACCAACTACAAGACTCTATACTTTGTCATTAAGTGTTACATACTCATCTCTCTAAAGATTATGTTTTTGTGAAGGCCAACTTAGACAACTATGACGGTCTTACCGATCCTAGAGAACACGTATAAAACAGAAGAAACATCATAAAGCTTGTAATGCAAAAAAATTGTCACTATGTGAAAAATTCTCCCAGCAACACTATGTGGATCTACTAGAGTGTGGTATCATAACCTTTAGCCTAACTCCATCCATGGCCTTCTTGATCTTTTCGTTAAGCTTATCTCTAATATGAGGACAAACATACATGCTAAAAAAAGTTTGATTGTGTCCTTCATCAGAACCCAACAAGAAGATGACAGCATCAAAGCATAATCAAGATATGACATTAACATATCTCGAGAATCAAGAATTTTTAGATTTAAGTTGTTGAATCCAAAATTTGATGAAAAACCCTAATTTGCAGTTTAAACCCTATTTTTTCCCTTATGCAATTTCTTCTATCTTTCTTCTTCTTCTTCATCTTTGTTTTTAATTTTAAATAACTAGATCTCAAATAATCTTCATTTTTTCAACTTTTACTGCAAATAGGTTTTATATGACGCCGGTGATGAAATAATATGAAAACTAAAAGATAAAGGGATATAACTTGATTTTAAAGTCTTGCTCTGATACCAACTAATTTGAACATTATAAAATTAATTTAAGTTTCTAGCTTTACGTTGTGATTTGAGTTTAATTTATAATAATAATTGTATGATAAAAGTGAAAATTAATGCAAAGGTGTTGCAAAGTTGCATAAAAACATTAAAACTAATGTGGAATTTAATAGAAATCCAAATTTTATAAATGATTCATAGTTGATATAATTCTGCATTAATTTTAAAATTTTATGTTAATAATAAGAAAAGAAAAGCCATATGTTAATAATATAACACAATGTAGAAAAGAAGGTACTTGATTCTCAAATTTGTTTTTTATTATTATTGAAAAGAAAAATTCTTAATTTATTTATGTTTGATTATTGTCGGACGCAACAAGATTTTCTTACACTAACCATCACAATTATAAGCACAAACACAAGAGTAATCAGTCATAGTAGGATTGGCGATGCATTGCCCTCCATGAATTGAATTGTGTTTCTCGTAGCATTTTGCGCCGCAATCCTTGAGAGTACATCCACTTTTATACAAAATATCCAGGCATCTCTTTTCTCCATTCACATGAGGTGTCACCAATGCAGCTGAAAAAAAAGAAGAGCTTTTGTAAGTGTATGGTAGCTTGTTGACAAATTCTTTGTGCTTTAATATTCAACAGTTAATTTATTCACATTATTTCCCGTAACACATGAACACTTTGTGTATGAACTAATAAAAATAGATAAAAAAAAACTCTTATAATGAGCAATGCTTTTTTTTTTTTTCATTTCAAAAAACATGGACTCTTGAATAATTATATTAATGTTTCCTCATACAAATTTATTAAAATGCACATTAAAAGAAAGCGCTATGGATACTTTAGAGGAAAATTGAAGTAAATTGGTTTAGTAATAACCTGAGAGAACGAGAATAAGAATAAAAAAACGAGTGAATGAAATTCTAGCCATTCAATAGTTTCTTTGCTATATTTTGTTAGTTTAATGAATTGTTGATGAACATGATATTAGTTGGGGAGGTATATATAGTCAAGAGTGAAGCCCAGAAATGTATATACATGAATGCAAATTGAAAAAAAATGAATACATTCTTTTCTTAAATGGAAACTCTTAATAAATTGCATTTATTGTCCCTAAATCTCATTATCTTAGGTTAGATACAAGATTGCTTTCTAATAAAACCTAAAAAGACAATTACTATGGTCACAACAGAAAAAAATATGTTTTTAATTAATTGTAAAAAGTGAACACAAAGCAACATATTCATCTAATGAAATTAAAAATATCATATGGTATAATATCAATGATTATAATAGATTTTAATGCATTGATGCCAAAACTAGCATTATGTAATAGTGATAATGGAAGATTTTTAAGGAAATATATTTTTTATTTAGTTATTTTTATTTCTATTTAGTTGTGTAAAATAGTTTCCTCTATGATTTCTTTATTTTTTCTATTTAGTTTCGAAATTTTATTTTTTCTTAGTTTTAGTCCTATTTAGTTTCAAAAAATATTATTTTGTAGTGTATTCATTCTTTCTACGTAGTTTAGAAATTTAATTTTTCTTTATTATTTTTTGAGATAGGAACAAGTAACTAAGAAAAATTAAAATTTTTAAATAAATATGAGGAATTTAAATAAAAATATTTTCCTAAACTAAATAGGAATAAAAACATCTAATAAAAATAATATCTTTTTTTTAAAAAAAAAATCATCCTTCATCAAGAAATGATTATCATTTTACTAACTAGATGGTGAGCTGACCTCTCGTCATGGATCGTATTGCTTTTACATAGATTTCTTAAATCTATGAATTGAATAAGATTTTTAGGGAAATATATGTTTTTTTATTTAGTTATTCTTATTCATATTTATTTTATAAAAATATTTTTCTTTACGATATCTTTATTCTTTCTATTTAGTTTAGAAAAATATTTTTTGGTGTTTTTATTCTTTCTATGTAGTTTCTTATTTAGTTTTAGTCTTAATTAAATTAGGAAAAACTAACTAAGAAAGACAAAATTCATAAGCTAAATAGAAAGAATAAAAATGCCATAAAGAAAAATATTTTTCTAAAACATATAAAAATAAAAATAACTAAGAAAATAAATATCTTCCTGTAAAAATCATTGTGTAAGGAGGAGCCATTATGAATATGGATTAAGGAGAAACAATCATATGGACAATCAAGATCCTCGTTTATTTATTCCTATAATTGATTTGCAATCTGTTTTTTTCTTCTACAAATAAACATGACAACTATATTGAAAAATATTAGAAACAATATTGAAAATGTATTTGTATATATATTTTATTATCAAATTTGTGTCTGTTTACATACCAATTTAAATCTTTACCGCATAAATTTCTATTTATAGTCACTCTAAAGTCAATAAATCCTTTATGGTTAGTCAATTTTAATTCACAATTTTTAGGTAAACATCTATTTATTACTATTGTTTAGGCTTCCTACCTATGATAAGATAATGATATGTTTTTTTTATGAACAATAAATTTACATATACTCGTAGCATTTTACGTTGCATTGAAATTTTTTTATGATTATTATCATGAATTGAATTGTGTTTCTTGTAGCATTTTGCGCCACTTGAGAGTACATCCACTTTTATACAACACATGAACACTGTGTATGAACTAATAAAAATAGATAAAAAAAAAACTCCTATAATGAGCAATGCTTTTTTTTTTTTCATTTCAAAAAACATGGACTCTTGAATAATTATATTAATGTTTCCTCATACAAATTTATTGTAATGCACATTAAAATAAAGTGATATGGATACTTTAGAGGAAAATTGAAGTAAATTGGTTTAACGATAACCTGAGAGAACGAGAATTAGGGGAAAAAAATGAGTGAATGAAATTCTAGCCATTCAACAGTTTCTTTGATATTATGATCCTGAATGCAAATTACAAAACAATGACCACGTTCTTTTCTTAAATGGAAACTCTTAATAAATTGTATTTATTGTCCCTCTATCTCATTATCTTAGATTTGATACAAGATTGTTATTTTTTGTTAATAAAACCTTAAGAGACAATTATTATGTTCACATAAAAAAACAATGTTTGGAATTAATTTTAAAAAGTTAATGAAAAGCAACATATTCATTTAATGAAATTAAAAATATCATATTGTATAATATCACTAATTATAATAGATTTTAATGCATTGATGCCAAAACTAGCATAATGTAGTAGTGATAATGAAAGCTTTTTAAGGAAATATATTTTTTATTTAGTTATTTTTGTTTCTATTTAGTTGTGTAAAATAGTTTGCTCTAAGATTTCTTTATTTTTTGTATTTAGTTTATAAATTTTATTTTTTCTTAGTTAGTTTTAGTCCTATTTGGTCTTTTAAAAATATTATTTTATAGTGTTTTCATTCTTTCGATGTAGTTTGGAAATTTTATTTTTATTTTTTTTATTTAGGAAAAAGTAACTAAGAAAAAATAAATTTTTTAAAACTAAATAGGAGGAATAAAAATAAAAATACCATAAAAATATTTTCCTAAACTAAATAGGATAAAAAGAACTAAGAAAACAAATATCTTTTTAAAAAAATCACCCTCCATCAAGGAGCGTGTATGGTTTTATTAACTAGATGGTGGGCTTACCTCTCGTCATGAATTGTATTGTTTTTTCATAAATTTATTAAATATATGAATTGAATAAGATTTTTATGTAAATATGTGTTTTTTATTTAGTTATTATTATTTTTATTTATTTTATAAAAATATTTTTCTTTATGATATTTTTATTCTTTCTAATTATTATTTTTATTTAGTTTAGGAAAATATTTTTTTAGTGTTTTTATTCTTTCTATGTAGTTTTGAAATTTTATTTTAATTTTTTTAGTCTTTTTTAAATTAGGAAAAATAACTAAGAAAAATAAAATTCATAACAAATAAAAGGAATAAAAACAACATAAAAATATTTTTTTGAAATAAATAAAAATAAAAATAAATAAGAAAATAAATATCTTCCTCTAAAAAATCCTCGTGTATGGAGGAGCCACAATGAACATGGATAAAGGAGAAATAATCATGTGGATAATCGATATCCTCGTGTATTTATTCCTATAATTGATTTGCAATCTTATTTTTTCTTTTCTATAAATAAACATGACAACCATAATGAAAAATACTAGAAAAATATTGAAAATGTATTTGCATATATTTTGTTATCATGTTTGTGTCCGTTGACATATCAATTTAAATCTCTACCATATAAATTTATATTTATAGTCACTCTAAAGTCAATAAATCCTTTATGGTTAGTCAATTTTAATTCTCAATTATTAGGTAAGTTTCTATTTATTACTATTTTTTAGGCTTCCCACTTTTGATAAGATAAGGATATGTTTTTTTTTTTTTGATGAACAAGAAACTTACATTTATTCTAATATTAAAACCCTTTTAAAAATTCTTAGGGATAATAATAGGTACCTACAAGTTGGATTTTTTAATATCCATACCCTACTTATTATCCATCAGGTATGGAATTTTGATATCCATAAACTATCCATCGAATTTTGAATATTCATATATGTATCCATTACCTATTATTATTAATAATTCTATAAAAAATAAAATAATATATATATATATTAAAAGATTACAAGTTTCTCTTATAACTTTTATAAAGGTGACTTGAGAAATTAAAATAGGACTCACACGAAAACTTTTAGAGAGGAGATACCTTAAACTATATTATTGGTTTTGGGATTAAACCACAATTGTGCTCAGCTAGACTTGAGCTCGGGTTTGTGTGTTAATTTTAAAATAAATATTTTGGCCAATAAGAAATTATATTTTGCTAACCAATGAATGATTTTCTCATCAATAATTTCCATTACTTGAGCTATTTTTTATAATGGAATAAACATCTAGCTTTAAAGAAAAATATCAGGTTTTATATTTGTTTTATGGTAGGTAATTAAAGGTTAAAATAATTGGAATTAATTCTGGCATCGGTTTTAATACCAGGACTCTTGTATAGATAAGGGTTGGCGAGGGTTGTTCAACACAACAAAACAACCAGCTCTCCTACCCTTTTCTCATTTCCCACTCTCTTTTTTTCTTAGTAGTTTTTATCTAGACATTTTGTTTTTTGTTCTAGAGCTTTTGATTCTTGTGTCTATTTTGTTGGAATTAGAAAAGAGTAACTTGCATACAAACTGTTTGCACCATACGAGAGACAATTTAGCCTTAAGATAAAATGTATAATTCTTGACAACAATACACTTTATTTCTTATTTATCCATCCATAATTCATTAACAAGTAACTGTACTACACATTTTATTCCATGCTTACTTTATTTATGAGATCTATTGTATGTCGTTTGATTATTGCATGTTTTGTCCTCTATCCTTTCATTTATTATATGTTTGTTATAGTTTTGCATATATATATATATATATGGTACAAAAAATCAGAAAAACAATTCCTAGTATGTGGGCCAATCCAACCTCACAACTACACCTTAAGTTGTCCAATACCTACGAGGCACACTACTCAAAGTATTTTTTTTAGTTCTTAAGAGTTGTGCACAAAAATGCTTTGCACAAAGATATACACAAATTCTTCTCACGCTTCTCTAACCCAAGCACAACAACCAATGGAAACTTTAACCTCTCTACCTATGGTGCATCTCCCTAACCTTCTCTAAATGAAAAAGTAAAGGTCTTACCATGGATTATAAAACAATAATGAGAGATTAATCAGAGGATGGCTCTTAGGTGGGAAACCTTCATTGTGTGGTCCAGCCAGGTCTCACTGTAGCATCAATTGCTCAAATGCCTTTGTTAAGATTACCATATCTCTGCCACTTGAGTTTGTCTACCAGCATTTGCTAGATTCTGGAGTTATTGCTCTGACTCCATGAAATCCCATGCAACCACCATTTCCTAGGTGGTATGATCCAAACGAGAAATGTGAATATCATGGTAAGGTCCTGGGCCATTCGATTGAAAATTGCAAAAATTTCAGGTATCAAGTTCGGAATATGGTGAGCAAGAGGCAGGTTGAGTTTGTGAAAGATGATGTCATTGACCATATTGTTACTAGATCATCACGAGCATAAAAAGGTCAATAAGCGATGACAAGACACATATGATTACTCGAGAAGCTAATTAGGGTGTCGTATTGCCAATGGTTTTGTTACAGAATTTTGCTATTCAACACTTTTGTTTTAGGAGCACACCTCATATTTTTTAAGAAATATGTCTTTTCTTTATTTCTTTGTTGTTCTGAAATCAAGAGATGTTTAACATTTTATTTTGACAAAATATTTTGATCAAACTCCAATATACAAAATTAAAGCTAGTCAATCTTGAAAGATTAAAAGTGTTTTGATTGTAAAAATAACTTGATGTTTGTTAAAATGATATGATAAACAATATGGGATGACCAAATAAATTTTGAGCTCATATACAAAATTGAACCACACATCATGGAGCTAAGTTTTAGCAATATGGATAATGACATGTAGTGAATTTGGTAATTATGGACTTACAAATCATGATTATTTACAAGTTCAAATAATTGCACTAGACGAGGTCAAAATTTATTGGTTTTAGCCGACCTTGCTTTAAATGAGAAAATATCATATTTGTTTATTCTATTCAATATTCTTAAAATATATATCCCTTGCAAATCCCAATTAGAGCATAATGGAATCTTTCTTTCAAAAAAAGAAACATTGACATGGATCACACCCCATACTAAGGGCAAACGAGGGATTTTCGATTGAAAAATGGAGACAAAAGTAGAATTAACATTAAAGGGAATGCTAAGAATGAAAGACTAACGATTGAGAAAGGGATAAAAGTGAAAAAAAACCTTACATTGAGGGGCATCCAAGGAAACTTTGAGGAAGGTTGTGTGAAAGCCAAAAAGTAGAAACCACTCACATTTAAAGGCAAGTCAAGGTTAAAGGTATGAAGGTTCCTATCGAGTTTGGAAGGGCAAAATAGATTTTTTTTAATTGATGAAGGACACAAAAAATGCCAAAAGTCGATGTCTTGAGTTAAAAAAAAAGATATTGAACCATGAACATGTCTTTTGGTATCTATAATAAAGCCTCTTATGTCTTCAAATGATTAGAGGAAAAGCTGAATATGCTTTATGGCCTCTATTAAGAGAATATTGATCTTTTAGGTGAACATGGAATGTGTGGCATGACTATATGTCATTCTTTTACAAAAATAGTGAAATAAAAATAAGAGAATGATAAGGCTAATGATTGATAAAGAACCTTGACCTTTCATTTGAATTAAAATTTGAGTGAAGGAGCATCAGGAAATAAATGATGGGCTTTGAGTTTTAATATTCTCTTTAAGTTTGAGAGATTGACAATGAAAAGAGTGGTATGGTGATATGCCAATGTTGACCTTGAATGATAACACCGAAAGTTTTTGACTGATCAAAACTCTTGTTAAGAGTGAGGTATGATTATTGCTTGATTATGATGAAGTTTCCTGTCAACTTTTAGGAAACAAGATTTATTGATGAAATATATGGCATGTCAATCTCTTTTATAAAGACAAAAAGAGAAAGAGAGTTAATGAATAATTAATGGTGATCCTAGGTTTTTGAAACCCTCAAACACTTTTGAGCCTATAAATTTCTCTTTCTTTCATAGCCATAAACCATAGCATGCATTACGTGTTTTTAAAAAGCTCTTTTTAATCAAGTAAACAATTTGAATCGATAAATGGTGCTTTCAAAACTTGAAGAGCTTTTTAAGAGTCATGGCTTCATGAACTAAGTTACTGATTATTATGCATGATGATAAATGGATGCTCAAAAGAGATAAATTTTCAATGGAACCTCGAGTATTTACTCAAAACCTCTTACTGTTGAAATCCATAGAAGATCACCTCGTCAATTACCATAAAATGATATACCCAAAATCAGATACTAAAATTGACACAAAAAACCATAGGAAAATTATTTTAATCTTATAATGGATCAATTTTTTGTTTTCAAAATACAAAATAAGTAGATGATTGCATGGCGTGTGTTGGGTCTTTGACTAAACAAGTGATTTTCAAAAAATACTTTCAACACTGATATTTCTCTAATTTTATTTCAACAATTAGACTTGAATAAACATGATCTTTGAAAGGGATGAGTTGATTTTAGAACAAAAGAAAATTCTCGAACAAACCAAAAACATGGACTGAGTTTGTAAAATCCTTGGCGAAAATGACATCAACACTTTTCGACACTCTTTGAATAGTTGAGCAGCCTGGACAATGCAGTGCACCTTAGGAGGGAATGCAAACAATATTTAGATCAGCTGGGGGCAAAGAAACATAATCAAATGATGATCCAATGAAATCCATCAAAATTATGTTTAGCATTTAGCAATAACAAATTCCTTTTATTGATAGACAGAAGAACGAGCACATTCAGATCAGTTGAGGGCAACGTTGCTCAAAGACAGTCCATGATTGAGTGAACTCCAACTACAGTTGGGAGTAACCATGCACTTAAGGGGCATGTTCATGTTTTAAATCTTAATTTACCCTCTGAAATATGGTTATGACACCTGAAAAATGTGATCGCCTGGGTGCTTTTAGATAAATACATGCCACCAAGATTGATATTGTTAGGAGTAACAATACACTTAAGGGGCATGTTCATGTCTGAAATCTTGGTTTACCCTCTGAAATATGGTTATGACACCTGAAAAATGTGATCACATGGGTGCTTATAGATAAATACATGCCACCAAGATTCATTGTGGGACAATCTGCTTTGAATCTCATTGATTCAAGTTACATCTCACCACATGAATATGGGTGATAAAAAGGAATATCATTGATGGTGACAATTCATTTTTTTATATATATAATCTGGTTAGACAAGGTAAGAGAAATTTCATTGAGAAGGATATTGAGCATAGAATAATAAGCATTTGTTGCTTGTCTAAATGACTTAACATTTCCATGAAGGTTGATGATAACAAATGCTTGAATAGTATGGTTCGACTGAAGGCAACTTCATAGTTAATTGACAATCTAAGATGAGGTCGACACTAAATGATTGTTGGTAGACCACACACAGCTAATCAAATGATAGTTTTGGGAGAATTCAAAAAGTTAATGATTTGTTAAACTCTTTTATGATGAATCAAGTAACACTACACTTGGGTGAATGGTTAGGTTTGATGAACCACGAGAACAGTAATCATTGCGAACAGCCCAAAATAGGCATTGTATCTGCATTTGAGTAGAGGACTGACATACAGTAGACTCGAATGAGCTGGTGAATAAAAAAAAGAGAAGGCTTTGAATAACAAACAAAGACACCCTATCACGATAAAGCATCAAAGAGGGTGATATATTTTAAACCAGGTAAGGATGCATGCATGACATGTAACCTCAAAGCATTACATAAATGTTTTTGATTTTTTTAGAAAAAAATCCTCGATGAAATCCAGCAAGATTTTGATGAATCGGAAAGGGTAGGTTGCCCGTAAAAATAGACTATTTTTTGAAAAGAAAGGTCGCTCATGAAAATAGACCAGTTTTTGAAATGGTAGGTCGCCCGTGAAAATAAACTATTTTCTAAAAAGGGGGCATGTTGCCCATGAAAATACACCAGTTTTTGAATTTAAAAAGGAGTATATTGCTCGTGAAACTAGACCAGTTTCTAAAAGGGGAGGTCGCTCGTGAAACCAGACCAGTTTCTAAAAGAGCAGGTCGCCCATGCAACTAGATTAGTTTTTTAATTTAAAAAAGAATAGGTCGCCCGTTAAAATAGACCAGTTTCTGAAAGAGGAGGTCGCCCATGAAACTATGCCAGTTTTTAAATTTCAAAAAGGACAAGTTTCTAAAAGGGGAGGTCGCTCGTGAAACCAGACCAGTTTCTAAAAGAGGAGGTCGCTCGTGAAACCAGACCAGTTTCTAAAAGAGGAGGTCGCCCATGCAACTAGACTAGTTTTTTAATTTAAAAAAGAATAGGTCGCCCGTTAAAATAGACCAGTTTCTGAAAGAGGAGGTCGTCCATGAAACTATGCCAGTTTTTAAATTTCAAAAAGGACAAGTTGCCTGTGAAAATACCCTATTTTGTGAAAAGGTGGATTTACACTAGTTTTTGAGTTTCAAAAGGAGTAGGTCGCTTGTGAAAATAAACCAGCTTTTGAAAGGGGAGGTTGTCTATGAAACTAGACCAGTTTTTGAATTTCAGAAGGAGTATGTCGCTCGTGAAAATAGTTCAGTTTTTGAAAAGGGAGGTCGCCTATAAAACTAGACCAATTTTTAATTTTCAAAAGGACAGATCGCTCCTGAAAATAGATCATTTTCTAAAAAGAGGGCAGGTCGCCTTTAAAATTGACTAGTTTTTGCATTTTAGAAAGGGTAGGACACCCGTGAAAATAGACTATTTTCTGAAAAAGAGGGCAGGTCGCCCATGAAAGTAGAGTAGTTTTTGAATTTAAGAAAAGGAAGGTCGCCCATGAAAATATACCAGTTTTTAAATTTTAGAAAGGGTAGGTCGCTTGTGAAAATAGATCATGTTCTGAAAAGGGGCGGTCGCCTATGAAAATATACTAGTTTTTGAATTTAAAAAAGGCAGGCTGTTTGTGAAAATAAACCATGCTCTGAAAAAGGGCAGGTCACATGTGAAAGGAGACCAGTTTATGAAAAGAAGCAGGTCGTCCAAGAAAACAGACCAGTTTTTGAATTTCTAAAAGGGCATGTCGCCCATGAAAATAGACTAGTTTTTGAAACCGGCAAGTCGCCCATGAAAATAGACCAGTTTCTGAAAAGGGGCAGGCCGCCCATGAAAATAGACAAGTTTTTAAATTTCAAAAAGGAAAGGTTGCTTGTGAAAATAGACCATTTTCTGAAAAAGGCAGGTTGCCCGTGAAAATAGATCAGTTTTTAAATTTCATAAAAGTGTGGGTCACCTATGAAAATAGTCAAGTGTTTGAATTTCAAAATGGACAGGTTGCTTGTGAAAATAGAACAATGTGAGTGTGTGTGGGTAGGTTGCCCGTGAAGATAGACCAGTTTTTGAACTTCAAAAAGGGTAGGTCACCCATGATAATTAGATCATTTTCTTTTAAAACGCAAAGTTTTTGGATGAGTGAATCACTCAGCAAGCTGGGATGACACTTTTTCTTTATAATCTTATTATGCAAAACATTGATAAGGTTTTGCTTCATAAGCATTGTAAAGAGGGCGCATCTATTGCTACCTATTTTTTTTTTATCTAATTTTTGATAAATTAAAAAAACAAAAATAGAAAAATAACAATGAAAAACCCAAAAATATGTTTTTGATGTATTTGCGTTGTTTGCAGCGTTTTTTTCCAAAGAATTTAAATATAAAAAAAGAGAGAAAGAAAAAAAAAGAAAAAAATACTTTTAACTTTTTAGTGATCTAATTGTAATTGTGGAAGAAAAGATGACTGATTTGAAAATTAAAAATCCTCTCACCAAGCAACCCATCTTTTAGTTGCTTTTTAGTTGATTATTTTTCTATAGCTAATATTTTATTCAAAGATGTATGTATATTCCACGTGTTTTGTTGAATATAAAATAAGAAAAATAGTTCTGGTATCAGATTTTTTAAAAGTTTATTTTAATAAAAAAAATTTAAATATGTTTCATACACACTTTATTATTTTTAATTATGTCCATTTTAGATAAAATTATCAGATCACTTATAGTATTCCTGTTTTTTTTTTCAAAATTCAATTATAACTAACAAATACATAGAACATCTTATATATACCTTTTATTTTTAAAAATACATTTTTATATATTTTTAAAGAAATTGATTTTTTTCATTCAAATTCAGTTGATAAAAAATTGAGCAAGTAGTTAATTGACTTATATATATATATATATATATATATATATATTTAAAAAGATTAACTAAAAGTTTATTTATAAATAAATAAAAATATTTTTTTAAATACATGAGCTATTATTACAATACTATATTGCGAACCTTATAAAATTAATTAAAGTTTCTACCTTCACGTTGTGATTTAATTTTAATTTATAATAGTAATTGTATGATAATAGTGAAAATTAATGCAAAGTTGTTGCAAAGTTGTATAAAAACATTAATATTAATGTGGAATTTAATAGAAGTCCAGATTTTGTAAATGATTCATAGTTGATATAATTCTATATTAATTTTAAAATTTTAAGTTAATAGTAAGAAAATAAAAGCAGCATGTTAATAATATAACACAATGTAGAAAAGAAGGTACTTGATTCTCAAATTATTTTTTGATTATTATTGAAAAAATATTTCTTAATATATTTATGTTTGATTATTGTAAGACGCAACAAGATTTTCTTATACTAACCGTCACAATTATAAACACAAACACAAGAGTAATCAATCATAGCAGGATTGGTGATGCATTGCCCTTCATGAATTGAATTGTTTTTCTCGTAGCATTTTGCGCTGCAATCCTTGAGAATATATCCACTTTTATACAAAATTTACACGCATCTCTTTTGTCCATTCACATGAGGTGTCACCATTGCAGCTGTCAAAAAACAAACTATAAGTATATGGCAGCTTGTGTATAAAATATTTAAAAAAAAAACACTTTATAATGAGCAATGCTTTTTTTTTTTTCATTTAAAAAAAATGGACTCTTGAATAATTATATTAATGTTTCCTCATACAAATTTATTATAATGCACATTAAAAGAAAGCTATATGGACACTTTAGAGGAAAATTGAAGTAAATTGGTTTAATGATAACTTGAGAAAATGAGAATAAGGGTAAAAAAAGGAGTGAATGAAATTCTAGCCATTCAATAGTTTCTTTGTTATATTTTGTTAGTTTAATAAATTGTTGATGCACATGATATTAGTTGAGGAGGTATATATAGTCAAGAGTGAAGCCCATAAATGTATTTACATGAATACAAATTGCAAAACAATGAATACATTCTTTTCTTAAATGGAAACTCTTAATAAATTGCATTTATTATCCCTATATCTCATTATCATAGGTTAGTACAAGTTTGCTTTCTAATAAAACCTAAAAAGACAATTACTATGGTCACATAAGAAAAAATATGTTTTTAATTAATTTTAAAAAGTGAACACAAAGCAACATATTCATCTAATAAAATTAAAAATATCATATTGTATAATATCAATGATTATAATAGATTTTAATGCGTTGCCAAAACTAGCATTATGTAATAGTGATAATGGAAGATTTTTAAGGAAATATATTTTTTATTTAGTTATTTTTATTTCTATTTAGTTGTGTAAAATAATTTCCTCTATGATTTCTTTATTTTTTCTATTTAGTTTTGAAATTTTATTTTTTCTTAGTTTTAGTCCTATTTAGTTTCAAAAAAATATTATTTTGTAGTGTATTCATTCTTTCTACGTAGTTTAGAAATTTAATGTTTCTTTATTATTTTTTGAGATAAGAACAAGTAACTAAGAAAAAATAAAATTTTTAAATAAATATGAGGAATTTAAATAAACATATTTTCCTAAACTAAATAGGAATAAAAACATCTAATAAAAATAATATCTTTTTTTTTAAAAAAAATCATCCTTCATCAAGAAATGATTATCATTTTACTAACTAGATGGTGGGCTGACCTCTCGTCATGGATCGTATTGCTTTTACATAGATTTCTTAAATCTATGAATTGAATAGGATTTTTAGGGAAATATATGTTTTTTATTTAGTTATTCTTATTCATATTTATTTTATAAAAATAGTGTTCTTTACGATATCTTTATTCTTTCTATTTAGTTTAGACAAATATTTTTTGGTGTTTTTATTCTTTCTATGTAGTTTAGAAGTTTTATTTTTTCTTTTAGTCTTAATTAAATTAGGAAAAAATAATTAAGAAAGAAAAAATTCATAAGCTAAATAGAAAGAATAAAAATGCCATAAAGAAAAATATTTTTCTAAAACATATAAAAATAAAAATAACTAAGAAAATATATATCTTTCTCTAAAAATCATCGTGTAAGGAGGAGCCACTATGAATATGGATTAAGGAGAAACAATCATATGGACAATCAAGATCCTTGTTTATTTATTCCTATAATTGATTTGCAATCTGTTTTTTTCTTCTACAAATAAACATGACAACCATATTGAAAAATATTAGAAACAATATTGAAAATGTATTTGTTTATATATTTTATTATCATGTTTGTGTCTCTTTACATACCAATTTAAATCTCTACCGCATAAATTTCTATTTATAGTCACTCTAAAGTCAATAAATCATTTATGGTTAGTCAATTTTAATTCACAATTTTTAGGTAAACATCTATTTATTACTATTCTTTATGCTTCCCACGTATGATAAGATAATGATATGTTTTTTTTTTTTATGAACAATAAATTTACATATATTGTAATATTAAAAGCCTTTTAAAAAAATTCCCATCATGTGGGCGAGACCTCAGCACAAAGGGGTTCCCACTCCAAC
Source organism: Populus simonii (assembly GCA_007827005.2). Taxonomy (NCBI): domain Eukaryota; kingdom Viridiplantae; phylum Streptophyta; class Magnoliopsida; order Malpighiales; family Salicaceae; genus Populus; species Populus simonii. Next base: position 17,732,285 of record CM017464.2, read on the forward strand.
CTTACATCTATATCTCAAATTGTCCAATACCTACAAGGCACACTCCTCAAAGTGTTGTTTTTTTTTTTTAAGAGTTGCGCACACAAATTCTTTGCACAAAGATATACACAATTTCTATGTAGATGAGGTAATGGTTATTCTTTGCCCACACTTCTCTATCGCAAGCAAAACAACCAATGACAACGTTAACCTCTCCATCTATGGTTCAACTCCCATTCACACACTAAGGTCTTGCAACTGTACATGCTGTGAGGTAAGCTGACATGACTGGAGCCTATAAATACCTTGGTCACGATGTAAGAAATGGAGGCTATTTTAAGCAACTCCTAAGTAATCCTAGGCAATTCACATCCAAGCCAGGCTAGAAAAATTCTAAAAGAATAAAATTAAAGTCATTCAAACTCGTTACTTCAAACTCTGTCCCGTACATTATTTTTTCCTTCAACATTTACTAACTTTATCATTAGAGGGTTCCTTGTTCTGTCATGAGACTTGTTTTTATAGGAATAACCAAGCACCCACCCCCCCCAACCCCTAAAACAAAACTACACCCAAGCCCATACACATAAGTCTAAGATGTAGCTAGGGAAAGCCTAACCCAATCCTCGTGTTTTTACAACTTCATTTGTGGGAAAATAAATAAAAAGCTACTTTATTCCTGTTTTGCACCTTTTTCCAAAACTCTTTTCATGGCTGATGACATAAAACCTCTAGGGTATAAAAGAGTAACTGATTTTCCCACCATAAAAACTCTAGCTTTTTCAGATCTTTCATAACACTCCCATTAGATACGAGTGCTCGACAATGTTGTTCTAGCTATACATGAACAATTTCTCACTCTTCCATTCCCTCAACGTAATCAGTAATTAGACAAACTTTTACGAATAAAAACAATTTCCACCAACTACAAGACTCTATACTTTGTCATTAAGTGTTACATACTCATCTCTCTAAAGATTATGTCTTTGTGAAGGCCAACTTAGATAACTATGACGGTCTTATCGATCCTAGAGAACACGTATAAAACAGAAGAAACATCATAAAGCTTGTAATGCAAAAAAATTGTCACTATGTGAAAAATTCTCCCAGCAACACTATGTGGATCTACTAGAGTGTGGTATCATAACCTTTAGCCTAACTCCATCCATGGCCTTCTTGATCTTTTCGTTAAGCTTATCTCTAATATGAGGACAAACATACATGCTAAAAAAAGTTTGATTGTGTCCTTCATCAGAACCCAACAAGAAGATGACATCATCAAAGCATAATCAAGATATGACATTAACATATCTCGAGAATCAAGAATTTTTAGATTTAAGTTGTTGAATCCAAAATTTGATGAAAAACCCTAATTTGCAGTTTAAACCCTATTTTTTCCCTTATGCAATTTCTTCTATCTTTCTTCTTCTTCTTCATCTTTGTTTTTAATTTTAAATAACTAGATCTCAAATAATCTTCATTTTTTTAACTTTTACTGCAAATAGGTTTTATATGACGCCGGTGATGAAATAATATGAAAACTAAAAGATAAAGGGATATAACTTGATTTTAAAGTCTTGCTCTGATACCAACTAATTTGAACATTATAAAATTAATTTAAGTTTCTAGCTTTACGTTGTGATTTGAGTTTAATTTATAATAATAATTGTATGATAAAAGTGAAAATTAATGCAAAGGTGTTGCAAAGTTGCATAAAAACATTAAAACTAATGTGGAATTTAATAGAAATCCAAATTTTATAAATGATTCATAGTTGATATAATTCTGCATTAATTTTAAAATTTTATGTTAATAATAAGAAAAGAAAAGCCATATGTTAATAATATAACACAATGTAGAAAAAAAGGTACTTGATTCTCAAATTTGTTTTTTATTATTATTGAAAAAAAGATTTCTTAATTTATTTATGTTTGATTATTGTCGGACGCAACAAGATTTTCTTACACTAACCATCACAATTATAAGCACAAACACAAGAGTAATCAGTCATAGTAGGATTGGCGATGCATTGCCCTCCATGAATTGAATTGTGTTTCTCGTAGCATTTTGCGCCGCAATCCTTGAGAGTACATCCACTTTTATACAAAATATCCAGGCATCTCTTTTCTCCATTCACATGAGGTGTCACCAATGCAGCTGATAAAAAAGAATAGCTTTTGTAAGTGTATGGTAGCTTGTTGACAAATTCTTTGTGCTTTAATATTCGACAGTTAATTTATTCACATTATTTCCCGTAACACATGAACACTTTGTGTATGAACTAATAAAAATAGATAAAAAAAAAACTCTTATAATGAGCAATGCTTTTTTTTTTCATTTCAAAAAACATGGACTCTTGAATAATTATATTAATGTTTCCTCATACAAATTTATTAAAATGCACATTAAAAGAAAGCGCTATGGATACTTTGGAGGAAAATTGAAGTAAATTGGTTTAGTGATAACCTGAGAGAACGAGAATAAGAATAAAAAAACGAGTGAATGAAATTCTAGCCATTCAATAGTTTCTTTGCTATATTTTGTTAGTTTAATGAATTGTTGATGAACATGATATTAGTTGGGGAGGTATATATAGTCAAGAGTGAAGCCCAGAAATGTATATACATGAATGCAAATTGAAAAAAAATGAATACATTCTTTTCTTAAATGGAAACTCTTAATAAATTGCATTTATTGTCCCTAAATCTCATTATCTTAGGTTAGATACAAGATTGCTTTCTAATAAAACCTAAAAAGACAATTACTATGGTCACAACAGAAAAAAAAAATGTTTTTAATTAATTTTAAAAAGTGAACACAAAGCAACATATTCATCTAATGAAATTAAAAATATCATATGGTATAATATCAATGATTATAATAGATTTTAATGCATTGATGCCAAAACTAGCATTATGTAATAGTGATAATGGAAGATTTTTAAGGAAATATATTTTTTATTTAGTTATTTTTATTTCTATTTAGTTGTGTAAAATAGTTTCCTCTATGATTTCTTTATTTTTTCTATTTAGTTTCGAAATTTTATTTTTTCTTAGTTTTAGTCCTATTTAGTTTCAAAAAATATTATTTTGTAGTGTATTCATTCTTTCTACGTAGTTTAGAAATTTAATTTTTCTTTATTATTTTTTGAGATAGGAACAAGTAACTAAGAAAAAATAAAATTTTTAAATAAATATGAGGAATTTAAATAAAAATATTTTCCTAAACTAAATAGGAATAAAAAAATTTAATAAAAATAATATCTTTTTTTTTTTAAAAATCATCCTTCATCAAGAAATGATTATCATTTTACTAACTAGATGGTGGGTTGACCTCTCGTCATGGATCGTATTGCTTTTACATAGATTTCTTAAATCTATGAATTGAATAAGATTTTTAGGGAAATATATGTTTTTTTATTTAGTTATTCTTATTCATATTTATTTTATAAAAATATTTTTCTTTACGATATCTTTATTCTTTCTATTTAGTTTAGAAAAATATTTTTTTGGTGTTTTTATTCTTTCTATGTAGTTTCTTATTTATTTTTAGTCTTAATTAAATTAGGAAAAACTAACTAAGAAAGACAAAATTCATAAGCTAAATAGAAAGAATAAAAATGCCATAAAGAAAAATATTTTTCTAAAACATATAAAAATAAAAATAACTAAGAAAATAAATATCTTCCTGTAAAAATCATTGTGTAAGGAGGAGCCATTATGAATATGGATTAAGGAGAAACAATCATATGGACAATCAAGATCCTCGTTTATTTATTCCTATAATTGATTTGCAATCTGTTTTTTTCTTCTACAAATAAACATGACAACTATATTGAAAAATATTAGAAACAATATTGAAAATATATTTGTATATATATTTTATTATCAAATTTGTGTCTGTTTACATACCAATTTAAATCTTTACCGCATAAATTTTTATTTATAGTCACTCTAAAGTCAATAAATCCTTTATGGTTAGTCAATTTTAATTCACAATTTTTAGGTAAACATCTATTTATTACTATTCTTTAGGCTTCCCACGTATGATAAGATAATGATATGTTTTTTTTTATGAACAATAAATTTACATATACTCGTAGCATTTTACGTTGCATTGAAATTTTTTTATGATTATTATCATGAATTGAATTGTGTTTCTTGTAGCATTTTGCGCCACTTGAGAGTACATCCACTTTTATACAACACATGAACACTGTGTATGAACTAATAAAAATAGATAAAAAAAAAACTCCTATAATGAGCAATGCTTTTTTTTTTTTCATTTCAAAAAACATGGACTCTTGAATAATTATATTAATGTTTCCTCATACAAATTTATTGTAATGCACATTAAAATAAAGTGATATGGATACTTTAGAGGAAAATTGAAGTAAATTGGTTTAACGATAACCTGAGAGAACGAGAATTAGGGGAAAAAAATGAGTGAATGAAATTCTAGCCATTCAACAGTTTCTTTGATATTATGATCCTGAATGCAAATTACAAAACAATGGACATGTTCTTTTCTTAAATGGAAACTCTTAATAAATTGTATTTATTGTCCCTCTATCTCATTATCTTAGATTTGATACAAGATTGTTATTTTTTGTTAATAAAACCTTAAGAGACAATTATTATGTTCACATAAAAAAACAATGTTTGGAATTAATTTTAAAAAGTTAATGAAAAGCAACATATTCATTTAATGAAATTAAAAATATCATATTGTATAATATCACTAATTATAATAGATTTTAATGCATTGATGCCAAAACTAGCATAATGTAGTAGTGATAATGAAAGATTTTTAAGGAAATATATTTTTTATTTAGTTATTTTTGTTTCTATTTAGTTGTGTAAAATAGTTTGCTCTAAGATTTCTTTATTTTTTGTATTTAGTTTATAAATTTTGTTTTTTCTTAGTTAGTTTTAGTCCTATTTAGTCTTTTAAAAATATTATTTTATAGTGTTTTCATTCTTTCGATGTAGTTTGGAAATTTTATTTTTCTTTATTTTATTTTTATTTTTTTTATTTAGGAAAAAGTAACTAAGAAAAAATAAATTTTTTAAAACTAAATAGGAGGAATAAAAATAAAAATACCATAAAAATATTTTCCTAAACTAAATAGGATAAAAAGAACTAAGAAAACAAATATCTTTTTAAAAAAATCACCCTCCATCAAGGAGCGTGTATGGTTTTATTAACTAGATGGTGGGCTTACCTCTCGTCATGAATTGTATTGCTTTTTCATAAATTTATTAAATATATGAATTGAATAAGATTTTTATGTAAATATGTGTTTTTTATTTAGTTATTATTATTTTTATTTATTTTATAAAAATATTTTTCTTTATGATATTTTTATTCTTTCTAATTATTATTTTTATTTAGTTTAGGAAAATATTTTTTTAGTGTTTTTATTCTTTCTATGTAGTTTTGAAATTTTATTTTAATTTTTTTAGTCTTTTTTAAATCAGGAAAAATAACTAAGAAAAATAAAATTCATAAACTAAATAGAAGGAATAAAAACAACATAAAAATATTTTTTTGAAATAAATAAAAATAAAAATAAATAAGAAAATAAATATCTTCCTCTAAAAAATCCTCGTGTATGGAGGAGCCACAATGAACATGGATAAAGGAGAAATAATCATGTGGATAATCGATATCCTCGTGTATTTATTCCTATAATTGATTTGCAATCTTATTTTTTCTTTTCTATAAATAAACATGACAACCATAATGAAAAATACTAGAAAAATATTGAAAATGTATTTGCATATATTTTGTTATCATGTTTGTGTCCGTTGACATATCAATTTAAATCTCTACCATATAAATTTATATTTATAGTCACTCTAAAGTCAATAAATCCTTTATGGTTAGTCAATTTTAATTCTCAATTATTAGGTAAGTTTCTATTTATTACTATTTTTTAGGCTTCCCACTTTTGATAAGATAAGGATATGTTTTTTTTTTTGATGAACAAGAAACTTACATTTATTCTAATATTAAAACCCTTTTAAAAATTCTTAGGGATAACAATAGGTACCTACAAGTTGGATTTTTTAATATCCATACCCTACTTATTATCCATCAGGTATGGAATTTTGATATCCATAAACTATCCATCGAATTTTGAATATTCATATATGTATCCATTACCTATTATTATTATTAATAATTCTATAAAAAATAAAATAATATATATATATATGTTTGAAGTGTGTGTGTGTGTGTATTAAATGATAAAATGGTAAGTATTATACATATATATGTGTTTTATGTCAATATTAAGATGTGTATTTCATATTCTATTAAACAAATATAAATGATCTTTATATATATATATATATATATATATATATATATATATATATATTAAAAGATTACAAGTTTCTCTTATAACTTTTATAAAGGTGACTTGAGAAATTAAAATAGGACTCACACGGAAACTTTTAGAGAGGAGATACCTTAAACTATATTATTGGTTTTGGGATTAAACCACAATTGTGCTCAGCTAGACTTGAGCTCGGGTTTGTGTGTTAATTTTAAAATAAATATTTTGCTAACCAATGAATGATTTTCTCATCAATAATTTCCATTACTTGAGCTATTTTTTATAATGGAATAAACATCTAGCTTTAAAGAAAAATATCAGGTTTTATATTTGTTTTATGGTAGGTAATTAAAGGTTAAAATAATTGGAATTAATTCTGGCATCGGTTTTAATACCAGGACTCTTGTATAGATAAGGGTTGGCGAGGGTTGTTCAACACAACAAAACAACCAGCTCTCCTACCCTTTTCTCATTTCCCACTCTCTTTTTTTCTTAGTAGTTTTTATCTAGACATTTTGTTTTTTGTTCTAGAGCTTTTGATTCTTGTGTCTATTTTGTTGGAATTAGAAAAGAGTAACTTGCATACAAACTGTTTGCACCATACGAGAGACAATTTAGCCTTAAGATAAAATGTATAATTCTTGACAACAATACACTTTATTTCTTATTTATCCATCCATAATTCATTAACAAGTAACTGTACTACACATTTTATTCCATGCTTACTTTATTTATGAGATCTATTGTATGTCGTTTGATTATTGCATGTTTTGTCCTCTATCCTTTTATTTATTATATGTTTGTTATAGTTTTGCATATATATATATATGGTACAAAAAATCAGAAAAACAATTCCTAGTATGTGGGCCAATCCAACCTCACAACTACACCTTAAGTTGTCCAATACCTACGAGGCACACTACTCAAAGTAATTTTTTTAGTTCTTAAGAGTTGTGCACAAAAATGCTTTGCACAAAGATATACACAAATTCTTCTCACGCTTCTCTAACGCAAGCACAACAACCAATGGAAACTTTAACCTCTCTATCTATGGTGCATCTCCCATCCACACACTGAGGTTATGCAACTCCACACGCTATGAGGTAAACTAAAATGACTAGAACCTATAAATATCTTTATCGCACGTGTGCGGCGTCACGACGATCATCCATTCTCGTATGTATCTGGCAAATATGGGGAGACAAGGATTTCTTGTCTTTTATTAGTGGAATGAGAGAATGAGAGTCATCACCTAGTATTTTGATCACTAGAAACCTAACTGATCTTAGAGATCGGGCACGGGGACTGGTTGCGTAAAGGGAAAGTATTAGCACTCCAAATGTGCTAATTATCTGCATTGTTTAATTATCTGATATATGCTAAGGTGCTATTGTATTTCTAATTGTTGGTCAATGGTTTAAGAAAAGTTCTCCTCAGTAAAGAGATCCTTATCTTATTAGGTAAAACCTAACTGTTCTAACATCAACAAAAGAATTTAATATATAGAACACGTCTTACGTGTAAGATCGTAACTCCAGATACTAAAAAAACAAAATATTTTTATTATTATTTTTGAAATATTATCCTGGTTCTCGTGACTTTAATAAACTTGTTATTAAAGCCAAAATACGTGCTAACGTATATTTTTGAATTTGTTTCATTGTATGAAAATACAATATGAATTTTTTTCATCTTTGAGAGACTTGGTCGTATGCATGAAAACAAGACATTTTTTTATATAATATTTTGCAATGTTTTGATGAAAACTGGGTATTTTGATACCGAATTTGTATCTTTACGGTATAAAAATACAAACAATATTAAGCAAAATTGATAGAAAAATACACGGGAAAATCACAAATTTTTCAAAAGGATTTTTTGGATATTTTTACTTTTAGCTATTTTTATTGCGCCGGACCCGGCCCATTGCATTTTGATTTGGGTCAAACCTGGTCTAGCCTAGTGAACAGTGGGAAAACTCAATCTTTGTATTTTTGAATTTCCTCAACCAATTTTTAGCCGTTTAATAGGCACTCTGACATCCTCTTTTTACTGCCATTATTTTTTTGGATTTCTTTCGAATATATATATATATATATATATATATATATAGTATTTTGTTTTGTGTGGGAACCCAAAAATAGATAACAACAGATGCTCTCTCTTTACAATACTTACGGATCAAAGACTTTGCGTAGTAAGTGTTGTAAAGATAAACAAAAAACTAAACTTTCAAAACTGATCTTCTCAAAGCTTGGTTGATTTGAAACCTCTATCTTTATAGCAATCTCCTTTAACCGGAAACTAACTTGGTTATCTTGAGATCCTAATCTTGGCGATCCTCTAAATTCTGTCTTTGGTTGGGTTATCCTGAAATCCCGTCTGGTGATTCCCTTTAACTAGAACCTAAGAAAATGTTTTTTTTCTGACGATAGGGTTTGAACTTCTCTTTTTCTTCTTCTTTTTGTTTTTCAGAATTTCTTAACAGTGAAGTTTTTCTCACTTTTCTTCCAATGCTAAGATAATGTTGGTGGCTTGGTCATCCTGAGATCCTTTATGGCGATCTTCTTTAACTAGAACCAAATTTTGTGTGTGGATGAGTTAACCTGAGATCCCATCTGACAATTCCCTTTAACCAGAACCAAAAACCGTATGCAGCTCGGTTAACCTGAAATCCCATCTGGCAACCCCTTTAACCAAAGTTAAATTTCATGTATGGTTGAGTTAACCTGAGATCCCATATGACGATCTCCTTTAACCAAAACCAAAATCTTGTATATGGTTGGGCTAACCTTAGATCCCATCTGGCGATTTTTTTTTAACCAGAACCAAAATTCTGTATGTAGTTGGGCTAACATGAGATCTCTTCAAGCAACCTCCTTTAACCAAAACCAAAGTTTGCGTGTGGTTGGGCTAACATGAGATCCCATCTGGCGAACTTTTTTAACCAGAACCAAAGTCTATGTGTGGTAGCGCTAACCTAAGATCCCTTCTGGCGACCTCCTTTAACCAGAACCAAAGTCTGTATAAGGTTGGGCTAACCTGAGATCCCATCTGGCGATCCCCTTTAACCAGAACCAAAGTCTGTGTGTGGATGAGCTAAGCTGAGATCCCATCTGGGGATCCCCTTTAACCAAAACCAAAATCCGTGTGTGGTTCCTTCTCATTTTTTTTCCAATGTTAAGCTTTGATCAAGTTTTTCACTTGATAATTTTTCTTATTTGACTTTTGATTTTACAGGATTAACATTGGTCTTTCCTGATTGCAAGGCTGACATCTGTCCTTCCTGATGACATGGTTGGAAGACTTAGTGCTTCCCTGATCGCAGGGTTGACCTGATAATTCCCGATCGCGGGGTTAAAAATTAGGTGCTTCTTAATTGGATGGTTGACCTGAAGACTCTTTCTGATGATAGGGTTGATCTTATCATGTCTTTGAGATTTTCCTAATGGTAGGGTTCATCTCATCTTCTTCTCATTCTAGAGTAAAAAATTGTGATTCTTTGTTATTATCAACTCAATAATTGCTCCTTCGTCCACAATCTTGTTGGACTTCATTGAGAATTTTTTTTTGTAACAATTCAAAAAAATATTTGTGCAATGCTATGAGGTTAGATGGCATGTATGCACTCTTACCTGGTTTGAAATATAGGTCCCCCCCTCTTTGATGTTCCATCGTCATACGGTGCTTTTGTTTGCTATCCAAAGTTTTCTTTGTTTTTCTGTGCTAGCTCATTCATGTTAGCCTTCCACTCCGATGTAAATGCAGTGCCCATCTCGGGTTGTCTATGACTATTACTGTTCTCATTGTTTATCAAGCATGGCTATGCCCCCAAGTGTGGCATTACTTAATGTATCATGAAGGAGCTGAACAAATCATTCATCTCCTGGATTCTCTCAAGAATTATTCTTAGATTAGTTGTGCACATCTCGCCAACACCTATCAAGAGGTTTTCTAGTATTAACCTCATCTTAGATTGCCAATCAACCACATACTTGCCTTTAGTTGAAACATACCCTTCAAGTATATGAGATCATCAACCTTCAAGGAACTGCCAAGTCATCTAGATATGTATCTCATAGCTTGCAGTAAAAGGCTCTTTGTTGTATGCTCAATGTTCTTCTCAATAGATTCCTTCCTTTCAGCTCGTCTAATCATATTATAAAAAGAAATGTGTTGGCATCATCAATGATGTTCACCACCCATATTCATGCGGTGAAGTGCACTTTTGCTTCGAAGGAGCTGGTTCCCACAGTTAGTCTTGATGGTATGCATCTTTTCGATATTCATTCAAATGCAACTGTATGACAACATCGGTCGATAGCCATGTTTCAAAGGACGACGATATAAAAATGTCCTTCAAGTGCAGCGCCACTCTCAATTGTTGTTGGGGTTTACTGGATCATAGACTGTTCTTGAACATCATTGCCCTTAATGGATCTGAGTGCGCTTGTTCACTGATTATCTTTCTTTAAACAACATTGTCCTTAGTTCACTGATTCATCATTTGATCATCTTTCTTTGCCCCTAGCTGATCTGAAATACTGTTTGTTTTCCTTTTCAGGGTCCACTGTATTGCCCCTAGGTAGTCAACTTTTCAAGGAGTGTCGAGAAATATTGATGTCATTTCTGTCAAGGATTTTGCAAATTTTATCGATGTTCTTCTTGTTTGTCAATCTTTCTTGTTCTAGAATCAAATATTATATTTTAAAGATCATGTCTATTCAAGTCTAATTATTGAAATAAAATCAGAGAGATGTCTGTTTTGGAACATATATTTTGAAAATCAAGCTTTTTGGTCAAAGACCCAACACATATTATTCAAAATATGCAGTCCTTTGATTGTCTTGTATTTTAAAAATAGAAATTGACTCATTGTAAGATTAAAATGGTTTTTTTCCATGGTTCTTTGTATCCATTTTAAACTCTGATTTTATGTATATCTTTTGATGGTCTATGATGAGGTGACCTTTTTATGAATTTCAAAAACAAAATGCTCAAGTCAAAACTCAAGGTTTTATCAAGAAAGGTTGTTTCTTTTGAGCACCAATTTTATCAGCATGCATAATAACCAGTAGCTTAATTCATGAAATCACGACCTTTATGGAAAAGCTCTTCAAGTTTTGAAACGCCATTTATCGATTCAAATTGCTTGCTTGATTAAAAAGGGCTTTTAAACGCATGTAATGCAGGCTATGACTCATGGTTATGAAAGAAAGGAAAATTTACGGGCTCAAAAAGTGTTTGAGGGTTTCAAAGATCTTGGATCAACATCAACTATTCATCAAGTCTTTTTATTTTGTTGTCTTTATAGAGGAATAAACATATAACCATGTTAACCTCAAAGATCAAAATTCTCTTAACATGGATCATAATGCAAATCCAACTTTTCCTTTGATGAATGATCAGTCTCGATCATTTGATGACATTAGAGTCTTTATCATAGATTGAAAGTCATGTTTGTAACTTAACATTTGTTCTGGTGTTTGACTTTTGGTGTTTGTTATGTCTTTTCTTGATCGAAACTTGTTTTTCCATTCCTAGACTTGATAGGCGTTCTCCTTCATTTGATTTGCCTTTAATTATAGGCAATTTTTATTATTCGATCCCCAACCTTGAGAACCTTCAAAACAGTTTTTCTTGAACTTTCATACTCGTTCTTTATTTTCTTTCTTTTAGCTCTTTCTCAAACATTAGACTTTTGTTTTTAGCCTTCCCTTATCTATTATCTCTATCAGTGTCTTCAAAACATCTCTCATTTGCCTTTGGTGTGGGATGTGATCCTAGTTAGGGTATTTTTTTTTAAGAAAATATTCTATCAGGCTCAAAATGGGATTGCAAGGGATATATCTTTAGAAAGTGAAGGGATAACAAAGATTACCTTTCTCATTTCAAGTAAGGTCGATTAGAACCGATAAATTTTGACCTTGTCTAGTGTAATGATTTGGACTTGTATGATTCGTGAGTCCATAACTACTGAATCCATTACGCGTCTTTATGTATACTGTTAAAACTTAGCTATATGGTGTTAGGTTCAATTTTGTGTGTGAGCTCAAAATTTATTCAGTCACCTCTTGTCATTTTAACGAACATCAAGTCATTTCTATAATCAAAACACTTTTAATCTTCTAGCTTTAACTTTGCATGTTGGAGTTTGATCAGAATGTTTTATCAAAAATAGAATGTTAAACACCTCTTGATTTCAAAACAACAAAGAGACAAAGAAAAGACATATTTCATTAAGTGATGAGATGTGATCACAAAACAAAATGCATGGCATCAAAATTCCATAATAATATGACATTCTAAATCAGCTTCTCCTGCAATCATCCATGTCTTGTTATCCCTTATTGACGATGACCTAGTGATGATATGATCATTGATAGAGGCATTTGAGTAGTTGATGCTACGACGAGACTTGACACACAACCAAGGTTTTCCAATTGAGAGTCATCTTCATATTCATCTCTCATCGTTGTTGAATTTTTTCAGCAATCCTCACCACTTTATGGAAATGTTAAGCTGAGCTTCCCATCAAATGCTCATAGTAAGAGGATTGAAAGGTGTTTGCGAACAACATCAGCATTTCTGTATCCATTAGTGGTGGTTGAGCATGTGTTGCCTTATCTCGCCATCTTTATGCATATGCCCTCATAGACTCTTGGTTTTCTTTCTTCATAGCCATTAGGATGGCTTAGTTAGGAGCAGTTTCTAGATTGAATTTATACTGCTTCAAAAAGGCATATACCAGGTCTTTTCATGTCTTGATCTTGATATTATTTAGCCTCATATACTAGCTCAAAGCGGATCCAGTTAAACTATCTTGAAAAAAATAAATCAGCATCTTGTCGTTATAGATCATTTCAACCATTTTGTTGCACTATGACCGGAGATGGGTGTTTGGGCATTCTAGTCCGGTATACTTGATGAAGTCCGGCACTTTAAACTTCTTTGGCACTACAATGTTTGGAACCAAACAAACTTTAACTGCTATCATAGGGTCAATCAAATTTTTTTCTTGAATTGCTCTCAATCTCTCTTCTAGGGCAACCCATTTATCATTGTCTGTGAGATTGGTAGACCTATTGTAAGAAGATCCTTTCATTCTTGGTTCCACAATGATTTGAGTTTGACTCGAATAGATGGGGGTAAAAGGGATAAAATGATGCCCGGTTACTGAGTTTGCAGATCTTGTTTCATCATACAAGACTGATGGTGTTTTCATAGGAGGCTGTGCAGATGTTCCTTTTCCATTATTCAAACCCAGCACTTGTTCAAACAGATCTGCAAGTCTAGTTACTTTGTCTTTTATGCTCTCAATTTTCTTTTGATAATGAGCCTTCAACTAAGCTCTTTCTTCATTTTCCATCTTTCAAGCGCAGCAAACCTTGGGTGGGGGACCTATATTTCAACCTGGCAATATGCATGATAAATGTATGAGTATATTTCTATATGATAAACTCGTCCTTCAAGGGTAGACACATAGCCATAAATCTTGTATGATGAAACAAGAACTTTGGTTCTTGTTCAAACTCTACAACATAATTTTCCTGGGTAACGACCATTGTGTTAACCATAAGTCTTGAGTTCAAGATGCTTCAAGAAGGGCTCGTTTTGATGCAAAAATAATAGGTAGGAAGCATACACCCTAAATGCAGGTTCTAATTCTTTTTATGTGAGACAAAGGGTAAGTCGACTATTTAGGCTCTAAAAAGGGTTCCTTGATGTCCTAATGATCACCCTCAAGGCGATATAGGGACTTAATAGGTAATTGGATGACATGTGAACCAATCATTACTAGTCTAAGCACTCAGCGAAGAGTTGAGCTTTACACAAACTTAAACCTTGACTAAAAGTCGTAAGGTAAGTTGTTAGTCCCCTTCTTAACCTACAGTCTTTTCAATATAACTCTCACAGAATAAGTGAATGATGCATGAATCAATTCTATACAATGCATGAATAAATATGTACAGAATTAAAGCGTATGAGCAAATGAGGAAATGTATATTAATAAAAACACACAAACTAACCATAAAACACGATAATCAGACAAAAACAAAGCTTAGTTCACAAGGTCCTTAGTGGAGTCGCCATTCTGTCGCACGTGTGTGGCGTCGTCCACTCTCGTATGTATCTGGAAAATATAGGGAGACAAGGATTTCTTGTCTTTTATTAGTGGAATGAGAGAATGAGAGTCGGCATTTAGTATTTTGGTCACTAGGAACCCTAATTGGTGTCAGAGATCGGACACGGGGACTGATTGTGTAAAGGGAAGGTATTAGCACCCCAAATACGCCTTACCTAAGGTAAGCTATATTATTTAATTGTCTGATATATGCTAAGGTGCTATTGTATTTATAATTATTGGTCCATCTATAGTTTAAGAAAAATCCTCCTCAGTAAAGAGATCTTTATCTTATCAGGTAAAACCTAATTGTTCTAACGTCAACAAAAGAATTTAATATCTAGAATACGTCTTACGTATAACATCGTAACCCCAGATACTAAAAGAAAACAAAATAATTTTTTTGTTATTTTTGAAATATTGGCCTGGTTCTCATGACTTTAATAAATTGGTTATTAAAGCCAAAATACATGCTAATACATATTTTTGAATTTTTTTCATTGTATGAAAATACAATATGATTTTTTATTATTATCTTTGAGAGACTTGGTTGTATGCATGAATACAAGATTTTTTTTTTAATATAATGTTTTGCAATGTTTTTATGAACACCATGTATTTTGATACCGGATTTGTATAAAAATACAAACCAATATTAAGAAAAATTGATAGAAAAATACGCGGGAAAATCACAAATTTTTCGAAAGGAGTTTTTGAATTTTTTTTACTACACTGTACCCAGCCCAGTGCATTTTGAATTGGGCCAGTCTGGCCCAGTAAATAGTAGGAAAACTCCCCACTGTTCACTTTGCAAAACAGTGGTGACGGGGGCAAATAAAGCATGAGAATAAGAAAAGGAATAGGCAGGGAAGGGGGCAATTGATCGAGTGGTGGTGCTGGCGGTGGCGCTGGTAATTCTTCTTCCAAATAAGGTGGCTGTTCGCTGGGGAGCTGCTTCATCAGCCAACATTTTTTTTTCTTTTTCTTCTCTGTGTGTATTGCCTCTGTTTCTTCTTCGGTTCTTTTCTTTTCTTTCATGTCTTTCTCTGTTTGATTTCTCTCTATTCTCTCGTCCTCTTCTCTGTTTTTCAGCTCTCAAATTCCTCTGCTTTTCCTTTCTTTTTTTTTTCTTTTCTGTTTTGTTATCTCTCCCCTGTTCTTCTCTCTTTTCTTGTTTCTCATCTCTCTCTAAAACCTTTCTGTTTTTCTCCCCCCCTCTATTTATAAGGGTAGGGGAGAGGCAGCCACCCTACTTTCGTCCAATCATAGAGGCAGGGTAGGGTGGCTGGCATGGCCGCTGTGCAGTCGCTTCAGCCACCCATAGGGCATTGCTCCCCTATCTAATCTTCATCATGGTGGCAAGTGAGAGGCGTGGGTAGTGTCAAGATTTGGGCAAGTGGGGAGGGGGGAGGGAGAGAGAGAGAGAGAGAGAGAGTGGCGTTGCACGGGAGAGAAACTTCTTCTTCCCTTGCCTCTGTGTGTCTAGGGTATGAAGAAGCACAATGCCATTCAAAACGACATTATTTTGTGCTTCCTCTTTCTCTTTTTTTTTTGGAACAAAGCATGACACAACACCGTTTTTCCCTAAATGTGTCGTTTCATTTAAAAGGAAAAGGCACCAAAACATGTTGATGTCCAAATCAATCCTCAATTATGATTTGTTCAATTAAGTCTTTAATTGCAATTTTGATTTTAAGAATCAATTCAATCGCCAACCTTAAATTTGGCTGCATTTTCAATTTGGTCCTTGGTCTCGGATTTCTACAATTGGACCCTTAATTGATCAACAAACTTTTAATTTCTTCAATTTAGCCCCTGATTCGATCAATTCCAAGCCCTCTATTTACACGCCTTTTCCAGTTTGGTCCGTGGTTTTAAATTTCTTCAATTAAGTCCCTAATTGGCCATCAAACTTCAATATTTATGCAATTAAGCCCCTAATTTGACCAAATCAACTCTCAAAAATTATAATTTGACCCCAAAACTTTAATTTCTTCCAATTAAAGCCCAATTTGATTTAAAATTCAAATTTATTGTAATCAAATCGTCCATAAATTCAATTAAACCTTCAATAAAATTTAATTGAGTCCATAAACATCTGATTTTTGACATTTCTTCCTCAAATTGAATTTTCTTTGTCAATAGGGCTCTCATCAGTCAACGATATACTGTCAAAATTCAATCTTTGTATTTTTGAATCTCCTCAACCAATTTTTAGCCATTTTCTAGGCACTCTGACATCCTCTTTTCACTGCTATTGTTTTTTGGATTTCTTCCGAATATATATATATTTTCTATTTTCTCTTTTTTGTGTGGGGACCCGAAAATGGATAACAACAATCTTAGTCACCACATAAGAAATGGAGGCCAATTTAAGTAACTCCTAAATAATCCTAGGCAATTCACATCCAAGCCAGGCTAGAAAAATTCTAAAAGAAGAAAATTTAAGTCATTCAAACTTATTGCTTCAAACTAGTACATTTTGTTCTTTTGTCTTGCACATTATTTTCTCCATCTACATTTACTAACTTTATCATCAGAGGGTTTTCTATTCTGACAGGGAACTTGCTTTTTTTAGGAACAACCAAGGCCCCCTAAAAAAAATGACCCCCAAACCCATTCACTTAAGCCTAACCAAATCCAATCCTAGTGTTTTTATAACTTTATTTATTGGAAAATAAATAAAAAGCTAGTTTATTCTTGTTTTACACCTTTTCCCAAAACTCTTTTCATGGCTAATGATATAAACTCTCTAAGAAATGGGAGAGTAACTAATCTTCTTACCTTAGAAACTCTAGCTTTTTTAGATCTTTCATAACTCTCCCATTAAATGCAAGTGCTTGACAATGTTGTTTCAGCTATACAAGAACAATTTCTCACTCTTCCATTTCCTCAACGTGATCATTAATCACACGAACTCCTAAGAGTGAAGAACATTTCCATCAATTATAAGATTCTATACTATGTCATTGAGTGTTATACACTCATTTCTATAAAGATTGTGTCTCTGTGAAGGCGACAACTATAATGGTCTTATAGATCCTAGAGAGCATATACAAAACATAAAATGCATAATAAAGCTTTTAATGAAAAAAAGTGACACTATGTAAAAAATTATTCCAGCAACATTATGTGGATTTAGTAGGGTGTGATATCATAACTTTTAGCCTAGATCTGTCCTTGGCCTTCATGATATCTACATTAAGCTTATCTCTAATTTTATAACTAACATACGAGCTAAAAAAAGCATGATTGCATTCTTCATCAACACCTAATATGAAGATGAAAGCTTCAAAGTATATCTCTAGAGATTTAATGAGGAGTGCTAAAGTGAAAAAATCTACTCAAACCCATTACCAATGAAACAATGATTAGTAGATTCTAAAACTATTATTTATTGGAACATTTGTATACTCTCCCTGATAGAATTGCCCTCAACATGAAATAGGTAATAGAGAATTATATTGGAGTAGAATAAAAAAACATGACCAAACTAAGATACCCTTATTTTCAAAGAGTATAATCTTCTCAATGTCATCAATCTCTTACTAGGACATTTAATAAGAGCACCAATGAGTTCATTAATGATCACCTAATAGTTCATGAGCCCCTAGCCACACCTCCTAACACTATATGTATTAAGGTGTTGTCTACCATTTAGAGAAATAATTTTTCTAATACTTGTGTCCTATGAAAAGTGATATGAACACAAGAAATTCTAACAAGTTCTATCACTTTTACCATGATAATGATCATGACACCGATGTATGTCATGCTCTGAAAAAAGAGATTGATTGTTTGATCTTGAGGGTCTCAAAGCCTAATTTTGACCTTTTTTTCCTCAAAAATATGAAAAAAACAAGCATTCCAAAGAAACATGTTTTTAGTTATTCACGGGCCTATTTTGAGAATGTTTTCTTGAAAAAGTAAAAAATTCAAAAATATTTTTTTAGAGCATTTTAGCTATTAATGCACTCATTTTATAATTCTTGATTAATTTCCAAATGGAATTGACATTGTCATTGTTTTTTTTTAAATCAAAATACAAAAAATAAGAAAAATCAATATAGGGAGCAAATGAACTAAAGTGCAAGATAAGAGAAGTAAAAGACAAAAATAAAATAAAGTTACTTGGGGACTAAGTGATTGAAAAAAAGAAATAGCTTAAAAATACTAGAGGAATCTTGCAAGAATAGGGGGCACTATTTGATGAAAGAAAACCTTAGCTTTCATTTTTCTCCCTCTAAAACATCTAACCACCAAGAGGCTATTATGAGGAAAAACCCTAGCTACTATAGAAAACAAAACCAAGCTACCAAATAGTCAACCATCTAAAAAGAGGAAGAAACAATTGTGGTAGAGAGAGAGTCAAGATCGGGGAGAGGAAACCAAAACCTTAATAGAGTTGATCTTCCTCTACAGACGTCTATTTTTTGCATTGATAACAGGGAATTAAAGAGAGAGAGGTGCTTCTAATCTACTAGGTGGCATGACTTAATAGCAACAACATATGAACTTCACGTGACGGTAGTTATGGTGGTGTGTGACCTCCACACGCTGAAAATAAAAAGCTTTGTCATTGTTCTAAAAAGTTTTCAACTTTGTTCTATTAGTTCCGGCAACTTTTAGTTGATTCCTACTACTCTAGTGACTTTGGGAGGTCTATTTCAAATCCTAAACATATTATTGTGGTTGATTTAGATTTGTATTTGTGATGAAGTTGTTGAGGTTAAACAAACTTTGTGATTGGTTGTGTATGTGTGCGAACATTTGAACATCTTGCATGTTTAATTTATCAAGATGATGTGTTTTGTGGATGGTTGTGCATTGTGAATGTATTCAATGTGTTTTCAAGTCCTTTAAGTTTTTGCATATCAAGGCCGAATCCTTTAAAGTTTGCATCTTGCTCATGTTTGATTTGTTATTCATTCATTTTTGTTATTTATACATGCAGTTGCTTTTAAATAAAAGGATGATATTCACATTCACACATATATTTGCATTGGGTTTTATAATTTGTATATAAAACTCATTAAGGATTCAACCCATTTTAAAGGCCAATTGGGTTGACATACCAAAAACCTTTAAAAAAACAACTTGGTTTTCCTAAAACCCAATAAGAATTTTTTTTGTGCCATAACTAATGGTTATGACATTAGTAGCAAATAAATCGGACTTGGACCTGAAGAGAGAGGTGCAGAATGAGGTATCTAGAAATTCTTCTTTTTATGACATCATCTAAATAATAGTTATTTTGATCAAACGAAAGGTCATATTATAATATTTCATTGAATCTACCAATCTCAATGGATCAAGAAAAGGCTATCTTTTTCATTCCAAACTAACGGCTGGGAAAAAGACAGATCTTCAAATTCGTTTTTAGTAGATAAAATCTCATCTCAGGTTCAGCAATGCAATTCAATTGCTGCTAAAAAAAAACACAAAGCGATAGGATCAGAACAGGATGAGAAAGTGGGCGTTGACCAGTCTTTTGACCTGATCCCCCTAAAAACCGATGGGGGAGGGGAAGATGACTTGAGGCTACTATTCAATTCAGTTAAAAATATGTGTGTGTATTCCACATATTTTATAGAATTTAAAATAAGAAAAATATTCCTAGTGTGGTATCCATACATTTAAAATATCTTAAATTATTTTAATTATGTTTTGTTTACACTATTATTTTCCATTTAAGTCCATATTAGACAAGATTATCAGATCATATGATATAACTTATATTAATTTATTTTTTCAAAATTCAAATATAATTAAAATTTTTAAATAAATATGCATCAAATACATAGAACATCTTATTTATACATTATTTTTTTCAAAAATAGAATCTTACATATTTTAATGAAGTTGATTTTTTTTTCCATTCAAATTTAGTTTTGGCTTATTGCAAAATTGTTGCAAAGTTGCATAAAAAATTATAACTAATGTGGAATTTAATAGATTTTCAAATTTTATAAATGATTCATAGTTGTTATAATTATGCATTAATTTAGTAAGAAAAGAAAAGAAAAGCAAACAAGGTAATTGATTATATATATATATATATATATATATATATATATATATATATATATATATATATATATATATTCCTTTTCTTCTATTATAATGGCCTTCCTTTCTCAAGTATTTTTTATACATTTTCCCTTAGAAAATAAATCATGTTAGAAAATTGATAGCTCAAAAATAGAAAATGCTATCATGTTTTTTTTTTTTTAACAAATGCAAAATTATGAAGATATATGAATTAATATGTGTAAGAACAAATTGATGACATTTACTTGAATCTAATAAAAACAAATATATAAAAAAAAAACAATCATGTTAGGCAGTGCTTTTTTTTTGTTCATTTAAAAAAAACATGGACTCTTGAATAATTATATTAATGTTGCCTCATTCAAATTTATTATAATGCAGATTCAAAGAAAAAAAGATAAATACTTTACAAGAAGATCAGAGTAAATTGATTTAAGGATAACTTGAGAGAACAAGAACAAGAGTAAAAGAAACAAATGAATGAAATGCGGCTATTTGCAACAAGATTCAAGAGTTTCTTTGCTATATTTTATTGGTTTAATAAATTGTTGATGCACATGATATTAGTTAAATCAACCCTTCATAAGAAATTTAAATTCAGGTTTGTGATTGAGCTTGTCACAATGATAATCTGTACCAAGGCACAAAAACCATAAAAATTAAATGCCCATTTAATGCTTGTAAAGAGACATGAATGAGAAGTATAGAAGATACAATAAAGCTTCATTAATTATTTGATGAGTTAGAGTAGTTCAATGAAAAACCAAATTAAAAAAATTCACTCTCACACATGCAATAGATTATTCTGAAATTGAAGTCTATATAAAAACAAAACCTAAATATAAGCTAACTAACCATATTTATAATAGGTAAAAACATCCTAAATAAATCTTGAAAAATAATAAAAGAGTTCTAAATAAAATAGAAAAAATAATCTTAAATCAACTAAGAAACTAATACAATTCTTGATCACTGTGCAATTTTAACCATATATAAAAAGGCTTTTAGAATCTTCTAGTAAAATTCAACTTGATTCAATGATTGGATAAAACATTATGCTTGTTAGTGTAAAACTATGCATTTGAAAAAATAAGCTCAGGAAGTAGATGTATTAGGCCCTTATTGTACATAAGTTAAATTGACTAAGGTCTGATCATCACTTGTTGAAGATGTAGCCTTTTAGAAATTCACCTTGGCCTAAATACTCTAAATAAGCTCATTGAATGTATCTTTTAGCTTCTTTTCTCTTGATCTTGTAGTTGGCCGAACTATAGCTTCTATTTGATCTTTTGATGTAGTTTGGATCGTATCAAACATGTAGTGAATTAATTTAGAGCTGGTCAGAACACCAAGTGGATAGAAAATTTGAAGGTCTTGCTGAAAAGAATAGGAAAATGGATTAAAGTTTGTCAAGATTGTACAAATGTGATGATTAAGGACCGAAATCAACAAGGTGGTAAAAAATGAGTCCAATTTTACTAGTTGAGGGCCTAATTCAAGAGAAAAATTGAAGATTGAGGTGGAATTACATAAATTAGAGAGTCAAGGACCTAAATGAAAGAGATGTAAACTTGAAACGACTTAATTGATTTAATCAGGGGCTTAATTTATAGCAAAAAAGAAGATTGGGAGTTGGTTTGATCAGTAGTTTGATCAAAATTGGAGGAATTAAAGGTCTAGAGACTAAAGTGTAATTGACACTACAAATGAAGGGATGAAATTGACTCAATCAGGTGCAAAATTAAAATAATATGAAGTTAAAAGGGCAATTGTGCGCTAAATTAATTTTTTTAGACCAAGGACCATTTTGTAACATGCGATGAGATACCAAGATTAGAACATAGTGGAAAAGTTTCAAAGATTAGGTACCAAAATTGAAAAAAAAAACGTGTGTGTGTGTGTGTTCTTTCTTCCTCAAAATGACATTGTTTGGCTAAACTCTATTCAATTAGGGTTTTCATATATTTATCATATTGCATGTATATTGGGTTCTATAACAAGTTTATAAAACTCATTGAGGCTTCTGCCAAATTAAAAGGCCAATTGGGCCAACATTTCAAAACTTTTAAAAATCCATCGTTGTTTTCTCACAAATCATGTCAAAAAAGTTTTTCTACTCACTTTTGGTAATTAAGATTGCCTTTGAGGAGTAGCTCATCTTTTTAATTTTCTGAACAACAAAATTTTCAATCAAATACTTCCTTACATTATTTGTAGTATTGTTTTTAATTTTAGATAAAATTATAAGATCACATAATTTATAGTACTGTTTTATTTTAAGTCAATTATAATTAACGAATAAATATAACATCTTATACATACATTTTTTTTTTCAAAAATAATTTCTTATCTATTTTTAAAGAAGTTGATTTTTTCTTTCAAATTCAGTTCATAAAACAATTGAGCAAATAGTTAATTGACTTATATATATAAACTAAAAGTTTCTTTATACATAAAAAAACATCTTTGTTTAAATACATGAAGCTATTGTTACAATATTATATTGCAAACCTTATAAAATTAATTTAAGTTTCTGGCTTTACATTGTAATCTTAGTTTAATTTATAATAATAAGTGTATGATAATAGTGAAAATTAATGCAAAGATGTTCCAAAGTTGCATAAAAACATTAAGACTAATGTAGAATTTAATAGAAGTCCATATTTTATAAATGATTCTTGATTGATATAATTCTGCATTATTTTTAAAATTTTAAGTTAATAATAAAAAAAGAAAAGCCACATGTTAACAAAATAACACAATGTAGAAAAGAAGGTACTTGATTCTCAAATTATTTTTTGATTATTATTGAAAAAATATTTCTTAATTTATTTAAGTTTGATTGTTGTAGTACTCAACAAGATTTTCTTACACTAACCATCACAATTATAAATACAAACACAAGAGTAATCAATAATACATTTTATTTCCTATTTATCCATCCAAAATTCATCAACAAGTAACTATACTATACATTTTGTTCTAACCTTCAGTGCTTACTTTATTTATGAGATCTATTGTATGTACTTCGATTATCATGTTCTATCCTGTATCATTTCTTTTGTTATATGTTTGTTATAGTTTTGCAAATATATATATATTGATGGTACAAAAAATCAAATAAATAAAAATTACCATTATGTGGGCGAGGCCTAAGCGCAAATGGGTTCCCACTCCAACCTTACATCTACACCTCAAATTGTCCAATACCTACAAGGCACACTTCTCAAAGTGTTTTTTAGGTTTTAAGAGTTATGCACACAAATTCTTTGCACAAAGATATACGGATTTTCTATGTAGATGAGGTAATGGTTATTCTTTGCCCACACTTCTCTATCGCAAGCACAACAACCAATGACAACATTAACCTCTCCATCTATGATTCAACTTCCATGCAGACACTGAGGTCTTGCAACTGTACAGTCATGGGTTAAGCTGACATGATTGGAGCCTATAAATACCTTTGTCACGACGTAAGAAATGGAGGCCAATTTAAACAACTTCTAAATAATCCTAGGCAATTCACATCCAAGCAAGGCCAGGAAAATTCTAAAAGAATAAAATTGAAGTCATTCAAACTCATTACTCCAAACTCTTTTGTCCTGTACATTGTTTTTTCCTTCAAGATTTACTAACTTTATCATTAGAGGGTTCCTTGTTCTGACAAGAGACTTGTTTTTATAGGAACAACAAAGCACCCACCCCTTCCATCCCTAAAAAAAACTATACCCAATCCCATACATACAAGTCTAAGATGTAGCTAGGGAAAGCCTAATCCAATCCTTGTGTTTTTACGACTTTATTTGTGGGAAAATAAATAAAAAGCTAGTTTATTCTTGTTTTCCACCTTTCTCCAAAACTCTTTTTCATGGCTGATGACATAAAATCTATAGGGTATAAGAGAGTAACTGATCTTCCCACCATAGAAACTCCACCTTTTTTAGATCTTTCATAACACTCCCATTAGATACGAGTGCTCGACAATGTTGTTCTGGCTATACAAGAACAATTTCTCACTCTTCCATTCCCTCAACATAATCAGTAATTAGACAAACTCTTAAGAATACAAACCATTTCCACCAACTACAAGACTCTATACTTTGTCATTGGGTGTTACATACTCATCTCTATAAAGATTATGTCTTTGTGAAGGTCAACTTGGACAACTATGACGGTCTTACAGATACTAGAGAGCACATACAAAACATAAGAAACATCATAGAGCTTGTAATGCAAAAAAAATGACACTATGTGAAAACTTCTCCCTGCAACACTATGTGGATCTACTAGAGTGTGGTATCATAACCTGTAGCCTAGCTCCATCCATGGGCTTCTTGACCTTTACGTTAAACTTATCTCTAATATGAGGACTAACATACAAGTTTAAAGAAGGTGGATTGCATTCTTCATCAGAACCCAACAAGAAGATGAAAGCATCAAAGCATAATCAAGATATGACATTAACATATCTCGAGAATCAAGAATTTTTAGATTTAAGTTCTTGAATCCAAGATTTGATGAAAAACCTTAATTTGCAGTTTAAACCCTATTTTTTCCCTCATGCAATTTCTTTTATCTTTCTTCTTCCTCTTCTTCTTTTTTGTTTTTAATTTTGAATAACTAGATCTCAAATAATCTTCATTTTTTCAACTTTTACCGCATCTAGGTTTTAGATGACGCCAACGATGAAATAATATGAAAACTAAAAGATAAAGGGATATAACTAGATTTTAGAGTCTTGCTCTGACACCAACTAATGTGAACCTCATGGATATAAAGATCTAGAATAAAAACCCACAGTCAAATCAACCCTTCTTAAGGAAGTTAAATTCAGGTTTGTGATTGAGTTTGATAGAACAATAACCTGTTTCGAGACACTAAAACCATAGAAACTAAACCCCAACTCAACACCTATGAAGAGACTTGAATGAGAAGTATAGAAGACACAATTAAGCTTGATTAATTATTTGATATATCAGAGTAGTTCAATGAAGAACCAAATTAAGAGAATTCACTCTCACACATGTTATAAATTATTTTGAAATCTAAGTTTGTATAAAATCTAAACCTAAATATAAGCTAAATAACATTATTTATAATATGTAAAAACATCCTAATTAAAGCTTGAAAATAATAAAAGTGTTCTAAATAAAATAGAAAAAAAAGAATCCTAAATCAATTAGGAAACTAATACAATTCTCGATCACTATGTAATTTTAACTATATATAAAACAAGGCCTCTTAAATCTTTTGGAAAATTTCTACTTGATCCAATGGCTGGATAAAAAAATATGCTTGTTAGCGTAAAATATGCATTTGAAAAAATAAGCTCATGAAGTAGATGGATTAGATCCTTCTTGTACATAAATTAAATTAACTAAGGCCTGATCATCACTTGTTGAAGATGTAGCTTTCTTGAAATTCACCTTGGCCCAAATACTCTAAATAAGCCTATTGATTGTATCTTTGAGCTTCTTTGTCCTTGATCTTATAATTGGCTCAGAACTTCTAATGAATCCTTTGATGTATTTTGGATCGTATCAAACATGTAGTGAATTAATTCAAAGCTGGTCAAAATAGCAACTGGATAGGCAATCTTGAGGTATTGCTGGAAAAAAAAAAGGGGTAAATGGATTGAAGTTTATCAAGATTGTATAAATTGGATGATTAAGGACCACAATAAACAAGGTGGTAAAAAATATGAGTCCAATTTTACTAGTTAAGGGCCTAATTGAAGAGAAAAATTAAAGATTGAGGTGAAATTACATAAATTAGACAGTCAAATACCTAAATGAAAGAGATATAAACTTGAAATGGTTTAATTGATTCAATCAGGGGCTTAATTTAGATAGAAAAAAGAGATTAGGAGTTAGTTCGCTCAAAGTTGGAAAAATTAAAGCTTTAGTGAATGACATGTAATTTGTATTGTAAATGGAAGGATGAAATTGGCTCAATCATGTGAAAAATTAAAATATTCTGAAGTTAAAAGGTCATTTGTGTGCTAACTTATTATTTTTAGATCAAGGATCATTTTTTAACACGCTATGAAGTCCAGGGGGAAATTGACGATGATGAGAGTGTGTGTGTGTGTGTGTGTATACACACACTCATATTGCATACATATTGGGTTTGTAATTTAGATGGCCAATTAGGTCGACATTCTAAACTTTTAAAACCCATCCTTATTTTGTCACAAATCATGTCAAAAATATTTTTCTAAACACTTTTGGTATTTAGGGTTGCCTTGGATATTAAGAGGAGTACCTCATATTTTTTATTTTCTAAACAATAAAATTTTTAGTCTAATATTCATAGATAACAAAATCAGGAGTATTAAAAATAAATTCAATGTAATACTCACAAATTATATTTGAGTATGAATAAGGAGTATTAAGTCTTCATTAAACAACTATTGCGTGTGAAACCTCGGTGCTATTTGATAGGTAAACCTCATCGAGATACCTTTTATAGAACTTTTCTAGGATTTAGGCTAGATTTAATGAGCCCAATATAAGCCCACGAATGATTCACTAACATGACTTGATCGATAATTAGTTACAAATTATAATCAAGAGTGACCAACCTTAGAATTTACAATTCACCATGTGTTACACAAAGGTAATAATTTGGAGAGACAAAAATAAAACAGATTTTAGAATGACGAGGTTTAAACCAACAATTAGGGTTTAACTCATAATAGTAGACCCATCATCACCCTATAGATAGACCATCAATATACTAAGCACAACAAGCTGTTAAGAATAAAAGACAAGATAAGCAATGCAACCTACATAAAGTTAGGATGTTTTAAGGTGATAGTATATTCTCTTTAATTTAATGAGTCCCTTACCATAGATCTCTATTAACCAGTTAGGGTTTTCTAATTATCATAATATTAGATGGCGATTTTTTTTTTCATTTTAACCCTATTTTTCAAACTTAGAACAAAGCTTTTTGTTTTATTTTTATGGGCATGACACAATGTGAGGTGCGACATATGTAAAAATTCCTTGATGTGAAGCACAAAAAATGTCTTATTGGTAATGTTTTACTATTAATGCTTAGTTTTAAGGTTGTCAATGCTCTATTTTAAAATAATTTTAATGTATTATTGCAATAGGAATGCTTTGTTTATGGTGGCATAGCTTCCTTAAGAATATATTTGAGATTTATGTTCGAACATGTTGTTTAATTGAGAATACTAAGGAATATATTGATTTTATTTTCTTTGTTAGACATGAACGATATAACAGATACAAACGTTAGCATTTCACACACTAAATTAGCTACCAGTAATAACTTTACACTTGATCTAGTATTCATTTAAGACTATTAGCACCTCCTCCCCCTCTCGTAATTAATTCAATTTCATTTATAGGTTTTCTCTAGTCAACGAAGGTACTGTCGCATGATTTATCGTCCTATATTTCATGTACTTTCAATTCTTGAACTTTAATACATCATAGTTGTTGTAACTTTATATGTTATTAGCATTTGATGTAGATGAAAACAAGTTGTTAATGCATGTTCTTGCTGTGTAGAAGTTTGGGAAATCAATGTGCTTTTATTTTGGCTTGTTTGTTTTCAAATTTTAATCATTGTTCGGTTATTGGATTTTTGGTAGTGGGATTGATGTATTTTGACAGTTGGGTTGAAGAATGTTTTATGAGTGTATATATGATTTTTTTCACAGTTGGATTGATGAATTATGGCAGTGTTGTATGGCTAGTAGTTGTGTGTGGTTTGATGTGTATATTTGAATTTTTGGCAACTGGGTTGATGGATTTATGGGCTGGTGTTTTCAACTTTTATTTCTTATAGTGGGATTAATAGAGGTGAAATGAGGTTTTGTTGTGTGTTTTGATGGGAAAAAAATGTGTTTCACTGGAAAAATAATATTTGTTTGCGGTGTATTTTGTTGGGAGTAGAAAAGAAAGAAATGGGTGTTGAATTAAAATGATGAAGAAAGAAATGACATTGGTACACAGGAAGCCAACAACTAGCTTTTTAAAAACAAAATTGCAACGTTAACTTTGAGTGAGTGGTATTTTCTTTATATTGAAGTATAATGGTAAACTTATAAATACTTGGATTTTTTTTGTTGATTTTTTTTAATGGGGTCTAAGGTTTTATAAAGTTGTAAAGTTTTATTAACTGTAATTTTTAAAAGAATAAAGAGAAGTGTAAAGATTAACTAAACGTTTCTTTATAAATAAATAAAAATCATTTTTTAAAAATATATGAATCTATTATTACAATATTATATTGCAAACCTTATAAAATTAATTTAAGTTTCTAGCTTTGCGTTGTGATTTAAGTTTAATTTATAATAATAATTGTATGATAATAGTGAAAATTAATGCAAAGCTGTTGTAAAGTTGCATAAAAACATTAAGACTAATGTGGAATTTAATAGAAGTTCAAATTTTATAAACGATTCATAGTTGATATAATTCTGCATTAATTTAAAAAATTTAAGTTAATAGTAATAAAAGAAAAGCAACATGTTGATAATATAACACAATATAGAAAAGAAGGTACTTGATTCTCAAATTATTTTTTGATTATTATTGAAAAAATATTTATTAATTTATTTAAGTTTGATTATTGTAGGAGGCAACAAGATTTTCTTAAACTAACCATCACAATTATAAACACAAACACAAGAGTAATCAGTCACAGCGGGATTGGCAATGCATTGCCCTCCTTGAATTGAACTGTGTTTCTCGTAGCATTTTGCGCCGCAATCCTTGAGAGTACATCCACTTTTATACAAAATATCCACGCATCTCTTTTGTCCATTCACTTGAGGTGTCACCAATGCAGCTGGAGGAAAAAAAAACTATAAGTGTATGGGAGCTTGTTGACAAATACTTTGTGCTTCAATATTCAACAATTTATTTATTCATGTTATTTCCCAAGACACATGAACACTTAGTGTATGAACTATTAAAAAAAAAACAAAAAAAACACTTTTATAATGAGCACTGCTTCTTCTTTTTTTCTTTCATTTCAAAAAACATGGACTCTTGAATAATTATATTAATGTTTCCCAATGCAATTTATTATAATACAAATTAAAAGAAAGCGATATGAATACTTTAGAGGAAAATTAAAGTAAACTGGTTTAAGAATAACCTGAGAGAACGAGAATAAGAGTAAAAAAACGAGTGAATGAAATTCTAGCCATTCAATAGTTTTTTGCTATATTTTGTGAGTTTAATGAATTGTTGATGGACATTATATTAGTTGGGGAGTTATATATAGTCAAGAGTGAAGCCCATAAATGTATATACATGAATGCAAATTGCAAAACAACGAATACGTTCTTTTCTTAATTGGAAACTCTTAGTAAATTCCATTTATTGTCCCTATATCTCATTATCTTAGATTAGATGCAAGATTGCTTTTTTAATAAAACCTAAAAAGACAATTACTATGGTCACATAAGAAAAAATATGTTTTTAATTAATTTTAAAAAGCTAACGCAAAGTAACAAATTCATCTAATGAAATTAAAAATATCATATGGTATAATATCAATGATTATAATAGATTTTAATGCATTAATGCCAAATGTAATAGTGATAATGGAAGATTTTTAAAGAAATATATTTTTTATTTAGTTTTTTTTTTCTATTTAGTTGTGTAAAATAGTTTCCTCTATGATTTCTTTAATTTTTTTCTATATAGTTTAGAAATTTTATTTTTTCTTAGTTATTTTTAGTCCCTTTTAGTTTTAAAAAATATTATTTTACAGTGTATTCATTCTTTCTACATAGTTTAGAAATTTAATTTTTCTTTATTTATATTTATTATATTTTGAGATAGGAAGAAGTAACTAAAAAACAATTTCAAAAATAAATATGAGGAATTTAATTAAAAATAAAATAACAAATATTTTCCTAAACCAAATAGGAATAAAAACAACTAAGGAAACTAATATCTTTTTTTAAAAAAAAAATCATCCTACATCAAGATGTGATTATCATTTTACTAACTAAATGGTGGGCTAACCTCTCATCATGGATCCTATTGCTTTTATTTCTTAAATCTATGAATTGAATAAGATTTTTTGGAATATTTTTTTTATTTAGTTATTTATTTTATAAAAATATTTTTCTTTATGATATCTTTATTCTTTCTATTTAGTTTAGAAAAATATTTTTTTTGGTGTTTTTTATTCTTTCTATGTAGTTTAGAAGTTTCATTTTTTCTTATTTATTTTTAGACTTATTTAAATTAGGAAAAAATAACTAAGAAAGACAAAATTCATAAACTAAATAGAAAGAACAAAAACACCATAAAGAAAAATATTTTTCTAACATATATAAAAATAAAAATAACTAAGAAAATAAATATCTTCCTCTAAAACTCCTCGTGTAAGGAGGAGCCACTATGAAGATGGATTAAGGAGAAACAATCACGTGGACAATCAAGATCCTCGTTTATTTATTTCTATAATTGATTTGCAATCCGTTTTTTTTTTTCTATAAATAAACATGACAGCCATATTGAAAAATATTAGAAAAAATATTGAAAATGTATTTGCATATATTTTATTATCATGTTTGTGTCCGTTGACATACCAATCTAAATCTCTACCACATAAAGTTTTATTTATAGTCACTCTAAAGTTAATAAATCCTTTATGGTTAGTCAATTTTAATTCGTGATTTTTAGGTAAACATCTATTTATTACTATTCTTTAGGCTTTCCATGTATGATATGATAAGTATATATTTTTTTATGAACAATAAATTTACATATATTGTAATATTAAAACCCTTTGAAAAAATACTTAAGGATAGCAATGGGTATCCACAAGTTGGATTTTTTAACATCCATATCCTACTTATTATCCACCAAGTAAGAAATTTATATATCTATAAACTATCCATTAGATTTCAGAGATTTCGGATATGTGTGTGTATGTGTTTCTATATATATAATATAATATTTACCATTTTACCATTTATATGTGTGCGTGTGTTTTCTATAATATTGAGATATGTGTATAACATAATCTATTAAAATAATATAAATGGTCTACAAATATATCTATATAATATAAATATAAATTGGTTTGATAAATTACAAGATTCTCTTATTACTTTTATAGAGGTGGCTTGAGAAATTAAAATAGGACTCGTAGGATAACAAAACTTTTATAGAGGAGAGGCCCTAAGCTATATTATTGGTTTTGGGATTAAACTACAATTGCGCTTGGATAGACTTGAGCTCGAGGTCGTGTTAATTTTAAAATAATCTTGAATAAAGGAGTGTGTATCATTTTACTAACTAGATGGTGGGCTCACCTCTCATCATGGATTGTATCACTTTTACGTAGATTTTTTAAATCTATGATTTCAATAAGATTTTTATGGAAATATATGTTTATTTATTTATTTTTATTCATATTTATTTTATAAAACATTTTTCTATATGTTATCTTTATTCTTTCTATTTAGTTTAGAAAAATATTTTTTTTGGTTTTCTTATTCTTTCGATGTAGTTTTAAAAAAAACATTCTTATTTATTTTTATTCTTTTTTAAATGAGGAAAAAATAACTAAGAAAAATAAAATTTATAAACTAAATATAAAGAATACAAATACCATAAAAAATATTTTTCTAAACTAAACAAAAATAAAAATATATTCCTCTAAAATTTCTCATGTACGGAGGAGCCACTATGAAGATGGATTTAGGAGAAATAATCATGTGAACAATCAACATCCTCTTGTATTTATTCCCATAATTGATTTGCAATCTTTTTTTTTTCTTTTATACAAATAAACATGACAACCATATTGAAAAATATTACAAAACATATTGAAAAATATATTTGCATATATTTTATTATCATGTTTGTGTTCGTTGACATACCAATTTAAATCTCTACCACATAAATTTCTATTTATAGTCACTCTAAAGTCAATAAATCCTTTATAGTTAGTCATTTTTAATTCTCAATTATTAGGTAAGCTTCTATTTATTACTATTCTTTAGGCTTACCACATTTGATAAGATAAGGGTATATTTTTTTTTTCGTGAACATTATATGAAAAATTCTCCCAACAACACTATGTGGATCTACTAGGGTGTGGTATCATGACCTTGAGCCTAGCTCTATCATTGGCCTTCACGATCTTTATGTTAAGCTTATCTCTTATTTTAGGACTAACATACAAGCTCAAAAAAGATTGTTTACATTCTTTGTCATAATCCAAAAAGAAGATGAAAGCATCAGAGCATATCTCTAGAGATTTAATGAGGAGATGCTAAAGTGAAAAATCTATGCAAACCCATTACCACTGAAACGCTGATTAGTAGATTCTAAAATGATTATTTATTGGAACACTTGTATACTCTCCCTGACAAAATTGTCCTAAAAAAGGTAATGGAGAATTATATTCGAATATAATAAGCAAATATGACCAGCTAGAGACACTCTCATTTTCAAAGGGCATAATCTCCTTAACGCTATTAATCTCCTACCAAGGCATTCAATAAGAGCACCAATGGATCCATCCATGATCACCTAACAATTCATGAGCCCTTGGCCATACCTCTTAACACTATACGTGTCGAGGAGTTGTCTGCCATTCAAAGAAATAATTTGATGGAATATCCATATCATATGAAAAGTGGTACGAACACAAGAAAATCTAACAAGTTTTATCACTTTCACCATGATCATGACACCAAGGTATGTCATACTCTGAAAAGAGAGATAAATTATTTGATCTTTAGGGTGTTATAAACCAATTTTGACCCTATTTTTCAAAATATTTTCTAAAAATCTAAAGGAAAAAAAGAAGCAAACATTCCAAAGAAATGTGTTTTCAGCCATTCATGCGCCTATTTTGAGAATGTTTTCCTTAAAGCATAAAAAATTCAAATATATTTTTTCAACTCATTTCAGCTATTAACCCATTTGTTTTATAATTCTTGATTAATTTACTAATCAAATTGATGTTATCATTGTTTTCTTTTAAAACAATAATCAAAATTAAAAAAACAAGAATTTTTTTTTAAAAAAATCAAAATAGGAAGCAAAGTGGACAAATGAACTAAAGTGAAAGACAAGACAAGTGAGGGACCAAAATAAAATATAGTAACTTGGGGACCAAGTGATTGAAAAAAAGATAAAAATTTTAGCCTATAAATATTAGAGGAATTTTGCAAGAATATGGGGCACCATTTGATGAAAAAAAACCCTAGCCTTCATTTTCTTCCCCTCTAAAAATCCTAACGACCAAGAGGCCATTATGAGGAAAAACCCTAGCTACTATTGAGAGAAAAAAAAAAAAACAAGCTACCAAATAGTCACCCTCCCTCACTCTGATGTCTCCCTCACTCCAGAACGTATAAAAACAAAAACAAAAACAAAGAAATAAAGAGAGAAACTCGTGGCCTCCTTTGTGGTTTCTTTCCCAGCCAACTACTAACAACAATCAACCTCTTCTGTCTCTCCACTAACCATCCAAGTCGCCTCCCGCCACTAAGACAGTAGCCACCAATCCAAACCCAACAACCCTTCCTCTTTCATTTTTTACCACCAATGGAAGCACAACCAAACTAGTCACGATAAAGGATACCCATGACAACTCTCATTATGATAGCAACCCACGTTAGCTATTAAGAACAACAATATTGTCATATTTCTCTCCTTTATCATTATTGAAATCGATAACCCTTTCCTTCCACAAGTACGATGTCAACAACCATGACCAACCACGATCCATAACAAAATGATAACTTATTCCTCTTTCATGTATAGCTGACATAGTAGCCATCTAAAAGAGAGCGAGAAATAATTATTGTAAAGAGAAAATCAAGAAAGTCGAGAGAAACAAAAACCTTCATAAAGTAGATATTCCTCTACAGGTGTATGTTTGCTACATCGACAACAGAGAATTAAAGAGAGAGAAAGGCACTTCCAATCTGCTAGGTGGGATGACTCAATAATGGTTGTGTGATAACTCCACGTGCCAGTAGTAGCGATGATGTGTGACCTCTATACACCGACATTAGTGGGCACCATCATTGTTCTAAAAAGTTTCCAACTTTTTTCCATTAGTTCCAGCAGCTTTCAGTTGATTCCTACAATGCCAACGACTTTAGAAGGTCTATTTCAAATGCTAAACATATTATTGTGGTTGATTCAGATTTGTATTTATGATAAAGTTGTTGAGGTTAGACAAACTTTGTGATTAGTTGCGTATGTGTATGAACACTTGAATATCTTGTATATTTAATTTATCAACACGATGAGTTTTGTGGATGACTGTGTATTGTGAATGTATTCAATGTGTTTTGAAGTCTTATTAGTTTTTGCACATCAATAGTGATTTCTTCAAAGTTTGTATCTTGCTCATATTGACATTTTTATTCTTTCATTTGTGTTATTTATACATGAGGTTGCTTCTACATAAATGGATGATGTTCACATTCACACATATACTTGCATTGGATTTTATAACTTATTCATAAAACTCATTAAGGATTCGACCTACTTTAAAGGCCAATTGGGTTGACATGCCCAAAACCTTTAAAAAACCAACTTTGTTTTCCTAAAAACTCAAAAAGAAAAAAATTGTTTTGCCATAACTAATGGTTATGGCATTAGTAGCAAATAAATTGCACTTGGACTCAAATAGAGATGTAAAAAATGAGGTATCTACAAAATCTTCTTTTTATGACATCATCTAAATAATAGCTATTTTGATCAAATCAAAGGTTAAATTATAATATTTCATTTAAAAATGTGTGTGTGCGCATTCCATATATTTTTAGAATTTAAAATAAGAAAAATATTTCTAATCTCTTAAATCCTTCCTAATCAAATGTGCAATTACACTGGGAAGACATAGTCCATTCCTTCATTTGAAGGTTGTAAGGGGATTTTCCTGGGGAGATGACATCAATCCATTTGTTGATGGCATTGTCCTTCCCATCCTTGGAGGTTGTGCAAAAGCATTACGAACATCATGTATATCCATTCCAATACAAATATGCAATTACATTAGCGAGACCGAATTCAACATGTCCTTGGAAGTTTATAGGATGATTGCCCTAGGGAGATGGCATCAATCCCCTTTGTTGATGACATTTTCCTTATCATCCTTGGAGGTTGTGCAAAATAACTAGAGTGATTATATTTATCATGATATTCGCAATGACACTAGGTCATCATGTCATCTGGTTACTGTTCATCATCGTTTTCTTTTTTCACCTAAAAATTTGTCCAGGTGGCTATTCCCTAGGGGTATTTAATTATTCTCCCCCCCCCCCACACTAAATCGGGCAAACCATACACCACCATGATGGCTTGACATTATACTACACCCTATAGTAGGTCTTGCCGGCCAACTGTCCCTATAACCGCTGCGGCGCCACCCTAAAGTGGCCAACATGACCAGCTTTAGCAGCCTATTTTGACAGACCATGATGACACATTTGAACCAACAATTGAGATTCTTCATGTTCGAATCAATAGCTAATATTTGTCTCTAAAAGAGACAAAGTGTTCCTCTTCCACCACCTATAAATAGGGGTGGATTTCATGCTTTGAGTATTAAGAAATCATAGCCCAAAGTAGGTAAAAAATCAGTTTTTCTTCCTAGATTTTTTTCTTCTCTGTCAGCCCTTTTCTTCCTTTTTTTTCATCGCGCCTCCACCGTTAGCGGCACCACCAACAACACATTATCCTTCCCAGCATTGCTAATTAGCCATCCCCCACACCAAGTAACCTTCTTCTCCTCCCTATTTTGCTAAAAAAATCTTGGTAATTTGCATGCAAAACCATAGTTCTGTATGCAAAATAAAAGAAAATTAATTAACATGGTTGATGAGCTGGGCCAGTAACCATGTGGGTCATGGGCTAGACCCGTTCCAGCCTAGCCCAGATGGCTGGGCCGGTCCAGTTCAAACCCAAAAAAATGGTTTGTTGGGCTGCTAGCTGGCCTATCCCGACTGAGTTAGGCTGGACCCGTTTCAACCTGGCCCAATTTATTTTTAATAATAATATAATAATAATAATAAAACAAAACAAAAAAATTCAAGGGTCATTTCAAAATATTGTGATTTTCTCGCATGTTTTTCCAATAATTTTGCATAATATCGGGTTTTATATTTACATTGTAAGATATAGATTCGGTATTAAAATACCTAGTTTTCTCCGAAACTTTTATTAAAATGTTTTTTGAAAATTAAAAAAAATCCCAAAATTTTTTAATTAATTTCCTCTAGAAAAAACCAAAAATATTTCATTTTCGTGCATACGGTCAAATCCTAAAAGTTTTCTAAGCATACTTTTATAAAACAAAAATACATCTTTCTCATCTTTTAAAATATAAAAATGAATATCGTAACTAGTTTATTATTATCCATTAGGGTTTGACTAAAATTTCAAAAATCATTTACCAATCATTTTGTTCACTTTACATTTAAAGCTATAGACTTTAATACTTGTGGGGGGGGGGGGGTGTAAAACTACACACTAGAGTATACCCTCAGGTATTAAAGATATAAAAAAATAAATGCGATGCTAAAATTTGGGCCTTGGAATAGTTAGGCTTTAACCCAATAAGGTAAAGAATTTCTCAGAAAGAGAGATCTACCTTGAACCTTGGACAAGACTAATGGATAGAAACACAACCTATAAAAAACAATCAAACAATAATGCAGCTTATCTTAGGTAGGTGCACTGGAGATGATGCATCTTTCTCTTGCACAACCAATCTTTTACCTAAATTGTCACAAACCATTAGGTTTTCTAGTGACCATAACAATAGGTGGCGACTCTTGAAATCATAATCATAACTTTATGATTCTTCCTAAACCCTATTTTCAACACATATCTCACAAGAGGCAGACCCGCCATATCTCGATGCCCCGCGCGCGCCCTATGACACATACCAGAGAGATAATTGATCCCTTCCAAGGAAAATGTGCAATTACACTAGGGAGGCCAAGTCCATCTTATCCTTGAAAGGTGATGGAAGGCTTGCCCTGTGGAGATGACATCAATCTATATGTTGATGACATTGTCCTTCCCATCCTTAGATGTTGTGCAAAAGCACTAGCAATATCATGTTTATCTCTTCAAAGGGAAGTCATGCAATCACATTAGGGAGACAATTGATCCCTTATAAGGAAAATATGCAATTGCACTAAGGAGACTAAGTCTATCCCGTCCTTAAAAGGTTATGGGGTGGTTGCCCTAGGGAGATGACATTAATCCCCTTTGTTGATGGCATTGTCCTTTCCATCATTGGAGGTTGCACAAAAGCACTATAAAGAACACGTTTATCCCTTTCAAGATAAGTTGTGCAATCGTACTAGGGATATAATTGATCCCTTCCAAGGAAAATATGCAATTTCACTAGGAAGACCGAGTTCATCTTATCCTTGAAAGGTTGTGGGGTGATTGCCTTATGAAGATGACATCAATCCCTTTTGTTGATGGCGTTATCCTTCTTATCCTTGGAGGTTTTCCAAAGCACTAAAAAGATCACGTTTATCCCTTCTAAGGTAAGTTGTGCAATCGCACTAGGGAGACAATTGATCCCTTCAAAGGAAAATATGTAATTTCATTAGGAAAACCAAGTTCATCCCATCCTTGAAAGGTTGTGGGGTAATTGGCTACTTTTATTCCTCCGTCTAAGTTGGTTTGGCTTTTAAGGATTCTCTAGGAGAGACAAAAATCATTTCGAATCAATGAATAATTTATACTTTATTGACTATGATATAATTTCAAATTATCTAAGTTACATACATAGGAAGATGTTTTCCCATTGTATCTTAGAGGTGATAGGTGTTAGCCTTTACTATCCTTGTGATTTTGAATGGACCATCCTACTTTATGGCCACTTTACCTCTACTTTTTGTATTGTCGGTTGCTTCCAACTTTCTTAACACTAAGTCTCCGAGCTTAAAGATTTTCTTATAAACCCTAGTGTTGTGATAACGGGCAGTTCTGTGTTGGTAAGCCTCATTCCTAATCGCTACAGTCAGACGAGTTTCTTCTAGGAGATCTAAATTGTTTCTTAGGCCTAGATGGTTGCCCTCAGTTATGTAATGGGCTACCCGATAACTTGAGCATTTGATTTTAGCTGGGATCATGGCCTTAGTTCCATAAGTGAGAAGAAAAGGATTTTCCCTATAGATGTCTTCTGGATGGTTCTTTAGGCCCATCAAATCTCATTAAATAGCTCTACCTATTTTGACTTGGCCTCTACTATCTTCTTCTTGAGTCCATTGAGCAAAACTCCATTGAGGAGTTTGTCTTGGTTGTTTGTCTAGGGGTTAGATTGATGCAACCATATTATTCAATAGTTTCACCCACATTTAACTAGTGTTTTGCCTATGTTTTATATATAAAATGCCTTGATATTCTTTGTTTATGTTTTGAAGGCACTTTTGGATGAAAGATGCAAAAAAGAGTAAATTGGAGATAATTGGCAGATTTGACCTTCAGTCGATGTTTTGTGCAGAGCATGAGTTCTAGAGGTTGAAATGAAGTGATTCCAGTGGTATTAAAAAGCTAACATCCATACCTTTCTGGACATCTAAGGCAAGAAAATAAAATAAGGAAGAGCATGGAAATCGCAGCCTTCAAAGTCAAATCTCGCAATCTGCCAGTGTTGACCTTCGGCCATTCCAACTTGAATATCTGGAGCTACAGAAGTCCAATTGATGCAAACTCAATTTTGTTGGATTCATGACTCAAAGGTCTATAAACGCTCCAAATTTCAGCCAAAAACGATGTCATATGAGGGAGATATGATTTTTCAAAGATGACATCTGAATTCTGCCAGCAAACAAGTTTCGTGAAGAAACGAGTCCAAATTACGTTCCGAAGCATCTAAACCGATATCCAAGTTTTTATTTCAGCAATTTAGCTTCCTCTAAGTCAAAGCTTGAAGATTTCATGCAAGGCTATTTCTCCTTTTTTAGGAAAATAGTTATTGAAGTACTTAAATGTAAACAGTCTACTTAATGGAGGACTATTTTGTAAAATAGAGACCTAGGGTTTCCTAGGATATAAAAAGAATGAGAGAAGAGAAGGGGGGCAGCCAGCCAAGAAGAGAAAAACGCCCCCTTCCTCTAAGAAACCCTAAATTATGCATTCTTCCTTCTTTTTGATTAGTTGTTCAACAAACATGCAAGGCTAAACACTTTTTCTTGGTTGCAAGGACACGGAAACCTTCGGATTTCAAGAACTGTGAGATTTATTTTACCTTTTCTTTTCAGTTTATATGATGAATATGTTTGTTCTCCTATGCTTATTTTTCCTATGATTGTTTATTTTAATTGCTAGAGCGGACTCTAAGTTATTATTGTAGACAATCTATTGTTAAGTTTGATATCAAAACCGGAGTTGTGGTATATGAACTTGTGAAGCAACTGAGTTTAATAATTGTGGCGGATCTACGTTATTAATCTTAGGGAGAACATTCAATCAAATCAAACATAGACTGCGGACAGTTATGTTTTCTTGATTAATCAACTTATCTAGTTCTTAAGGCTGCCATTGAATTAAATTACTAGTGCGGACACTGTGGTTGTTTGATGGTTAGGGCTAGTTATACGGCGGATCCGTTAACTAACCAATGTTAAGAAGAGATAAATATTCAGAATATAAATTGATGTTTCGTTTCCATGATCAGTTCTGATTTCTGTAGGTGGATGTGTGCTTGTGACCAAGGTTTGTTCTCTTGATAATTTTCTGATTTTATTAAATTTAGTTTGATAGTTTTCTGTTTTCTTTTGCTTTAGCCTAGATAACGTCCAAACCCCCCCCAAATTGCATATCATCTAGCATAAAAATCTGACTTGAATCTTCCTCGTGGGATCGACCCCTTGCTTGCTCTATACTATCTTGTGTGTTGTGTTTGAAGCTAGGGTAATTAATTTGTGCGACCGCGACATCGCAACAAATTTTGGCGCCGTTGCCGGGGAGGTAATTTTAGTTGATTTTTGTGCTTGTACTGTTATTTTTATTTGCTGTGATTCAAAAAAAAAAAAAAAAGAGAAACAGAATTTTTGCTTGCGACGGTACTGTTCACTTGCGGCAGCGGTACTGTTCAAAACAGAGTTTTTGGTGGAATTAGGTATCGGCCTTTTGTTTCCTGAAGGAAAACGACGTTCTGAACAGGACTAGTGATAAATCACTAGCCCCACCCTATTGAGGCCAAATTCCGCTGTTTTCTAGTGTTTTTAGGCAGTTTTAGGTTTCTACCGTAGGATTTTCGTACAATTTGCATTGTTTTCGATCTCTTGTGTGGTTACTTTCTTTTGAGTTTTCTTAGCAATTTATGCCTGTGACCCGTTCTACTAATCAAATTCAAGTGCAGGTTGATCTTGAAATAGAAAGTACTTTACACAGATTAAGAAAGGAAGCTCGCCTCAACACCATGGCTATTGCACGACAACAAACACTCAAAGAGCTTGCTGCTCCTAACGTGGAAAATCAACCATTGTGCATAAACATTGACAATAATGTAAACTTTGAGCTCAAATCTGGTTTTATACATTTGCTACCAACTTTCAATGGTCTTGCAGGAGAAGATCCTCATACTCATCTCAAGGAATTTCCATATGGTTTGTGTTGGCATGAAACCGAATGGAGTTGACGAAGAACAGGTTAAGTTGAAAGCTTTCCCTTTCTCTTTAAAAGGGGCAGCAAAGGCATGGTTTTTCTCTATTCTCCCAAGTTCCATTGGAACTTGGAATGCCATGAAGAAGATTTTCCTTGAAAAATATTTCCCAGCATCTCGAGTTGCCAACATAAGGAAAGAAATATGTGGGATTCGACAATCTCATGGAGAGACACTTTCCGAGTATTGGGAAAGATTTGAGCAACTGTGCATTCAATGCCCTCATCATCAAATACCCGATCAGCTGCTCATTCAATATTTCTATGAAGGATTGATGCCTACTGACCGTAGTATCATTGATGCTGCAAGTGGAGGGGCATTGGTAGATAAGACACCCGAGGCTGCACGCCAATTGATCTCAAACATGGCAGCCAACTCGAAACAGTTTGGCACTCATGGAGACTTCGCAAATAAACGAGTAAATGAGGTAAGTATTTCTAACCTTGAGAATAAAGTTAATGATCTTACTTCTCTTGTGCGTTCTTTGGCTTGTGGCAATGTACAACAGGTGAAAGTTTGTAGCATATGCTCCTTACAAGGACATGCTTCAGATATGTGCCCAACAATGCAAGAAGATTACATTGAACAAGCTAATGCAGTTGATGGAGCATTCAATGGACAGTCCCAGCGTAAATATGATCCCTTTTCCAACACGTACAATCCTGCATGGAGAGATCATCCCAACTTATGCTATGGGAACCCACCTCAACAAGGCAATCAAGGCCGACAGTTCCATCCCCATGGATTTCAATCCCAACAGAATTATCAAGCAAGACAGCCCCCTCCATTCACAAACTCTAATGTTATGGGGTCATCATCCAATGATGATCTTCGTGAGATGATGAAAACTTTGGCTTCTAACACTGTGACCTTGCAACAAAATGTCATGTCTTTTCAACAAGAAACAAGGTCAAGTATTCACAACTTGGAGAAGCAAATGGGGCAAGTAGCTTCAAGTGTGGGGAAATTGGAAGCACAAATGAATGGAAAATTGCCCTCCCAAGCATTGAATCCAATAGAGAATGTTAGTGTGATCATGCTACGAAGTGGGAAAGAACTTGAAGAGAAAAGGTCAAAACAAATTGAGATGGAGGAAGAAGAAGAGATAGAAACTGAATTGAGTACAAAGAAGGAACATCCTCTTCCTCTACAAACTGAAATATTGACCAACACTCCAAAGGTAACTCCTCATTCAATGAATTCCAGTTTTAAAATAATTCCACCCTTTCCTGTGAGTTCTTCTAGGTCAAAGAAAGAGGACAAAGAAAAAGAGATTTTAGAGGTTTTCAAGAAAGTAGAACTCAACATTCCTTTGCTTGATGTTATCAAGCGAATTCCCAAGTATGCCAAATTCTTGAAGGAGTTGTGTACTACCAAGAGAGCTTTCAAACTAAAAGGTCATGAAATGGTAAGTATGGGTGAAGTTGTATCTGCTATTGTTCAAAAGAATATGCCTTTGAAGCAAAAAGACCCAGGTGCGTTTACTATCCCATGTGTTATTGGTAATGCTAGTTTCAAAAGGGCCTTGTGCGATTTAGGTGCATCCATTAGTGTTATGCCTAAACATGTTTATGATTCTCTTAGTCTTGAGCCTTTGAATAAAACTAGCATTGTAATACAACTTGCGGATCGTAGTTTTGTTTACCCACTTGGTGTGATAGAAGATGTCCTAGTCAAGATTGACAGTTTGGTCATTCCATGCGACTTTTATATTCTTGATATGGAACATGATTCTTGTGATTCATCAAACAACACTCCTATATTGTTTGGGAGACCATTCTTGAAAACTGCCAATACAAAAATTGATTGTGGTAAGGATACTTTGTCTATGGAGGTAGGAGATGAAAAAATTGAATTTAATTTTCATGATGCAATGACATATCCTTATAGCAATGTTTATTCTATCACATGTTATGACCAAGTTGATAAGTGTATGCAGCAAGTTTGTGATTTTGATAGTGAGGATGGATTAAGCGTAGCTTTGAGCTGTGGCTATGATTTTACCAAGATAAAAGAGATGGAGAGGCATATATGTGTTCTCCAAAATGTGCATGACTCAGCATTGGATTTACAAGCTTTGCAAATTGTACTCCATGATGCAGGAGTCATTTACCTCATCATGGACAGTGAATGGGTGGCGCCTATCCTTTTGGTGCCTAAAAAGATTGG
Source organism: Populus simonii (assembly GCA_007827005.2). Classification (NCBI taxonomy): domain Eukaryota; kingdom Viridiplantae; phylum Streptophyta; class Magnoliopsida; order Malpighiales; family Salicaceae; genus Populus; species Populus simonii. The sequence continues at coordinate 17,775,619 of CM017464.2, forward strand.
AATTACGTTGGAAGAGATTCGAAATGATTCTTACGAGAATGCAAGGATTTATAAAGAAAAGACTAAGAGTCTCCATGACCAAATGATTACAAGAAAAGAGTTTAATGTTGGAGACAAAGTCCTCTTTTATCATTCGCGTTTGAAACTTTTTCCTGGAAAGTTGCAGCTCTCGTTGGATTGGACCCTTTGTTGTTTCTAATGTTTTTCCTTATGGTGCAGTTGAAATTACAAGTTTAGAAACCAACAAAGTACTCAAGGTCAATAGGCATCGCTTGAAACCTTTCTATGAAGGTTGGACGACAGAACTCACCGCTTTTGTGGAGTTAGCTGAACCAATCTATGAAGAATGAGCATGCAACATGTCGAGCCAATGACATAAAACAAAAGCGCTTACTGGGAGGCAACCCAACACAAAAAGAAAAAAAAAAAACAGATTTGCTTTCTTTTCCCTTATCTTTTTTTTTTCGCATTTTACTTTATTTTTGTCATTCTCCTATATTCCTTTTCTTTTATTTCAACATTGAGGACAATGTTGTGTTTTAAGTGTGGGGGTATTGGGAGAATGTTGGTTTTCTAATTTTGGTTTTCTTTGTTATTTTTCAAAATAAAAAAAAATTATGTTTGATCTTTTGAACTCCCATTGGTTTTTGAGAATATGAGTATTATGTATGAGAATTAGTTGAGATAGATGAAGATATAAATCAAATGAATGAGTGTGCATGCAAGTTTTAATGTTTAATTGGTTTAGGGATTGACTTTGAGAATATGCCATGTTGACTTTATAGTGTTATACCAATGCAAGCTTTTGAGCCTTCAACATTATATTCTTTGATTGTGCCTTCTTTCAATGATATGTATCTTTAGAACTTGCTTCATATCTTGTTGAGATTACATTCATATTACATATATACATGAAGATGATAAAGGTATTAGGAATTTTAACCACTTGAGCCAAAAAGCCAACCTAAAGCATATTATCCTTAGTGAGCCCTTTTGAGCTTGTTTATCTTTTCTTTGCTTTATCCATGTATAAGCCTTAACTTTTTATATGTTTTCCTTTTCCCCTGGCCAAGGATTAGTAGAGCATATACTTATGATATCTCATGGAATTATGGTTGGAAATTATGTGAAAAGAAAGGAGAAATGATGTTTGATGAAAAGATGGGCAAAGTTGCCAAAGGTAAAAAAAAAAAAAAGGAAAGAAAAAAAAAAGAAAAGAAAAGGAAAAAAGTGCTTCCTTTATGTTCTTAAGATTTTATATTGAAAAAGCTTGAAATCAAAAGAAGTTAAGCATTGGTGATTAAAGATGGAAAATTTATGTGCTTTGATGGAATATCTTGTTTGAAATATCATTTTTCAGAATGCTCTACTTTCTTTGGTTTGAACCTTTTCTTTTACTCTATTTTACCTCACCTTTACCTTAGCCCCATTACAACCAGAAAATAAGACCTTTTGATTCATGCATTGTTTGTAATATGTTATTAATGGAGATGAGATTGAAGAGCAAGTTTGTGGTAGAACATATTCATTGATTGAATTTGAGAGATTTAAACACATAAGCCCTAAACACATGAGTGTTGGAGTGTATATCAATGAGAGGACCTATCACTTTGGCATGACATAGATTTCATTTAAATCTCGACGATTAATTGAATTTTGAAGTTTTCATGTAAATAAATTCATGAAAATTTATACTATTTATCCTTTTTATTTGTGTTCTTGTTTATAATGCATATATTCTTAGATATTGATGGGAGACTAGAAGATTATTCATAGTGATTTTCATGTAAATTTGATTTTACCTATCCTTTCTCGAGGACGAGCAAGAGCTAAGTGTGGGGGTATTTGATGCAACCATATTATTCAATAGTTTCACCCACATTTAACTAGTGTTTTGCCTATGTTTTATATATAAAATGCCTTGATATTCTTTGTTTATGTTTTGAAGGCACTTTTGGATGAAAGATGCAAAAAAGAGTAAATTGGAGATAATTGGCAGATTTGACCTTCAGTCGATGTTTTGTGCAGAGCATGAGTTCTAGAGGTTGAAATGAAGTGATTCCAGTGGTATTAAAAAGCTAACATCCATACCTTTCTGGACATCTAAGGCAAGAAAATAAAATAAGGAAGAGCATGGAAATCGCAGCCTTCAAAGTCAAATCTCGCAATCTGCCAGTGTTGACCTTCGGCCATTCCAACTTGAATATCTGGAGCTACAGAAGTCCAATTGATGCAAACTCAATTTTGTTGGATTCATGACTCAAAGGTCTATAAACGCTCCAAATTTCAGCCAAAAACGATGTCATATGAGGGAGATATGATTTTTCAAAGATGACATCTGAATTCTGCCAGCAAACAAGTTTCTTGAAGAAACGAGTCCAAATTACGTTCCGAAGCATCTAAACCGATATCCAAGTTTTTATTTCAGCAATTTAGCTTCTCTAAGTCAAAGCTTGAAGATTTCATGCAAGGCTATTTCTCCTTTTTTAGGAAAATAGTTATTGAAGTACTTAAATGTAAACAGTCTACTTAATGGAGGACTATTTTGTAAAATAGAGACCTAGGGTTTCCTAGGATATAAAAAGAATGAGAGAAGAGAAGGGGGGCAGCCAGCCAAGAAGAGAAAAACGCCCCCTTCCTCTAAGAAACCCTAAATTATGCATTCTTCCTTCTTTTTGATTAGTTGTTCAACAAACATGCAAGGCTAAACACTTTTTCTTGGTTGCAAGGACACGGAAACCTTCGGATTTCAAGAACTGTGAGATTTATTTTACCTTTTCTTTTCAGTTTATATGATGAATATGTTTGTTCTCCTATGCTTATTTTTCCTATGATTGTTTATTTTAATTGCTAGAGCGGACTCTAAGTTATTATTGTAGACAATCTATTGTTAAGTTTGATATCAAAACCGGAGTTGTGGTATATGAACTTGTGAAGCAACTGAGTTTAATAATTGTGGCGGATCTACGTTATTAATCTTAGGGAGAACATTCAATCAAATCAAACATAGACTGCGGACAGTTATGTTTTCTTGATTAATCAACTTATCTAGTTCTTAAGGCTGCCATTGAATTAAATTACTAGTGCGGACACTGTGGTTGTTTGATGGTTAGGGCTAGTTATACGGCGGATCCGTTAACTAACCAATGTTAAGAAGAGATAAATATTCAGAATATAAATTGATGTTTCGTTTCCATGATCAGTTCTGATTTCTGTAGGTGGATGTGTGCTTGTGACCAAGGTTTGTTCTCTTGATAATTTTCTGATTTTATTAAATTTAGTTTGATAGTTTTCTGTTTTCTTTTGCTTTAGCCTAGATAACGTCCAAACCCCCCCCCCAAATTGCATATCATCTAGCATAAAAATCTGACTTGAATCTTCCTCGTGGGATCGACCCCTTGCTTGCTCTATACTATCTTGTGTGTTGTGTTTGAAGCTAGGGTAATTAATTTGTGCGACCGCGACATCGCAACATAGATACTGAGGAGAATCGAGGGTTGATATGACATCTTTGATATTATTCCTCTATTTTATGGTTGTTAAACTGTATCCCATTATCGGTGATTAAGACTTGCAGAATTCTAAATCTACAAATGATGTTTATCCACAAAAAGGAAATGATTTTGTTGGTGGTTATATATGCTAAAGTTTTTATTTTTACCTATTTTATGAAGTAGTCAATATCCACCAAGATGAACTGATTGTTTCCCATGGCTTTTGGGAAAGGGCCTAGTATGTCCATCCCCCACTAGGTGAATGGCCATGAAGAAGATATAGTGGTTAACTCAGCAAAGGGTTGCCTCGAGACCGATATAAATTTCTAATATTGGTCACACTATTTTACCAAGATCATTGGCCAATAAAACCTTGCTCTAGTGACTGTGGTTGCAAGAGCTCTAGAGTCGATGTGTAAGCTACATACTCCTTCATGAATTTCCCATAAAACATAAGCATTTTCTACTAGGCGACAAAGATTTCAACAAAGAAGCTTGGGAAGACCGCTTGTATAAGGTTCCATCAATTATGTAGTGTCTGGCTGCTTACTCAATTAGACAGATGACTTTGTTTCTATCTTGGGGCAGCTCTTCTATATGCAGATAATCCATAATAGGAGTTCTCCAGTCATCCTCTGTGTCAACCGAGGCAATCATCGGCCCTTCCTCTATGCTAAGTTTCTCCAGGATTTCAAACCAAACTTTCACAAGGAGGTCAACTGAATTGGAGCTTGCCAACTTAGACAAGAGATCGGCCTTTGTCTTATTTTCTCTTGGAATTTGGTTGATCTAAATTTTCTTGCCCCCATCTTTCCCCAAGGTCTGTGTTTGGATTTTTTAGAGATACTTTATACAGGTAGGGTCTCTGTTTTTGAAAACCTATTGGCATTGCCCTACTATTAACTAAGGATCATTGTGAATATGCAGGGGAAAGGCTTCTAAAGCTTCTACCAGACCCAATCTTGTTAGGAGAGCTTTATATTCTGACACATTGTTGATGATTGAGAACTTAAAATGAATGTCATACTCTAAAACTTGCTCATGAGGACTTACAAATACTACTCCCACGCCATATCCTTCAGCATTATGATTTGAAGGGCTTGTAAGTTGGGTTTACCAGAGCTATAACCACCTTTTTTGCTTTCAAATATCTGGTCTTAACGTCAATAAGGGTTCGACTAGAGTAGTAAACAGGATATTGTACACTTTTTTTTCTCTAACCAACACTGAATTGACTGCCTGATTGGAGATCCTAAGACAAAGAAACTAGCTTTCATGCTCTCTTAGTTGTAATAAAATATTAAAGGAGGAGAGGTTTATCTTGAGTTCTTTCAAAAGATTCCTGGCATCTTGGCACTCTAATGTACATTCAAAATTAGTGATGTTTTTTTAAGATTTTCAAGAAAGGCAGGTTGCGTTTTCCCATCCTGGATATAAATTTGTTAAGGGTAGCTAGCCTTCCCTTGAGACGCTGAACTTCTTTGATCTTATGGGGAGGAATCATATCTAAAATCGCTTGAATCTTCTCAAGGTTAGGCTATATCCTCGGAAGTAATTTATTTGTGGATGTAATTATCTTAGAAATAAGGAACGTATTTTACTTCAAGCCAGCAAAACTCATTGACTTTTATACCACAGTTCATAATAAGGGCCGTATTGACACTTCAATTGTAGCAATCATCTATAAAACCTCTATCTGGAAAATGAATACGTGATTTTCTAATGTAGATAACAAAGCCGGTAAGCCTGTTTGGAATCTATTCGCAATTTCTTAAACTAAATGATAAATAATGCTCCTGACTTATATGAGATTCACAAATCTCGTGTAAAAGAGCCCATAAACGCATAATTAAGACACAAATAGTGCCAAGACCAGATGCAATTAGCTGGAAATAAAATTGAATTTGCGATACAAAGTATACGAGAAGTAGAATGCTAGTACAATAAAGCTCCACTTAAAATGAAAATGAATTCACCTCTTTTTCTATAGGTAAATTAACCACTTCTCCTACTTGTGATTTACTTGCATTTTGCTTATGGCACTCACTTCTGTGAATGGAGGGGAAGAAAGAACAGCAATTAAAATCTACGCCTGGAAATGTGTACCTGCATACTTTCAGCAAAACTCGATTCTTGGTATTGTATGCAACAACAATTCCTGGAAGCTGCAAGTACATGGTCTCGGAATCTTGAACATAAGCAATAGGAGATATGTTGCGAGGCTCCCACTGATCACCAAGACTGAGAATATCAGGATCCTGTTCTGCCAAGTCTTCATGGTTGATAGTATATGCCAATGCCCACCTGAATTTTTCACGGTCATAGACGTTCTGGTGCGAGTAAACATTATGCTCATCTTCCTTGAAAAGATTCCAAGAATGAACCCCATCAAAATCAGTGTAAGTGTAGTGTACTCTCCCCTCAGATTCCCACAGACATCGCCTGTAAGTCATTGTCGATTGCCAAGACCAATCCTCAAAAACATTTGGCAGTTCAATTACTTCACAGTAATCATCTTCAACATGATAAACAAGCAACTGCCCGCTTATCTCCCAGTGGATTGCTCCATTGGAAAAAAGTGGGGTTGTGTTCAGCTCAGGAAACTCATTATCAGGTAACTCAACATTCAGAGACAAACTGAAAGGTCGATGATTTCTCCAAGCCCCAGTTTCGGAAGAGAAGACTTCCAATTCAATATCACCAGGAAGTGGGCCCAATCCATTCTCTTCATCTCTAGAAACATGTACAAGCACTACTTGATAATGTTTCCCATCAAAAGCGAGACCTGACCTGATAATCAGCCTGGCGATACCATGCTGTGGAAGAGTCACAGACTGCTTAGTCAAGGGATTGAACACAAGATAGTTGAGCTGATTCTCCCCAGTAGTAGACAATAAAAGCAAGCCCTCAGATGAAGAGATGATTTGTACATAACTGCCGGTGGTGAGACTCAGGGGATTGTTGATACTGATGCCTCCTGTATCTTTATCAATGTCCAGAAAAATAAACTGAGATGACCCGTCTTCAAACTGATAATGGCCAAGTAGATCCTTTGTACCCATGTCAGAAATAATGATGGGATTTTCAGAACAATCCTTCACCTGAGCCTCCATGTTTGCTAATGACAAATAATCTTGCTTGTAATTGAGAGCTAAGTCGAGCTCAATGCAATAGCTTTATCTCTATCTGCCACCAGTCCCTACAAAAAGGAAAGAAAAGGTAAATAAATAAAGACCTGTTAGAACTAAAGTTCCGTTGACTTATCTCCCAAGCACCTTCCAAGAAAATTCCAACAACCCAAATCGCAAGCAAAGAATATATTTCTTCACTGTATATCCACAATTATAACCACCTCGGGAATTTGCTGAGAAACTATGGAATGATACCGGTAAACGAAGTCAAACATGATTTCTTACTACTCAAGCTGGTTAACGCGCGCATGAACAGGAGTAGTAAAGTAACATCACTGGGCATTCAAGCAGTATAAGATACCTAACAGAGTGGCGAATCCAATGCGAAAGCAACAGCGAGGACAATATTTTGTCAGAACAATTAGTAAACTTCGAACCCTTATAACACTTTGGGTTTTTGGTAGATTGAATATGATTAATAATAAATACCTCACTACCCCACTGGTAGATTGCAAGAATGTCCTTGAAGTGTCTCGAAATCACGATTACTGCCCACGATTTCTTGAATTTCAATACGCACCTGAGAGTTTCAGTCAGGTTCTTCCTATGTTGTTAAATACCATTTGCGAATTTGCCAATTCTCAATACCCTAATTATACTTGCAAGAGGCGAATCTAATATTTTGAGCAGCTCGAACCATTTGTGGCAGGGCTAGAGTCAAGGATCAAATTCCTTGCAAAAGCTATGATTTGAAGGTTTATTCGGTGTTGTTTTTGCTCTAAAACTAAACTAACGTTAACAACAGAAGTCTTAAGAAAAAACCTTACGTTTTCAGATTAAAAATATATATATATATATATGGTACATAACCTATAAGAAGTCTAAACTTCAACTGCTCTAAATCTTGAATTAACCGATGATGAGATTAACTCGTAATATCATGCTAGTTTTAATAATATTGATTCCAAAATAAAAATTTGTAACATTTTTTTTCAAATAATCAATTCAACCTAAAAGTTTAAGATATTAGATAAAATTTCAAGATATAATTTAAATTATTCTTTAATACATTTCCTCAAATGACAACCCTTTAGATTTAAAACTTACACAGGTCCATACTATCTTATGTTTGATTTTTATTAAATAAATAAGGATAATGAGATTCGAACTCGTAATAACTTGATCATCAAAACTCTAATATTATATCAAAGAACTATCTAATTTAAAAATTTAAACTATTAAATAAAATTTTAATATATAATTTATATTATTCTTTAACAAACTCATAATATAAAAAATCAAATCAATACTTCAACTATTAAATAAAATTTTATATATAACTTACGTTATTCTTTTTACAACCTCATAGTACAAGAAGTCAAATCAGCTATGCTGGTCTTGTGGTGGGTAAAGGCCGCAACGATGCTCTGATGTTTCGAAGAATGGAATCAGAATAATAATGTTGTTGCTTACAATACAATAAAGAGCTGCTCATATCAACATTGAAATATGTTCCCCAAGTATTTATTCAAGCATGTCTACAATGATCAGCAAAAAGATTTTGAAGCCTTGGTGTTAAGTGCTTGGTCGTACATTCACCTTTATAGCAAAATTTTGTCTTTGACCAGAGCGCATCATTATAATTATAATCATAAAAAATATATATATATATACTCTAATTGAGCTCCCACAAACACTGTACAATAAGATGCAAAATATTATGAATTAAAATAATGTTTTTCTTATTTATTATTTTTTAAATATTTTCTATTCTAGTAATTAACTAAGTTTTTTTAAAAATATTTATCCTTTCATATTGCATTAACTACTAGAATTTGTACATTTATGCATGATAATTTGTTTCCACTACGAAGTTCTATGATGTCAAAAAAATATCTTAATATTAAGTTAAGATTTGATTTAATAAAATAAAATTTTATTTTGTTGCTAAAAAAAAATGAGAGGAGGGGTTGACATTGAAGCAAACAATAGCCTTTTATTTTTCTTTTTTACTGCTCATAAGGAACCTTTTTAGAAATTTTGGTTTCGAACGTGTTTTATTTTTAATTTCTATACAATGAGGATTTGGCATTTTCGTCCAATACATTATTTTTTTTGTTTTTCGGTCTCTATAATTTTGTAGAAGAGAGTCGCTAGAAAATAGTGGCAGAGAGGTCAAATTCCATGAGCAAAAAAGTTGAATTTTATGTCGAAGTGCTTCTCTTGATGGGAGGTCAAATTCGATCGCCTGCTTATTGAATCTATTATTTAGCTCTTGCAATTGTTGATCGATAATAGCTGTAAATATATCAACTTGGTAGTAATGCTCAACTGTTTCTGATTTTTTTTACGACGAAATTGTCCCACAATAGAAAAACAAGCATCCATATCAGGAACTACAATGTCTTGATGCTTACAAAATGACGTTTCTTCTTCTAAAAGAGTTTCCCAAACATCATCTCTTAACTTCTAAATTAAAGTCTTTGTGGTAGTCACCAAATACATAGCGTTTAAAATGTCTTGAGATTTTTGTTGCAAGGCTTGACAAAACACTTCAGTAATTCCCATAACATTCTTCATTATATGTAAGATGAATGCAAAATCAAATGACATTAGCAACTTAAATGAAAAGGCTGCATCACCACGTTGACAATAAGTAGATCCATCTAAAGCAATGTTTTCAAGAACCAAGCAAGTTTCCCTCATACATTTTTATCAAACTGCAAATTGATTTGAAATGCAAACTCCATCTTCTATCTCCAAGTCGTTGCAAACCACCTACTTGATTAACTCCTTTACCTGTTTCAATCTCACCAATATCAACTAAATGTTTAATTGTAGTTGCTTGAAAAACCTGTAATTCATCATTACGCTTGCAAAAAGTACTAATAATGTTAACAATAAAAATCAAATTTTGAAAGAAAATGTGAACATCAGATATTTCTCTAGCTACAACAATAAGAGCCAATTGTAATTGTTGAGCTAAGCAATGTACATAATATGCATAAAGGCAATCATTAATTAATAACACTTGCAATCCATTCCATTTTCCATGCATATTACTAACGTCATCATACCCTTGACCCCTAATATTTTGAACATCAAGATTGTGATGAGATAAAACAAAGAAAATCTCTTTCTTAATAGTTAAAGCAGTTGTATCTTTAACATGAACTATATCCAAAAATGGTTCTCGTATAAATCCACTTTTATCAACAAACCTAATAACAATGGTCATTTACTCTCTTCTAGATTCATCTCGAGCTTCATCAACAATTAAACAAAATCTTGCATCACCAATCTCATGATGAATTGAAGACTGAACATTTCTAGCAAAGACATGCAAAATTTCTTTTTGAATTTGATGTGAGGTGTATTTAGCATTTTATGGAGTATTACCCAAAACAAGAGCACGTACTTGTTCTTTGTATGATGCTAAAAGTTCCACCATTCCAAGAAAATTACCTTGTTTTTTATTTATTTATTTTGGATGTTCATCATGCCCTCTAAAAGCACATGCTTGAAATATATGCCAACGAACAATATCTATCAAAGCTTTAATACACAATCGATTATTTAGAATTTCTTGAGTAGTTTGCCTCTTAACTACCTTCTCACTATGACATGACTAATTTTTTAAATTTTTCAAGCACTTAGTAACAAATCTATGAGCTGAATTTTAACATTTTTCCATATGAGTCAAAAAAGCACACAATTCCCCATCATTAACTTTCTTCCAACAATTGAATCCTCTAACAGTAAAGTGTCTAATGTTGGCTTTCTAGATGGCTTACTTGGAAATAGATAGCAAGGGAAACAAAATGTAGTATTTTTCTCTGAATATTCAAGCCATAGATAACTTTTAAATCAATGAGACTGAAATCGACAAGGATGTTTTTCACCAATCAACAGATATTCAGACATCAAAGGTTGATATGACCCCAAATTAATGTATGCCCTTCGAATTTTATCTTATTGATTAACCGGGTATTCTTAAATTTAAGGATGATTGCTTGGATCTCTAATTAAATGAGATATGTTGATTATAGTAGAAGGCTGACTAATCAATGCAGGTTTTTCGTAAACTGAAGCATATTGGGGCTGCTTAACCATAACTTCAACATTACACATTGGAGTTGGTTCATTAGGCTGTGGATTATCAATATTTTTCTTCTTTTTTCTCAAAAGAAGAATCAATTTTTCTTATTTTGTTCATTGTTCAACCTAAAATCAAAACATATACCATGAGAAAAAAATAGTAATTTTTATGGTTCTGCCAAAAACAAAACATAAAAAAAATTCAAGCATAATCAAAACAAACTCATAAAATATACCCAAATAATTAGAAGAAAAAAAAAGCATTTATTATAACAAGAATTCAAAAAAAAATGTAAAACTAGCAAATTTGGGAAAAAAAAAAGAAGCAAAAATTGCAGAATTATAAAAAAAAAAACCTCATCAAATTCTTAACATCCCATAATAAAACAAAAATAAATTTTAAATTTGGGTTACCAATGACAAATTAATTTGTTTGATGAAAGATGAATGCTTCAGCCTTTCCACTTGCAATTTATATTCTTATTTTTATTTTTTACTTTTTATGGTAGGGTTAGAGAAGACGACAAAGTCAATTTAATTAAAAAAAATTGTTTATGTTTTTTTTTCCACGTAGATAGCATAAAATAAAGAGTTAATAGCAAATATATATTTAATTCTTGTATATAAGGAAATAGTAATTTACTATTGAAAGGGTTTATTTATTTAAAATAAAAAATATTTCACCTTTCCACACTTAAGCACTAAGTAATAAAAAAATTAAAAAAATGAAATGTCTTGCAGGACAGCCCTGCTCGCCTCCCCTTAATTATGCCCTGGTTTAGCCCGCGGCAAATCAACTAGTAGAATTCTATTTTATGTTGACAATCGTTAAGACGTTAGGTATGAACATGCACGCTAAGCTGAAGACTTGTAAGTTTTTCTTCTTGATTAGGAGGGTTGTGAGAAATTGGCTATGCATATTTTTTGTTGATTTGTACTGAAGACAATTCATATGCTCGTCCTTTTATTTTTGTATTTCGTTTTCTATTATAATTACATGATGGTGAGCAATTCGCTCAAGAGAAGGGATGTTCTTCCTGGAAACATCTGCAAAAACTGCACATAATATTAACAAGCTTTTCTATGAACTAGCTAGTTTTATTTGTTTATCACGTCAGAAAGTTATGATCCCGTTAAACAGGCAAAATAAAGGCAGATAATTATAATCATATCTGACATGAATTAGTGGATTTTTCTCCATCAATAATCATGCCTTGGATACATATCCATTACAGCAGGAGCATGGACTATATTTATCCATCAAAGGGAAATCTACGTTTTGCTCTTATTTCCCTTTGTTTGTGCTTGTCTTGGGATCATTTTGGTTTAAGATTTCCTAAAGGTTCCGTCTCTTTTCTACCATTTAAAGCAAAGAGACTGGCAAGAGCTTACCCTTCAAGGCCTGCAGGGGTGAATCTGAACAACGAAACAGAAAGCAGGACGCAAAACCACTTTGTTTCTCCGGGCAGCATCCCTCATCAGAGAGTCCTCGCAAAAGCAATTACTGCAAGCCCTGAAGGAATTTGAAAATTCTTAGTAGTTGACAAGTTTCTGTTTCACTACTCTGTATACAAGTTCGCCAAGTTGTATGGACAGACGTGTTATTTGTTTAAATAATTCAACTTGAGCTGTTTCAAGGCTTTATAGGTATGGGAACTTCATCTTTCTAGCTGAATTTGAAAGCAGAAAGGAGAAAACCCACTGATACAAAGATGGTTTGTACGAAAATGAAGATTTACAACTTCATCGAGATCCATTTCACAGTGATCAGGACGTACAAAAGTTCGTAGAGTTAACAGAACCCAGAAGAATGACAAAGAAGAGAGAGACAAAAAAAAATGGAGAAACAATGCTGACCAACTGGAAGCACTACATGATAATTTGAGGACAACAGACACCAGAAACACAATTCCACCAGTTGAATATTCCCAATCTGAAGCACAACTACGTTGCATTAAGCCACCAAATGACCAAATAAGATTTAGCAATAGATAGTTCACGGATAATTCGAGTCTAGGTTATGATGGTATTATTTATGCGTCCACTTGACAATTTCCATTATACTGCAATGTTGGCAGCTAGATTTTCTTGGGTCAACTGTAGGCTAGCTAGTCAACGTCATACATGCAGGTCATCAATATTCGTAACAGTAAAGAACTGAAAATAAAGTAAAGACATCTCCTTAAGTTGAAACTCAACAAATTTTATGAATACATTCATGATTTTTGGGACTTGTTCGATCCAAAATTTCAGTACAACTGTTGATTATACTGCAAATAATACAAGCAGTCTATAAATACAATATTTTCTTTGGATATTCATTTGCAAGGTATTCAAGAAAGTGTACAAAATCCTATATCCTGCTAAACACTTTTAGCCTGCACTTCGGCGCTGTGATATGAACCTCAAGTTCCTATACATTTCTGAACAAGCTTGCGCAATGTCAAACATGGCTCTGAAGAGCTCTGGCAAGCGAGTTTTAAGACTTGCCAAAGACTTCTCCCTCACCTGAAGGCGCTGCTTCTTATAGGCTTCTTCCTCCTCTTCCAAGCGCTTTTTCACTGCATCCACTGCAAACTGTCTATCTGCAATAGCATCATTGTCAGATTTGTCTTCTGTCAATTCAGGATCGAATTCAGCGGGCATTTTCTGCTGCATATACTTATGGTACCAGTCTTCAAATTTCCTCGTCTTCTGGAATAGTTCCTTTCTTGTTTCCTCACATTTCTCTTTCAACTTCATCTCTTCTTCTTGATGCTGCAGGATGGTATGAATTACAGAGGCAAAATTATTTATAGCAGTTCTTGCAACCTCGTCCGGGAGTTTGTCCAAAAAATCATGCCAAGCAATAAGAAGTGACTGGATGGGGGGGTTCTGGACCCTTGGCGGAGAAGAAACCTTTTCTTTCAAACTGCTCTCTATAGGAATAAGGTTCAGCTTTAGCCAGCTGTTCAGGGCCCTTATGTATCCTTTCTGATTATCTATAAGTTTACAAAATTGTGACTGCCACCCTTGCACAACAACCAAGAGCTGAAAGGTACGATCATGGTGATGCTCACTAGTTTCCTTGGGAGATTGTGAAATGTCCAAAGCTCTTAGGGCATTTACAATCTTAGACTGGGCCTCATGGTGATATCGCATGGTATCCCACATTGTGGCCATCCTGAAATCCATACAACAGTTAATGTGTGGTTTAAACAAAGTACGGATTTCACGTGGAAATTGCAGTCAATATTCTCTAGGATTCAAGCCAAAACTGCCTTTTCTTTTTCTACTTCAGTTTTTTTTTTTTTTTCAAGTAAATGCTTGTTAAAAGCATACAACTCAATTTTCCATGCCTTCAAAAAGCAATGTTGAATGATGCAGAAGCAGAAACAAGGGAAACAGAAATCAACTGAAATGAAAATGTCTGTAGAAATTAAAAACTCCGCAACTTCTTTTAGCAATAAACTGCAATTTCCTACAGCAACTTGGGTGATTTGCAAACTTACTGCAACCTTCACCTCATTTCTCAAAAACCATCAATGACATGAGTAACACTAAAACCATCTAAACTAGCAATTTCACATGATGGGTAAAGATATCAATTCACCTTTTGTGTTACTTTTGGTTGAACAACAACATTTTAAAGATTTTCACCATTATTTTGCTAAATATTCCCCTTCTTTTGACTCTCTTCTATTCTCAGAAAATTTTATGTAATTTCTTTAGGACCCCAAACTCTTTTCTTTCACTTTTTTCAAATATCACTTTCTCGTAACTTTACCAGATTTGCCCTCAATAGGTTCTGATGGTAGATTGATCCCTAAAGATATTAATAGCAAGGACATTCACGTGAAGGATGACATATAAGCATAATGTCTCTGTTATCTGCAAGATGGTCGCCCCTAGTAACATCTCATACTCTTCTCTGGTATTTTGTAAAACTTTTCTAAAACCACCATTTCATGACATTTTTCTATTAATAATCACCCTTTGCTACAAAATTCTCCTTTTAAAAAAAAATATGATTTGGTGCATGATTCAATCAAAACCATCAAAGCCATGCACGATCATGTTGACATAACAAGTAAATGCATGTGCTTTACTTTTTGGTGGTGAGGAACATCCAGGAGACTGTATTTGTTGCCACTTATCTACCCATTCTATACTTTCCGCCAACTCTGTTACTTACAGCAATTTCCTACAACCTTCACACTTGTACTTGTAACTTATGCAACTTTCTGCAACCTTGACTAAGAATATCATAAAGAGAGGGTGAGGGAGAGGGAGTTGAGAAGTGTGGAATATCTTTCCATCATGGTGCGCAAATCTAGTTTAAGCCCTTCCAAGCACAGTGACAAAGATGTCACTAAGTTCTATGATGATCCTGTAACAATCTCCTAAAATTTTACAAAATAATTTTCAGCATATCCCCTAATTAGCCAGCTTATAAGTGAAAGAACCAAACATTCTTAATCATACAACTCCATGCAACCCCTGGCATTTTGATTTGCCTCATAACATCATTTATAAGGTTTATGTTACTATCATTCATATGTCTTTAATTTCCATTCTATCACCAATTATTCAAAACAAAATTACATGAGGATTCTGTCTCATAAAAATTTATACCTTAGCAAAGAAGAAACCAAGCAACTTTAACCATTTAAATTCATTTTTCCACGAATCCAAAGAGAAACTTACCCGTCAACAAGCTCAACAAGTTTTGGATATAATTGTTCATCACGTAATTGGTTTATCTCTGAAACTGTTGAATCCATTGATTGCATGTCTACAATGTATCTTGTATGCAGATGGCTTACAGTAGCCTTTAATTTCTCTAGTGATTCAGTGTTTGTACCTCTTTTCTTCTGCTTATTCAACGAATTAACCTTCCTTTGATACTCGTACTTCATCAATTCACCTGCCTATCAAGCCGCAGCCAAACATCATGTCAGATTCATCTCCTAAACCATGGAAGGACAAAAAAACAGAAAACTAAACGAGCTTAGCCAAACCCCTCCAGGAAAACTCTCATCTCTAGAAAACTAATGAGTTTAAGCTTTAATTAATGTTGACAATAAGTTTTCAATTCATAGCAACTAAATGCAATTTCATGTGGCAATGGAAGTTAACCACCAGTGTGTTTCTTCCAGTTGACATGAATAGGGTCAAAACAAGTAGGCAGACAAAAATGCCAAACATATGATAAAGGAAAAATTGCATGATTGTATCAATTAATTACTGTTGTTGGCAGACAAATTTGTTGGGCTCCTAGATCTACAGCATAGTACGAAGTAGCTGCAGATTGGTAGTCCACAAAAAGAAAAAACAATCAGTTTTCACTCCTTAGAAAACTAAAGTTTTTGAAACAATCAAAACATTGCTTCAGATAGAGATTCTGAGAAATTATAGATAGCAGATTTCTTAAATTGACGGCGAGGTAAAAAAACCCCAAGCTATCATCAACTTCATCATTGATGACAGTTACAAAGTGCTACATATTGTAAAGCAGAAATTTAAAGATGTTAATTCTGCAAACGTAACACAGTTGACCAAACAACAAACAATTTCACCATTCTATTGAGATTAACTAAGCTTCATAAGAAGGTAATCCAGATTCAATAAGGCTATGCATGCACAATAACAAATGATTTAAATATTTCTATGGGCTAAACATAAGCAACCAAATACGAAAATACCAGAAGGAAGTACCATGTATCATTGGCCAATTCAAGAATTTGAATAGAAGACAGGCAGGCCGAAACACACAATTAGCCGTCTCATGTAAAATGAAAAGAATGTAAACATTGCACCATACCTTCACTTCATCGAAAAGCTTCTTTTCCCATGCCAACATCTTATCCAGTACTGTTGCATGAGTTTCATGCTCTTCTATGTCGAAATCATCCTTCCCATCATCAAGACCAGGAACTCCTCTAAATGATCGATTCCATGTAATAACACGCATTACTCTTGCAGAGTGATCAATATGTCCTATAACATACAGGACAGGATTATTTAAAATGACAGGACATAATGGAACCATCCCATTGCTAAAGTATCCAACTACAAAAACATTTTCTAAAAAACTATCACTGCAGATAGATATTGGGATAAGCAATTACATCAAAATAAACAATTCAAGAAATGAAAATCAATCAGAATTATGAAACAATGAATGAACAGTAGAAAAGAAAACACACAGAAACAAACAAGGTCCGATTACCTCTATTGTCCGCAAAATTTGAGTGATAATACAATCGCGTGGCCTCTAGCAACTTAGAAACTTCATGGGCACTCTCAGATGCCTTCAAAAAATGATCATCAAGGTCCACAAATATCTCCATAAAGTTCATCCCTTTCACAAACCTCCTCCCTCCTTCCCCTCCTCCCATCTTCCTTCCCACACTCATCTCCGGCACTGGAACCGGAACCGGAACCTCCATGGCCTTCTCCATCTTCTCCTCCACCACCATCGGTGGCGGATCCACCTTTTCCTCATACACTTTCCTCTGCACCTGCTCTTTATTTATCCTCACCTCTTCCTCCATCTCTGGCGGTCCCGCCAAATTCGGTCCCGGAATGCTATCCATGGGTGGAAAGAAATCATCCCAATGGTAATCTTGGGACTGTTGCTGTTGATGGTGGTTTTCTTGTACAGAACTTCCTCTATTACTACCAGTACTGCCTCTGTTACTACCATTACTACTTCTCTTTCTCACTAACCTCTCATTATCATGAGCTTCATATTCCATCTCTTCCTCTTCGTGTATCGTCTCCACCGGCTTATTCATCTCCGGTTTCTGAATCTTCATCTCCGGCATGCTCGTCGACCGCTGTAAAGTCTGGAAATCCATGTTATTGGGGGGCGGCGGAGGAAGGACAGAGGAAGGAGGCGGAGGAGGAGGTGCGGCAGTGGCGGCAGTGGCGGCGGAGGAGAGAGGGTGGATTTCGCCCTGGGCATAGTCGTTGAGGGCGGCACCGGTGTTCTTTAAGGACATGGCGTAGGAAGAGTGCGCGGCGGCGAACGCGTTGCGGTTGGAGACAGCTTCTTTCATGAAGTGCCTTCGATCTTTGCATCTTGATACTGCTTCTTCATTCTCTATCTTCGATTGGTTACATCCCATTCTTTATTTTATTTTTATCTGCAACTGAACTTTACCTAACCAAAAACAGAGTCGTCGGTGTCTAGCTACCGGAGGGAGGTGACGTAGTTTCAGAAGCAGAGAAAAGTGTGATTTTGGCGGTCATCGCTGCTGGGGGTTTAACTTAATAGCAAGTTAGGAATTGGTGGAGAACTTACTTTTTAAAATATTTTTATTTAATAATATATTAAAATAATGTTTTCTAGATTTATTTTTCAAATTAATATATTAAAAATAAAATTAAATAAAAATTATTTAGAAATATATTAAAATAATATTTTTTATTTTGTAAAATCGTGGTATATTAAATCAATCTAAAACCATGAAAAGAAATAAGTAAAATAAAAAGAATTTTAAAACTCTTAAAAATACGATTAAAAAAAAGAGCAAATTAATAAATAAGTGGAGGCATCCTGGAGGAAGGAAGATAAGCGAAGAGAATCCACATCTGTAACTGTAAAAGGAAAGAAGGAATGAATTGAGGCGTGTGCATGCAGATACAAGTCAGAGTTGCGTTTTTCTTTATCTTAATAGACAAGGCAAGTCTAATCTGCCACTTGTGACTCATACTGTGGATCCTTTTCTTTTCCTTTTTCTTTTTTTTTTCCCCTTTCCTCCAATAGGTAGGATTTGTCGAGATGGAGTGAGCTGGCAGGTACAAGCAAAGCACTTTTTCTTTTTCTTTTTTTACCGTAATAGACTCATGGTAACTTCTAGTCATGCAAGGAAGAAAATCATATCACTTTACGTATCCTTGTTTAGCTCCTGTCTTAAATTGCGGCTGAACCAGCGGCGGAGCCATGTGAGGGTAAAAGGGTAAATACCTCCTTAATTTTTTTAAAAATTTTATTATGATATTTTAGAATTGATTTAATTACACATCAAGAATTTTACTATAACAATAAAAAAGAGAGGTTTATATGAAGATTCCAAGCAAACTTCAATCACACGATATCCGACACTTACATTATTTTTTTAAATATTCACTTCTAGAAAAATCTTAATATATTAAAAATATTTTGGATACAAATTACAACATCTTCGATGGAATATAGATTTTATAATCACTTAACTATTGAAGAAGAGTGTAAATCTATATAGGATATTAGATTCCTTCACTGCTCAGTTCTTTCCTATCATTATTTCCAAGTTGGAGCAATTACTGTAACAGAACTAAACAAAAACATCACCGAGTTTCAATTGCAATCTTAATATTTTTGAGACAACAATGGCAACAAGCGTTTATATTTTATGATTTGGAGTTTTTTTAGCAGGTAAAGAACACTTGAAATGCATATAAAAAAGACCCGGCTAAAATTACCTTCACTAAGGGTGAGCAAAAAAACCGGAAAACCGATTTAACCGAAAAAACCGGAAAAAAATTACCCAAAAAAACCGAACCGATAAAAAAACCAATTAAACCGGTTAAAATATTTAGAAAAATATCCGGTTCGGTTCGGTTTCCGGTTTTGGTGTGCCTGAACCGGCCAACCCGAACCGAACCGAACCGGTTCAATTTAGGAAAGAAAAAAAATTAAACCAAGCGGTCCAAGCCATGGACCGCCTCCTCCTATTACTTTTTCAACAACCCTAGCAGACCATTTATCTGCTTTCCCTTTCACACAGCCACCCCCTCCCCTCCAACCCTTTTAATTTTCATTCACACTTCTCAACCCTGGTAAGAGTTGAGTTCATTGATCCTAGGCCAGGTCGTTGCACGGTAGGTGGCATGGAGTAAAGGCAGTTAGGGTTGATGTCATCGTTAAGGCTCAGAGTTGAAGTGTTAAATGCTTGTTTCCTCTTATGAAGCTATAGATACAAGATCTATTTTGGTTTACAGAGCTAAAACAGCTTATGGACACGCACAATTTGAATCTCCCACCTGAAGCAAAACCCTAGAAGAAGGGGGGAGGATTGTGACTCCCAGCAGACAATCTGGCGGCACCCTTAGAAAATCCATTTGGATTCAGGCTGGTTATACCCCCAAGACAAAGTCGCCATCTACCAATCCAAAAGGGCCCTGGTATGCTCTTCTTTGATCTGGAGAATCATGGGTTTGGTTCCATTCTCTTAAATTTTCTGCTACGTGTGTCTGTGTATGAAGAAAGATTGATATGGGTTGGTTTCTTTTATTATAATGTGTGACGCAATGGAGAAAGGAAATGCAGACTCAAGAAGTTCCTTCAGGTTATGATCTTGTTGTTCCTACAAAGCCAAAAACTAAGTCTGTTAAAAGGGGAATGAAAGAAAGAAGTAAAAGCAACTTCAGAAAAATATCCATAGGTTTTTTCGGTTTTGGACCTCAAAAACCGAACCGAAACCGGTCGGTTTGGACCGGTCCCGGTTCAATTTGGGTCCTCTTTTTTTTTTCTCTTTCCGGTTTGGTTGTTTTTTAAAGGTAAAAACCGAACCGAACCGAAAATAATCACCTCTACATCAAATCAATAAAATCACACTAGAGCAACCCTAATAAGTTTTAATTTAAAACCCAAGTTAAACAAAAAAATCACATAAAAAGTTTTGAAGTTTGACACATTTCCCAAGCTTAATAACAATGTTGAAAAATTTATTAGGATCTAGATATTCTTTTTTTTTTCCGTTAAAATAATCATCTTGGTCCAAGCCACGGACTAGTATGGCACTAAGCTAATAGTGTAATTTTCTTTTAATGTTATGTTATTAATATCACTCCTATCATGTATTTGTGTACGGTAAGGGAGAATGTATAACTGACGAGTCAGAACCTCCAACACAGAATTGAACCTTCTAACTTTCACAAAGTACATTTAAGTGAGTTAAAAGAAAGAGGAGGTAAAGAACCATATTGCAAGTCATATAATAAGGTGGAAGCTAGCCAAATCCTGAAAAACAACGTGATTTTGATTTTGAATTCAAGCTCAAGAAAAAGGCCCACTTCCTCACTTCCAGATACATTCATGTACATTTCACCAAGCATTAAAATACGGGAAAATCTTTTTATCGAGTAAAACATATATAGGATTGAAAGTCGAATGGGATGCTGTCCACAATAGCTGCTGATGGAATTGCTATGCCGCCAAGTCCAGCCATTTAAATTTTCGACCAAAATGTCCACAGACGAAGAGAGAAACCATGGATCACAGAAAATAGATATAGATGGCAATATCAGTCACAAGAATCCCCTAAGTTAGGTTTTCTTGCATTGTACATGATTTGCCAAAGCTCTACGTCATTTCCTCTCTCATATTCTCGAACATATTGCGGAATTAATGACAGGTCAAGACATTTTCCCACAAAACAAGGGGAGGATCCGTGTTTAAGGTTGTCATATTCTGCATCACGCATACATCACTATATTATAAATTTAAAAATTGGAGATGGATTATAGTATGTCAAGCAGAGAAATAATATGGAACAAACTCACCTTCCTCCCCTCTAAGATAACTTCGGAAATGTGAGTAACCATTTGCCACAACATCAAGATCATCTAGACTGAAGTTGTAGCGCTTTTCCAACGCCAAGTACAAAACCTTAAAACAAAGAAATGTAACTGCCAATTAAAATCTTGCAGAACATTGACCTTCAAGAATTCTAACAAAGCAATCCTGCAAATACTGTGAAATGCAACAGAATCATGATTCAAAGTGCATATGGGATGACTTATAAACAGCGATAACCAATGCATTGTAGTTCATCTAGCAATACATCCATTGAGAGCCTTGTATGCTTCCTTTGGCTGGATGAATCAGCCTTCTGTAATCTACCAAGGAAGAACTACACCCCCCCCCCCCCCAAAAAAAAAAAAAAAAAAAAAAAAATTCGATAAGGACTGCATGAGTCATGTTGCCATGACATGTGTTCTTACTAAAACAGGTCAATTATATCATATAAAGATCTCAAATGTTATCACTGTTCCATCCTGATTTATAAATGCTATTTCATATTGCTTGCTATCCTATCCGGACTTCATGAATGCTGTTCTCCTTTGTTGATGCATACCTTTTTTGGACCAAGTGACATTAGTTTCTCTAGAATACAGAAAAGAGCATCAGTTAGATCATCACTGTAAATTACATCAGCAGCTACAAGTAAAGCAGCTCTCTCAGCTTCTTCAACATTCGAGGATGTCCAAGAATAACTGTTATCACCATTGAAGAAAATGCAATGTGTTTCTTAAAGTATATCACTATCAAATAAAATAACTATAAAATGAGGAAAAACTCTTTTGACAGATAAGAAACTACAGTGACTGTTGAAAAGAATATCAATTAACCTTTTATGACACGTAGAATTTCCTGAACTTGTTGAGGGTGGCCAGGAGTCCATCCAATCAAGTTCACGGACATGAATGCTTCCTTGATAGTTTAACACTTCAGAATTGAGATCAACATTACTTGCACAATTGTCAAGGATTTCATCTCCACGGTCTGTAGAAAATTACAGAAAGCAGTTTGTTCAAGAATATGAAATCACGAGCATGTCTAACCTTACTCTGTCCCGAAGAGTTCACCTTCTTTGAAAAGAGCATTTTAGCGAAATATTAATCAAATCATTCCAACTCAATAATTAAATATGATTTTCCAATATGAATGTTCTGCTAATTTGACATATGAAATATCATAGCTCCTGCATTCTAAAGATGGACAATTAAGAAAGGAGAAACTAATGCAAAAGCACATTTTTAAATGGGCAATTACCATGAGACTGACAAAAATAAACAGAAGCACAACCACCTTGGAGTGGAGATAGAGTAAATTTTCACCACCACAGCTAGTAAAAAACAATATATGGAACCAAATTCGCCTAACACAGATGATCAAATTCATGGAAACCAACGAATTTAAGATCACCACTAGTTATAAACAGAATTCCATATTTTCTTCAACTTTGCTGCATTAATTCAAGCAACAAACCAAATTCTAATTTGAAAGTAGAAAAAAAAGGTTATAGAAGATACAAAATGTTGCGAACAATTGATTGGCATGTCAACCCAAACGATTGACACAATAAAAAATTTAAGTAATTGAAAGGTGCACTCCTGAGAGTGATAATCTTAGATGATCTAACAATAAAAACCCATAAAGATAAAGGTTCAACATATAAACACAGCCATTGGATACCTGTTAGGAACACTGTTTTAGCAACATGTGCAAGCAACATACCAACTAGCCCTGGCAAAGACAGTGAAATAAATTCCTGTCACACAAGAAATACTCATGATTCAGGTTGAGAGCATTTAAGATAGTTGAATTTAGAACATATAATATCCAAAAAGAAAATTTTGAGATTGTACAACTGACTCAGCTGCTACTAAGAATCAGAAGATGAATCCATGGGACCCTTATTTTCTATTCATTTCAGACAGAATCCAATTCATTTCGACCAACGCTGGTGGGTGGGTATTTGTCATTCTTTCTAAATTCCTGCACTACAATTTCTCAGTTTTGCTAGCAAATCTTCTTGAATTAAAGGAAACTCTTTAAAAAAATAAAAAAAAGTGGCCAGGATCTAGTAACTGGATGTCAGGAGAAACATGATCAAATCACATTGTATGGCCATCAAATCACAAGTGACATAATATTTGTCAGAAATGATATAGCACCAGTGATCAACATACCTGTTCCAGCTCCAAGTTCTAATGAAACAATCTCATCAAAATCAGACGAAGTCAACATCTTATGCAACACAAAATCAGATAACAGTAATTCAGCCTTCCAAACCTGAGAGTGGAGAACAGGTTATTTATGATTATGATTATCTCAATAAAAATAAAAACTTACTAAGAAACCAATAATCACCTGCAACCCAACATTTGAAATTGATGATGTGATATTATGCTGGATGGTTACACTAAAACTACGAGTCGGCAAATCTGCGCATTTGGACAACAAATACTCCAAGAGAGTTCAAATCTTTCTCATAAATCCAAACTTAAGAAGGAAGATCATATCAATCTTTTCATCATTTATCACAACTTATTTCACTCCAAAAAAGCAGAAATGGAAAGGGTTAGGTAAGAAGGTGAACAAAAACCAACCTGCAAATCTAATTGTTCACAAATATGAACACTGCGCTATTATTAGGCAAGATAATCAGTCTCGGTGCCTACTGGATTTTTTATTATTATTATTGGTAGGAAATTCACTATTTTACATCAAGTTTTTCAGGTTCATGTTAAAAACCCTTGTCAAGGCCGTTAAAAAATTCACAAAAAATTTTCGGGAGTTACAACTTGCACTGCTAATCCTATATATATTCAGTAATATGACACAACAAGTAAATCCAGTAGGGAGAGAGAGATTTGTGAGTACTTACAGTGATGAGCATGGCGTCTGGTTAATATAAGATCACCATCTTCATCCACACAAACCATTTGGTGCATAGGAACTTGCTCATCTTTGAACAGATTATTAAATCTTCCACAATCAACACCTAACATAATTAATTATCGTGAACCAAAAAAGAAGATTAATTACATAAGAATGCAATGAAGTTTGGAGAGCAAAAACAAAATCAATTACCAGGCGGGATGGAGATGGTGAAATGAGAAATATGGGGCCCAGAGGAGCCAGGTGGGCAACCAAGATGAACCTCGCTCATCACATGATCCTCTTGGCCCTCCTCCTCCATTTGCTCTTGATTCAATTTTTCTAAATCCTCTTTTCCTACTGGTGAATGGTGTTTAGCAGCAGATTTGATTATTATTTCTTAAGAGAGAAATACAAGAGAGAATAAAAATTTAATTTTTAGCCTGGGTAAAAATATGTTTATCAGGTATACGTTTTTTGCTTTCGTTATTTATATCCTCTTTTAAGTTGAGATATTTGAGAGAGGGCGGGATATAGTTTTTAACCCTGGTTTGGTGGACGGCCGATCACTAGTAATAATTATTTTTTAAAATAATTTTATTAATAATATATAAAATTAATTTTTTAAAAAAATAAAATTGACCAAATTATACTTTCTAAAAATAAAATTGAAAGGGCTAAGAAGCAATACATTATTCTTGCGACAAAAACAAGTCGATGGTTGCAAGATACATAGGATTTTAAGGCAAACCTAGAGATGGATATGTTGGAACCTCCTCAAAGTTCAAGGCAAAGTAGAAAAAGGAGGAAAAGAAAATGAAGAAAAAGTTTACTGGAATATTGAATCCAAGCCTGTTGCATGCTGACAAGGTGCATGCATGTTACTTAAGTTAACTTCACATATCTAAAAGAAGATTGGTAGTAAGATCAAAACACCGTTTGGAAATGTGGAGTAAACCATGTTTTTTTAATTTTTAATTTTTTTGTTTAAAATTAATATTTTTAGATCGTTTGGATGTACTGATATCATAAATAATTTTTAAAAACTAAAAAAAACATTATTATGATATATTTCCAAGTAAAAAACACTTGGAAAAGCAAACTCAACCACACTTTCAAACACCCTTAAGACATCGAAGAAGGTCTGGTGCCAAAAAATGATGATAGTGGTATATAGGCTGAAGTTACCTGAATGGATAAAATTTAACCCTACTTTCCATGTGAGCTACTAGGAACTATTTTATGAAGACAATGGGAATTAAAAGAGGAGCAAGTTGTCAAAATCCTAGATCATCGAAGTTTTGGCTAAGATAAAATTAAAGAATCAGCTAACCAAGTTCTTGGTGAATGGAACATAACCTGCAAGAGGTTTCTTAGAAGAAAAACATTGATTTGTAACAATTTAAAGAACAAGGTTGCACCAACGAACACACTACTTGAAATTTGCACAAGGAGCTGGGAACTCGCATGTATAGTGGTGAAATGGTTAGGGAGCGTGTAACAATTTGTGTGACCAGTGGTTCCATGTTGGTATGAACATAGGCTTGAGCGATGAACTGCTCGATCCATGGCGAACACAATTAATTTTTCTATTTTGTTATTAATGTGGGTATTCGGATTAGCTTGCGTGCACCTCGACTAATCACACGGGTCTTAAAGTTAACGACCATGTGAGTCTTCAATGACCCTGAAATTTATGAGACTCAAACTGATGATCTCTAGGGAACAAACTCAATACCTTATCAATTAAGCTCCACCTCTCAAAATTAGAACACAACCAACTTTAGTAGCAGCAGTGGTGTTAGGAAGTTGGCCAGTTGGCTTGCAAGTTGGCATCCAAGGAAGTTGCAACAGTAGTGTCTAGTTGTAGGAGAAAAATGGCCAGATCATGGGGGAGTTGGTAACTAGCGTGGGACATGGGTGAACATGTCTTCAAAACTACCAAGTTCATGGAGAACATGTAGTGAACTGCCCCGCTTGCTAAGAAGTGGGGAGAGTTTTTGTATGTAACTTCCACAGTTTTTCTACAAGAAGACTGTAAAATATGCCATGCAGTACTATGCAATACCTTGTAGACAAAAGGTTTATTGTGCATAAAATGTAAGACTTGTGTATTCCTTTGTTGAGTTATTAAAAGTTGGGGATAAAGATTTATATAGGAGTGAGCAAAAAAATCGATAAATTGATTAAACCGGAAAAACCGGAAAAAAAATAAATGAATAAACCAAACTGAAAAAAAAAATCAAATTAACCGATTAAAAAATCACAAAAACTTTCCGGTTCGGTTCGGTTTTCAAAGTCTGAAACCGATTGAACCGAACTGAACCGAACCGGTTCAACCAGGCCAGTAATTAAAAAAAAGCAAGTATAAATAGGATGTTTTCTAACCCTAAATCTAAAGTAACATTCAGCCCCCCTCCCTTTGCTCTCTGCATATCTCTCCCCTCTCTTTACTCTCTGCATCTCTCCTCTTTGATTTTTCTTCCCTCCCTTTACTCTATGCAAACCTAAAGTTGTTACAGGCTTTATGGGGTGCATGCATGATGTGGGCAAGTGGTGGATTTTTTTTCCTTTCATTCCCTCTTTTTTTTTTCTCAGTTGTGTTTCTTATCTTTTGCTTGCTTGTGTGGCTGAGGGTTTGGACATAGTTGTTCATACAAGTTTCAGCCAACAAACATGACATCTTTATTATGCATAGTAGAAGCTTTGGATTTGGAGGCTCTTGTTTTAATTGTGGGCGGTCTGGGCACAGAGCATCAGAATGCCCAAACAAGGAAGATTTTTAGTTGCCTTCTTCGACGTAGGGATTTTTTTGGGACTGTGAACACTATAGTTGAGAATTGCTTCCTATTTGTTTGCAACTGGAATAATTTCGGTTTGAACCGGTTTGAAAGGGAAAAAAACCGAACCGAACCGAAATTAATCGGTTTGAACCTGTTTTCGGTTCGGTTGGGTTCGGTTCAAAAACTTCAAAAAAATCGATTTGGTTGTTTATTTTGGTTCAAAACCGGACCGAACCGAAAATGCTTAGCCCTATATTCATGTAAGTTGTTGTGCACTATATATTTTCTGGTGTGTTCTGCTTGTATTACAACGAGGAGTGACTATGAGAAATCTTCATTAAGGTATGAAAATACTTTAGATGTAGAAAAACACTCGAATCTATTTAGAAATGTGATATTGATTATTTTTTAAAATATTTTTAACTTAAAAATACATTAAAATAATACTTTTTTTATTTTTAAAAAATTATTTTTAACACTAACCTATTAAAATAATCTAAAAAAATAAATATAAATATAAATTAAACCTACGAAGGATAGATTGTTGCTGAGTAGTTGGAGTGGAAATCTTACCCCTTAACTGACACATCCCATAATGACCTGGCTATTCAACAAATTGTTAACCTATGGGCTATTTACATATATGTCGTAGAAAATTGTTTTTGGCATATTAAATCAGAAAATTACATTAATCAACTATTACATTCTACAAAAGCAAAGCATGAAAAAAAAAAAAAAAACAAAAAAAAACACACATTTGCAGCCTGAGTTGCTGCTATTATTAGAATTAGAGAAGCACTTCAATGTCCAAGATCAAGAAAGACATGGAAAAAGCAATCTGAACCTAAACGTATCATGAATGTATTAGAATCTGCATCTTTTTCGACGTATTTTAGAGTGTAACAAATTTTAAGGAATCAAATGGTTAGAAAGCTAAAACTACTAATTCTGAGTACCTCACCTATGAGTAGACAGTACTCCAGAAGAGTACAAGTTTAGCAGAATACACTCTTTTTTTTTTTTTTTTAGCGTTTTAAAGTATAGAAAGAATGCTGAGTAAGCTATCTAAGAGCCTAATGAAATCTTTTTATCTTCCCTTAAGAGCCGCAATCCGAGCTGCCAATTCATCATAATCTGGGAGGTTGGGATGCACTCGACCAGTCATTATCTCTGGCTGTGCTGAAACAGCTCGACCAAGCCTTGTTGCTGCGCCTGTTTGAGTTCCTGGTTCTCGCGGGCTTGTTGCTCTCCCAGGTGGAAGAGGTAACTCAGATATTGCATTTCTGTGCCTCGTGCTTTTACCAGAATCATCACTTGTTTTCCTTGAAGGAGGGTTTGTATATGGATTCAACTTGCCCGGTTCATACGGTGAGTCATTCTTACTATAATGCATCAAAAGTCCATCTATTTCCTTTTCTTCTCCATCCCTTTGATCATCATCATCATCTGTTTGAAAGATTCTAAGACCTCGTCTAGGCTCTTCTTGCTTCATTGCAGTTGAATTAATACTGGCAGAGTACTCATCGCTTTCAATACTGCCAACTCTTTCACGACCTGGTGGTGGCTTCAATGGTCTTTCAATACTGCCAAAATTTGTGTGCCCTGGTGGTGGCTTCAATGGCCTCCTTCGGACTGATCTTGGTTTTGGCTTGGTTTCATTGGTCGAATAGTCTGCATGATTAGCTTCCTCCGCAGCAATTTTATCACTTGATTTTAGGGGTTCTTCAATCTTGCTTTCTTTCTCAACTATTGTTCTGCGGTAAGGGGGAGGAGTAAATCTATAGGAAATAGGCTTCTTGCTATCTACTTCATCCTCTGAGACACTTCCAACTGAACTCGAACTAGCTAGTGTGGTATCTTGGTCAGTGCTATCTCTCCTGCTGACTGAAAACACTTCATCTTCACTGCTGCTTTGCAGCTTGTATCTGTCATCACTGACATTCTTTCTTCCTTGATATTTGAAAATCCTTTCATCTCTTTTTAGCAAGGTATCCTCCCTTGTGTCATTCACACTGTTGCCCAAGTCATGGCTGACTCTTTTTGTTGAAGCATCATCATTGTTCTTTTCCCATCTGTAATCGTCATCATCATTCAAGCTGTTCTTTTTGTAAACGCATCATCCTTGCTTTCCTTCAGCTTGTGTACATCATTATAAGTACTGGGTAAAGGTTCATGCCTATGATGGTCCTGCATAAAAAAGTCATGCTCGTTCTAATTATCATCTGGATATCAGATCTTCAAATGCTTTCAAGCAGTATGGCTTTTAGTGTCCAATAATCATTCTTTGAAGGAAATTTGGTCAGAGACACAAGTAACAATCTTAATTAGCAGCCAACATATTTTGACACTCCATTTCCAGAATCCTATCGATTTCCCTTTCAGCATGGGTAAATAGTAATTGGGATAGTCAGGGAAGCTTACTTGTTGAGACGGGGGTGGTTTAAAGAGTTTCTGCTCCAAAGACTTTGCATTCCATTCTATGGAAAAATCATGTGCTATGTCATGCATTAATTGAAGCTTAATCTCCTTTGTGGTAGACTTTGGCTTCAACATCTCAAAAAACTGCACATCAGTAATCAGCCACATCAGAACGAAAAACCATTATGATCCCAATGAAAGAGAAAATAATGCAGAGGAGCTATCTGTTATGACCTCCTTATTAACGAATGCTTCAAGAGAAGGTCCATATCTACCAATGAATGCAGATCGAAGATCTCGTAGTTCTGGGAATTCAGAAAATCTCGCTGCAGCATATATTAGAGACTGCACAGCTTCTCTGCATTCCTCGGGGCATTCCCTGAATCAGAAAAGGAATGTAGAAGAAGATGTGTGAGTGACATGCTAAAAACAGCTGATTTGAAAATGCAACCCGAGACTGAGAGCATGAAAAGTTTCGAAAGCCAAACATCTAAAAATGAATTAGCTTAAGGCCTCACAACACTATCATAATAGCATACAGAAAACTAAAGTCTCGTAGTTCCTCCAATAGTTAACTTGAAGACACAAAACTAAGGTTCCTTCTTGTATTAATTTTCAGTTGTCACAGCCAGTATTTTCACCAATATTGCTGTTTCTAGAGGCCATTTTCCTAAATGGTGTTAGCTCTTACCACCCCTTGTAACCTGTGTTTACTGGTATAAATACATAGAAACGGGCAGAAAAATTAGGACTCCTCCAGGTTTTGATAGAGATAAGGTAAGATGCATGAGCTCTGTGGTCAGGTGTCAATTTCATGAGCTTTACTAGCAGTAGGTTACGGCTACCACGCATGAATTAGTGAGCTTTTCGGGTCTGTGCTTTTCCTTACCATTCCTTGAAAACAATTTGGTGTTGTTCTTCCTTTTTTTTTTTCTTAGATGACTGCGTCGGCAATTTACATTTGTTCTAATTGGTTGCATGCCATATAGAATGAGAGAGAGATACTTGATGCAAAAGAAAAGAATTGATAAACAATAAATGAGTAGTCGAAAGCATGTTGAATAGCAATTCATACTTCTGTTTGTTGATGAGTGAAAGATTGCTTGAGATACAGCCACAGAACAGCTCAATGAAATTGTAACAGGTTAACATGTTTTGCTCAGCAAGAAGCCCTTCTGCCTGCATCATCACGCAAAAGAAATCATTAGCTCTGATACTCAGGACATGAAGACTTCATCTGCCTGTGTCTGTTGTCAAAGAGTATATTTTTATTTTTAAGAAACATGAGTTTATCAGCTAAATTGCACAGGACTTTAAAGAAGGTGCATTTGGATTAATGGAAAGCATGAACGGGGAAGCGACGACAAATTAGGTCCCACGAAGATTTATTATTAGTTTATTACTATACTAGAAAACGTCATGGAGAGATGTGCCACGGAAATCTTGCAAGGATGCCATGTTTTTTTTCTACAGAAGCAAACAACGGAAAAGGTTCCATAACCAAGATAAACAGCTAGGTATTTGCAGATGACTGATATAAACAAAAACAGATAAACCCATAAAGAAAGTGCTTTCTTGACAATTCAAGAAAGTGATTGGAAATGTGCTAATTAATGGCCTTCAGAAATAAAAACTCAGGCGTCCACATCATAGAAAACCTACGGAAAATCAAATTCACTTTGTCCATTTAATGTATAAAATCGAGAAAAAAAAACTAACCCTGCAGAAAGCATTGTAAGCAAGATCAGTTCTGATGAGATCAGCCATATCATTCTTTAAGTACATTATGACACTGTTCTTCTTCTTCTTTAAGGCGTCAAGGCGTGTCTTCGTCATCTTTACCAATGTCTTGCTGCATCAACAAAGAAAAACAAAAGAACCAACCAATATCAATCAGCAAAACAGAGCAGCATCAATAAAACAGAAACAATAAAAGACAAAAACAAAACCAGGTATTTCAAACTACCATTTTGTATAAAACTTGGACTTTGTAAGCCCGTCAAACATTTTGATCTCTATAAGCCTTCAACAAATCACAAAAAAAAAAAAAAAGTTGTGGAGACAAAAAGATTATGTCTTTGTTTGCTTTTTTTTATCTTTTTGTTTGTGTTTTCTGGGGTTGTTCTTTTAAGCAATGATGAGGTAAAAAGATTAGCAGAAATGCAGAAAACGGGTATCAAGAATATGCATTAAGGAGAACAAGAAGCAAAAAAATGAAACAACTTCGAAGAGGGAAGAAACGCAAGAATTTGGAAGAAGCAAAACTGAGGAGGTTGGTTATTATCTTTTAATTCAATGAAAAGAAAGAAACAAAGAAATGGGCTCTAAATTAACAAGATTTTTATCTCAATGTATGGAATTTAGCTTGGTTTTAGAGAGGGAATATATATCGGCAGCAAGGAAGCTCAAAGGCTCTCGGCCTTTTTTTCTAAAGAGAGAGAAAGTGTGGAAAGAGATAATGCCTTTTTTTGAGAGAGAGAGAGAGAGGGAATCTTGCCACGTAGGACTCTTTCCCGGGTGTTTTTCCTTTCTAGCCTGGTTTGAAAAAGTTTTGTCAAGTTAGCACCGGTCAATTTTATTTTTAGAAAGTATAATTTGGTCAATTTTATTTTTAGAAAGTATAATTTGGTCAATTTTATTTTTAGATAGCATAATTTAGTTAAAATAGGTTAAAAATATATATCATTAAATTATTATTTTTTAAGGTTTTATGATGATTTTCATTAACTGATATTAAAAAAAATTATTTTAATATATTTTAAGTAAAAAATACTTTTAAAAAATATCATATATGATAATACTACTTTGGGCTATTAAGATTTTTTATTTGAGTATATCTTTAATTTTGCAGTTAATAATCCATTTCTCGAGTAATTACCACTTTTCTAGATCATTTTAATTGGTTGGATTTGTATTAGACTTGTGATTAAGGGCAAGAGCTTCCAGTCACCACCTAAACTGAATCAAATTTGCTGTTAGAGGGGGCTTTTAGCACATTCGGGCATGTTTTTAGAGTGTCATTTCAATTGTTTTTTAAAATATTTTTTATTTAAAAATATATTAAAATAATATTTTTTTTATTTTTTAAAAAATATTTTTGATATCAGCACATCAAAATAATTAAAAAACACAAAAAATATATTAATTTGAAATAAAAAAAATTCAAATTCAAATTCAAATTTTTTTTTTAAAATGCAAAAATAAACCAGACCAAATGACAACAAACAATAATATATATGTAGCTGCCCATTACTCTATGAGAGAATTTCTATACGGGCTTCTATAATTATTTTTATAATTATAACATTATCAAAATATATTTATTTTATAAATTCATAATAGAGCGCAAACATGCCATAACATGTGCGCGTGCGCGCGTTTAACATGTAGCTGCCCTTCACTCTCTTTGGTCTCTACACGGGCTTGTTGAAGATGTGCCAAAGACTCTCTCCCGGAGCATCTCGTCTTAAAAAGTCTTCATGTATTTTATAATAATATAAGGCGGGAAAGAAAAAAAAAACGAAGAAGAAGAAGCCTCCCTAGGATCCTTCTAAAAAATCAAGTAATATTTATCTTCAGAAATTTTTAATTATTTTAATTAATAGGATAATCATTTCAAATCATGGGATTTAGTTGTTAATAGTACGATTAAACTTTAAGTGTTCTTGTGCTCTCTTATAAGAAAAACAGAATAGGTTACTCGTCATTATCCTTCTTCTTTTTTTAAGATTCAAATCATGGGATAAGTTTTTAACTCAGATCAATTAATTTTATTTATTTTGTAAAAAGAAAATATCATTAAAAAAATTAAAAATAGAAAGCAAGTCAATAGATTTTGACCTGATTTTTTACTAGATTACACTGAGTTAATTCTTTTATTTTTGTTGAAACTTGATCGGACCGAAGTCTCAGGTTACCGGGGACCAACATTCATTAGGTCGTTTGGTCAATTTCTAAAAGCAAAGAATGCCACAATTTGAAAAGAGTTAATAAGTAATTAGAGAGATTCCGTGCAAATAAAGTAAGTAACCCAGTGCTTGGGCTCCAAGAACTAGTTTAGTCAAAAGGATTCTCAACTTTTTAGCTGGCTAGTAGTTGCCTTTTCATTTCCACCTGGGCATAGACATGGATAAAGAACAGCAAATCTATGCTCTGTCGTTCGGTTTGCATTATTTTAGGCTGAAAATAAGGGGAAGACAAGGGAGCTCCACGTGCTAGGGTGTATCAAAAAGCATACCAAAGAAAATCATGCAGCTGCCACAGATTCTATGGTGGGGTAAAGGAAAGTATATATATATAAATAAATAAATAAATAAATAAGGAGCCTTACTAGACCACAGCTGTGAACAACAGATTGCGTGGTTATAATTTCTGCGAAAGTTGGTTTTTTCCTTTATTTATTTCATAGATTCGGATTTTAGGGTAAACAATATTTACGAGAATTTATTAATTTTTTCTTAGTGCATCAAGTTCATGTTGAGGGTGCTGACTCGGCATATAGCAAGATAGAGTTTTCAATCTTTGAAGTTTTAGGATCCTAAACTGTAGAGAAATAAAATAAGATTCTTAATCCATAAAGTTACCTCTTAATTGTAGATAATATCTAAAAAGTCTTTATTTCATTAATTCTCTTCTGAAAAATAGTTTACAATGTTGTTTAAATACAAGAAGAATGGCCTAATTAGTAAAGTTCTAATCAAATTGAATGTCTTAAGTGAAGTACGAAAAAAAATCCAAAAATAATAAGGAAAAATAAAGAAAATCACTATTATAAAATTAAAAAATACTTACGGAATACTTCGTTGGTGTTTAGACAAAATTCAGTAGGTAATTTTACTGCCATCAGAATTGTCGAAAAGTATCTTATTGGGTTTTTTTCCCTCGACATTTTTGTCAATGATGAAATTAACAATAAAATCAGCGATGAAATATTCGCATATAAAAATCATATTTTATCACTTATTTTCCATCAAAAACTCCATAAGCACCAAAATTGTTGTTAACATATTTTATTGTCGGTCTGGTCATAAAATCCTAAACATTCTATAAGTTTTATCAAAAGTTCCAAAACGGGTGCCAAGATTCTAGTGGATAACTGATGGAATTGTTTTTTTTTTTTTCATGTGTTTTTACTATTTTTTTTTTTTTTTTGGGTTTGGTTGTTATCATTTTGGTTTGGTTGTTATAATCTCCAAAACAAACCCATGATAACCCCTCTCCATTTTCTAGCCAAGAATTAGAGCCCCATTTCCATCATTTTTCCACAACAATTCTCACACTAAACACATAACAACAATAACAACAATAAGCATTTTCAAGCCAATAATTTCTAACAATAAAGCCACAAGCACAACAAAAACCATATGTGCAATGATTGAAAAAATATACAACAAATTAGAAAAATATACAACAAAATTATCCAACAAATATAAATATAATGATTACAAAGCACCAACAAATATCTTATATATTTCAATTTTGTTACACAATGAAAGATCACAACTAAATCAATTCAACTCCTTTTAATCAGAATCCATCTCCACATTTTCATCATCGTTATATACAACATCATCTTCTTTGTTGAAGTCATGGTTGATCTCATCATCTGCTTCTCTATTTGCCTTGTTACTTGATATTACATTTAACTCATCAAAATCAACCTCAATATAAGTATTTTCAATAACACGAAAATTTGAATTTTCTAACTTGATAGATGGAGCAACTCGATATGGATTAACTAACTCATCCATTTGAAAGACATCATCTCCCTCAATTACTTCATTGTTACCATCTTCAACTATAAGAACATGACTCATAGGTTATGTTTTAACAATAGAAATGAGTGTTTATATAAACACATGGCAATCATGACTCTTCATTTTATACAATTTACATTCCTTTAAATTTACCAATTTAGCTATATTTGATGCATATCCATAAGAAAATCACAAACTTTTAAGTCATTCATAGAATACAAAGTTGTGCTCATTTGTCTAAGGCGAACATAGCTTTGGACTTTACAGCACAGAACTCATCATTAACTAACTCCATATTCTCATAATAGCAATACAAAGATAGATCCAATCTAGCTTTTTATATTTTGTTTTGTTTTTCATTTCATGTCCATAACCGCGTTAAAAATATTTTCAAACATATTTCTCTTAATGTGCATGACATCCAAATTGTGATGGATGATATTAGTCTTCCAATAAAAAAAAATCCTAAAAAATACTTCACTTAACCAAAACCAGGAAATTTTTGCTTCCTTGGATGAAAACTAAAACAATGTCTTCATTCTTTGAAACTTCATCATATGATTCTCCACTCAATAATATTATCGGTGTAACATCCCTTTCAACTTACCTTTCAAGATGTCCTTTCTGATATTTATAGATCGATGATAACTTGGAAAGAACCTCTTGTGATAATAATAATAAAAAAAGCTTAACATCATTCAATATGGACAAGCTAGTTTTTCATATGTGCTCAAACTCGACACCATCTTATACCTAGAAAAATTATTTATAGTCAACATCAATGTTGTCCTCATTTAGAAATTATGTTTTATTGAGACATCATATGTCAAAACCTCGATTGGTCATAATTGATTCAACTTATCAATCAATGATTGAAGATAAACTTTTAAATTCCTACATGGATTGTGAGGACCTTATATAAATTCCAGCTTCTTAAACATTTATGGGGTTAGTTTTAAACTGCTAGGATGATCGATTAACAAGAATAGTGTGTGAAAAGGGATCTAAATGGATTAGATCCATTAGTACACAAGTTGAGTCGTATGTTCCATGGCTCTATTGAAAAATCAGGATGCACCTTATTGAACTGCTTTCAAGCTTTACCAAAAACAAAATGCACCATGACTCCATCCACCTCATCATATGAATTAATTTTTTAGTATCCTAATCCAAGAGGTTTCATCATGTATTTTACAACATAAAAATTATTTTTCAGTCTATTCCCTTCAGGTAACAAGTTTGTCCATCATTTAAGGATCTGATCATAACCGACCTCACTCGACCTATAATTTAACTTTATGTTAAACACTTGTGCAATGATTGATAGTTTACTATGAGTTACACATGTATCTCATAACGGTTCATCAGAATCTTTTATAAGTTAAAAAGCCTAGATGCATAGATCTGCATTTGGTTCTTCATCTAAAGAGATGTTACGTGACTCACTTGAATTATCCTGATTTATTTCCATTGCATCCATCACCATACTCTTACCAGGATTTATATTATCCTTCATAAACCAATGTATATAAATTTAAGTGGAACATAACTAGTTAGCCATCATTTCTTCAATTCAAACTTATTCAACCTAAATTAATACTTTTAATTATTATCAATTCCACAGAAAATCAATTTTTCTCAAATCTCTAACTTAACTATAAAATTGATAAAAAATAATTGATACCCATTAAATTACTCATCATTTCTTCAATTATAGCGCACATAAATTACAAAACCACCCTCAATTTCATCAAATGCCAAATTAAATTTATCTCCTTCAAATTCCAAACAAACCATAAAATAAAAATCATACATTAATGCCAAAAAAAAAAATTAACATTATAAAACAAGTGAAACACTTAAAAAATTAACAAATAAATTTTGAATTCATCATCTTTTTAGCCATTTTCAAGCATTCCCTTTCGTCCACAGTACTGGTTCCGATCTAATTAGGCATATTTTTTATTGTTCAAAGTTACTACATTCTTTTTTCTCTTGGTTTATGGATAGCTATAATTTCCAATCCGTTCCCTTTTCGCTTGCTTTTTCATACGCATTTTTCTTGCCTCGAAAAAAAGAAGGTTCTCGAAGGAGTTATGTTCCAAGTTCCAACCTATGCATTTTGTTTGCATTATAATCGTTTCTCACCTTCCCATCAAACATGTCTTGCTGAACTTCTCGCTCTGCTGCCACCATGTTTTGCTGCTAGATTTTTACTTCAGTTATGCCTTTCTGTTTCTTGCAATGTCTTTTAGTGCCAAAGCTTTAGATGCAGGGATAAGAGCAAAGGTCTGGGTAGACTTGAATTGATTCAAATAATATCAATCATCTGGACTGATTTTCTTTTTTAATTTATCGTGATATAACCATGAAGCGGCAATTAAAGATTTTTCTGTTACTCAGAGCAATCTTATGTATGGAAACCTACTACTGTTTTCTTATTAATTACTAACTCATATTAAAATACATTATATAAACTAAAAAAAAAAATTATTTTGTCAATATAAGATTAGAAATTTATTAGTATATATACACTATATAAACTTAAAAAGATAAGATAATATCTTTTTAATGTAAAATAAAAAAAAATTAAAATAATATTTTAAACTTTATTATATATTTACAACTTGTATAACCTACCTCCACATAATTATTTTTTTAACTTTCTTATGTAGGATATTAAAACATCAAATATTTTGTTTTAATTTTTTCAGGTTAATCATGATCAACTATTGTGAATTGAGACCTGATCCCTTGACCAGGTATCATAATTAATAACTAAAATACAAATCCTATATGTAATTTTGGAATATATTTTAACAAAGAAAAGATTAAAATAAAATAAAGATATGAGAGGTGATCTGAGAAGGTCCACATTGACATGTGCTTGACATCCCAGTATTTATAAATTAATTAAAGGAAAGAAATAGATGGAATTAACTAAGATACAATTAATTATAGAAGAAGATATTGTTTTCCAAATGTAATCCATAAGATGCTCTCGCAGAAACACGTAGGTGCAACCCACAAGCAAGTTAGTGGATAATGAAGATTCTGACACATTTATTGCCAACCACAACTTGCACATTCTATTGTTCTTATTATTATTTAATCTTTGAATTGAATTATATATTTATTATTAACAAAATACTATTCATTACATTAATTTTTTTCTTCCATTTAGTTATTAAAATTGTGCTTGGTTTGTTTTTTTTTTCTTTTGAATTTTTTCACTACTTATTTTTTTCTTTTTTAATTTCATTATTGAAATCCCATTTGATTTTATTTTTGTATGCCACCTCTCATAATACTATTCATTATAATGTTTTTTTTTCCTGGTTTTTTTCCTAATTCAATCATTCTGTATTTTATTTTTATTTTTAATTTTATCTTATAATATTTGGTTGACTGCCTCATGGATCGCTATTGATTGCAATTATGTTTTTTTTTATTGATTTTATTTTCAATTTTTTTTCAACATTTTTTTTATATCATCTTTTAATGTTGGGTTTTTTTTTTGGTAATTGGTTATATTGTTTTGCTTTTTTTTAGTTGATTTTTTTAAATTTCATAACTCAACATTTAATTTTTTTTTTTCATTCTTCGACATTTAGTTAATTGCTTTACATACCATTATTCATTGTAATTGTGTTTTTTTTTTTCCTTTTTTAGTTGATTTTTTTTTCATTTTCATCTTTCAACATTTGTATTTTTTTACAGATTTAATCCTTCAAAATTAGATTTGTTGATAATTGAGCTTTATTACCAATTTCATCTTTCAATATTGTATTTGTTGCCTCACAAACCATTAGTCATTGCAATAATATTTTTTTTAACTCTTTTTTTCTATTGATTTTTTTCTTCAATTTCATCATTCAACATTAAATTTATTGAGAAAGTTTATTGGGAATTGAGTTTCATTATTTATTTTGGCTTCCTTTTCTATGGTTGAAATTTTTTTTTCTTTTTACTTTTTTCTCATTTTTTTTTTCATTTTCACCTTTTAATATTGAGTTGGTTTGGAATTAAATTTCATGATTTGTTTTAACTCCTTTTTTCATGATCTTAGAGAAAGTCTCTTCATTGAATTAACGCTTGATTTTGCAAGTATCTATTGTTGATGTTTGATTTTACAAATATTTTTTTTCCTTAAAGTATTTTCTATTTTGGTCACTAATATTTTTTTAGTTTCTTGATTTTGCAAGTATCTATTGTTGATGTTTGATTTTACAAATATTTTTTTTCCTTAAAGTATTTTCTATTTTGGTCACTAATATTTTTTTAGTTTCTTATTTATATATCACAATTTCATGGATTTAGGGTTGAGATATATTTTTATTAGTTTTTTATGGGATTTTCACGGTACTGAAAAAATACTCCAATGTTACTATGATAATTTTATTGTTTAAAAATAATTAAAGCACAAGAAATTAAATTATGCATTTAAGATCCCGTTTAATATTATGATAACAATTGCTTTTTAAAGTATTTTTTTACTTAGAAATACTTCAAAATAATATATATTTTTATTTTTTAAAATTTATTTTTAACATTAGCACATCATAACAATTTAAAAATATATAAAAAATTAATTTAAAATAAAATAAAATAAAAAATAAAAAATTAATAAACAATCTAAAAACATCATTCCTTATCATTCCTCTCTTTAGCATTAGCCTGAATCTCTCTTTAAAAACCATCATTCCTCTCTCTCTCTCTCTCTCTCTCTCTCTCAAATCTCTTCCTTATCATTCCTTTTTCACATGGATTTTTTTGTTCTAACTGACACGTCCTCTCTGACAGCTGTAGCTCTTTCTTTGAGATTGGAGCTAGCCATGACTTCCCCTAAAATCAGCCTATGATGAACGACCGCACAACTAAGTCGGCCTCTAGTAAAGGCCCACCCGGTCTCCTTCAATTCAGGTCAAGAAGCTCAAGTTAAATTTCTAGAAGTTTCTACAACAATCTAATTTAGAAAAATTCGCTCTACAGTTTAGGCTTATTTTCTTAGAGCATTTCTGGTTGGAGATGGTATTTAGAAAAATCAAATTGGTAATATAATTTTTTGAATTGAATAAATATGAATTTTTTTTTGTTTATATGCACTCCAATGATAAAAAATTATTTTGAAGAGTCAATTGTGTTCAATATATTTTATACATAATTATTTTAATAATCTTATATGACCCAATTGACATGACGAGTTTAAAGATAATCCAATTGATTCTCAATCAACATAATATTAAAAGATGAAATTAAAAAAACAAAAAAAAACAACCTGAGTCAACTTGGGTGAACTCGCCAAACTCATAGAAAAAAATTAGAATAAAAAGAATGTTGTTATTCGATAATTTGATATATGTATTATATTCAACTCATGTAGAGTTTATATAGCCATATAACAAGAAACATAAGGGGATAAAATAAAATAAATAGAAAATATGCTTGATCATCTCTTTTGATTAGATGATTGAAATAATTTCTTAATCGACTAGAGTTGTTCAATTCCTTGATCCTTTTCTTTTATTGATTAGGACATAATCAATAATATTTACCTTAAATATTTCCTTAAACTCATGATAATTCTTTATTTATGAGTTTGACATATACCATTTTTATTGTCATTGTAGTCTCACTTGCTTATCTTCAATAATTGTATTTTTCTAAACATGGCTATTTTATCCATTTTTCTTCTCTTATGGTTGCTACTACATTTCTTTTTCCAAACATATTTTTTCAAGATTTGGCTTTTTAAATGACCATTCTATTTCGGCTCACTCTTTATCAGACCAATGTCTTCTTCTTATGATAACTCCTTGGCTATTTTCCATCTCATTCTTTAAGAAGAACTTTCTCTTCTTTTTTTTTTGTGTGGGTGTTCTCTTTTATACCACCTTATCTCTTGCCAAGAACTTATTGACTTACACTAAGTCTCTTTTGTTTTTATGTATTTCTTTTGATGTAAAATCTCCATTCTCTTATAAGGCTTTGTTATCTTAGACCTTCATTTTTTTATTCTTTGGATGTCATTTGGCCATCCATATGATCTTGAGATTTCTTCGTATTATGAGTTGATTTATCATTACAAAAGGATAGTATATAAAATATTTGGTACACATTGAAAAGGATTGAAAACAAAGTATTTTAAAGTGGTAGGACAATATAAAGCCACCAATCAAAAAAGCAGAAGCTAATATTTAGAGTAATATATGATCGACCTACTCTGATACCAAGAAGAAATTTAGAAGAGAAAATGATGTTATTATTCGATAATTTAATATATGGATTACATTCAACTTATGTTATTTTTGGCTTTCCATTTAATACATCTCTTGAAGATGCCCTTATAACAGTGATACTAGATGGTAATTTGCTGCACTTGTATTAATAATGAAGGAAGTTCCTTTTATTTTATTTTTTTCACTTTAACCCTCACTTTTTTCAAGATCTTTCTCCTACAAGTAAAATTTTGGAGTTTGAAAAATCATTTGTTTACTCTCAACATCAATTACCTTGATTAACGCTCCAGTTCCTTTCCTTTTGTGCTTTCATTTTAAAAATCATGGTGCTTCAAATGTTGATGCATGGTCAATGACACTTGCTAAACATCTAAGTTAATATTTTACTTGTCTTTATTTCATATGTTAAGGAGGCTCTCTAGTTGTTTCCCATGCTTTTTGGTTATAACTATCAAACAATTATGTTTCACTCAAAATGACCTTCCTTTTATCCTTCGTTATAGAACACTCTAGGCTATAACGTTTCACATTTTGTTAATGGTGGCCGCAGAGTAGCATGGCCACTATAAGTAGTTATTGCTAAAATAAGTAACCATCAATCCCTCTTCTCTCTAGAAAATAAAAACAAGTTCAATATTTAGATGATATGTCAACTGATGAAGTCGTGGAAAAACTTCACATAGAAAATGAGCTTTATGTGGGTTGCAATATTGGGCCAAAAAGTGTAGGCTTAATATGGGCTTTATATTTGGCTTACTGGTTATTGGGTTTGATCAGTGACTAAAAGTTTATTTGTAAAAAGAAGTCCTTCATGAAACGATGAACTCTCTAATGTTTAAGTCAGTTAGTATATAAGAGAAAATATATGAGGAAATTGAGAGAAAATATAAGCGTAGAGAAGTGTTAAGTGTGATAAAATTATCAATTGTCTTATTTACCTAGTGACCTAAGGTATTTATATACCTTGTTTATGCTCACCTCGAGATGTAGAGAGTCCCAATATTATATGTGTGAATGGTTTGGTGCCGGGTTCTGACACCTCGAGCTTGAAAAACTGTTCAGATGACAGCCCATGTGATGAAAAAAAAGAGAGGCAAAATATGTGAAAGAGAAAGGAGAAGAATGAATATGTGAGAGAAAAATTAGAAGTGAGAAGGAGAGAGAAGATGAGGGCTGGCCTTTTAGGTCATTCCAAACAACTAGAAAAAAGTTTCAACCTAAACAACCAACTTTTGTGTTTTGTTTCTCCTTGGCGCATAAGATGCACATGATGAGAGAGTGGGAAACGTGTACAACCCACTAAGGTAGCAAAAAGTGATCCTCCAAGGTGCTTTTAAAATCGTCTCACAAATCTATTTTCAGTGATGCTTGTGGTGCTGAAAACGAAGCTCTAATGTGTTCTCGATGATCATTTATTTCCCTATCTTTTTTTATCCTCCCATTTCTCCCTTGTCTCTCCTCTCTAATTCCATGTTAGTATTATAAATGAAAAAAAAA
Source organism: Populus simonii (assembly GCA_007827005.2). Taxonomy (NCBI): domain Eukaryota; kingdom Viridiplantae; phylum Streptophyta; class Magnoliopsida; order Malpighiales; family Salicaceae; genus Populus; species Populus simonii. The sequence goes on from CM017464.2 coordinate 17,818,452, forward strand.
AAAACATATAAAGAATGGGTGAAAAAGTGTATTAAAATGACGCAAAGATGAAGAAATATGCATTCTTTATATATGGAGTGGGGTGAGATATTGGTTTTACTTCTTGTTTTTATTTCACTTTATTTGGTCATGGGCCAAAGGGTGTCTTGTTTAGAGAAAAAAAAAAAAACAAAACATGCACCATCACCAATTATACGAATAAAGATAATTAGAAAACTTATGATAATAATATGATAAAAAAGCTAAAACGAAAGGCAAAAACCCTATAGCCATAGATATATTTTACAATTCACTGTAAAAGTGTAATTACTGTTTTGCCTTTTAAAAAAATCATTGGCCTTGGTGTTAGGGGTATTTTTGTCTTTTTTGCAAAGTCCATTGATCATTACCAAGTTGATCAATAGTAGCATTGTCTTTTCTATTTTTAAAAGCACAATGAAATTACAAATTTACCCTTAAAAGAAAAAAATTAAATCTCAGATCTAAGAGTTTTTTGTCTTTTTACTTTTTTAAGCATAGTGAAATGACTCAATTACCATTGAAAGAAATTTTTTAAAGCTTACATCCAAGTGCCTTTTCTTCTTTACAACCTTTTTTTTTGTTATCATGAAGTTGGGTGAGGGTAATTTGGTCTTTTAATAAACATAAAATATTATTATAATGGAAAAGTGGCTAGAGCATACAACGTATGTGCCAACATGCTGGAAGCTCCGATAACCATCTGGCGGCTATTATGACGCCTTCTAGTGGCCGAAATGACCATTTAGGAATATCGTTGGAACTGCAGCAAAGTCTTCTTCCTACAGGAGAGGCGTGTGGTGGGATGGATTGTCACTAATGGATGTTTTTTTTTTCTTCTTTTCTATCTCATCTCCTCGAAAACCATGCTAGTCATTTCAAATTTCAGAGTTTCCTCTTAGTTATTGATATTTCAACTTTGATCCTTATTCTTTTGATTTTAAATTTTTTTTCCTGGTCTGTTTGTAAAAGTTTTATTTGTTTTCAATTTTATCTTTCAATCTTAATTTGTGATATATTATTTTTTCTAATATATTCTTTATTATTTTGATTTCTATTTTTTCCTTGATCCTTTTATGGAATTTTTATTTGTTTTCAATTTCATCATTCAATCCAGATTTATGATATGTTATTTTTTTCATATTTGATTCTTATTCTTTTATTTTTTTGTCCTTTTATTAAAGTGATTTTTCTTTTCAATTTCATCATTTGATCGAAAGCTTTAGTTGTCCTCTAATGTATTTTTTTATTTCAATTTTTAACCTTATTCTTTTAATTGCTATTTTAAGTTTTGAATCCTTTTGTATAATTGAATTTTTTCCTCGATTTCATCTTTTAACATTTGATTGGTTGGAGATTGGGGTTTGAAAAGTTAATGTTGGTTGACATCCTTTCTTTATGTTTTTTTTTTTTTACTTCATTGTTCAACATTTTTTTTTTTGTAAAAATAGGCTTTGTGGTTTTCTTCGATTTATTTTCTATCAAGCTATCATAATTTCATGACCTTGACCACGAGTTTGACAAATCAACTTTTGTTGGCTCACCCCTTATTACCCAGGATACATTTCTGTAATGCTAACTTGAGTTGATTCAGGCCGATTTGTTTTTGTCCCTTGTTTACCCAATTTGTCATTCTATATTTAATTGGCTAAAAAATAAACTACATTGTTTTTCCCTTTTGGAAATTTTCTTTTCTTTTCCAAGTTATCATGGTCATTTAAAAAAAAAAATTGGCTAAAAAATAAACTACATTGTCTATTTACTGTAGTTATCAATTTTTTTTATCATCTATATTAAAATATATTTTTTTTATTTTTTGACATAAGTATATCAAAATCATTAGAAAATACTAAAAAAAAAGCACTAATTTAATATTTTTTTCATGCCAAATATACTTTTAAAACGCATCTAAATATAGTTTTGACTACAAAAACAAACTACCTCTATGAATAGAAGAAAAGGAGAACTTTAGAAGTAGTTGAAAGATATAGATTGTGTTGGTGTTGGTGTTGGTTTTGGTTTGCTTCATTATTAAGGTTAGGTTTCTTTTACACTCTACTGGTTGCTTGATGATTAAGCTGTTGTTTGTGAGGGGGTTGTACTTTATAATGAAACAAAAAACTATAGCCGTTTAAAAATTCATCTAATATTTCATAGAGAAATAGAAATTAAATCGCTTTTTTTTCCCTTCTCCTGGATGATTAAAATATTTGTAAGTTGTGAGGGAAAGTGACAGAGTCTTGATTTTAGATAACCTTTAATTACTTTCTTAAAATAGAAGAGATAAATATAGTGAAAAAAAATTCGTTATATTTTCTGTTTTGAAAATATAAAAATTTATTTTAAAATTATTTGAGATAAATTAATTACAAGTCTCTATCTTTTTCTCTTTAATCCAATAGATTTTTATCTTTTTAATATTTATTTTTTTGAGTCTTGAAATACTAACCATACATAATTTTAAAGAATATATTGTATCTACTAGTTATACTGAGATAGTTGAACATCGGCAGTAGGCTATTTCAAAATAGAGAAATTACTAGTTATTTGACGGATAATTGTTTTGGTAATAAATAAATAAATATGTAAGCTTTTTAAATATATTGTTTTTTTTAAAGAAAATCTAATTATAAATAAAAAATCCTATACATGCATTTAATTAAACACACTGAGAATTATCTGTGTCAATAAATACAAAAAATAAAATGTTAACGCATTTATTCAACTCGAATTACTCCAGGTTAATTGATTTTTTTCTAATGCAAAGAAATTAATATGATAGTGTTATTAATGCGTTTTCTGACATTGATTTTTTCTAATGCAAAGAAATTAATATGATAGTGTTATTAATGCGTTTTCTGACATTGAGTAACATATATAATTGTGAATCAAAAAGTTGATACATACATATAATAAAATATAGTAAAGATCATATGCGTTAATAAAAATATATAAAATCTTAAGTTAATTTTTAATATAGCAGAAAAATAAAATAATATTGCAAGTGCTATAGTTTGACACTATTTCCTTAGTCTTTGTATAATAATTTTTCAAAAAAAAAATGTAAAGAAATTTAAAAAAAAAAACAAAAGAATAAAGATAAGAATAAAAAAATAGTATAAATAGGTCAAGTGTAAAGTGGCTAATATTCAAAGTGTAAAAAATAAAAAAGAATATTTTTTTCCAAAAAATTATAAAGAAAAAAAATGAAAAACTAAAAAAACGTTACAAAATAATGAAGATATGAAAAAAATGTTGATAAATAGGTCAAGTGTAAAATAATAAAAACTCCAAGTGTAAAGAGAAAAAAATATAAATAAAGAAATTTTTGTTTTTAAAAAATTCAATTTTGCCATGGCTACAGTAAAAAAAGCAAAATATGTAATTTTTCCATTTCTACAAGAAAACACTGTTTTGTTTTAGTATATGTATTAGCCATTTATCTCGCGCTTTGCTGCAGGTTATAATTTTTTTTTAAAATACTTGGTATACAGGCTGCTTCAACGTGTTTTTTTTTACATAAAAAAATTCGAAGTATAAATTGAAAAACCTATGCAATCATCTAACTAAATAAATCGATAATCATTTATGTAAATAAAAAAAAAATTAACAATAACCAAGAAAGAAACTATAAAAATTGAGAGATGAATGAAGATCAAGATATTTAATATCATAAAATGAGACATTCACCCAATTGTGTTTACTAAACTTATTTATTTAAATATATGAAAGATAAATCCACTCTAAAAAACTCATGACTTAAACGAGAAATATAAATAAAACTAACTGAATAAACCACACCATAAAAAATATTACACAAGGCCGAATACATCAGCAAAATGTAAGGAATTGACACATGTTGATATGATGGAAATATATGAAAAAAAACATAAAAAAGCCTCGAGTGAACCCGACAGTCAATGCGGGTCAACAAATCAAACACATGACCTAGGTAATGAAATTGAGATGATCCCATAAATAAGAAAGCAAAAAAAATACCGGCAAAAAATCTACTTGAAAAAAAATTCTTTACAAAAAAATCAAAGTCGACTTGGGCTAATTTTTCAAATCTATGACCCGGGTCATGAGATCGGGGTGACCCTATTAAAAGCAAACAAAAAACAAACAAAAAAGCAAGATTCATAATCAAACAAATAAGCAAGATTCATAATCAAACAAATATTGAGGGATAAAATTGAAAAAAAAATTAATAAAAAAACAACGCAAAAAAAATTAAAAGAATTAGGATTAAATTCGACATAAAAATTAAATATTGAGGGATGAAATTGTAAAAAAAAAAACAAATCAATTAAGAAAATGATTTTAAAAAATAGCAATTAAAAAAATTAGGACTAAGTTTTACATAAGAATTAAATGAAAATAAATGCTTAGGGATGTAATTGAAGAAAAACATATCAATCAAGAAAATTATTTTAAAAAAATTAACAATTAAAAGAATGAGGATGAAATTTGATAAAAAAAAAATTAAAAAACCAAACAACCAGGGATTAAATAAAAAATAAAATCCAATTAAAAATAATCAATGTAAAAAAAACAATTGCAATAATGAGAAGAGGGACTGAATCAAAAGAAAAAAGAAATTGAATGGTTGATATATTTTTTTTCATGCAATTCGCAGAAAGAAAACAAGGAAAAGAAAAGAAAAAAACAGCAAATTGTCACCAAACCAAACCTAACTATCATACACATGCCACCTATAGTGGAAGAGGACGCTGAGACGAATCAAATGATGTGGTAGAATCACGATTAACACCACTAGAGGCAGTCATACGTGCTGCCCGAAGACGACAGAGTAGCTGACACGTCAAGAACCTTTTCTCTTTCTTGTTTTATCTGTACAAAAGCAAAAATGACCCTAGGACTAAACATTAATAACAAAAAAAGACCATTATCAAATCACAATTAATTCCTTAAAGTCAAGCCTAAAAATTTTGAATAGTAAGGGTAATGGAGTAATTACACTGCTCATTGAAATTTGAAATTACTATAAGGTCCCTAAACCAAAGGTCATGATTTTTAACTTTGTAAAGGCAATACGGTAATTGTACTGTTACAAAAAAATTGAAAGACATTGTTGCCCCTAAAGAAATAGAGAATGAAAAATTGACCATGTACAAATACAACTTTACCCCATAATCAAAGCTTTAGAAATAAAAAAGTGAAAAGTAAAATGATAATTTCATTGTAATCCTAAATATATTTTACTATAGATTGAGCTATAATAAAATAACTATGGGATTTAGTTTTTATAATAATTAGTTAGTTAGTTAGAATAATTAGTTAGTTAGTTAGAAGAGAACTAAAATGTTGATCAACTGGATATCAATAAATTAAGCTTCAAGGATAGACAAGGCAACTCATTATTGATAAAAGATTTAAAACCCGGCCCGATGCGGCGGATTGACCCGGGACTCGGCTGATCCAGGGCTGAAACCGGACCGGGTTTAAGAAAAAACCAGCTAGGGATTTGGCCCGGCAAAACCCGGTCGACTCAGAGGGTGGACCGGGGATCGGTAAGACCCGAGTAAACCCAAATGAGACCCGGTTGTGTTTTTATATATAAAAGTAAAACGTCACCGTTACTGTCAAACCATTTAAACTATAAAGAGTCGATGATAGAAAACCTAATCTCTTCAATCTTCAAAGCCATATTAGTTGCAAAGAAAAGCAGAGGAATTTAAGCCACACACAAAAGACTTCAAGGCAAGCCTGCTACTTGTTTGGCTCTCTTCAGTTCAGATCTGCGAATCAAGGTAAGATTAAGCTGATGTTACTTGTTTCTCTTTAATTTTTTGTTTTCTATTGCTTGATTCTTCCAAGTAAAACAATATGATTCGTTGTCATTTAATTACATGGCTTTTCTGGTTTTTGGTTTTTTGGTTATTAATTTGTTGTCTATAATAATATCAATACAATCCAGAAAGAAATCAAAAGAAAAAAAGAACTCACACTTAGTCTGATGTTTGCATCCATAAGAAAATCCAAGATTAAAGGAGTCGTCTTCTTAGTATCAGGCGAGGGTTGGCATTTCCATCGCCATTCTAGCTTTGTCCCTTCTTTCTCAAACGCCCACGACCATAGTTTTTAAGTTCTTATGAAAATCCACTCAAATTTCCACTGAAGCAACAACTTTTTTACTGTTTATAATGAAAAAGTGAAAAGGGAAAGGTTTTACTAACTCGCTGGATTAGGGCCATGGCTCTATCTCTCACCTCCTCTTTCGTTGTTGTCAAATAGAAGATTAAAATTCTGGTTTGAGAATGAAAATGAAATGGAATAAGAGAGGAAATTGTGGGGTTTTATTTACCGTTGTAGAACCAAGAATTAAGGCCGTGTAATTTTACTTTTTTACAAGAAAGAAACAGAAACCAAAGAGCAACAAAAAATCAAGTTTGTATGAGGGAGGGGTATGGGTTGTGTCTATAACTTGCATACCTTTATTGGTTCGTAGCAGCATCAAACGTCAGCCTTCTAGTTTTTTAGGGGCATCCAACATTGGTTCCAAACAAAGAGTAATAAGTGTGCTCATATTTGTTTTTATTGGCTTTAATTGCAAGGACACACAAGAGAAAGGCCAACCTTTTCAAGTCCTTAATTGCGAAGAAATCAATAATTAAAAAGCCAACAAGATTGATCACTTCTTTTAGCAGTCTGTCTTCAACATGTGTAAGTTGTTGGGTTTTGGGATTTATGTTTTTTGACTTTTCCAGCCCTTAGTTTTCTTATACAAAGTAAACTAATATTGCTCCTATGGACACATAATATTTAAAATAAAGTATTGTTTAACACATAATATTTATTTGTTAGTTGTGTCTTAAATGTAGATTTCATAAATATTAATGAGATTGAAGATGCTTGTGATGATGAAGTTTCAAAGGAGCATGTTGATGTTTTATTAGGTGTTGACAAGATTGACTCAATTCCATCGACATTTGATTTAAATTTGCTTCTATGGACACCAAAGAACTTAATGTATTCATTCAACAAAAGTAAATATGTTGTTGATTTAGAATTTATGTTTTTGGATATTTTGTTTTAAATATTTTAGAATTTATGTTTGGAAATAGACCTCCAAATATTAGCCCAAGGGAAATTGGCTTCAAGTTTTAACCATGACACGCGAAATGGCCTTCTCAAATTATGCTTGATACAGTTGTACATAAATTAACTCAATTTCTGTCTAAACCTACCATTCTACTAGCTAGAATTCTAGAAATTATATATGTATTTGGTATTGTGATGTAGTGAAAATTTTAAAAGTATTTTTCATTTAAAAATATATTAAAATAAGTTTTTTTAGATTTTTTTTATTTTTAACATCAACATATTAAAATCATCAGAAAAACACTAAAAAAAATTAATTTGATGCCTTTTCAAGGTAAATACACTTTTAAAATACATCCAAATACTATTGAAAACACATTCCCAAACAAACATGAAGTGTTTGTTTATGAGGTGACACCACGTTTTTGAAAAAAATAATTTTTTTTGCTTTAAATTGACTTTTTAGTGTTTTTAAATTGTTTTAATATGTTGATATCAAAAATAAATTTTAAAAAATATAAAAAATATTGTTTTAATACATTTCCAAGTGAAAAACACTTTGAAAAATAATTGCTACCATAATTCCAAACACTATCTAATTCTACGCAATGGTTTGATGCAAGTTTTAATGATTACATAAAGTCATAGCTGACAACTTCAAATAATAACAAAGATAAGTGGTCATTCCTTCATTACATGATAAGAGAGGGAAATCCCAGATTTCTATCGAAATGATTTAAATCCTTACATCTACGTTTCCCAAATCAACTTTAAGCCAAAAAATCAACATTTATATAAGAAACATTTCTATGTTTTTCCTTTTCGACATTTGATTCTTAAAAGAAAAAAACTTTCTTAACAAAACAAATGTGTTGTTAAATTTGCAAATAGTCTACATTGTACATATAAAATCAAGAAATCATACTTTAGGTAAATTTTGGATTGTTAAAACTTGTGAAGCTTACCATTGAAATCCATAGATATTTAAAAGGAAGACTAGAATTCAACACAAGTGAATCTCAGGAACCACATCTATTTCAAGAAACACTTATTTTTTTTTTCTTTAGACATGAAATAATAAATCCTTGGCTAAGATTGTTGAAAGTAAATTGATTTTTGAAAATTAGTTGACTTGGTCGACTGGTTGGGAACAGGTCGACTGGTTGGGAAGAGGTCGACTAGGTGCAGTAAATTGAAGCGGTCTACTATCAAAAAACGGTCAATCGGTTAAGGTGACAAATTTTTTTTCTTGTTTAGATTATGATTTCCTTGTATTAGTTTAATTCCTTGATTTTTCTAGGACTTTATGCCTATAAAAAGGCTTGTAATTCAATATTATTATAAAGTACAAAAGAGACAGAATAACTAAGAAAGCTTAAAGAGAAACACTTAATAAAAGTGTACCTTCCTCTCAATTTTCTTCTTATTCTTGAGTTTTTTATTTTGAATTACTATTTTTGATCTTATACCACACTTATTTTTCTTTCAACAAGTGGTATCAGAGCTTTTTTTTTTTATTGTTTATCATGGACAATCCAAACTTCCCACTTCAATGTCCTCGTTTGATAAATAAGAGCTATGAAACATGGTATATTAGAGTAAAAGCTTAGCTAGATTCCTAAGATATGTGGGAAATAGTTGAGAAAAGCTTTGTGGAGCCTATAAAAGGAGCAATGTTGATTTCAGCCCAAAAAGAGATCGTGCAAAAGTCATGAATGAAGGATTAACAAACACTCATAATCATCCACCAATGTTTGGATGATGCCACTTTTATGATAATCACAAACACAACAATCGCCAAGTAAGCATGTGAAGTTTTGCAATAATGAAACCAAGAAGCTGACAATTTGAGAAAGGTACGACTAAAATAGCCATGTTGTGACTTTGAAAAGTCACATATGATTGAATTAGAGAATATTTCAGAATACTTTACAAGAGTATTGGCCATATACAATCAAATGAAGAGATATGAGGAGAAGATCATATGCTCATCGTAAAAGAAGTTACATTATGTTGTAGTTGCGATAAAGGAGTCACAAAATATGCATTTTCTTATAATTCAAGGTCTTATGGGAAAATTACAAGCACATAAGGAAAGAATCAATAAAACTCAAGAAGATGTGGGTGCCAAACACTTTTTTCAAAACAAGATGGCTCTATATATACCCAAGGGGTGAGAATGTAGACAAAAAAAGGAGAAAAAGATAAATTTAGAAAAGGAGGTCGTGACAGCATCAACAGGTCAATAGGTCGACCGTATTAAGCAAACTGGTTGACTGATTCATCTGACAGTGGCAATCCAAGACCTAGGTATGAAAAAGAGAGTTAAATGTTATAATTTTAAGAATATGGGTCATTATGCTATGGATTGCTAGAATCCAACTAGAAGGGTGGAGGAGAATGTCAATCTTGTTGTAGAAGAAGAGAAAGAAGCCACTTTATTACTAATCCATGATGAAAGCATACAAGACAAATATAACATGTGGTATCTAGACAATAGAGCCAACAATCACATATTTGAAGACAAAGACAAGTTCATGGAGTTTTATGAAGCAATTAGAGGTAATGTCACTTTTAGGGATTTAAAGGTTGTTATCAAAGGAAAATGTACAATTTTAATTAAATTGAAAGATGGAAGTCATCAATTTATTGATGATGTATTTTATGTACCAACTGTAAAAAACAACATATTAAGCTTGATAATTGTTGGAGAAGAGTTATGAGATTAAGATGAAGATCATATTTTGACATTACTTGACACTAAAGGAGTTATAATTGCAAAGGTAGCCATGAAAAAAAAATAGAATTTTCTTGCCAAACATAAAGACGAATGTGCCTAAATGCATAAAGACATGTGTGAAAGATGAGACTTGGCTTTAGCATATAAAACTTGGCCGTGTAAAATTTGATAGCTTGAAGATAATCGTAAAAAAAACGATATTAAAGGGTCTACCATCCATTGAGCATCCAAATCAGTTGTATGAAGGATGTTTGGTGGACAAACAATTTTGCAAGAGCTTTTAGAAAGAGTCTACATCATGAGCAAGTCAACCCCTACAAGAGATACATGTTGATATTTGTGGTCCTATCAAACCATGTTCATTTGGTAAAAATCTATATTTTCTACTTTTTATTGATGATTATAGTAGAAAAACTTGGATATACTTCTTAAAAAAAAAGTATAATATGTTTAGTTGTTTTAATAAGTTTAAGACATTAGTTGAAAAAGAAAAATTTATTCTATAAAATCACTTAGGATGGATAGGAGGGGTGAATTTTTTTCTAATAATTTTTGTAAAGATGATGGTATGAAGAGACTCCTAACGGTGCCTAGATTCCTATAAAAAAATGGCATGGTGAAGAGAAAGAATAGAAGTATTCTCAACATGGCAAAAGCATGCTAAAAAACAAGAAGATGCCTAAAGAGTTTTGGGCTGAAGCTATAGATTGTGATATCTACTTGTCAAATAAGTGTCTTACTAAAGGGTTGAATGACATGACTCCATAAGAGGCATGAAATGAAAGAAAGTCAAATGCTACCCACTTGAAAGTATTTGGAAGCATTGACTATATGCATGTAGATGATCAAGTAAGGACCAAGCTGGATGATTTAAGAAAAGGGATGATCTTTGTGGGCTATGATCAAAAGTCCAAAAGATATAAACTCTACAACCCTAATAAAGGAAATATGATGATTAATAAAGATGTTGAGTTCGATGAAGAAGGAACATGTTGGTGAGAAATATAATTTTTTACTACTTCTTAATGAAAATGAGGTGAGATATAAAGATTATCAAGAACAAGCTACTCTTCCACAATCACCAATGGCGCCACCTTCACCTTTATCCTTTTCTTCTATTAAAAGTTCAAGTAGTGACAACCCATCAAATCCACCAAGAAGGATGAAGAGCCTTGATGAATTATATAAGGTAACTATTCCTATTGATATTGATGTAACACTATATCATCAATTAAGAAAAATGATATATGAAAATTGGTTCCTAGACCAAGTAGAAAGAAGCCAATAGATGTCAAGTGGATCTACAAAGAAAAGAAAAATATCAAATGAGAGCTGGAGAGATACAATGTAAGGTTAGTGGAAAAAGACTATAGTCAAAAGCATGAGATTGACTATGACAAGGTTTTTGCTCCCATTGCTAGATTGGAAACCATTTGATTAATCATTGCCATGGCTTCCCAGCATAGATTGAGAATCTATTAAATGGATATCAAATCAGCTTTTTTAATGGTTTTCTTGAAAAGGGTCTACATTAAGCAACTTATGAGTTATGAATTGAAGGGACATGAAGACAAGGTATTAAAGTTGAACAAAGCCTTGTATGGATTGAAGCAAGCCCCAAGGGCTTGATATTGTTGCATTGATGACTACTTCTTAAAGAATGAATTTGGTAAATGCCCCCGTGAATATACTATCTAAGTAAAGATAAAAGAGTGGTGATACTCTTATTGTTTGTATATTGATAACTTAATCTTTACAGGAAATAATTCAAAGATGTTTAGAGACTTCAAGCAAGCTATGATCAAGGAGTTTGAGATGATGAATATTGGTCTCATGGCCTACTACTTAGGGATTGAGATCAAACAAGGAGAAGATGATATCTTTGTGAATAAAAAGAAGTTTGCAAGGGAGGTTCTCAAGAAGTTCAAGATAAAAAATTGTGCAAGAATAAATACTCTGGCTGACTATGGAGTAAAGATATCAAAGAATAATGAAGGATAAAAGATAAACTCTACAACATTCAAGAGCTTAGTTGAGAGTTTGAGATATTAAACATGCACTCGTCTGGATATTCTTTTTGGGGGAGGACTTGCAAGTAGATTTATGGAGACACCAACTATGACACATTGCGAAACTTTGAAGAGAATTCTTTGATATATCAAAGGTACCATAGATTTTGGCTTATTCTATGGATATTCTAATAACTTTGATCTTGTGGGTTATAGTAATACTAATTGGGCTAGTGATATGGATGATAGAAAAAGCATTATGAGATTTGTTTTCTACATGGAAGACACGACATTCACATGGAGTTAAAAAAAACAATCTATAGTCACTTTGTCAACATGTTAAGCTGTATATATGTGGCTACTATATCATGTGTTTGTCATTTCATATGGCTAAGGAAATTATTGAAGGAATTGTGAATGCCATAAGAGAAACTTACTGAAATTTACATGGACAACTCATCAATCTTTGTATTAGCAAAGAATTTAGTATTTTATGATAGAAGTAAGTATATTGTCACAAAATTTTATTATCTACAAAATTGCATTGCAAACAAGGAAGTTGCAACAAAGATAACATGCTTTCATTATTGAGAAAACCATGCATTAAGGAACAAGGATGGGATTCTGAACAGGGCTTTAAAAGCTACAAGGGAAAAGAATATAGTCCAATATCATCTTCACTAGGGTTTTCGTTCTGAGAAACTTCCAGCCTGATTTTGGAATAAGAAAGCATTGTACAGAAACTTCCAGGCTTCTGTTTTGAAACTTTAAAAGCTTGGAAGACCAGCCCAAAAAACCATCATAGAATTACCATCATAAAAGCTCAAGAACTCTACTCTAAAATCTCCTGTACCCTAACTTCAAGCATATCACGGAAAACAGTGAGGGCTTCTGCTTTTGCCCTGTGATATGGTCCAAAAGAGCAGGACACGCAAAAACACACAACTATAAACTGTTGGAATCAGGCTTCGTTGGATTGGAGTATAGGATTCAATATGTTTCTTTAGATGTGGCCTATAGTCTTAGTTGAGATCATAAATAGGCAATTCATATTTGATAGAATCAAATACCAAAGCGAAGGCTTGAAAACTTCTATTATACTGTCAACAAAGAGTGAAACAGACTGCTAAGAGACTCCTGTAATAGAAAATCACAAGGAATGGAACCAAAAGTATCACACTACTGCACTTGCAGTACCGATGCTTTCCTTAAGCCATGATTAGAATCCATATCTACTCATCCTCCATAATCTTTAGGGATCGCTTGTTTGTGTCAACAACCTTAAAGAAGAGAGTGCTTTTCTGAGAAAAGTATCATTTATCAGCATACAAACAAAACTTGTTTGTTTTAAGGTATATTTGAGCAAGCGCTCAAGCATTAGAGGAAAAAAAAAAAAAAAAAAGGGAAATTGAGAGTGTTACAAAGAAGGGAATTATGAGAGAGGAAGAGGAGTTTTAATAGTTTTAAAAGAAAAGAAAAACAGAGGAGATTTAATTACTTTGAAATTAGAATCACGTAAGTGGGAGGTGTAGGTGTTTACGGGTCTCTTTTGTTTATCAGAAAGGATGGATTGAGGGAAGTGGAACGGAGAAAGGAGGAAGTAGAATTCGGCCCTCATTTAGAAAACTGGATCACCTTCCATGGTTACTTCACTACTGTTCCATGGAACAGTGATATCCCTGAGAAACCTTCCAAAGCCCTTACTCGGTTTGCGCATTCATTTCTTCATAATACATGTAACCAAAAAGGAATCAATAACCTAGCAAAAAAACTACATCTTGTGTTTTCTATAAATCTTTAGTTTTTTCTTTTCTTTTCTTTTTCTGAGAGAGACTCAAGCTCATAATATTTTCGGTGGAAGGAACATAAATATAAATTGTGCTTTAAGCATTCACCAGCTAAAAATTTAGAACATATATACGTAACAAAAAAAAAATATAGGTGAAAGTTTAAATTGAAAATTAACTAGCTCTTGCATATACGCCTATTCTATTTAGCGTATTCTCGGACTCGATCCGTTCTCTAAGGATCCCAAAGAGAATCTGTTTGGTTGCTATCCCACTCATCCTCTTCAATGTCATCAGAGAACATCATGGAGGACTCCTCTAGCGTTGCTATCTCTGCCATTTGCATCCACATCTTTGGTGAATCCAATGGTGACTCATTGATGGCCTGAATTTGGCTTGGCGAGAGCCTCACCGTGATAGGCCCGACATTGGAGCTAGAGCTACCACCTTGGGACGAGTCAGCGGTAGAGGGCCTAAGGCTAACAGCTGCCTGATGAGCTGCCATGCGAATGTGGTCAGCATTGGAGCTTGCTGGCATTGGTAGCTTACCAGCCAATTCAGGGAAATTAAGTTTTGCTTCACATCCCCTAAAATGTAAAGCTGCAACATCATAAGCAGCTGCTGCCATTTCTGGTGTCTCAAAACTGCCTAACCAAATTCTAGTTTTCTTCCCAGGTTCACGTATCTCCGACACCCATTTGCCCCATTTTCTCTTTCGTACTCCTGTATAGCTAGAAGCTATACCACCATGGTGAGCAGTACTATTCCTCCCTTCCATGTAACACAGTAATTTAAAGCACTAATAGTTTTAGTAATTTTGTGATGTTTGAGGGAATGTGCTGGCACGAGGTACTTTCATTAACTTATATATAGATGTAGAGATCGTATCTTAGTTGATGAAACGCGTAGTATCACTAGATACGAGATCTTCCAAGAAGTTGTCTAGGTGATGAAGATATTGTGCTTCATTTTCTGCATCTGAATTCAAAACCTTTCTTCTGGTTCTCAGGAGAAATTATGAGATTTTTCTTATAGCAACCACAGACACCACGGAAAGTGTACACAGTACAAGTGTGAATGATATAAGATTGAATTTGTGTTGCGAAAACCGACATACATTGGATTAAGAAATATTATATATATATATATAGTTCCTGTCCAACAACGCGGTTTGAAACTAGAAGGAAGAGATTTGGACCCACTTTTCCAGGAGGTCTTAGGCTTAGATCATTTCAGAGGTGCTATTTTTCTTTGTTGTTGGATATAAAATTCAAATAATAGTTAATTTATTTTTTCAAAGATAAATAAAACTGGAATTATTTAAATTGAGTTTAATTAATTATTAAATCTAAGTATTAAATTATATACTACAAAGAATTAAATAGACATGTATACAAAGCAATATGAATAATTAAACTATCATGCCAGTGAAAAGATATTATTATTTTTTAAAAAATATGAACAAAAAAATCACGCTTGATGGAGTGCATGTTAAATCCGTCGGTAATACTTAATTTATGATCTAATGAGCGACCTTCCTCCCCCCCCCCCCTCCCCCTCCCACTTCTTTTTCTTCTTTCATTTTTCTCTACAACAAACAACACCCCCCTAATTTTATCACAAATCAATCTCCCACTACACATTTAACCACCACAACACTCAATTCAACATCCATGTTGTGATTCAAATTTTATTGTAAATTCCCCAGTTCAAGTAAGCAAAATACCCATTTTTTATTTCAACTTAATTTTAAAATTTTAATTTTTTATTGCATATTTTTGTAGTATATGTATTTTGTTTGGGTGTTTACTTATTTTATAGTTTTTTCTCATAAACATTTGTTGTATGAATGTATGATTTGTACATGTTAAGGTTTATTTGAGAGTTTGTATAATTGTATTTGTTTGTAAATTGATGAAATTTAATTTGAATTTGTGACTTAAGAGTTTTGCGATGAAATAAATAATGACTTATTTAACGAGTCTGTTTTATATTTTATTAATTTTATTATTGAGTTGAAATTAAATTTATAGACATTTGAATTTATATAGATAATTGATAATGAATTAGTTGTAATTAAAATAGTTTGAATAAGTTTGAGTTAAACAAATGTTCAATTATTTATTTAGTTCATGTAATTAATTAATACATGTTGTCATCAATATTCTATATAGGTTTGACATAAGTAATAGATAATCGTTCATGGATGTATTGAGATTCACCCAAAGGGTTGCGTTTGATGGATTTTGTAATGGGGTTCAGGGTTTTATTAATTATGTACGTACTATTTCATTTAAGAAATAGTAGTGGAGGCAAAATTAGATGTCTATGTAAGAGGTGTAAAAAGCAATCTAGAGGTTGTAATAATACGTCTTCTACAAAAAGGGTTCATGGAAAGATACTTATGTTAGTTTGCACACGGAGAACCATATGTTCCTCACGAGACCATAGTAGAAAGATGGTGGGGTCAACTTCTAGTTCTAGCAACGTGCATGAAGTTGTAGATGACAATAGTAATCCTTATAGAAATGTGGTTATAGATGTGATGAGAATGAATTAGAGTTATGTCGATCAATGTCTAATAGTAGATGAAGACCCTAATGCAGACATGACTAGGATTTTTTTATCTTTTGAAAGACTTCGACAAACCATTATAGGATGGATGCATAAATCATAGTAAATTATCGACCTTTGCACAAGTATTCACCATCAAGTCAAATCATGGGTTGAGTGAGTTTGATTATGATATAATTGTTGAATGATCGAAAAGCATTTTACTTGAAAGGAATAAGCTTAAAGAGAACTTTTATGCTGTTAAATCCATGATGAAACCTCTCAGCCTAGGATACTAGAAAATTAACATATGTCCAAACTTTTACATGTTGTACTACCTTGAAAATACAGAGTTGATCGAGTGTAGAACATATGTGCATTCTCGTTATAAACCTAGAACTTTTAGGGGAAAGACTCTTGTCGCACATAGAAAACTTAGATACTTTCCAATCATACCTAGATTGTAAAGGTTATTCATGTCATAAAAGATTGTTGAGTATATTACATGACATCATTCACATGATGCGGTGGATGGAGTGATGGTGCACCCTTTCGATGGTAAAGTCTGAAAACATTTTAATAGGGTGCATCCTTAGTTTTCAGTGGAATCAAGAAATGTTCATCTTAAGTTATATACAAACAAATTTAATCCATTTAGATCATTTGCTGCTCTTTATTCTTGTTGGCCGATGATGCTCAAGGTTTATAACTTTCCTATGGGGATGTGTACGAGGTTGGAGTTCATGTTTTTTCTACGTTAATACTCGGTCCTAATAGTCTGGGTCAAAATATAGATGTTTATCTTCATCTATTGATTGGTGAGTTGAAGTAGTTGTGGTCATCTGAGGATTTGATATATGATGTATCAAAGAAACAAAAGTTTTATATGAAAGCATTTTTGATGTGAACTATTAATGATTTTCCCGCGTATGGAATGGTTTTTGGTTGGAGTACACATGAAAAACTAGCATGTCTATATTGTACGAAGAATAACAAGTCATTCACGTTAACAAATGACGGTAAATTGCCATAGGTGGTTCTTACCAACAAATCATAAGTACAAAAATAACAAAAAAGACATATTTATTGGCAGAGTTGAAAGGGATGTTTCACCGCCATTATTGTCAAGTGAAGAATTGTATGACATAGTGTTAAAATACGATAACATTGTGTTTGGTTTTCAATGTCGTAAGCAAATGTTTTCTGGTTTTGATTTGAACCATAATTAGATAAAGAGAAGTATTTTATGGGATCTTCCTTATTGGAAGACCAATCTCCTTTACCATAACCTTAATATCATGCACATTGAAAATAACATGTTTGAAAATATTTTCATCATGATGATGGAGATGAAAAGAAAGACAAAAGACAACATCAAAGCTATAATAAATATATCTTTGTTTTGTTATCATAAAAATATGAAGTTAGTTTATAATGGATTATAGGTCGTAAAGCTCAAAGCCAGCTTCGCCTTAGACAAGAATACACAATTACTTGTCTACCAATGGCTTAAGAGTCTATGTTTTCCTGATTGATATAATTTGAACATATCAAGGTTGATGAATTTGAAGGATTGTAGATTGTATGGAATGAAGAGTCACGACTGCCACGTGTTTATGCAAACACTCATTTCACTAGCTTACTGGGATTTATTTCCAAATAGGATATGGGATGTACTTATGAAGATCAATAACTTTTTTAGAGATATATGCTCAAACAAATTATAGACAAAACACATGGAAAGACTTGAAATGGATATCGTCCAAAGAATCTGCAAATATGCGATGATATTCCCTCAATTATTCTTGGACTCAATGAAGCATCTATCCATATATCTACCATTTGAGGCAAAAGTTAGAGGCTCACTCCAATATAGATGGATATATCCATTCAAGAGGTTAAGGATTACACATGCATCATAATTAAAATTCTATTGCTTTTTTTAATTAAAAATATATATTTAATTTCATGCAGATACTTGTTTAACTTTAAAAGAAAAGTAAAAAAGCAAGGTGCATGTTAAGGCTTTGATATGTGAGGCTTATATTGTTGAAGAGATCTCAACATTTATCTCATACTATTTCAAACCTCACTTAAGAACAAGAATCAACCGCGTTCCAAGGCATGATGATTGTAAGGAAGTGCCTTCGAGTAGAAAATTATCAATATCTTCCATCCTGGATGACACGTATCAAAAAATATTGTGATGAAAGATGTTTGATAAAAATAAAATTTTAGCAAGCATATAATTTTGTGTTATTTAACTATGATGAACTAAAACTTTTTATTCAGTAAGTATAATACTTATGTTGTTATTTTAGAACAATTTATCTCTTATATTATTATAAATTGATAGATTGTTGAATTCCTTGTAGACAATATTGTTAATTTTTACTGTATAAAAACTCACAACTAACTGAATCCCAAATATTTCAATTACAAGATGAACAATTTTCCACGTGGTTCAAAAAACATGAAAGGAATGTTTAATTATTCTTATCTCTTGTGATACTTAATTTAAATACACATTTTTCATTAACTGTGATTGAGATGTATTTCATGTACCAAGTTTATCAATTGGTAGAGAATGTTAGTGTTACTTTGAATTTACTAAGTTTGGGTCCTGAAAGAAAGATGAAGTGCTATAATGAGTATTTCATCAATGGACATGTATTTCATACTGAAGAGTATAGTCAAGTTAAAAAGACATATAACAATGGGGTATGTGTTAAGAGATCGACTTCTAATGAGTTTGAAGTTGACTACTATGAAATGTTAGAAAAAGTTATTGAATTGCAATATCCTAGCGACTAGAATAGGATGTTTTTATAAAAATATTGTTGATATGATACCACTGACAAAGAAATCATAGTAGATCCTCATCTGATATGAACCAAATCAGGTATGAATTTGGCCTTAAAATTTCTAGTTATCAGTTTTGAGATATCAAACATATCTCTCAAACCGTGCATTGGAGTTGAGGAACATATTATTTCAAAGGGTCAAAGTTACTAGATAAATCTTGTCAAATCTGTCATACTAGACATTGGAACATTTCTGGAGCTACAGGTTGAATTTTGCTATGATTCAGCCATTCAGGAAACTAGACATTTCAAGCTTTCCAACCATATATGAAAACTAAACATTAATTAATTACTAGTTTAAGCCCATTAGCTTGCAACCCAAAAACAATCCATTCGGGTTAGTTAGATGAGACTATATTATGTTTTTTTAGCTGCAAATTTCAGTAGCAAGTTGAAAAATAAACATGAGTTTTTTTTGTTTGTTTATGGCAAAATAACCTTTCTTTACAGGGACAAAGATTATATACTGACTTATCGAAGATTAATTGGCTTCATGATGTCATTCACATACTTAGGATTCTTAGATATAAGGTTATCTCTAAGTCCAAATATTTTTCCAATACCTTTAGTTCTTAGGTATAGGGTTGTATAAATGTTATTAGAAAATTTTAAATTTTGTTTAAATTTTTCCTGATAATTAATGATTGTATATAGATTGTTGAATTTTTTTTTATTTTTTTAACTTTTCAGTAAATTTAATGAATGTATAAATGTTGTTGGAATTTTTTAAAATTTGTTTTTTTTCTATTATTAATATGGTAAGCTAATTGATTTGTTAGTGTTAACAAACAATTTTGAATTTCATGAAAAATAAACAAAAATACTAGCCATCATAATAAATAAAAATAGCTAAGATAATAGTTAGGATAAATGAATAGTTTTTAATGTAAAATATTGAAATAGAGATACTAGCCTCCTATGATCATTTTGTAAATGGTCGTAGCAAAGTTAATTGAAATTATTGTTAAATTAATATAATTGAAATTATTTGATTGACATAGATTGAAATATCAATTGGTTTGTGCCAATACAATTTAAATTATTGCGTATTTACATATTTAAAAATTTTAGGTAGTCTCTTGTAAAGGGGAAGTGCTACCATTTTTTTTTTAAATATGAATGGTTTACAGTATCTTAATCCTTTAATTTGTGTATATGCCTAGAAAAAAGTCAATAGCACGTTCTACGAACAAGGTCGCTACTAATTCTTTTAACAACGTTTCTGAATACTATAAGTCGTTAGGTGCTGACCAAGAGTAGACACCTGAGACACAAGCAACCACACTCGACATGGACTCACTAAGTGCGATGCCACCATGTCAAGGAGGGGTGCCTTCATAGTAAGATACATGTACCCGAAAGTACCAGACTTAATGGAAAACCGACCTTTCAATATAAGTTTGTTTTCCTTTCACAATGACAAGTTAAAAATTTTTGAAAAATTAATTTCAAGAACCACCGTCAATTTTAGCTTTACAAACATCGAGGCTACAAGAACCATAACATCAGCAATGAAATTGTCGATCAAAATGTTATTATTTCAATGGAATCAGGTTTTCAAACATCCTGAATGAAAACATATGATTGATACATGGTTCAAAATGTTTAAGGTTAGCATTAAATTAAATATATTTTTTTATTATATTAATTCAGTTAGTTTATTGATATTAATTAAAATTTCTTGTAAATATTTTAACTACAAGGAAAAATTTGAATGGGATATAATTGACAACGCTATTGCAAGGACGATTTGAGAGATTAACGCTGTAACTAGGTAAGATTGAAATCAAGATAATTTTTTTTATTTTTTTATTCATTTACTAACAAATAATTAATTTTTATATATATAAGTTGGGTGATTTTTGGTATGAGACGCAAAAGAGAGCCAAAAAATATATGAAAGAAAAAGAGCTGATTTTAGATTAGTGTTTCAACTGTTGGATGCTTATAATCGATTCCGAGCACTCAAACTTTGGAGTTCGAGGTGATTTTAAACTAACGAGTTCAAGCTCAAACAACCAATCTTGCTACTGATTATGAACGACTCAATGCTGAGACGACTGAACTTCATCGATTGGTAATAGAGATGAGATCATAGATGAGTGGTATACGTACTCCCTTTTATTCACCTCATGGTCCAGGCGAAGATGCTTCTCCTCCAATACCTCTATTCTAGATTAATTGTATTTGAACTTATAAATGTTTAAATTTATAAAAATAGTTAAATTTTATATTAATTTAGTTTTTTAATTATTTTCTACTTCTATTTAATAGATATTTTTTAAAAATATATTTTTAAATTATTACTAACGGGGTTATTAATGGCCTAAGTTTGTCGGTATATTCTACAGAGTTGAAAAAGAATTACTGCAAATGTCACTCCTACTATTTACCTACTGATGGAATAATAGACAGTTTGTTTGACAGTTATATGTCGACTTTACGGTTTTTTTGTCAGTGATATGTTATATTTAACAATGGAAATACCGATGGAATGAAGCAGGTAAATTGTTTTTTGCACGCCTTTTTTTTTCTGTAAATTCATCTGTAAAATTATTATCGATGGATTCACTAACAGACCATAAATCACCGACAAGATTTTTTCTACGGATTATTTCTGTTCGTGAGCCCATCGGTAAATTTTGTGCCGACAGACTGTGAGTATAAATACTAACAGAAAATTCCATTAGTAAATCTAAAAACTCTGAAAGTGAATTGCCTTTTAGGATTCAACAATCTTACTACTTAGTGTTGATACACTTCAATACTAAGTCTAAAAAAACTTAAGAAATCTAATTCACTTTGGTCTACATGAAACTAGAATTACCATAAAAGATAAAACAAGAGGAAAATAACTAAGAAAGAATACTCTTTTTTTGTTATTTTATTAAAACATAAAAGTCTTTATATACAGGCCTTGAAAGAGAAGAAGAGTTTGTTTTATATATATATATATATATATATATATATATATATATATATATATATATATATATATAGCCACGGGAGAGAAAAATAGTTTTTATTTTTTTAATGTGAGAAAAAGTTTTATTGTTGGAATTTTGCTATTTTGTCAACTCCACCAAGAGTTCTTTAACATCAATTTATAATCGCCTCACAATTAATTTTAGACATTTTAGTATTCCATGTTATAGGATTCATGTTGGAGAAAATTTTTCATCAAGTTTCAAACCAAAAAAATAGGTGTATCCCATTTTTAATTAGGCCTCGAATGAGTCTAATAATAATGTCTAGTAGCCAATTTTTACAACAATTCTCTACATATATAGAAATTGACCTGCCAATATATAACGACTAATGAAATTATAAAGAAATGATGAAATGGTAAGTCATTATTTCAGGATAAATAACTTTTAACTTTGAACCTTCCTTGGTGAAGTAATATCAAGTTTACTTGGCTAATTAGTAAATATGATGTCATGAACTATTACTCAAACAATAGTTCTCACATAGTTTCTTTGATGGAGTTTTCTTTAGTTCTCATGGTTATAT
The DNA here is from genome assembly GCA_007827005.2 of Populus simonii. Lineage (NCBI taxonomy): Eukaryota > Viridiplantae > Streptophyta > Magnoliopsida > Malpighiales > Salicaceae > Populus > Populus simonii. The sequence continues at coordinate 17,841,001 of CM017464.2, forward strand.
TCATTTTGGCTCTGAATGACTCACGATTTTATGAGTGCTTTGTAAAATTCAGCCTTTAATTTTTTTCATAAAATATTATAGTTCTCACTCATATATGTGATCTCTTATTAAGAGTATTCTGTTATACTCCACTTGATAAACCAAAATATTAGAATTATTAAGAGCATAACTTACCCTCGTGACATTGAAGCTAGTACTCCTCTTCATCATAGGAATACACATGAAATTATAACTTCTTAGTGTTACCAAGAGCACCACATGACTTAGTTTTCCCTTTAAGCCTAGATTTTAGGGTCTCCAGTCAACTAGGTAGGGTTATCATTATGACACTATTTCATTTTTAAAGTTTTTAAGTTTGTTACCCTTAATGAACTATATATGAGATCTCTTGTTAAAACTTTGGTAAGCGGATTCGTAATATTTTTCTTTGACCATGCATAGTCAACGAACATAATTCCATCATTCGTAATATCCACATTAAGTTAATAGTATTATGTCTACGATGTATATATCTAAACTTACTATATACTATTTTGTGTCATTTCAATTGTTGACTAGTTGTTGTAATGAACACAAATTACCAACACTTGTTTTGGCCAAAATGGATCAACTTTCTCTCTAGTTTTATCAAGAGCAATAAACTCTAATTTATTGTGAATCTTGTGGTACACAATTGCTCCCCTGAGTGTAAGACATATCTACTAGTTGTTTTGAATCTTTACTATTGAATATCCAATTTGCATAACTAAACCCTTATAGTACTACTATGTAACCAATATAACGTAACTCATAGTTCAAGGTGTACCTCATATATTTAAGTAACCTATTTATTGTTTTTAAATGACCTATTTATTGTTTTTAAATGATTCATACTTGAATTATTTTATATCTACTCAATTTACTAACCGAGGATGCAATATATGGTCTTATGTATTTCATAACATACATCAAGGTCCTAATTATCCAAGAAAATTCTAATTAGTATATTCCTACATCTTTATTTTTAGACAAATGTACACTTACATCCATTGGTATTTTGGCAGTGCTATTATCACCTTTAAAAACTTTGTTAATAATTTTCTCAATATAATAAGATTGAGACAATACAAGTTCATTAAATGTCCTTATAATTTTTGTTTTTATTATGTTATTCACAGCACCTAAATCTTTCATGTCAAACTTATTAGTTGACATTTTCTTGGATGACATAGATGGTTCTAATCAATCAGTTATGGATTTGTCATAATTTGGCAATGTAGATTGTATTAATAGATTTTGATGGACCAATGGGACTAGGTTAAGCTCAAGAAAAGGCATAGGTTGAGCAAAGTGGTCCACCTTAAAAAAGACCAATAATTTTTTATTTGATCGATGGATTGTACTTAAATTTTGCTAGGAGATTCTACTTGCCTATTTATATAATAGGTTTAGCTTGCTGTAACTAGTCAAGGTTTTGAAGACCTCAAAATTAGGCCAAGAATGTATTGTTCGGGCTAGTTTTCTTATTTTTACTCTTTATTTTTTGGATTTTCTAATTAGTTTATGTCAGATTTTAGGTTTATTTAAATAGTTATAAACCTTTTAGAGAGGCGGACTACTTGAAGAGAAATATTTAGTAATAAAATTTAAATTGAGTTTTTTAGGTAGTGACTGTATTTGGTAGATTTTATTTGTTAGTTGTATTTGTTATCTTCCTTGTGTTATTTCCATTTTTGTTATTGATAAACTTGTTCCTGTAATCATTATCGCTTAAAATTATAAAGTTATCCACATAAAGACATATAATTACATAACATTTTTCTATGTTTTTCACAAAAATTTCAACTTTGTTGATATCAAATTCATTTGACAATAAAACTTTATTAAATATTTCATGCCATTGTTTAAGTATTTGTATCAAACCAAATGATAAATTGAAAAGCTTGTAGATTTTCATTTCTTATCATTTGATAACAAACCCTTTAGGTTGTTGCATATACACCTCTTTGTCAAGGTCACAATTTGAGAAAATTGTTTTTACTTCTAATTGATGTATTTTAAGCTTGTTAATAGTTACAATGACTATTAAAACTTGTATGGAAGGTATTTTTTTTTATATAAGTGAATATGTGTTAAAATATTCTACATATTCTTGTTATTTTAATCCTTTACTAACTAGTCTTGTTTTATAATATCAAATGTTTCATTCGTTTTCATCTTTCTCTTGAAGATCTACATATGATCTAATAATTTTCTTTCAGGTGGGATAATCATTAGTTCTCATGTATGATTAAACATAATAGATTTATTTTCACTATTTACTGCCTCCTTACAATAGAAACCTTCATAACAAGACATTATAGGACCAAATGTTTTGGCCATTTTCGCTTTCTTACTCCTTAGTTGAGCTTCATCATCTTTCAATTAATGATGACTACTTAAGCTTTCTCCAATCATCTTTTTAAGTGAACAAATTTCGTATACTTTCTTAAAAAGAAACACTTTTACAAAAAAAAATATAGCATTCATTGATTCCATTACAATATTATGATAAATATTCTTAATACTTAACTTGTGTATATAAGAAATTGATAAGCACTACTATTATACACATATTAGATGAAAATAAATTTCATAGTTTTGTATCTTATTTTGACCTTTTTAGGATTAGGTTTGCCACTTTTGCAATATACCCCACAAGTTAAGGTATTTATAGGAAATTATTTTACCTTTTAACAATTCATATAGTCTTTTCTATGTTTTTTGGAGTACTTTAGTAAGCATATAATTAACAGTCAAAATTTTCTCCCTTTACAAGTTCTAAAGTATTTCCGAACTTATGAACATGACATTTATCATTTCTTTTAGAGTCTGGTTATTTCATTCGATAATGCTATTTTGTTAAAATAAAGAAGGAGTAGTAGTTTAGTGGATATTACTATGTTAGGAACAAAATTCACCAAAAAATATTTTGAACTCACTATTTCCATCGTTTGTTATTACCTTTATATTCTTATCTTTACTTTCTAGCAAATTGGTATAATAATACCTTGTACAATCATTTATAAAATGATTTGGACAATAGAAAAAATTTAGAGAAGTAAAATGGGGAGGAAAGCTAAAAATCTGTAATTTTTCTCTTGTCTAATATTATTATTTTTATTATGGAACATGGCACTAAAGAGAGATGTAGTAAAGACAAATGGAATTTGGTCGTTCTTTCTAAAGTCTCCCTCTTTCTTAAACTATGATTTGCTCCACTACCATAGATGTTCATGTCTGGCTAAATCTGGTGCAAATGAAAAGAAAAATGTTGGTTTGTTTGGTTTACTAGTGTGATATGGATGTCTGTTCTATTAGGCTGTCTGGATTGATAAGGTTGATGGGTTGATTTTTTTTTCCTTAGAGATGGAGGCTGAAGATGATTATTTTGGTGAAGACTAAAAGAAGTTGTAACTCATCAAAGATTATTTTGAAATCATGTTTTCTCGATAATAAAATAGACATTAAATTCTTTCTAATGTCAATAACATATAGCATATTGTTGAGGGTGAGAAATTTGTCGAAAGTGTTGCGATGTCGTGGTCGCACAAATTAATTACCCTAGCTTAAAACACATAAGATAGTACAAAGCAAGCAAGGGGTCGATCCCACGAGGAAGATTTAGTTCAGATTTTTATGTTATATGTTATGCAATTGGGGGGTTTTGATTTGTGATGATCTAAACTATGGAAGAAATTAAACTAGCAAACAAAATCAATTGAAACCAAAATTTATCAAGAAAACAAACCTTGATCGCAAGCACACATCTACCTACAGAAATCAGAACCGATCCTTGAAACGAAACTCCAGTTTATATTCTGAATTTTTATCTTTTCTTAACGTTGGTTAATTAACGGATCCGCCGTATAATTAGCCCTAACCAACAAATAATCACAGTGTTCACACTAATGATTTAATCCAATGGCAGCCTTAAGATCTAAATAAATTCATTAATCTTAACAACCAAGTTGTCTGCTTGTGTTGCTTTGATCGAATGTTCTCTCTAAGTTTAATAACGTAGTTCCGCTACAATTATCAAGCTTAGTTGCTTCACAAGTTTATATACCACAACTCCGGTTTTGATATCAAACTTAGATTGTTCACAATAATAACTTAGAGTCCGCTCTAGCAATTAAGATATACAATCATAGGAAATATGCATAGGAAAACAAACATACTCATTCATAATACAAACTGAAAATAAATGGAATAATAAATCTCACAGTTCTTGAAATCTGAAGGTTTTTGCATCCTTGCAACCAAGAAAATGAGCTTAGCCTTGCATATCTATTGAACAACTACTCCTAAAGATGGAAGAATACATGATTTCTGATTTGTAGAGGGGAGAGTTTGTGTTTCTTATCTTATGATTACCACCCCTCTTTCTTTTGTTCTACTGCACTCTCTCTCCCTCTCTCTTGGCTCTCTTAATAGCATAAACTTAGCTGCCTATTTATACATAAATTGTAAGTAAGAAAAATCAAAGTTCAAGTGTGAACATCAATAGATGGTGGTAGTGTGAAGGCGGTTGGCGGCTGGTGGCTGGTGGCTGGTAACTGGCAGCTGGCAGCTGGTTTGTGGTTGGTGGCTGCCTTCCTTGACCTTCTGGATTGATTTACTAGAGGAGCTAAATTGCTTAAATAAAAACGTGGATGTCGATTTGGATGCTTCGGGATGTAATTTGGATTCGTTTCTTCATGAAACCTGTTTGCTGGTAGAATTCAGTTGTCATCTTTGAAAACTCATATCTCCCTCAAATGACATTTTTTTTGCTGCAATTTGGAGCGTTTATAGGCCTTTGAGTCAGGAATCCAACAAAATTGAGTTTGCATCAATTGGACTTCTGAAGCTTCAGATATTGAATTTTGAATGACCAAAGGTCAACGTTGGCAGAATGCGAGATTTGACTTTGAAGGATGTGGTTTCCATGCTCTTTGTCTTTTTATTTTTCTTGACTTAGATTTCCAGAAGGGTATGGATGTTAGATTTCTAATGCCACTGGAATCACTTCATTTTGACTTTTAGAGCTCACGCTTTGCACAAAACATCGACTAAGAGTCAAATCTGCCAATTATCTTCAATTTACTCCTTTTTGCTTCTTTCATCCAAAAGTGCCTTCAAAACATAAAACAAAGAATATCAAGGCACTTTATACATAAAACATAGGCAAAACACTAGTTAAATATGGGTGAAACTATCGAATAATATGGTTGCATTAGAAAGTTATCTTTAATATGAACTTTTTAATACCTTGTGCTTTTGAGGTTAAGGAGTTTGTCATGTATAATTATTCATCACCTACTTTATGGTAAGTGAAAAACATCCCTCTTTTTAGCAAAAAACTAACTTATAGCTTTAATGTCAATCTATCACTGTTTAGGATTATCTTTGCTAAAGCATGCTTATGTAATCATTGGTTTGATATCCAACTTTGTTACACATAAAATATTTTTCATTAAGTTTCTAGGAAAAACCTATGCTTTTTACAATAAACTTATTCTTCTAGTTTTTTTTCTTATGGAACTTTGCCAATTGCTCAAGCATATTTACCTTACGACTATTAAAGAGGAGCTTGCTCTCTTTATGGACAACTTATTGTCCTCTTTTATCTTAAACTTTAGAATAAGGTCTTTAACTCTTATATCTGTTAGCTTATGTTTAAGATAGTTCTTGAAATCCTTCTAAGATAATAACAACTTATTAATATCAATAGCCATATAGAAAAATTCATTTAAAATTATCCTTTCATCATGAATATCATATATGATAAGTTTAAAATCTTGAACTTAGCTGATAATTATCCTTCATTAACAATTTTAAAGTCATGAAATTTTCCAATTAAGGTTTTTATTTTTTTTTCAAGCTAATATCCTCAGCCATGTACTTCTTATTCAAGATTTCTTATAGTGTCATGGCACTATCGATGAAATTATATACATCATAGAATGTATTATCCAATTCATTCAAGATGTAGTTCTTATACATTAAATCATTATACTTTAATTTGTCAACAATCTTCATTACAATGATATCAGACTCTTTGTTCAACAGCTCTGGTGTGATTTTTACCAAGATATTTTCCAAGTTCAAGTGTAACACCCTAAATTTTAATATCCTATTTCTGAATACATTAGGAAATTTGGAGTGAATTTTTTTATATATATTCTACCAAACTTTCAGCAGTGTCTCTTTTGTATATAACCTATACCAAGTTATCGACTACACTATCATAATACCATTCGGTCATCAGTACATCTCAATATGTCATCCAATCAATATACTTCTTAATATAAGTTCTACTATCAAGAAGCATGTCACCTATTCAATTTATACTTAATATGAATTATGTAAATAAAATTTAAATAAATTGAAGGATTTCTAATTAGCATAGTAATATATGAAATTCACAACTTACTATATTTACACAGATTAAGATTCAATACATTACAATTTACACAAAAGGGGCATGTCTTATGTTCATGCTACTAATACTATATTTTGTTACGTTACATACCCTTAATAAAAGTACTACCCTAAAAGACTACTAAGCAGCTTGAGTGTACAAAGGTCCTGTTATAACATCAAATTCATAAACATGTGTTAAACTATGAGGGAGTATTAATGAAATCATAATACAAAGCATATAGTTAACTTATGTCAGATGTCTCATATACTTTTACAATTTTTTTATTGTTTCAATATGACCTCATTAATCTTAACCTTCAATAATCTCTTAAGGTATTCATAACTATCCCAATTTGAATATTATTAATGTCAATTAACTCATTACTCAATTCTGATCGTCCTATTTGCGAACATCATCACCTTTTCATTGTTTTCCTTTAAAAACTCCCGGCCATCCTTATTTGGATGTCATTAGCCAGAGCTAATCTTATCAAATGTTCTCGGCCATCCCGACTTGGATGCCATTAGCCGGAGCTAATCTTATCAAATGTTCCCGGCCATCCCGACTTTGATACCATTAACCGAAGATAATCTTGTCAAATGTTTCATGTTTGCAATTTACTTCCTTAATCATCAATATTTTCATGATGAAGTTTCAGCTTCACCAATTTCATAGTCATTAATCTTTCGATGACTAAGTATTATCACTTTAACCTTAGTTTCCCTCCTATGGAAACTAAACATCCAACCATATCATTTCCTTAGTTACTCATTATAGTAACTAAGTATCAAAACCATGATCACACTTCAACTTCCTTACTGCGGTTGCTAGGCCTTATTTGTAATTTTTGTTACGACACTAAGTATCTTCATAACAGAGCTTTAGCCATCAACACTATAGTAATTATTATTATTATTATTACTACTACTACTTCTCTTCTCAATTTCAATTTAACAATTCTTTACCACCAACCAACAACTTGTACTAATCATGCATTCCGCATAATCCATCTTTTTTTTTTGTACAATATATCCATATTCAAGTATAGAAATTTTTGAAACTAGCAATTTATAAGAATATGTAGCCTACCATTAATTGGATGTGAATTGAAAAGAAGAGGTATGATACACCTACCTGCTCTTCCTATGTCATGGCTTTCTCCAATCAAAGATCCAATCCTCATTGTTCCTCCTAATTCATAGAGAAGTCTTGGTTATGTTTCTATCATATCATTGTGTGCAATAGATCTGTATTTATTTATTATATATCTTTCATGCATGTCTATTTGCCTCATCATAACATACATACATATATTAGGCATATTTCTAAGGTTAACATATTAATGCTTCCATGTTAACATATACATCTTCCATGTTTTAGTAGAACTAACTCATATAAATCATTATCAAGTCCAAACTCACTCATTTCACACGTATACAAATTTGTCCATCGCTTTGCAGCATGGCCAATCTATGGTTTCTAGTCCCTAACTGAAGTTCTCAATCTGTTATTTAAGGGGGTTCAGTTCCTAGTAAAAGTTAACACCTTCAGGCACAACTTTCAGGAATATGGCTGCCAAAAATTATATCATTCATTAACCTTAAATCCATTTAGAAGTTAATCGACAATTCTATCTTATGGCTTATCGCCTAACCCTTCTTTAGCATTTCTTCTATATCTGATGTTCCATAAATCCAAATAGAGGGGAACTTGTTTCAATTTAAAGCTAACACATCTGTATATAATTCCCATATGGAAAATGTATCAAAAGTTACCAATATCAAATTTCAAACCCAATTGGAAATCAGATAACAATTATGTCCAATAGTTTCCAGCATGACCTTACCTTAGTATTTTGATCATATTTGGAGTTCTATAACTCCAAATAAAGCAAACTTTGTTTTTATTGTAAGGTAACATTTTTATACACAATATCTAAGAGGAATATTCATCAAAATACATCAATAGCAGCTCTCAAACATAATTGAAAGTCAGACAACAATTATGTCCAGTAGTTTTCAGCATGACCTTACCTTAGTATTTTGTTCATATTTGAAGTTCCATAACTCCAAATAAAGCAAACTTTGTTTCTGTTGTAAGGTAACACATTTATACACAATATCCATAAGAAATATGCATTAAAATACATCAATATTAGCTCTCAAACATAATTGAAAGTCAGACAATAATTTTATCCAGTAGTTTCCAGCATGACCTTACCTTAGTATTTTGTTCATATTTGGAGTTTCACAACTCCAAATAAAGCAAACTTTATTTCTATTATAAGGGAACACGTTTATACACAATTTATATGAGGAATATGCATAAAAATACAACAATAGCAGCTCTCAAACATAATTGAAAGTCAAACAACAATTATTTCCAGTAGTTTCCAACATAACCTTACCTTAGTATTTTGTTCATATTTTGAGATCCATAACTCCAAATAAAGCAAACTTTGTTTCTATTGTAAGGTGACATGTTTATACACAATATCCATGAGGAATATTCATCAAAATACATCAATAGTAGCACTCAAACATAATTGAAATTCAAACAACAATTCTATTTAGACTTGAATTCATAGGCTTTACAATTAAAGAAGAATTTTTCATGCATTCTTTTGACATCTAAATCAACTATTTCATCTAATATATCTTTTCTTTATTCCATTAGGTTTCTAAAATCAGTATATGTCAAAACGCTAAGGCTCCACATTTGGGGGTTTCATTCCTTCTAACAATATCCATTCAAACAAGGGTGGAAACAAGAAAAAAAATTTTACCTCACGAATTTAAACAAGCCTAGGGTGTTCTTGCTGATTTTTCTCTTCTTTTTTTTCTCCTTAACTTAGTCCCCTTCAAGTTTCTTCCTCCTTGATCGAACTTTCCTCTATCTCTATACCTCTAAATGATGGTTTTCATCCTCTCACTCATTCATTATTCATCTAAGTATGATTTTCTAAAGACATGCAAGAGTTTTGGTGAAGAAATTTCAAGAAGGAGGAGGGTATTTTTGTTGATTATGGTCGGCCCTAGAGGGAAGAGGAAGAGTCATTCTCCTTTTTAACTCAAAGCATTTATACCCCCTTAATTAATCCTAAATCGTGTTTGGTTGTATGCCAACTTGTATCATAGTATTTTTTTTTACACTGTTGAGGGACTTAATTTATAATTTTTCACCTAAACATTTGGTACAAATATTTATCACCATTAGTTTCCAAACCAAAAAATTTGTAAGGTGGAGTTCTCGGTAGCCAATTCTATTGGCACCACTAGTTTTCAAACCAGGAAACTAGTGATTTCCATTTATTCCTCAATGTTTTTGTACCGTTTTATAGTTGAATATTTAGCATTTCCAAGCTAACTTCGGGTATAAATGTTTTGTCATTTATTTTTATTTATTCAATAACCACAAATATTTTTACTTTAATCTGTATAACAAAATCTCTATGCATCAAAATTTTCATCATGTTTCTTGGTTATCCTCGTTATAATAGTTATAATAGGCTAAGGTTTTACATCAAGGTAGTGAGATAGAAGAGCTTCTTATATTGCCACCTTTTAAAGTTCACAACATTGAACTTCTCGAAGTTTTCCACCATGCATCACATGAAGTGATGGTGAAATTATTCATACTTAAGTAATGTTCTTAGGCTTCTTACCATGTACCATAAAATATAATGGTGAAATCCTCTCTGCCAAAACAATATTTAATTTTACCAAAGTAGTATTTTCAAACTAAAAACCAAGCATGTTGATTGATCTCGCATTAACCATGATGATTTCCCCCTTATTCCTCTTTATATGAGAATATAATATTCTATAAACTTTTAGTCATTTAATTATAACAAAATAATAAAATTCATCTTGTATATTACTTTATGTAAATTTGTTCTTTTTGTTATTCCTTTGTATCATATGCAATCAGTTTTATTGCTAAAATCTTTTTATTGCTAAAATCTATTTGTAATAAAATTGAGAAATTATGTCGCAACTTTATTTTTGGGCTAACATGGAGGGAAAAAGGTGGATCCATCTTATTTGGTGGAAGACAATTTGTCAACCAAAATCAGTTGGGGGATTGACACTGAATAAAGCATACAATGAATAAAGCATTTGTAATAAAGTTGGTTTAGGGCATACTCAATGAATCAGGGATTCTCTGGGCTTCAGTTTTTATAAACAAATATATCAATAGCATGGAGGTATACAATTCAAAAACAAGGACTCTCCTCTATGGCAAGCAATTGGTAAAACCTGGCATCAAGTGGTGGAGTGTGTTGCATGGACCACAGGTAATGGCAACCGTATTAAGTTTTGGATGGATGAATGGATTGATTGTTATGGTCCATTAATAAATCATGCTAACCAGGTGATTTTGGAGGAGGAACTCATAAAGATAGTAGCTGACTTTGTGAGGAAACAAACAGTGGAAATGGAACAAATGTGTATTGGCGGCACTCTAATAACCAGGCATTCACTACGAAGACAACATATAAAGCTCAAGTTAGCATGAAGGATTTTGGTAGACAGTTGGCTCTGTTATGGAAGACTGTGTAGAGTTGGCATGGACCTGAAAGAGTAAGGGTGGTTTTTTGGCTTACCATTCAGGATGGCTTATTAACAAATGAACAAAGAACCAGTAGGCATTTGACTAATGATCTGTGGTGCTTCCAGTGTCCTATAGAGGTGGAGTCAGCTATACATGTGTTGAGGGAATGTCACGTAGCAAAGGAGATCTGACAGGTCTTTGTGATGCCACGGGACATGAGATTGTTCTATGAAAGAGGGCTACACCCATAGTTGTTTAGGAATGTGACAAGTAAGGCTAGTACATGAGTTCTTAAGGTGGTGTTATGGTACATATGGAAGATCATAAATCATAATATTTTTTAGGATGCGGATTTAGTGCCTAACAATCAAGTAAAGACGATCGATTAAAGTTATGATTAATACAATTACAGAGAAGGAAATGCAGCCACAGATTGGCTAGCAACTTTTGGGTTAATAAGAGATCCAATTTCTAGAGATGATTGAATTATTAAGGAAGCTCCTACGTACGGGACTACATCTTTTATTATATTATGACCTTATTGAGTTAGTTTTTTCTCGATTAATTTAATATTGCTCGAGCTTTAATCCCTCATTTACACAAAAATTTTACTTATAACCAGGCAGCCATATATACATAACATGAAAACAGCTGGATGTTTTTGCCGACACAAAGCAACTCAATTTTTTATTTTTTTTTATGAGACAAAGTATTTGAAAACTGCTGGATCTTGGAAAGCCTCAACAATCTTAAGAATCTGAAAACGTGCTACTATAAGATTCAACTGCATGCCTTGAGATAATGACCTAATTGGATAATATTAAAGCAATCCTCAAGGGAAAACTTTGTCAATTCTTTTAGAATGATGTGAAGAATATTCATTGTATCCAATGCCTTAGTCGGCATTAGGCTTCGAATGTTGAGGCTTAGTACAAATTAACCCCACAAAAGAGGAGTTGGAAGGAAGATTTAGGTTTATATGGTCAAGCTATTTGGTTGTTTTCTTCTGTTGGGGTGAGATGTTGCCGGAAAAATGTAACTAATTATAGATAAGAAGGAACAATTAAAATGGATAAGAGAGAGAATTTTCTAAATAAAAAACCAGGTTAATTTGTCCCAATTATAATTGAATAAGTTTTTAATATATGCCTGTACGTAGTTTTAATTGTATATATTATATCCTTATGAAGTATTATTCAATTTCTAATTTATGATTTTATCAAAAAACATTATTCAAATTAATAAATTTGTATTTTTCATTTCAAAATTTCCCTCGAGTTATTCAATGATATAATAGTATAATTGCTCAACTATATCCTTTTTATAGTTCAAGAGCATTTTTTAAATGAAGGACATAATTATGTCAATTTAAATTATAAAAAAAACTTGATACAAGAATATATTGAAAAAATAAAATATTGTACAAGAATATATTAATCGCAATTAAAAACAATTATAGACATATTGAAAACTTATCCAATTATATAAGCACAAATTAAGTTATTTATGATTTAAAAAAACATGAATTTACATATAATAGCATTATATGTATGGATGCATTTTAAGATATCATATTTTTTTATTTAAAAATGCAAACATTGTTTACGCTAATAGTAGGACATAAAGTCAATTTCTAATATGAAAAAAATAATAATTACATTATAAATATATTTTCATGTATAGTGGTTTTTTTTAACTCATAAACAAAAAAAAATGTTGTTTATACTTTATAAAATAAACTAAGAAATATATGAATTGATAAATAAAAAAAGAATTGCTAATACTAATTAAATATTAAAGTGGAAAGTTAATAGTCATAGTAGAAATTAAAATTAAATGCACATACCAATGTTTTACACTAACTATTCTTTTCATTTTAAATATTTTTTATTTTATCTTAGTGGCTAAGTAATTTTGCTAATAACAAATGATTATTTTTTTTATAAGAACTTCATACAAATATAGCTAATTTATATAAAATATTAGAGGAAACAAATTCAATATAAATCAAACTAATATCTTTAAAGTATCATGCAACTAAACAATTGTAAAAAAATCAATCATTATTTAAAAACAATAATTCAATTTGTTTAATAAATAAGAGAGAGGGCATAAATAAATATTTAAATAGGAAAATTTAATGGCAACCTCTCGCCCACATCATCAACACAATAGTCTTTTTATTTTTATACTATCTACTCCACAATTTATGATAATATAAATGGAATTATAATGATAGATTCTAAATAAATAAAATCAAGAAGTAATACTAAGAAAACTTAAAACAAAGTATAAGTAATAATACTTTTACATCTTTACAATCCAAAAAGTTAATATGATAATATGATAACATTTATGTTTATTACAAGCCAAGAAAAGGATTTACTTCATATTGATCAACATTACAATTAAAGATTTGCTAAAACACCTATATGCTAATAATTCTAGAGAAAGAATCAAGAAGGTCCAGCTATCTGAGATGGTCGTGCATATTACATCATTTTTAAAATGTTAGAAAATAAAATTCCTATATATCTTAGTAAGAACATTTAACGTTATTCCTTTTCTTTATGATTTTCAAACAACTCCTTTCATATCCATTTGTTCCATAATATATTGAAATTGCATTGTCATATTTCTCTTTTTTCTTTCAACAAATTCTCATCCACATCTCTAATAGTGGAATTAAGCATATTTTTTCATTTAAGTAATAGGTTCATTTTATATAATTCAAATTCTTTTCCATCTTGCATAATGCAAGTCCACATTTCCTCAATCTCATACATAATGGCAGATCAACATTTACTTCCACACCTTACCTGCTAGCAAGTTGGCATCAACCACTATTTCAATGGTAAGATGGCATCAGCCTCCACTCATGAGCAGACTGACATCAACCTTCATACCTCATGGCAGGTTGGCATCAGCTTTTATACATAATGGCACGTTGTCGTTTCTCAAAACTCATCACCTCTGCATTTGAAGATCAATTCTCTTCTTGAATTGTATCACTAAACATTACAATTTCAGGATGAAAACTAAGAAAAGAATTACATGTATGAAAATTTAAAACTTCTAAGGTAGGGTTTAAAAGCTCCTACTTACTCCTTTTATAGGTACAACTCCTCTCATTGGGAGTCCCACTCCTAAAGCTTCTCATGCATCAATAAAATATCATCCATTAACAAACCACTTTATTTATCAATTTTAGGAACCTATATTTTAGTTATGTCTAGATTTTCTTCACTAATTAACTATCTTTATTTCCTTATACTTAATCATGGGTATAATTTTATGTCTCAAGCTTTATGCTCGTATTCAAGATTCGCATTCAAAATGCACCAAGTTTCCTCTAACATTATTAGTTATATTTGTTTATATTTAATACTCATTGGCATTTCAAAGCTTCTGAAAACTCTAATCTCTTTAATTTCAAAACATCCTTAAAGTTTACTTAATTCATTTACTTGTTACTTTTATATTTTAGTGTTAACCACATTTTAATTTGATCATTCAAACCACATTCATACATTAATTTCAACACCATTTAAATCAAAGCTTTCAAACTAATTCTCCTCCTCCCTTAATATAAATTTTGGCCAATGTAAGGTTATTTACTCGTTTAATTTTTTCTTCATTTACATGCTTATTACATACAAGTCATGGAAATTTCATATCAATTAAGTCAACTACATAAACATAAATCATTTATATAATCAATCCTTCTCAATCTAATCATTCAAAGTGCGCTAACATCCAACTATAACTAAACAAGTTCATTTAAATTCTTCTCCATACCATCATTAATGCATTGAACATACTAGACACACACAATTACACAAGCATTTATTTGGTCCTCCCTTTCACTATCTTTCTCTAAAGTAGTCAGCCCTAGTCCCTCAAAGAACACTAAATTTTTTCTTTAATTATCCATTACTTTGTATCATTTATAACCTATTTCATCACAATTATATCAAACTACAACAATTCCATATTTTTCTCAAATTGTCTTCTAAGAACCCTAATTCAAAAAATCAAGAATTATGCATTAAATTTGTTTCTTTTCTTTCAAACTTGTTTAAATGAGTTTTAAACTCCTTATTAGACAATAAAATGAGCTTTGAATACTAACAAGTCAAACTACAACAATTCCACACTTTCCCTAAATTGTCTTCTAAAAAACCTAATCAAAAAATCAAAGAAATATGCATTAAATTTATTTCTTTTCATTCAAACTTATTTAAATAAGTTTAAAACTCCTTACTGGACAATAAAATGAACCCCCCCCCCCCCCCCCCCTCCCCGTCTAACTCTTTTCCTCTCTTGGCCTTGACTTCCTTTTTTTTCACTTGATTTTTCTCTTAACTCCTTTCTTAAATGGTTTGCATGGTTTAAAACACTCTTTAATTTCTTTATCTTGCTCCAATATTTGTTTCTCTCTCTAAATTATCTAAGTGTAGAAGCTCATAAGATTTTTCTCTCTTTTCCTTCTTTATTTTTTTGTTTTGCCATGAGTTAAAAGAAGAAGAAGTTTGGAATACCCATGTATTTACAAAAATGTTAGTAATAATTTATATGTTATTTAATTATTTGACTGTTGATTTTTTCATATGAACTTCTTAAACTCTAATTGCTTGAACATTTTAACCTAAGATATGATCATATGTTAGGAGATTACCTGTAAAGTTTCAACTCGATCCGATAGTCAGATCAAATGTTATCCCATTATGTTAGGAGATTACTTGATAGTGCAAAACTAGTCAACAAGTGATTTTTCATCAAATTTTAAATTTTTCTTGTGCCCTTCTTATATAAACCATATTAGATATCTCACTAAGTTCTCGAAACTATTTTATTATGCTTAAAACTATTTATTTTACCTTTCTATCATTTTAGTTCTTTTACGAACTTATTATTGTTTTACAGTAGTATTATAAATCACTAATCAGGTTTAGCCCAATGCTGTTACATGCCATTCTTAACTCTTTTTACTTAATTTAAATTATTTTATATATTCATTTGTAAGCATATATTTTTCCAGTGGTTTACACTACATGTCACCTGTTGTGCTGGGTGACTTGTTGCCGACTAATCACTTTTTCAATCACTTTTGGTTATCAAAAAAATTAGGGTTCATGTTTTTCTTTAAAAATCTAATTTTTAACTTGTTTTTACTTGAAAACACCTTCAAAATACTATATAAATCTCAAAAAGTTATTTAACAACTTTGAAACACTCCAAAATCACTCTAAAAAAATAAAAATCAATTGAGTCACAATAAATTAAATAGAACCTGAACTCCTACTATGTTAGAGAAAAAAAGTCATCTTCATTAAACTTCTCTTTAGAAGAGAAACTTATTGACATAAAGATCTTTATTTTTAGGTAAAAAAAAATAAAATTTAAAAAAATTATGAGAATAAAATATATAAAATAATAAAAAATTGCTTCACAGTTGATATAAACAATCTAAGTATTAAAAAACAAAAATTCTTTTCGTTTGTGTCATAAATCCAATCATTAGGTAGTAGCTGTAGTAGGTCAGAGATACTTTGATAAATTAAAATAATGTAATATTTATTTCTTAAAATCTTATGTTTGGAACTAATTAAGAAGCATCCGTCGGGAAGTTGAATGAATCTCATATATTATCAATATCTTAATTAGATTAATGAGAATGATTTGCCCAGTAAAGGAAAACAGCTGCCTCACACTAGTAAGGTTAGTGAACAACATCATCATTCTTTTGACTATAATCAATTGCAAAATCAACGATTACACGTCTGCATTCTGCAATCTCTTGAATTTTGCGGGAAACCATGCTTGGATGCCGGTTTCCAGTCATATTCTTTTACCGGAAAATTTAATCCACCAAGTCAATTGACCAAGATTATACCCAAAAAATATTTTTAACATTAAGACATTAAAACGATTCAAAAATATTTTAAAAAATTAATTTTAAACCAAAACAAATTAATTTTGATCGATCTCTATTTGGATTGAGCTTCATCTCTCTCTCTCTCTAAAACGATCCAAAAATATTTTAAAAAATTAACTTTAAACCAAAACAAATTAATTTTGATCGACTTCTATTTGGATTGAGCTTTAACTCTTCAAGCTCTCTCTCTCTCTCTCTCTCTCTATATATATATATATATATATATATATATATATATATATATATGAAGCTCAACAAGGTTGACTAGGTAACTCAGTTATTTTAGTTCGGTTTGCTTTCAAACCAAAAAAGAAGTTGATCTAGTCAAATCCAAGTAAAAATCTATCAAATCAACTTGTATAATTTTTTTTGTCCAGAATAATATTATTTAAGTTTTATTTTATTTTATTTTTGTCTAAACAATGTTGTTTTATTAAAAAAAAAAAACAACATCATTATAGAATAAATTTAAATTGAATTGTTAATTTATGGTTTGACCATATCAATTTATGGTTCGAGCCTTAAGCCGAGTCTAATTAATTATGGTTCAATAAACTCTTGTTGTTTATTTAGGTGATGTATGACGGGAGGGTTTAAATTTTACCCTTGTATTGTATAATATAAACGTATTTGGTATTATTTTTTTTTAATACCTTCCAACTAATGTTACCTCCAAGAAATATTAAATGTTTTCTCTCTCTTTTTTTAATTAAATATATACATTAAATTAATTTTTAATTATTTCTCACCAATTATTACTAATAATTTAATTATTTTCTCTCTTTTCATTAATATTGAACTCCTTAATTCATGAATACACCTAATATCTTTTAAAACTAACTTTTACACCCTTCAAAATTACTCTTGTAATAATTATTCCTACAACAGCTAATCCTTATTTTTTGTCATCTCATACCAAACATCATCTTCGGATAATCCTCTCTAGTTCCCAAATTTTTTTTCTAAAATTTAAAGTTAAGATTTTTTTTCTCAAAAATATGATTGTCTCATGTCTTGAGTCATGTAAATAAAACTCTTCCTAGAAATTTATTACAAGAAAGTGAATGGAGAACATCTATACATGGAGAATTTATTAACCTCTAAGTTAATGGGTGTTTGGAAGGTCATACTAAATATGACTTTCAGAAAGCTTAACCCTCAACAATATACTTTATGTTTCTAACATTAGGAAGAACTTATCATTTAATTCATTTTTAAGCAAAAATGATTTTAAGATGGTCTTTTAGATTAATAAATATATATTCTCTAAGAATAAAATGTTTATAGGTAAAGGGTGTCTTAGTGATGACCTCTTCAAAATAAATATAATGATTATTGTGACCAAGTATGAGAATAATAATAATAATAATAATGCATCTTTTTCATATTTTCTTAAGTATTATAATGTGTGGTATAGAAGGTTTGGACATATAAATAATAATTATATACAAAAGCAAATTAACCTTGAATTATTACCAAATATGATTTTTGAGAAAAATTATAAGTGTATGGTTTATGTAGAATCAAAATTCACAAAACTTTCTTTTCAAATAATTAAAAAAAAATAGTGAACCTTTTGTTTAATTCAGTCAGCCATTGATGATTTAAAAAATGTGTAAACTAAAAGTGAAAAGAAAAACTATATTACCTTTATATATTACACAAGGAGTTTTTATACTTGTTTTTTTACGAGTAAAATTGAGGCTCTTGAAATATTTACATATTACAAGAATAAAGTTAAAAATAAACTTAACAAGAAAATAAAGTGATAGAGGTGGTGTTGGGTTTTTCTTAAATTAAGAGCCAAAGTGAGAAAAGAAATCAATATATACTTAGTCTATATAAAAGCTTGAAATTATAATATTTTATAGAAAATCTTATTTATAAGTGCTTTAGTTCTCTACATTTTAATGGCTTTAGAGAGGAGAAAAAAATGAGTTTTAGGTTATTATGGATTTTGGGTGAGAAAGCAATTTTACGTAACACATTGTAATCTCTTACTTTCTCACTATATATATATTCACTACTATATATATATATATATATATATATATATATATATATATATATATATATATATTCACTACTAGCCAATTACTTTGAAAGTTTATAGTTGTTTCCACTATAAACTAGTATTAGAGCTTTTCTGGTTATTAGTTGGCTTTCATGATGGTGAAAAAAGTAACATTAGCAGTAAAGTTTGATATAGATAAATTTAATTGTATGAATGATTTCAATCTATGGTGATTAAGATGTGCCCTTCAATAAGGTTTATTTAAGGCACTAAAATGTGTATATAGTTTACCTGATGGATTGGATGACACGATCAAAGAGTTGATGTCTTATCCCAAGTGCAGGAGTGTCAAAGTAATAAATAACCCGGCAAGACCGGGGTCGAACCACGGGGAGGTGAACTATATAAATAATAATAATAACAACAACAACAACAACAACAACAACAACAATGATGGTGATGATGGTGGTGGTGGTGGTGATGAGTTAAAGAGGACTTTGAAATGTAAGATAAATGTGAAGAATAAACAATGATAAAAACAAATGTCAAGGTTAGAGGATCCACTAATAGTATTAGAGATAAGTAAAGTATAAACTCTTTATAAATTATCAACATGATCATATTAATAATCTTATTTACGTAACACCATACTTATAAACTTTATCAGGTATTCATGATGCTAACTTATGTTGACAACAAATCAAAAACAACGATGTCGGCCGAAGACTATGAAGGATCAAGTATTTGATGTACCAAGTGTTACACAACACAAATCTAGATTAACCATTTAACAAGCAAGGTATTAAGAATTAATAAGATAAAAATGATAAGACATGTTAATAGCAAACTTTCTTAGATATAAACATTAAAGTTCATGTTGAGTTTATATTATACTTATCCTAATACCATTAGTGAAACCTTTTCACCTTGACATAATTAACTTAGCTAAACATTATGAAGAAGAAAAACATAAATAAATAATATAAGAACATAAACATGATATAAGTTAACTAAGTATAGTACAGGAAATGAAAAGCATGAACAAGAGATTAATGAAAGCAAAACGTAAGCATTACAAAAATATAAAGAGAGAGCAAGAACATGATCTTGATATGAAGAACCAAGATTACTAAATGAATCGTAAATGCCTCCTTTTATAGGCTAAAATTCAGAACTATTCATTTGGTAATTTATTATTGATGTAGTGGCCAACTATTGATTTAATGGACTTGTTGGACAGCAGCACTCAAGCATTTTGGCTGGATGAAATGACATTGCTGCAATCAGAAATTGGCACAGTGTTCCTCATGAAAGTTGTTGGCAATCATCTTATCTTCCCACGCATACAATTTCAGAGCATTTGGATCACTAGAGCTCGAGATATGGCTAAAATACTGAGTAGTGCTGCTAGTGGACGTGGTGTATAGCCCTCAAGCTCTTGTCTGGATGAAATGTCATTGTTACCATCAGAATTTGAGCAGGTCTTCTTCATGAAAGTTGTTGGAAAATGTCTTTTCCTTCCATCCACTAAATTTCACGTGATTGTGCTTTCTAGAACTCCAGATATGGGTAACCTTTTGAGCAGTGTTTGGACTAGATTGCAGGACAGATTCTGACTTCTCTTTTGTGGCCAAACTTTGGATTTGAAAACGGCAGATTTGGGTCTTCCACTATTCATGAACATTGTAGGCCTATTTCTTAGCTTTCTATCCATATAAATTAAACTGAAATCCAAGATCTACAGCTCTAGATATGACTCAATAACTGAACGGTGTTCTAATTTGAATTAAATCGGTATCTCTTTTCTAAGCTTCGCCTTTTCTTTGTCCTTTCACTTTCAATAGTTAATCACATCAATCAATCCTTTGAATTGTGAGATATGTCTGCATTTAAATGAGTATTTACCATAAATTAAAGCTATCTTATATTATCAGACTTGTTATTATAAAACATGCTCTAGTTAAGGAGTTATTGATACTTCAAGTGCAAAATGATGATATAAAACCTTGATAAAAATGCACTTTTAAGTACTAATAATTGGACAATGAGAAGAAAGAAATCTTATGGTTATTAGTTGGCTTTCATGATGGATTGGACATATAGTATTATTCAACTTTGTTTGTGTTATAAGGTTTTAAGATAAAGTAACATTGATGGTGAAGTTTGATATAGAAAAATTTAATAGTATGAATGATTTCAATAAGGTTTATTGATGAGAACTCGTGATTTAATGTCACAAAGAATTATATACAGCACACAATCAGGTCATGATTTTTCTTGAAAAACCTTTTTATTCTATTTTTAGAGACTAAAACCTTATCAACACAAATAATTTTTTTCTTATTTGGAAGGGCCTTTAGAAAGCACATAATGTAAGCTAAAGTTTAAGTTTATAAAATAATGGAATATGTATAAGGGTTAAAAAGGTGTTTATGATAGGATAACTTATTCATTTGTGGAGATGTCTTGGACTTGTCTTCTTGATTATTATTTTTCATTTTAATGATTGATCATACTTCAAGCTCGATTCTCTAAATTACACCTCGTACTTTGTCATTGATATCTTGTCTTTGATTATGGACTTTATACCATCATTAGAACACTTTAGAGAACTCCTCATCCTTTTTTTTTCAATTTTGTTTCACTTAATTTCTTGCTCCCTTTCACTTTTTTTTCTTTTTTCCTTCTATATCAATTATCTATAAATATCCAAAACTTGCCCCTAGTGTAAGGGATGATCCTAATATGAGTTATTATCCAACAAAAATATTTGAGGCATAAAGAGGGATAACAAATTATATATTTTTATTCATGAAGGATATATCAAATATGGTCTTTCTTTATCTCAAAATCAAATATGCTCATGTTGATAAATCTTAATTTTATTGAAAAATCATCATTTATTAGGAAAACATGAGATTAGCCTTAAAGAAAAAAAAAAAAAAGGGTGGAATGGGTTAGTTCATGACCTGAATGCACACTGTTTATTATTATTTAAGTCATCAAATCATTATTTTAAGTAAAACTTTCTCCTTTAAGATATATTAGGCATGAAAAAGATAACTTTATGGTTTAAAATAAGGGATTTGCAAGACTTTACCCTCTTTAGTTTTATTGGGAGAGGACGATACATTTTTTAATTTAAAAAAGTAGAGATAACAAGATTCTTTCTTTTAAGGTTTATCAGGATTAGAAAATGATAACTTAGGATGTCCTGGAATTTGACCGATTTTGAATTAATTATATTTATTCGATCATAGATACTAAATATAACTTTCAAATAAACATCTCTTGATATCAAAATAATAATTTGATATAAAAATGAAAGAGCATAATTTAAAAGATGTAATGTAGTCCCAAAACACAAGAAAAAAATATCAAAGAAAAAAATATTTTAATGATCTCAATCAAAAACTTCAGTAATAAAATGGATTGACAATGAAACACTCATTCAATCTTCATGTCAGATTCCCTCATCAAACATTCACAACTTGGTAACATTATCAAGTGCCTCTTCCATTATCCTTGTCGATCATTTGTTTATATCGGTGATATACTAGTGATGATAAGACATGTACCATTATTTTCACAACTGCAACATAGCTCTTACTTATCAACTTTTAGACTTGATATTTGAAACTCTTCAAGTCTTCAATTAAATGGCCTAGAATCTCATCATGATATTTATATTTAGCATTTGGATCATGATTAGTACTTAAAAATGTATTTTTATCAAGGTTTTATATCATCATTTTGCACTTGAAGTATCAATAACTCTTTAACTAGAGCATGTTTTATAATAACAAATCTAATAATATAAGATAGCTTTAATTTATAGTAAATGCTCATTTTAAATGCATGCATATCTCATAATTCAAAGGATTGATTGATGTGATTAACTATTGAAAGTGAAAGGACAAAGAAAAGGCTAAGCTTAGAAAGGAGATACCGATTCAATTTAAATTGGAACACTGTTCAGTTATTTGGTCATATCTGGAGCTGTAGATCTTGAATTTCAATTTGATTTATATGGATAGAAAGCTAAGAAATAGGCCTACAATGTTCATGAATAGTGGAAGACCCAAATCTGCCGTTTTCAAATTCAAAGTTTGGCCACAAAAGAGAAGTCAGAATCTGTTCTGCAATTCAGCTCAAACACTACTCAAAATTTTACCCATAGCTGGAGTTGTATAAGGCAAAATGATGTCAAATTTGGTGGGTGGAAGGATAAGACAATTTCCAACAACTTTCATGAAGACAACCTGCTCAAATTCTGATGTTAGCAATAACATTTCATCCAGACAAGAGCTTGAGGGCTATCCACCACGTCCACCAGAAACACTACTCAGTATTTTAGCCATATCTCGAGCTCTAGTGATCCAAATGCTCTGAAATTTTATGGGTGGAATGAATACAGAGTTTGTAAAAGAAAACAAACCTAAAATCTAGGAAAAATGAATCATTCATGATTGAGGATAAATAAATAGAATGAGGTATTTAGCATTTATTGTTATTTCCTGTAATTAATTGATGTGGTTTCTATATATATATATATATCAATATTTAAAAGAATTCAACTTAGACTATTTATTGATAAAATATGAATTTCAAGATATAGATTGAAGAAATTATCAATCATTTGTTTTTAAAATAGTTATTCTCTTTCATATATTGCTTGTAGTTTGATTGCAATATTGTTTTTCAATTCTACTCCATATCTAGAATAAATAGCAAACAAAATTTATAAACGTAATGCTCTCAAGAACATATTAAAAGTATCAAAATTATTTGACTAGAGAAAAATAAAAGAGAGTTTTAAAAAACAAAGATTTGTTCTGAATATATAATAAAAATGTAACTCTATTTTAAATTAAATTTCTCATTTATCCCAGACAATTATCAGGTTAAGGAAAAGGGTTTCTTGAAACTTTCATTTTGTTATTATTAACTTGAATTTGAAAGGTGTTATGATAGGGGAGGGAGTTCAAGTTCTATATTAATATCAATTCAATCCAATTGTCATGCCTTTATCGTCCTTACATTATCTATCATTTGGCATTCACTGACTATATAAAAGAACATCGCATGTAAAAAAAATGAAAAAAGTTGTCCATAGGCAAAAACATAGCAGTAAATAAGCTATCATGTTAGGTTTCTTTCGTTAACACTTTGGGCTATTATATTAGACACTACATGTATTGTGTAGTCTATAAAAACTTACACTTTTTATATATTGGGTGAAAATCATATTTAAATTTTGATAAAAAGACTAGAATATCCTAACTAATGTTTTTCTTTTTCTTTATTTTCCTTTTATTCTCCTTCTTCATTATTTTATCTTATAGACCCTATGATATTTTTAACATCCAAACTTGAAAAAAAATATTCTAGTAAGAGATAGGGTTTTAAAAGAAAGAGAAAGAGAAAGTGGACATCACTCCATGAATCCTAATTATTGTACAATTAAGTTAGATCTAGGTCTAATAAACCAAGATTTTATCAGTATATCTTTATATGTCTTTACTAAAACATATCGGATCAAGAAAACATACTGGTATAGTTTTTCCAAACACAAACACACCCTAGTGGAGGCGTGTTGGGTGCGGTGCTAGCAAACCCAGCCACGGCTAGACTTGGTAGTGTGCCAAGCCCCTGGCGTACTAGGTTCGGAGCTAGCCAGACCTAGCCATGGTTAGGCTTGGCAATGTGTCAAGCCTCAGGCATGCTGGGTCCGACACTAACTAGACCCAGTTATGATTGGGCTTAGCAGTGTGTTAAGCCCTGAGCGCGCTGTGTTTGGCCATTGTCAGACCCAACCAAGGTTGTTAGGTCTAGCACTAGTCAGCCCCAAGTACATTTGGGTCTAGCCAACGCTAAACCTATATATTAATACTTGGGTCCAGCCAACGCTCAACCCATATATTGTTGGGTTTGACATTAGTTAGACTCAAATATTACTAGGTCTAGCATTGGCCAGACCCAATTGTTGTTGGGTCTGGTATCGCTAAACCTATATGTCATCTGAGTCTGAAGCCTTTTGGATTTGGCCAACCCCAAACCCAATTTTTGTTAGGTTTGGCGATGCTAGACCCATGTTAAGGAGTGGCGTTAACCAGTCTAATGTTGAGGACTGGCATTTCTAGTCCTATTTTAGGGACTGCGCTATTAGACCTTGTGTGTGAGTCAAACAAATGGCGTCAGACCTAGCACTTGGCCTTGGCAGTACGCCAAGCCGAGGCACAACCTGGGTCTGGCAGTTGTTGTAAAGACCAATAGCTTGGCTTGGTGCGCTGCTAAGCCAATGGGGTGGGTCTGACGCATGTTTCCTGAAAGTGTTGTGCCAGAGGATTTTTGTCACCAGGCATGACAGGGTTCGCTACACCAACAGATTTAAGAAATAATCATGTCCAATTTTTTATATCCTTCCCCTATTTTTTAAGTTTTTAATTTAAATAATTTTTTAAGTAGTAATCAAGGGAATTCTTGGTATAAAATGAGGTTTTTATAATGATTTCTTAAAAAGTGAGAGTTTTTTAATCAAATTCTCAAAATTTTGGATGGTTACTATAATTTTATAATTCCTCAAGATGATTATTGTAATATATCCTAAACTATTTTATAGAAAAATTAGTCAATATAAAATATTTTATAGTCAATTTTTAAATTTATTTTATTTGTTAAAAAATACTTTCATCTCATAAAACTTGATAAATTATTTTCTAAAATATTAATTCACTCATAATATTTTCTAATTATTTCAACTACCACTAAAATCTTATGGCTATTACCACCATCATCATCACAACCACTTCCCCTTTTACAATCACCATCAATCTACAACCACCACCCCACCAGATAACAATTACCCTACAATCATCACTATCACTATTATTACCACAATTATTTTATGGAAAAAATATTTTGAGCATCCTATAATTTAGTATTTTTTTCACTTTACAACCTATATTTTTTAAATATTATCTTTGCAACCTAGATCAAAACAAATTTAAAAAATCTACAAAATGATAATAATACTCCAATAAATAATAAATCATTAACCATTACCACCCAACTTATTTTCTTTCTTAACTCTAATCCTCTATCCTCTCTAATGTATTATTTATCAAACACAAATCTAGAAGAAAAACTCAAACATAAATCCATGATTGAAGACAAAACCAGACAAGGACTCAACAAGGTTTTGGTTGTGTTTTTGGGTATGATTACGGTCCACACCAACTGGATTCTGGGTTTAAACTAAGGCATGTCAAGGCTGTGAAATTTTCTGGGTTTTGGGTTAGAAAAGGAGTGATTTTTTGTTTCATTCAAGGTTAAATTGCCCGTAGAGAATAAAGGTTTTGGCGGAGATATGGGGCCATCTATGATGCAGATATGTAAGTTGATTTTCTAATCAAGAAAACTAAAGAAAGGGGGGGGGGGGGGGGGGGGGGGGGGGGAAGGGAATCTAGGCAAGAAGATACAAGCAAATCCTATTAAGATTTGCAGGGAAGGAGTCCAAATGCAGCTAGGGTTGGTTCGTTGGTGCCCAGCCATGGAAATAGCATAATTTGATTCCAAGTTCTCAACAGTTCCTTTAATATCCTTTAACGACAATTCTTGGATTTCAAGACTACTCACAAAACACTGAGAAATAGGTGGAATTATGCAATTAAATCAAAGGTATAGATTGTTCATCGATGTCGTATCATGCATATTGTTCAGCCAATTCTTCACAATAATGAAAAGGTGTTCATTTTGACTACTATGGCTATCTTGTGTTTATTCCGCATTAATCAACAATTCATTCACTCCATCTTAATGGCAGAATTAATGCAATATTCCCCATGTTTTCATATAGTCTAAATATATATTGTCGTCTAAATAACTCTAGTTGAAATGTTCAAAAACCATCTAATTTAGTTGTTGGGTGGCTTCGATTTTGTAAGGAGATTAAGCTATGTGTTTTTTATGGCTGGATATTAGGGGATGAAGGTGACAACATCGTTTTTGCAATGATGAAGGGGAGAGGCTATTGTGCAGAAGAAGAAAAAAAGGAGAGAGATGTGGTAGAAATGGTGGTTCACGGTGAGAAAAAGGATGAGAAAGAAAGGTTTTTTAGTGGTATTTTTGTATATTTTAGGTTTAGAGGCTTTTTAATTATTAATTTAATATAATAATAGTCTTCTAAATAAATACAAATTTTTTATTAATTTTTTTCAAGCATCATTTAAAGTGTTGTTGCTCTTTAAATTTTAGATTGTAAAATGTAATATTTAAAAACTTAATTGAAAATTGGAAAAAGACCAAAAAATAGTATACTTGGAGTAATTTTCTCTTATTCCATCATGATTATATTTTTCAAGTCATTATTTATGAAATGTTATACGAAATTTATATTAAAATATTTTAAATATAGAATATTTTATATTCATCAAAAATATTTAATGCAAAACAAGCTAGGACACTGTGAACTTGATTTCACACCCAAAAGTGACCACATTCCCAGGTGGGGAGGTCAAAATTCCCCACTTCCTAATTGCCCTAACTCCGGGTCTTGTTTCCCAGGAGCTAACACTCACTTCTCCTCAGGCACCGCCACCATTAGTGCTCCCTCCACTGTGCCACCATCCCTACCTATCCTCACTATCATCATAGCATAAGCCCGTTGAAATTTGGGCTGAGGAGATGATAGGAGTTTTACATGCATACAGTAGCAATGAACCATGAAAAAAATACTAAATTACCCCTAAATCCAAGGGATCTTGTTTTTTTAAGATATAAAAAATAATTTCACTGTGCTATACTTTTAGAGTTTTTGTAATAATCTTCATGAAATCTCATAGTCAATCCAATAATAAAAAATAAAAATTTTCTCTCTAAAACTAGTCAGTAAAAAAAAAATATCTATATATGTTTAGATTTATAAATTAAAATCTTTTTATGTATTATTTATTGATTTTGACTGTATAAGGTTTGGTAGCATGAACTATGACAAATAAAATATACTAATCTTTATCCAATTTACATAAGGGTTGAATTTCAAATTAATTTCTAACATAAAAGAAGAAATTGATTGTGTTATGAATATGTTTTTGGGTATCATAATTTTTTAATAAAAATAAAAATATATTTATACTTAATAAAAAAATATGAGCTGATAAGTTAAAAAAATGTTAATGCTTAATAAATAAAGCGAAAAGTTAATCTTCATAGTAAAAATAAAAAATAAATGTAAATGCAAATGTTTTACACTGACTATCCATTTTATTTTATACATTTTCATTTATTTTATCTTAGAAGTTAATTATCGTTACTAACAACAAATGATTTTTTTATATAAATACACCATGTAAATACAACTTATATATAAAAAATATAAGAGAAAAAAATTTAGACAAATTATAATGATCTCTTTGAAGCATTATGAAATTTAAAAAAAAATTCATTTAAAAAAGGTTATACTAAGAAATTTAAAAAAATAAAAGAGATAGTATTAATCAATATTTAAATAGAAAAACTTAATATAAAAAGAGAGAGGAAAAAAAAAAAACAAATGCTGATGAAACTGATAAGCTAAGCCCATGCACTTGGCCAATTCATCAAAAAGCACAGGTCCACGTGCTGGAAAATATTTTTAAAAGAATTGATGTAGCCCAATTCTTTTTTATTTTTTTTTTCAAAAAGGTGACAGTTCATCCACTATGATAGATGACTAGTCGTATATTAAAAAATCTTTCAATCACTATTACTACTAGTGATTGAAAAATTAATATTCTGATTTTGGACTTCAAAATCTTATTTCACAAATTATTTTAACTCGAAACGGCACAAAAACCTTAATAAACTCATTTTCAACCCTTAAATAGCTTTTAATCTTTCTTACAAACAAGAAATTAAACAAATAAAAAAATATTTATGAACCTTAATCTACTATTTCTAGTTATAGATCCAGTTATAGAAAAAACTATCTTAATTGAACTCTGTTTGAGAAGGTGAACAAATTGACACAAAGATTGCCTTGTGGTGGTTAGAATATGGTCATTCAAGCACTTGTCTTGTCCTCAATATATTTTGCACCTTTCTTTCTCATCTTTCATCTCTCATCATCCAAGGGCCATCAAATGAGTAGAAAAACTGAAACTTTAGGAATTAAATTGAAGTTTTTTTACACCAACATATTGATAAGATATGTTTTGTTGTTCTTTTTGCAAGTTGATTCATCTTATTTTAATTGATATTCTTAACTACAATTAATGTTTGATTTCACATAATCGATTTCTCATCCATCCTGAAATAATCTCTAGGCTTTGCTTTGTACATGCGTGTCAATGCAAATTAAAAGAAATGCAAGCATACAAAACTATGCTAACTTAACTTATAAGAATAAATTATAAGGAGTAAAAGTTCAACGACTAAAAATAAAATAAAATAAAAGATTTATGTAGAAAAAAAAAATAACATAAGAGAATTTTACTTTATAACCATCACAATAACCCTCAAGTAAAAACTTTGATATCTTTTGACTAATGGCATTATGACGGCACCTAACGAACATAGATTCCGAAAAATCTCACTGCGCTGGCACAAGATTGAAGGTCCATGATCCACATTGCATTATATGCTAGATTCTCTGTCTTAGACACCAGGCCAGATACAGTAATTACTGCTATGGGAAATAGAACAGAGAAGACAGTAATTAATGCAAAAATAGCAAATTGCTTTTTTATTTCAATCGGAGAGCCAAGACTACGGTTAAAGCACGTACATATGTGTTATTTCAGTCCCCAAAAAGCTAGTACATGCACAGCATCACAATGTTACTCCCTAATCATCATGCAGTGCCTCAAATACGTTACATGAACTGGGAAATCCTAATTCTTACAGCAAGAGTAGTACTACTTAACGAAGATAAAAAAAAAAAAAAAGATTTAATTACCCTGATATTCATCTAGAGGTAAAAATCTTTACCCATGTATTAAGGCTTTTCTGATTTCTGACATGTATTCCGATAACAAAATCCAACTCGCCAATCCCAGCAAGGTACTGTAGTAAAAGATCGATCCACACACTCTGAAACAGAATCGGAGTAAGAAAAAAAAATTAATCGGTGCTCCTTCAGCATAACAAAATCAATATGGGGTCAAACTTGTGCTATGTTAACTACCATAAACATCTTAAGAAACTGATGAGAAAATGGAACAAATGGTTTTCTTCATCGAGCAATTCACGTCTAACCATTCGCTCTAAATTCAAGTTTCTAGGAAGAAGATTGCTGTAGTACAATAAAGTCGTGACTGAGGCAGTTGGCTGAGACATTAGTGCACTGATCAGCCTCACTAGTGAACGAAACATCAACGGCAGAAGAGACTGCAAGACAGCATAGTAACATCATTCATAAGAACCCTCGAAGTACATTAGCGATCATATTATGAATTTTCTATCAAAGTTTAGAAAAAAACAACACAGGGAGTAACAAGAGAGAGAACATACCATATTGGTTAGTTAAAAGAGAGGACATTTGCTGGAATGAAGAGAAATCTTGTTAGAGATAGAACTGAAGGTGAATCAGTGAGAGAGAGGGGGAAATCGGGTTGATAGGGTAGTAGAATGAAGCGTGTAGCTGCTTTCTTAGCTGCCAATCTTCAGCTGTTGTTCATACCTACCCTTCTCTCAAGGCCGAGGGGTCAACAGAATCACAAACTGTAAAACGAAAGACAGAAAACAGCGACTGTCTGAGAAACCCAAGTTATTAATGGGCTAATAAAAATCGCCGAACATTGGGCCAATCGACTCACATGCAACCCACCATTGCAACAGACAAAAATAGACATGTCAGAGGATGTAACTTACATTACGAGGCGCAGGCAAGGTCTCTGTGTCCTTTTCTGTGTGCTATTACTAGGCAATTCCGGAAGTTTAGTCTTGAAAACCTTGGGTGGTAAGAACACCATGAACAAGAGGAACGGGAAAAGGCATTCACTTTACGAGATTCACGGCGCCATAAAGTAAGTACCGCTGTTAAATCGATATATACACACAAAAAATAAATAAATAAATAAAATTACGTGCAAATTAGCAAGAAGTCTAATACTTGTTGTTGAGTAGGGTAGTAGAACCACAAGAAGAAGAAAAAGGCACGCCTGTCCACCAAGAAATATCTGTTCATAAATCTAAAAGAGTATTACATCCATAATTAAGCAAATTTATTTAGCAAATATAAATTTAAAAATCATATTTTCTTGGATTTATTGGTTGAAATTGAAGACATTTTTAACTTGGTTAACTAATTTATATTACAATGAAACTATTTTTTTTCAATACGAGAGTAAATAATTATCTCAAGATAAAAGTTTTTTCAACTTGAAATTTGCAAAGATTCATGTAACTTTATACTATTTATTAATTTTAATTAGAAGAGAAATGAAATTGGTGAGTGTTTGGTTATTATAACTCTAATATCATATCAAATAATTATCTTAATTTAAAAGTTCGAGCTATTAGATGATATCTTAAGATATTGTTTATATCATTCTCTAACACATAATTGTTTTAAAAAATATTTATTTTTTTAAATAAATCTTCTCTTTTTATAATAAATAATAAATTTCTATTGGAAAAGAATGGTCTGGGCATGATATTTATATATTGTATAAATTAATTTATTGTAAATGTGAAATTGATTGATCAATCTTTATATCGAGTCAGATTTATTATTTCTATAAATATAATAAATTATCAAAAATTAATTTTTATTAATCTTGAATTAGTTTTGTTCCATTGAATATTCTCAAATTCATTGTTTTTGCAATTCAGTGAATTTTTAGAAATTAATTATGTTTAAAGTCTTCTCCTATCCATTGATTCTGCAAATTCAATGAACTATCAAGAATTAATTCTAATTATTTTTTAATTAATTATGCACCCTTAACCTCCAGTATAAATAAGTATAAATAGGGGTGGAGGAACTTTATTAAAAAAAAGTTGAAAGAAGTGAAAATAAGAAAATAAATAAATAGAAAAAACATGCTTTCTCTCTCTACCTTGTTTGCTCTTATGCTCTTTTTTCTTTAGCTTTAGGTTAAGTTATTGTAGAGAGAAAGTTCAAGTGATTTTTCTAGTTCATAGACTTTGATTGGATGTACATCCTTTTGAGGTATTATTGTTGAAATCATAGGAAATAAGATGCACTATGATCATTTGTACCTATTGATGGACAATTTAACCTTAAGGATAAAAGGTTTGATCTTTGACAACAATGTTTTTTCTTGACTTAGTTTTGATTTGAAATTCTACAATTTCACAAGTACTCTATTCTTATATATAATATTTGTGTTCATGTTTTTATTATCCTACAAATATATTTAATTTCTACACCTTTTAAGCCAAAATTTAACCAAAATATATGTTGTCGTGGTTTTTAGAAAAAAATAACTATAACTTCTACTCAATAGATTATTGCTCGTATAATTATTGCAGCGACAAGTACTACTTCAGTAGAAAGGATTCCACCATCACCTTCTATAGTGTATGATGAAAAATTTAAAAAGTTGAATAACTTTAAGAGGTGATGAAATAGATGTTGTTCTATCTGATCACCTTGACTTTGGTGAAGTTATTAACTAAAGATGCACCTAAGATGGATGATGAATTTAATCCCTTTATTTTTATAGTTGTGGACTCATAGAATCATAGTAATTTTATATATAAGAACTATAATCTGAATGGTTTAAACTACATATTTGATATTTTTTTAGTTCTATAAAAGTGCAAGGCATTATAAAAAGTTTTGGATCGTAGGTATAAGGTTAAAGATATCGGTATGAATAAATTCATAGCTGGAAGATTTTTAATTTCAAGATGGTCGATTAAAAGACTATTATAATCCAAGTTCAAGAGTTTCAATTTATCTTACATGATATTCATGATGAAGGATGGTTCTAAGTGAATCTTTTCAAATGACTAATATTATTAAAAAATTATCATTATCTAGGAAAACACTTCAATAACTACCTTAAACATAAGTATAAGGAGATGGAAGTTAAAAGCCTCATTCTAAGGTTAAGGATAGAAGAGTATAATAAATTTCTCAAGATTAAGGTCAACTATTCTTTAATGACTCTTAAAGCATATATGGTTGAACAAATGGTGACGCCCCATATTTAAAATAAAAAGAAAAGACTTATTCTAAAGGGAAAATACATTGCTAAGAAATCTAATAGCAAATGTTTTATATATAACTAGACTAGACATCAAACCAAATATTACTTAAATAAGTCTTAGCAAGGCAACCTTAAAGGGAAAAAAAGGATTTCTAAAGCCAATGTCATTAAGATTGATAACCTCTTAAATGAAGCGTGAACAATGAGCTTATATATGGTTGTCTTAAAAGTCAACTTGATCAACAATCATGAGTAATGATGGATTGATATTAGTGTTATAAGACATGTCCATGCTAATTAAAAAAAAAAATATCCTCCATTTACAAAAAAGTAGATGTTGAACATCTATACATAAGGAATTTGTCAACCTCTAAGGTTATGGGTATTGGAAAGGTCACTCTAAAGATGACTTTTGAATAGCTTGTTACCATCAATAATGTGCTCCATGTAGCTGACATTATAAAAAATTTATGTTTGACTCATTGTTGAGTAAAAAATGGTTTCAAAATGATTTTAAAAGTGATAATTTTATAGTCACTAAAAGTGATATGTTTGTAGAAAAACATTATCTATATATATGATGACCTCTTCAAAATAAGTGAAAAGACTATTACAACCAATAATGAAATCAATAATAAGCCCATTTTTTCTTACTTAAGTTTCTTTTATACAATTAATCTTGAATTATTACCAACTATGTTTTTTTTAGAAAAATTATTAAGTATGAAATTTGTATAGAATCAAAATTTTAAAAAAAAATTCAATTAATTGAAATAAAAAATGAATATTTAGATTTAATTTACTCTCATGTAGGTGATATAAAATTTATGCAAATTAGATGTGGTAAAAGTATTATATTATTTTTATAGATTATTCACAATGTGTTGTTATACCTATTTGCTAAGAAGATAAGATTAAGCTCTTGAAATATTTAAACATTATAATAATGAAGTTGAAAATTAATTTAACAAAAAGATAAAGGTAATAAGAAGCATGGAGGTGGAGAATACAATGCATTTTTTTAGGAATTTTGTTCTCAAAATGTTATTATCCATCAAATTACTATTTATTCAACTTAACAAAATAATATTGTTAAATGTAATAACCAAACTTTGAAAAAAATGATAAATATTATTTTGATAAGTTAGATAGCACCTCAAAATTTATAGGGGTGATAATTTTATCTATCAAATATATACTTAATAAAGTACATCATGAGAAGTTAAAAAGATATCATATGAGTTATGAAAAGGCTGAACACCTTTCAATAAAAATCTCAAAGTATATGAATGAAGGTTGTCTTAGGAAAGTTACAACACCTTATCATAAAAAAGCCAAAATAGAACCTAAAACTATGAATTATGCATATTGGTTTCATATTCACAAGTTAAGTAATAAGGATATTCATCCTAATACAATAATAGAATCAATAAATGTTGTATTCTTTGAAGTGTGTTTTCTTTTAAGGAAACACAATAAATTCATTCTCTTAAAAAATGAATAAA
This sequence comes from Populus simonii, assembly GCA_007827005.2. Taxonomy (NCBI): domain Eukaryota; kingdom Viridiplantae; phylum Streptophyta; class Magnoliopsida; order Malpighiales; family Salicaceae; genus Populus; species Populus simonii. The sequence continues at coordinate 17,875,598 of CM017464.2, forward strand.
GAAATTTTAACTAATCATCATCAAATAAAAGATGCTAAAATTAAGTCAAGAAGGAGTAAGAGGGCAAAAACAACAAAAATTATTTTGTTGTGATTTCCTAACTTATTAAAAAATAAACCTCGAAGCTCCTCAGTGGAAATGTCATGTCTTAAAGCCTCCTATTAGAAAGAAACACTTAAAAATCATACATGGAAAATAGTAGATCTTCCACTTGAAAGTTAATCATTAGGTCATAACTAAATCTTAAATAAGAAAATAAAAGTTAATGGAACTATTGATAAATATAAAGTAAGACATGTCCATACTTGACTTGTGTATAAAAAATTCATATGAAAATGTCTTGTTATTTAGCTATCTACATGATCCAAGTGTGACAGCTTCACAATTGACTTTTCAAAATCATTAAATCCCTTAGACCCGTCTATATCACAAGCTTAGTAGATTTACTAATATTCTAAGAATGGGTCATTGAAAAGAAATAAATCAAGTAATCAAAAATTAAAGATATACATTCGACTATGGGTGATACTAAAAGGTTATAGTGATGCAAATTAGATATTAAAAACTAAAGATTCAAAATACATTAATTGATATATCTTTACTTTCGGTTGAGTAACTATGATTTATAAATCTTCTAAGAAAACATACATTATAAGATCCAAAATGAAATTAGAGTTTTACTGTTTTTGATTGATTGGAGAGGAATTAGAATGACGTTTAAAATTTCTTAGAGGATATTTCATGTTAACCAAAGCTAATACCAATAATTTATGTCTATTATGACAACTAGTCAGCATTTGATAAGTTCAAAAGCACCTCAAAACTTGTAAGAGGCAATTCTAGCTATCAATTATATATTTAACAAAGTATCACATAAGAAGATAAAGAGAACACCATATGAATTGTGAAAATGTATAAGACCTTCCTATAAATACCTCAAAGTGTGGGGGTGTCTTGCAAAGCTAACAGTACTTGATCCTGAAAGGTTAAGATAGGACCTAAAACTATGAATTATAATTTTATCAGATTTGCTTACAATAATAGCGCGTATGAATTTTTTATACACAAGTCAAGTTTTAAATATATGCATCCCAATACCATTATGGAATCAAGAAATGCTATATTATTTAAAGATGTGTTTTCATTTAAGAAATCATAAGAAAATTATATACTTAGATAATGGTCGAGACTATCTTAAATAATAATAATAATAATAATAATAATAATCAATCAATCAATCAATCAATCAAAATATAATGATGATGAAGTTAAGCTTATAATGCGTAAAATGACAAAAATGACCAATATATTGGTTCTGATTTTCTAACTTACTTGTTGGAGGATGAAACTCATATATATTTTGAGACAATGTCATGTCCTAAAGCTTTTTATTACAATGAGACAGTCAATGGTGAAAAAAAATCCTTTATGAATAATCATACATGAGAACTAGTAGATCTTTCTCTTCAAAGTAAACCATTAGGTCACAAAGAGATCTAGCAAAATGAAAGTTGATAGTACTAATGACAAATATTAAACTAAACTTGTTTTTAAAATGATTTAGATTATAAAAAAGTGTGAATTATTTTAATAGATATTCACTTGTATTAAAAAAAAATAGATTATATGTGAATATTATAGCTATTGCAGTTATTAACAAGCTTGAAATACATCAAAAAGATGTAAGAATATCTTTCTTAAAAGGTGACCTAGACAAAGACATCTATATAGAACAACTAGATGGGTTTGTTATTAATGGACAAGAAAATAAATTTTATAAGCTAGTATAATCTTTATATGGTTTGAAAGAAGCTCCTAAACAATGACATGTAAAATTTGAGAAAGTTATGTTGTCAAATGAGTTTAAAATCAACAAAGTTAATAGATATGTTTATATGAAAAAGATAAATAGAGGTTATATCATTGTATATTTCTATGTTGATGACACGTTAATTCTAATAAACAATAATCATATGATCAAACTAAGAAATTATTAACTAACAAGTTTGACATAAAAAACTTGGGTGTTGCAGATATTATACTCATAGTTTTAAAACTCGACTTGACCTGTCAGGTCAACTCGAGACTAGAACTGGGCCGGGTTTAAGAAAAAATAAGGGAAGTCAAAAACTCGGGTGACCTGGCTGACCAGGCGGGTTGACCCGATTACCCGAATGACCCGACAAGACCCGATCAAAACCTCGGTTCAACCCATTGACTATTTATTTTTTTTAACTAAAATGATGTCATTTTGATTTATAAAAAAATTGGGGTTGACTTGAATGACCCAAGCCTTGGGTCGGTTAAACCACCGGGCTAGGTTTAAAAACTCTGGTTATATTAGGAATAAAAATTTCTAAGACAACTGATGAATTGATATTGTTCCAATATCATTATATTGAGAAAAGTTTAGATAAATTTTTTAAAGGTGACAATAGTATTGTCAAAACACTAATTGATATAAATGTATATCTATCCAAGAATACATGTAAGAGAATAAACCAATTGTAATATTATCAAATAATTAAAAGCATAATGAATTTTATGAAGTGAAGAATGCTTACTTGGTTAGCAAAATAAATAGATTTATTAGTAATCTAAGTATAGATCATTGGGTAGTAAAAAAAAAGGGTACTTGAACATTTAAAGTATACCTTAGACTATGAGCAATATTGTATTAGTTACCTAACGATATTAAAAGAGTATAATGATGTCAATTAGATATTCGATACTACGTATTTAAAATCCACTAGTGGATATGTCTTCACACTTGGTGGAACAGTTGTGTTATGAAAACCCTCTAAGCAAGCATATATCACAAGATTCACAATAAAATTAAATTTTATTGCTCTTGATAAAGTTGGAGAGGAAGTCAAGTGGCTTTGATATTTTTTAAAGGATATTTCATATTGGCCAAAACCAATGCCAACAATTTGTGTCCATTATGGTAGTCAATCTGTAATTAAAAGGGCATAACGTAGAATAAATAATAGAAAGTAGGGATGAGCAAAAAAACCGATTAAACCGAGAAAATAAAAAAAATAACCGAAAAAACCGAACAAAAAAAAAACCCGAACTAACCGATTAAAAAATCACAAAAAAATTCCGGTTTGGTTCGGTTTCGGTTTCTAAAGTCAGAAACCGATTGAACCGAACCGGTTCAACCAGCCAACACTTAAAAAAAAGTAAGTATAAATACAACACTTTTTAACCCTAAAATCACTTTTAGCATCAGTCGCCCCTTCCCTCCCTTCAGCCCCCCTTCCCCTTCTCTGCATATCCCTCCCCCTTCGCTTTACTCTCATTTGCTTTGATTTTTCTCCCCTCCCTTTACTCTTTGTAAACCTAAAGTTACAGGCTTTATGGGGTGCATGCATCATGTGGGTAAGTGCCAAGTTGTGGATTTTTTTTCCTTTCATTTCCCCCCTTTTTTTCCCTATTATCTTCTGCTGGCTTGTGTGGTTGCTGGTTTGGACAATTTGTTCATACAAGTTTCAGCAAACAAACATGACATCTTTTCTTTATTATGCGTAGCAGAAGCTTTGGATTTGGAGGCTCTTGTTTTAATTATAGGCACAGAGCATCAAAATGCCCAAACAAGGAAGATTTTTAGTTGCCTTCTTCAACGAAGAGATTAGGGATTTTTTTTGGACCGTGAACAAGTTGGAATAATTTCGGTTTGAACCGGTTTGGAAAGGGAAAAAACCGAACCGAACCGAACTGAACCAAAATTAATTGGTTTGAACCGGTTTTCGGTTCGGTTCGGTTCAAAAAATTAAAAAATAAATAAATCAGTTTGGTTGTTTATTTTGATTCAAAACCGGACTAAACTGGATATGCTCAGCCCTAATAGAAAGTCTAGACATATACATAATAGATATAATATTATTAAACACTTGCTCTCAAATTGAATTATTTTCATTGACTATATAAAGTCAAAGAAAGATATTGTAGATCTACTAACCAAAAATTTATGAGAGAGCTTGTGTATAATTCATCGAGGGTGATAGGCTTAAAGCCTTTAAAGATGAAAAAGTAGAATGACACTAACCATACATATTTGACTGAAGATCTTGAGATTTAGATTTAAATAAAAAATTAAGTTATAAATCATTTTTAATAACACTTGAAAATTATAATTTCTTATCTATTCGTATGATGAAAATTATAATTTCATACATATTAAATAATTTTTTTTCTTCTAAACTCCTGTATTTAGAACAGATATTTAGAACCCACGAGATATTAACTGATACAGTGGAGTCAACCCACTAAAAATAAATCTCTATCAGCAATGAAATATTTCATTTAGAGAACTCGAAATTGAGTACTTTAACATTAATAAAATTACGGCCACCAGATAATCACGTGCTACGCACGTCAGACCTTTCAGTCCACATATATATAGGGCTCCAGCCCACCAAGCAGCCCCTTATAATTGCTTTGAATTAGGGTTAGGTTTCTCCCAGTTTCGTTCCTCCTTCGAATCGTAGAAAATCAAACCCTAACCCAAAGCTTCAATCATGTCTTCCAAGCTAGGTATTTTTCTCATATAATTAGAGCTTTTGGTTTTTTTTTTTTCGTTGTTTTCTCACGGGGAGGATGCTTTGCTCGATTGGGATTTTGATCGAATGAAAAATTGAAATTATCATGTGGTTGTTTGTTTTCAGGTGGAAAAGCTAAGCCTTTGAAGGCACCAAAGTCTGAGAAGAAGGATTACGACGAGGTATTGTTTTCAATAATTTCTTTATCAATTTGATTGGAAACTGTGCATTTTTTTAATTTTTTTTCTTTGTTGTGCAAAGAATTGAAAGATTGGAACTTAAATAAATTGATTTTTATTAAATCTTTGAGTTTGGTACTTAGCTTTACGTTCTTGACTGGAAAGTATGCTCGATTTTATTTGATTAACTTTGATTCTTATAGTTTATGGGTTTATGATATGGAAATTTATCTTGGTTTTAAGGAAAATCCAAATTGGAATTGAAGTTCGTATGTTTTTAAGCTTTTAGGCATCTGATGAAATTGAAAGATCTCTTAATAGGCAATATGTGGTTGAAGCTTGGGTGGGCTTTGCTAATATGCTTTTGGTTTAATTGAGGATAGGTACAGTATCCCAAATTGAAATCCTTTATGCTGCTTAAGCTTCAAATAAGAGAGTTGGATTTGGTGCTCTGAATTTATTTTCTCCATTTCAAAATTCATTTAGTACAAAATTCTAATTTCTTTTAATAGACCATACTATGTTGCTATATTGCTTTTCATTTGGCATCTTTATGCTTGTATGAATTGATTATTTCTATGGGATTGAGATTCCTTTTTATGAGTAGATGACTTGTTTTGGAACTATGGTGCTTGCTATTTACTTGTAACTCTTTGCTTTTATAAACTCTAAACAACTGGCTATTTATGATTTTAAGCATACGTTGTTGCAATATCCCATGCATATTTTGCTTTTTATTTGTATAAAGTGTTAATTTTTTTTTACTCTGGCCATCCTATGATGCAATCCAGTTCGTAACTCTGATTTCCTACCATTCCCATTGCTATTGTCGTTAAATTTACTTCACTGATTTGCAGACTGATTTGGCCAACATTCAAAAGAAAAAGGATGAAGAAAAGGTAAGAGACAATGGATATTACTTTAAAAAAAAAGGAAAAGAAAAGAAAAGAAACTGGATGTTTTATCTTGTTTATTACCTTTTGCAATAGTGAAAGGTGACTAATTTGATTGTTCTTGTGATGAGCAGGCACTTAAGGAGCTCAGAGCCAAGGCACAGCAGAAAGGGAGCTTTGGAGGTTCTGGGCTGAAGAAAAGTGGGAAGAAATGAAGATTTCAAACCCGGATAGACATGGTTTCCTTTAGTGTATTCTGAACTATATTATGATGATATCTCGTGTTTAGTGTGATGGTCGCTGATGTCCTATGCTTGATGTGTTGGTCTTCATCTTGAGCCAGAATTACGTAAAACTTTATAAATTGTGTGTCCTCTATCCATGTGCCAGCAATGTATTTGCTGGCATTGTTGGAAACTTTGTTCTATGTAACTCGTTTGCAATTTGTTGATTGCGCTTAGTAATAATGGTCTCCTGGGTAATTGATTTACTAAGGATGTTTTTCCCTTTTAAATTGCATTAATGTGAATATTGCCCTCGCTGAGGATAATGGAAAAGATTGGGATAGATTGTGTTAGTAGCACAAAAAACAAAATAAATGGTGAAGTAACAAAAGATGAAAAAGTTTTGGTAAAATAGTATAGTAAAAAGATTTAGGAAGCTTAGGGTTTCGATCGGAGAAGTAGATCTTGGTTCAAAACTATGAAAACTACACCAAACGTTTTAGAGTGAAATTGATAATTCAACTGATTCAACTGGTAAATAATTATAAGAACAAGTTTAGTTGAAAAATGCGAAATCACTTGGCTAAGGAGGAAGCAACTGCTTGTTGGAAGCTAAAAGAGTGAAAAATAAAAATGATGGTGAGCTTCCTGCAACCCGAGAGACGAGAAAGAGAGAGACGATGAGATTGAGAGTGACAAACAGGTAAAAGTGAGATCAAAAGACTCTTAGGATATATCAACAAAAGTGAATAACAGGGTGTGATGAACAAAGAGAAGTCTGAGTGCCAAGAAGGTAAAGGCTTTTCTCAAGAAATACATAGATATAAATGTTTAATTTTAATAAGACGAAGCAATAATCACATAGGCTAAGCTTCAAAGAACAATAAAAGGAATGTTCAGCCGTTGGCTGACTAATAATGCATGTGTCGTGATTGGAAGCATGGTAAAAATTAATTTTTAAAATATATTTTATTTGAAAATATATTAAAATAATATTTTTTTATTTTAAAAAATTAATTTTAACATCAATATATCAAAATAATTCAAAAACATAAAGGAAAAAAATTAATTTTAAACAAAGAAATAATTATTGTAGGAAACATTGTTTTAAACAGTGACTAAAAGTGTTTGTTTTTTAAATAGCTTTTATAGTTATGATTTGAAAAAAGTAAGTTTTTTAAAAAAATATGGTTAGCTATGGTTAGTTGGATTTAGATACGTATTTGGTAAAAATTATGGTTGAAGTTTTTATGTAGCAAAAAAACATGTATAAAATATTTGGTCAGTTGTGTTTGAAAGTGTGGTTGCGGTTGTTTATTAAAGTGTTTTTTACTTGAAAATGCATTAAAATAATATTTTTTTTAAAAAAATAATTTTGTTATCAGCGTATCAAAATGATCTGAAAACATCAAAAAAATATTAATTTGAAGCAAACAAAAAAATAAAAAAAATTTAAATTTTTTTAAAAGAGTTTTTGAAACGTAAAAACAAACAGTTTTTTACGAAAATTAGTTTTAAAAAATGCTGCACAAAAATTACATTTTAAACTCAATTTTTTAGTGGATCCCGCAGCATAAAACACAGTGTGGTTTCCTACCAAACACCTTCCAATATTTATTTCACCCACTTTGTTATGTTTGTTTAACCACAAACACAAAAGCTAGCGAAAAACAAACGAGTCTAAATCAATCTTTAAAATCTATTTTTATTTAACAATAAATAAAATAAAAATTAATAGGAAATTAAGCTATTTAAATTTAAGAGAAAAGGATGTATTTTTAGTCAAAATTTTGTAACGAGCCACTCCCCTCGTCTGATTTGGCTAAGAAAATGGAGGGTCACAGGAGACAAGGAAGAGAGGCTTTAGGAGAGTGAGGAGACTGGCTGCGAGATAATTGGCTTTGATCGAACAGTGTACGTGCAATGGTAGTGGTAGTAGGATGATGACACTTGGCAAGAGAATAGGTTATAGCCGATTCCCGTTTCTTGTGATAAAAACGGCAGCCTGTGGAGAGAGAGTCAACAACAACTAAATCTGGGCCAACTATACAAATCCATTTAAAATTTAAAACTCAAATTATACAAATCCATTTAAAATTCAAAACCCAAATTCAAATTCTTGGGTTGAGTGTTATTTATTGATACCAAATTGAGCAAGAAGAGGAGAAATTATAAACAAATTATTTTCTTTTTAATTCAGTCAATTTTTTATTTGTATCCAACATTTACATTCAATAAAGTTATTTATTTTCATCCTTTTTTTTTAATCTAGATCAATTTCAATTAGATACAGGTTTATTATATATATATATATATATATATATATATATATATATATAGCATGTCTTTTTTTATCAGTATCATGTTTTTTGAATAAAAACTTAAGGTAGTTTAAAAAATTATTTGCAATAACCCTCTTGATTTGAATTAAAGAGAACACAAATATATTTTTTTAATCAAAGATCCTTTTTCTTGTTGATTTTTTTTCTTTTTTTTTTAATGAAAAAATATATTTTTTATCAAAAAAATAGTTTTAAAAATTATAATATATAATAAAAATATTTAGTCTTTTACTGTGGACAGCACAATACAATCCACAGTAAAAAAGCTGAGTTGTTTTTTTTTTGTGTTTTGCTTTGTTTTTTTTTAAGTTGTTTTTTTTTTCTTTGTTTTTTTAAAGCTGTTTTTTTTGTTTTTCTTTTCTATGTTTTTTTTAATGAATATTTTTTTTGTTTAATTTTTTTCTAATTTTAAATTTTTTTCTATTTAGTTATTAAACTTTCATGGCACGACTTTCAGGTTTAACGGGTTTACCTGAATTCTTTTTCAGGTTTTTCTTTTTAATTAATTTTTTCATTTAATTTAGTTTGTTAATATTAATTTTTTTTTCTATTTAGTTATCGAACTTTCATTACACAGATTTTGGGTTTAACGGATTAACCCGGCTAATTCTGGGTTAACCCGTAAATTTTTTTTCCTATTCAGTTTTCAAACTTTCATGACACGAATCTCAGGTTTGACTGATTAACCTGCTTTGAAGAGTTAACCCAGTTAATTCAGATTTTTTTTTTCTTTTTCTTCATTAGTTTTTTTCTTTATGTAGCCTTTTTTTTCTTTGTTGTTTTCTTTTAAAATAATCTTTTTTTGTTTAGTATTTTTTTTTGCTTTTTTCTTTTTTTTTCTTTTTAATTAATTTTTTTAAAATTTAGTTTGTTAATATTAAATTTTTTTTCTATTTAGTTATCAAACTTTTATAACACGGATCTCAGGTTTGATGGGTTAACCCAGTTAATTCAGATTTTTTTTCTTCCTGTAGGTTTTTTCCTTTGTTTTTTTTCTTTTTTGTTTAATTTAGTTCATCAATATTGATTTTTTTATTTAGTTATCACACTCTCATGACACGAATCACAGGTTTGACGGGTTAACCTGATTTGGTGGATTAACCCAATTGATTCATATTTTTTTTCTTTTTCTTCATTAGTTTTTTTTCTTTCAATTTTATTTTTTAATATTATAATTAAGCCACAGTGAAAAGGCTGGGCAATTTTTTTTCTTTGTTTCTTTTTAATGAATATTTTTTTTTGATTTAGTTTGTTAAAGTTAAATTTTTTATATTTAGTTATCAAACTTTCATGATACAGATTCCGGGTTTGACGAGTTAACCCAGATTTTTTTTTTTCTGGTTTTTCTTTTTAATTAATTTTTCATTTAATTTAGTTGTTAATGTTAAATTTTTTTCTATTTAGTTATCAAACTTTCATGACACACATCCCGGGTTTGACAGGTTAACCCAGTTAATTCTTAGTTAACTTGTAAATTTTTTTCCTATTCAGTTATTAAACTTTCATGACACGAATCCTAAGTTTAACTGATTAACCTGGTTTGAAGAGTTAACACAGTTAATTTAGATTTTTTTTCTATTTCTTCATTAGTTTTTTTCTTCATGTAAGCTTTTTTTTCTTTGTAACCTGATTTGGTGAGCCAACCCAGTTGATTCGGATTTTTTTTCTTTTTCTTCATTGGTTTTTTTCTTCCAATTTCATCTTTAAATATTGTAATTAACTATAACTAAAAGGCATCAACCTTTTTTTTTTCAATTTCATGACATGAATCCCAGGTTTGACGGGTTAAACTAGTTGATTCAGATTTTTTTTCTTTTTCTTAAGTAGTTTTTTTCTTTGAATTTCATCTTTTAATATCAATTTGATTAAGAATTAAACTTTATGATTTGTTTTGTTTACTGTTCATTAGATTATTGCGATATCATGAAGGGATTTTACTATACCCCTCCTTGTAAAACTCTATTTATCGGAATAATGCTTTGCTTTATTGTTTTTTTCTTTTCAATTTTTTTTAATTTCATTCTGTAATATTAATTTTTTTCTTTTTTAATTATCATATTTTTATAACACGACCTTGCAGTCAAACCCATATCCAAGGCTCCGGGTTTGATGTTGCAACCAAACTCATTTAAACTCAGGTCATGCAGATTTAATATTATTATTAATATTATAAATATAACTTCTAGGTCAGTCATAGAATAAAAAGAATTGATTTTATAACTCCATGAAACACACCCTCTCAAAGTTGAATCTACTTGCTCCAAGATTGGCCTCTATAATAGTTGAACTGGATCCTTTCAAAAGTTTTTTTTTTTTCCAGTGATTTTCTCTTTTGTTTCCCAACCCTTAAGGATTGAAATGAAATAAAAATAAAGTTTTGAGCTAGAAAAATAAAACACCTAAATTAGGTTTTTGTTTCCTCAAAATGAGGTCTTAAATTAGTTGTTCTAAATCAAGGATTTTTTTCCATAAAAAATCTGTAAGGAAAAAAAAAACCTTCAATTTTCAGGGGAAACTATTCACTACCCCCGAAAAATTATGGTCAAGAAGAATGGATTAAAAAAGAAAAAGCTATGATAAAAAAAGAAAAAAAAGCTATGCATACCTAGGAACAAAATTGATAAAAAAGATTTATCATACAAGTGGGCATGCAATACGCAATCCTAAACCCTCCTCAGGCAGTGGAGCTGGAGCTGATGTCACCCTGCCTAACAAAAGAACACAAACGCCTGAATTGCTTGCAAACTTTCTCCATGGAAAATCTACATGCTGACCCCACCAACACCAAGGGGAGATCCTGCTTTTTCTGTCTTATCCAAGACATTAACTCGGAGCTTTGGCTATTGCATATCCGCTTGTACTTCCCATACAAAGATGCTCAACATTAACTCGTGAATTATTGCTATTAGAAAGTAGCCAACGTATGTATTCTCACTTCTCACCACTAAACCATTAACCATATGCGAAAAATCACTTGGCTTTTTTTTTTTATAAAATATTATGAATTATTATAGTATTTTCTTGGATAATTTTTTTTTATTTGTTGATTTTATTTTTTAAATATTAAACTAATTGAGAATTTAACTTTATAATTTTTTTTTAAAACACCATGAATTGCTACAATGTTTTTCCATATTGTTTTTTTTGTTATAATTTTTTTTTAAATTATCTCTGTTGATTTTATTTTTTTAATATTGAACTGACTGAGAATTTAGCTTTGTAATTTTTTTTCTTTAAAACATTATGGATTGTTACAGTATTTTTCCATATAGTTTTTTTTTTGTTTTTTTGTTATGATTTTTTTTCAAAATTGTCTTTGTCGATTTTATTAGAAAAAGCATTGTAGTTTTCCTCACAAAACACTATGGATTGCTACAGTGTTTCCCCACGTGATTTTTTTTGTTATTTTTTTTCCAAAATTGTATTTGTCAATTTTTTTTAATATAACAATTACAAGTAAGGCTAAATCATGTGGGGAAAGCACTGTAGCTTTCCTCACAAAACACTATGGATTGCTACCGTATTTCCTCACTTGGGTTTTCTTTTATGATTTTTTTCCAAAATTATCTTTGGCGAATTTTTTTTAATATTGAGCTGGTTGAGAATTTAACTTTATAATTTTTTTTCTTTTTATTAACAAAAAAGCTAAATCATGTTGCAAAAAGTTAAATCATGTGAGGAAAATATTGTAACTTTTCTCACAAAAAACTATGGATTGCTACAACTCATTCTATTTAGTTTCTAAGTTTTTTTTTTTTTTATCACCAACACAACTTTTTTCTCTTTATAGAATATTGGCTTCATCACACCTTCAATTTCTATTACTTATATAGCGCTGGTTCGCAAGTATAACATCATCAAGCACATTTGCTCCATAAGCTCGTGGCAGTGCACGGGCATGCCATCTAGTTAATAATTAAAATAGAACGTGTTTTTAGTAAAATGCAGTGTTCTCTTCTTCACAGATTGTTATGGATGGTATTGTTCCTTTTATAGTGTCTTCTTTATATAATTTTTTATTATCTAACTTTATTTTTTTGTAATTTCATTCCCGCAATTGATATTAACATCGTTTTATGCATTGAGATTTACTTTTCTTCGTATATTATCAAGAATCCGAAGTCTATGCATATTTTGGTTTTAAATTAAATATCAATTTTATGAAATAGAATTTTAGTTTATAGTTGAAAAGTTGAAAAGATTTGAAAGAACAAGGACCATAATAAATAAATAAAATCATTTTTCATTTTCATTGTTAAAAAAGGCGTTGAAAACTCTAGTTTGGTCCCTAAAGTTTTAATTTTTGTATATTTAGTCCTTATTATTTTATAATTTTAATTTTGGTTCTAAACTTCATTTGTTTTTTTGTTTTGGTTCTTGGATGTTGGACAAGAGAGATAAAGTCATTAAAAAATAAGGAGAGAGGATTTGGCCAGCCATATTCCGGCCATAAAACAACCGATCTTAGTATCACTAGGTTCGTCTTAGAGATGGGAGTTCAACATAGGTGATTTTTCCCTATAAACACACCAGAAAAAATATATAAAGTTCCCTTAAGGATGATTGAGATTCATATGAAATAAATGTTTAGATATTGGGTTATGCTTGTAATATGTATAGAGAAAAGTAGAGAAATTATGTACTGTTCGTGTTTTTAATGATGATGTATGCTTAGAAATTAATTGTAAGGTTGTAATTAAATGGTATCTATATTGAGTTGTGGGTTGGTAATATGAAAAATAAGTAATATATGTTGGGTGCAAAATGGTAATAAGAAAAATATGAAATAACATGTAAATACAAGTTAGTAATGTGGGAAAATCTAAGATTGAATTAAGATACAAACAAGTGGTAAGAAAAGAATAAATGATGTGTTTAAATAATATAAAAGGAATAATCATATGTTGAATGAATATGAAAAAAATGGGTTAAAGAGAATTGGACACTAATTGGAAATGTTCTCTTGAAAATTAGAAGGGGCTTCTAAGGTTGGGACCAACGATTATGGGAGCACATACTATTGGAGTGTAGGTATGTGTCTGTCACCTCACCTTTTTATTTATAGTAATGTCATTGTGAAAGTTATGTTTACATGTGAAATGATTCCAAGAAAGGAATATAGAGAAACATTTCTGAAAAGAAATAAGTTGGCCGCATAAGCGGGGCTATTAGTTTGTGAAAATAATTGAATTGATCGTATGAGCAGGGGCAATTGACTTGTAAAAATAATTAAGCTGACCATATAAGTGAAGGCTAATGATTTTAGAAAAGAATTAAGTTAGTCGTATAAGCGAGGGCTATTGATCTTTAAAAGGAATGATGTTGACCACATAAATGGCAATTATTGAATTAAAAATAAATTAAATCAGTCGCATAAGAATGGAGTTTTTTTTAGAAAGTTAAGTTGGTCGCATGAGCGAAGGATATAATGAGAAAGGTTAAGCCAATCGCAAGAGCGAGGGATTTTTTGAATAATTAAAATTTGCTGCTCTAGCAAAGACTAGTTATGTAAAGTTAGTAGGCTATCCTGGCAAGAGCTAGTTATGAGGCAGTGAGCCGGTCGTAATGGTGGATTTATATAGGGAATTTAATTAATTGTAATGATGGATTTGTAGTTGAAAAGAGGTGTTCTAATAAGAAAACAAACTATTTTATTGCGTGTTCATTTAAAGTAATAGTATAGTAGTAAGTACAAAGTGTGCTTACATGTATTTAATTTCTATTTACCTAATTATATATTCAAGTCCATTTTATCCACCACCATAGTATTGACATCGTAGTTTGAACTTCATAGTTTTGTGTTAAGTAGAATTTTGTAATCTCCATCTTATGATATGCAGTTAAACTAATGTATATGTCAAGTTTTAATATTTTAGGATTGTAAACAAGTTAAATGTTGTGTTGTTAATTATTTATAATTTTCATTATGTGGGTGTAATTGTATTTATATCATAAAACAATATCATCTATAATTGTGTAGATATGTGGTGGATGAAAATAGTTGATAACTATGGTTTTGGGGGTATGCTTGAGGATGCTAGTAAGAATGAATTACATAAGTAGTTGCATTTGGGTTATGGTTGGTTTTTGCAGGTATTTAAAGCGAGATAAATTTTGGATAAAGTCTTAGTGCAAGGGAAACTCTGCAAAATTTTTATTAAAATTGGATAAATTCTTCACTTTAATAAGAAGAAATCTCTCTTGTGTTTGATATCTATGCGATGAATACTTTGTATTATGTGTGGTGAATAGGAGTGACTTTATATAAGAAAGAATTAGAAAAAGAAATTACTCTATTTTACATATATAAGATTATGGTAATAGATGAAAATGCATTAAAAATTACCGAGTGTTACAATTTTAGGGTAAAAAATAGGTTTATTAAAATTTCTATGATGTTTTGAGGGTTTTTTTAACGGAACATGTTGAAATTTAAGTTTTTTTTTTTTATCTCAAACTAGGATCTTAACTTTTCAATCACTTAAGGTGATAGAAAAAAACAATGAACAACATGTCTCTGCCTAGACAAATGATGTGTTGTCTGTTAAATTGAAAAAAAATATTTGGTTAACGAAGTGTTGTCCACCCATTTTTTAAATAAAAAACAAAAAACTTAACCAAGCATATAAGCCTTATAGCCAGGCATGCGAGCCTCAAAGCCAGGCATGCGGGCCTTGAAACCAAACTCACTCATCAAGGCTTTTAGCTTTTAGTTTTAGGTGAAGCACTTGAGTCTGACATTTTTTTGAAAAGGGATTTCAACCCTTTACTTTATTTTTTATTTTTTATTTTTATTTAATTTTTTTTAAATTATCTGATTATGCTATAATTTTTAAATAAGATTATATCTTTTATGGTAATGTTAATTATTATATGAATAATTATTTACAAATCTAATATGCGGAATTTTCTTCAAAATCTGCTAAAGAATATTCACTAAGAATAAAATATCTATTTTGCTGTTTTTTATTGCTAATTTTTTATATAATTTTCTCAAATTTAATCATTTTTTATTTTCCATACAGAAACTATATAAATTTTTAATAAAAATTTTTTTTCTCAAAAAGACATATTTTCATTAAAAAAATATGAATAAAACAAAATTTACATACCTAATGAAAAATAATTTTGACGTGAGATCTTAGACAATGATTGTTTTATATAATGATTAGGGAGTTTCTTGGCACAAATTATGATGAGCATATAAAAAAAACATTAGTATAGTTAAAATGTTCCGGGTCATGAGACCAAGTTATCCTCATAGAAATAAAATATAAAAAAAATAAAAAATTTTATCTTCAATAAATTCAATGTTGAACGAAGAAAATAAAAATAGTGTAAAAAATGATTAAAAAAGACCAATGCAAGTTAAATGAATTTTGCTTATAAGAGCTATTTAATAATTTTACTATGTAATGAAAATATGAGATAACTGAGATGTCCCGTTCAATTTGAAAATGGCAAATTGATCCCGTAAAAAAGATCATATTACTTCTCAAACCAAGTTATTTGGTTTTGTTTTAGAAGAGAAGATAGTTATTTCACTATGCGAATTTAAAATGACATACGAATGTGTGCATGGTAAAAAACTAAGCTCTTTTAATTTATTTTTTATAATAACCTCAAAAGATTATCCCTATTCAATAATCTCAAAAGTACAAATAGTCTTCTTTTTTAACAGTAACACTATAAATTAAAAGAATATGAGTTCTTAAACAATATTGTTTATTATTCATAAAGGTATATTAGGTTGTTCATACAACTATTCAAAGTCAATTTTTTTATTGTTTGCACTTTCATCATTAAACTTTATTTCTTTGTTTATCATCCTAACAAGTTTTGTTCACTTGATTATATATGTTGAGATTTGTTAAGATTCGCATGCTCTCGCATATACGATGTTCTAAAGATTATTCTCGCGTTACATTAAATACCATCGTTATAAAATAGAATTTTGGATTATGGTAAAAATAACAAATTAAAAGAACAATGACTTAAATTAACACAAAAAGAGGAATTTTCCCATATTAATTGCTGAATGGCATGGAAAACTTCATTATAGTCTCTCAAGTTTCAAGTTTTAATTTTACAAAAACTTCACTATAGTCTCTCAAGTTTTAAATTTTAATTTTACAAATTTGGTCCTTATTATTTTAAGTTTTTTACATTTTGACCCAAAACTTTTTTTATTATATTTTAGTCCCTGAATGTTGAAAGAAAAAAAAATCATTATAAAGGAGGATGAGAGAGAAGGAGTTCGGTCAGAAATATCTCAATCATAAAAAGACAAGTTTTGATGTTGATAAGTTCGTTTTTGTGAGAAGAGTTTAAAATAGTGATGTTGTCATTTAACCATATTGAAAAGGTAGATTGAAACCCGTAAAAAAGTTTTGTTTTGTTTTTTTTTTTTAGAGTGGTAAAATGGTGTTTTGGGGTTTTAAATGAGTTTATTGAGGTTTAAATAATATTTTTAGGTGAAAAAATTTAAAAATTAGGTTCTTAAGGTTTAAAAATTCATACCTGCTTTTTCTATTAGTGAAATTATAATAGTAGATGATATCTCGTTTGTCCAATCTATTAAAAAACAAAAAAAAAAAAATTTTGTTCGTCCATTTTTCCAAAAAGAAAAAAGAATAAAAAGAAAATGAGATACACGAGCTTATGCTTTTTTTTCTCTTAAACCAAGTGTATGGGCTTGGATTTCCAAGCTCGACAATGCCTCACTTTTTTAATTTTAATTTTTTTTAATTCTTAATTAATATCTTCTCATATTTTTTAAATTATTTAACTTAACTATTATTCACATAGTGATTAGTTAACTTTTTTTATTAAATTTTAAATAGATTAATTGTATTTGCCTAATGCATTTATAAGAATGGGAATTATTTGTATATTTAGTAATAGTTGAGTCTCCAAGATAAATATATATATATATAAAAAATCTATGTAAATTACTTGCATTTATTTTGTCTTTTACTTTTTGGTAGGGAGATCAACTTCCTGCTTTAATGGTTAATTAACATTCATATTTTTCTTATTTATAAGTTAATATACTTTTTAATTAATCATATTAATTAAATGCATAAATAATTTTTCTATTCTCCAATTAACAAATTATATAATTTCTAAAAACATATCCATAATGTTAAAGTCTTTCTTTCTGATTTTGTGTTAAAGATTAGCTGGAATTTTACCCTTAGTGTAGCATGATTACATTTACTAGTTATATACTAAAACATTTACTGATAAGATTGCTCTCATATTTTAACACAAATTATTCACAATTTTGGACTTTCCCACATGTGCTCCTTAATTTGTTACCACCTATCAAGAACATTGGAAGTCATGATAATATGCTCCTACTTGAATCTATCTCACCACAATTCCGGTTTTTTCCTCCAAAAAAACTTATTTACTTTTAAATGTTCGACACCTCGTTTGTTTTTGCAATAAAAACACTATTTTTAAAAATTTTAATTTTTTTTATTTTACTTCAAATTATTTTTTAGTATTTTTAGATTATTTTGATGTATTGTTATAAAAAAAACTATTATAATACGTTTCTAAACTAAAAATACTTTGAAAAATAATCACTATCGCAATACCAAACATGTTCTTAATAAAAAGTTGATCAGTTTCATCGTAAAATCAGTAATTTTCTTTTTATTAAACAGCAAAGGTATTTAATTCTTAAATTAGTTTTTGTTTTATTAATTATTAAATGATTTTAAAAACATACTTCTCAAGCCAATATAATTTTAAAAAATTAATAAATTCTCTTAAATGCTTATTTTATGCTTTGAAAACAGAAAGTTGAGAAGAAGTCTGTAATAACAATTTTAACTTGTAATTAGATATCATAAATATCTACTCAAATTATAAATAAACCATATTTTGAAATATCTATTGAGTAAAAAAGTAATGCCAGCTTATGTACTTTATCAAAAACATTGTAGAGTATACAGAATATATGAGAATTAATATCTGTTTAGAAAAGTTATGGATTATAATTTTTAATATAAAAATTATAGCTTTTAAAAATAACATATAAAATAGATTGTGATATTAACGTCTAAATATATTTATGAAGCACGTGATATTATAATAACGATTATATTTTAAAATATTTTTTATTTAGAAATACATTTAAATAATATATTTTTTATTTTTAAAAATTTATTTTTGACATCAACACATAAAACCGATTGGAAAATACTAAAAAAAATTAATTTAAAATTAAAAAAATTAAAAAATATATTTTTTTTTCAAAAAAGTATTAAAATACAAAAATAAATAGATACATCCATAAATGGATGATTCTTAAACAGTCATTTAATATTTCATCAACTAGGGATGAGCTTTATTTGCTGGAGTCACCCCCACCATCACCACCGATAACCACTTCAATTGGGGGCAAATCAATATCAATCAGACAAAAGATGGATCATAAACACAAGGCTCGGAGCACTGAAATGTTACGTCATGTGTTTTTTCCACGTGTCATGATACTAATGGTGGTGTGGAAAGTGGTGCTTACGTTGGTCGTTTCCTCCTTCAAGCTACACTCGTAACCCAACAAAATAGCAACCGGTGGCATTTGTCTCGTGTAAAAGAATAAGAAAGCAACAGGCAGAGAGTAACCAAGATTTTTGGCATCTCCTCCATTTCTGGTTCTTGGGCTGCTCCTTTGTCCCTTCATTTCTCCTTTCCTCTCTATATTTCTCCTCCCCACTTCCAAAATAGTAGGCAAATGAGTTAAGTCAACGAGTGCAGGCCAGGTAATACCATGATATATATAGAAGGCTGTGAATTCTATTGCTTTGAGAGAAAATCTTCTTGTTTGGTATTTTGTTTTTCAAGATTTCGGTAGACAGAGGGAGAGAAAGTAAATCTGTGAGTGAGTGGTTCTTTCAGAAAGAGAAACAAGAATAACCTGGGGTACTTTTCCTTACACCGTCTCATGTATTTAATATCCACCTTAGAAAATCTAGGGAGAGAGAATACAATTACAGTTTCGTGTTCACCCATTTCTACAAGTTTTGTGAGTGTGTGCATGTTTTTGTATGATAAAGAAAAACAAGAATTGGGTTTGTGTTAATAACTGAAGATATTGAGTTGTTTGGGTGATGAGAGTGAGATCTTAATGGATTTTTGGCCAGAGTTTCTTGCTAGCAGCTGGGGTAGGGAGTTTGTGGCTGGTGGATTTGGTGGAATTGCTGGTATAATTTCTGGTTATCCACTTGATACTCTACGTATTCGGCTACAGCAACCTAATTCTGGCTCCGCCTTCAGTATTCTTCGCCGAGTTATGGCCGGAGAAGGGCCTGCTGCTCTCTACAGAGGCATGGGTGCACCCCTCGCATCCGTCACCTTCCAGGTAGGGCACAACCTTTTTCTGTGCATACAGTATGGGCTATAGTCTTATCTTTCCACGTTTATTTTATGTTTGCATAATTATAATTTGAATACAGTTTTGTTATAATCTTCTGAATATTTTATTGTTGGGATACCTTGGAATTGGATCGCATGGAGGATTAGCACCTTATCATGATTATGTCATGTTTTCAATCTTGTTTGTCCTAAGGATAAGAGAGTTTGGTTTAGATTTTGACTCCGCCTTTTATTTTATTTTATTTGGATATTGAAGTTGATGGTAGGTGAAAAAACTTGGTGAGATTTTGGTGCTCTTATGATGACCAGCATAGTCTTGGATTGTTTTGTTTTTGGTAATATTTTTCTATTTTTTGGTAGTTTAATGGAAAAACTTGGTGAGATTTTAAAAAAATATTGTTTTAATGTATTTTTCATTAAAAAATACTTTAAAAAACAAACTAATTATAATTTGGAAAGCAACTCCTGTGAACGAACGAATATGCTCTTAGTACTTTAAGATAAGAACAGAAATGTCATTTCTCAGGAATTTGGCTGCCAATAACAAGCCCTGCTTACGTGATAATGTTGGTGGTAGCTTATCATACCTCCTCCATACTTGCTCTCGTATAACTCATGGATCTTATTTCCTGATTTTGTTTTCCAACTTGCAAAGCAAGCTTTGTGACTTTTCACTTCCGGTGCTAAATAAAAATTGTTATAAGAACTCAGACCCGACCAACTAGTTAAATAGATGATCATTGTCTTTGCATTGCTTATGCTCGTTCTGGCACACTGACAATGTTGTTCGCGGTTTGCAGAATGCCATGGTTTTCCAGACCTATGCTATCCTCTCGAGAGCATTTGACTCGTCCGTTTCAGCTAGTGATCCTCCTTCTTACAAAGGTGTTGTTCTAGGAGGAGTTGGTACTGGGGCCATACAGAGCATTATGCTTTCTCCTGTAGACTGGTAAAAATTCGCCTCCAATTGCAGAACGTAAGTCATGCAAATCTCCATGGGGCTGCTAGTTATAAAGGTCCAGTAAGTGTTGCCAAGAGCATACTGAAAACAGAAGGTATAAAAGGAATTTACCGGGGTTTTGTGATCACTGTCCTCAGAGATGCACCTGCTCATGGTGTATACTTTTGGACATACGAGTACATGAGAGAGCAGTTTCACCCTGGCTGCAGAAAGAATGGTCAAGAAAACTTAAGAACCATGCTGACAGCAGGAGGGCTAGCAGGAGTTGCAAGCTGGCTCTGCTGCTATCCATTAGATGTTGTGAAAACCAGATTACAAGCTCAAACACCATCACCATCATCCCCACTTAAGTATAAAGGCATCCTGGATTGCTTTCGCAGGAGTGTTAAAGAAGAAGGTTACTGCGTGCTTTGGAGAGGTTTGGGGACTGCCGTTGCAAGAGCTTTTGTAGTCAATGGAGCTGTATTTGCCGCTTATGAGATTGCATTGCGGTGTCTATTCAACAATGGAAGCATTCAAACAGAGAACACTATCTAGGAAAAATTTATCTTTTGTCAACAGTAATTGACTTGTATCTGTTGTAATTATTCAAAGGCAATTTTATAAAAGAACAAACCAGTCAAAGAATTACGTATGATGCATCAGGACAAATTTGTTTTCATCTGCTTGATTTCTCTGTATCTGTACAGAAGCATCTAAAATAACCAGCCATTAGAGTCTATCATCCTCACTTCCAGTATCATCCAGCTCAGCTAATTTCCACCGACATACACCTGGAATCCTGGATAGCCTGAACTACAACCGTGCTCATGGACTACAAAAGTTCTCAATTCAATAAACATCTTGATCAAAACGAGTTGCCTTATCAGCTACATGCATGAGCTTCCCGGAAAAAATTGTCTGCGAGATCACAGAATGCCTCACTTTCTGTGAAAATCTGAAAGCCCCATCTTCATTGGCATTGGTAGTATCTTCTCTTTTTCAATTTGAATTTAGTTCAAGTTTCTTCATTGTTGACCTTGTGATATTCCTCACTGTCTCAACAATGTTAACCAAACTGGCCAGCACCACTACATAAATGCTCCTGGATACAATGGGGTGCACTCGATCTTAACAAGTTTTTCATTCTCATCAATGTAAGTTACAAGAACCACTCCCACTATCTTAGCTTCAAGATTTATCAAGTACATGCAAATATCAAACTAATGACATTACGAGAACTGTAATCATTCACTTGCTTTTCATAGTGAAGAAGGATCAGGCACTCAAGATTTACCATGATGAATAACAACACAACACGAATCGGCTTCCTCTGCAATATCTGTATGTTCTCAATCCGCTATGACTCTTCCATGTAGCATTTGGGCAAATACTAACTTGAATAAGAATCGATCCTCTTTGTTAATCATAATGCAGCAGCGGTTACAAACCAATATGGCTCCATTAGCTATTGCCGAATGCCTGTACTTGAATGAAAGGTGATGTAGGAAGTTGAAGAAGATATAATAATGCACGGGCAATGCTTTAATTTGTTGTTCTTTAGGCATCGAGAACATCTAAACCTTGGGAACAGAATGGAGATAGAAGAGTATCTACTTGATGAATTTCAACAGCTTCAGAGGAAGGTGAAGGTGGATTCAATCAGTTGTATCTTACAGTAAAGTGGCCTCACAGTTTGATTGCTTGTTAATGAGTAGCTATGTGGATTTGATTCTCTACTGTAATTATCATATGAATGCTCAAGTTTTTCAGGAATGCAAGGCTTAGAGCAGGACTGCACAAAAAAAGGATAAGTATGCTGATGAACCAGTTTATTCTAATTCAAATTTGTATTTTCACACACAGAGATGCAACATCCAACATACTGATTTCATGACAAAACAAATAGAACAAGAAGAAACATTAACTATGCCTCAGCGATAACCTTGAAAAAAAGACCTCAAAGCATACAAGCAAGATACATCACTAGCGAGTGGATCCGCTACTCTCCACCACGACCAAACTGTTCAATCCTGTCCTCGCTAAGATTAAGTTCTGCCATTGAATCCTCCAATCCACAGCTGCTCTCAACCAAAACATGAGGATCATTATAATGCCTAACGGCCTGCACCATGCCCCTCACTCTCTTGTACGGATCAGCAGAGTCAAAAACCTCGCTTCCCACAAAAATCCCATCACATCCCAATTGCATCATTAGTGCCGCATCAGCAGGCGTCACAATACCTCCTGCAGCAAACTGCACAACAGGCAACCTTCCCATCTGCTTAATCTGCGCTACAAGATCATAAGGCGCAGCAATCTTTTTCGCAAACGCAAAAACCTCGTCCTCATCCATATTGTTCAAAACCCTCACCTCCTTCATAACATTTCTCACATTCTTCACTGTCTCAGCAACATTACCTTGGCCTAATATCTCCCCTTGTGTCCTTATCATCGCCGCGCCTTCTCTCACTCTCCGTAACGCTTCACCCAGATTTCGACACCCACAAATAAATGGGCACCTAAAGTTATGCTTGTTAATAAAATTATCCTCATCTGCTAGGGCAAGCAACTCACTCTCATCAATATAATCAACTCCAATAGCTTCCAGTATCTGTGCCTCAACAAAATGGCCAACACGAGCACGAGCCATTAGAGGAATCGAAACCGCCCGTTTTATCTCCTTGATAAGAGATGGGTCAGGCATTCGCCGAATTCCTTGGCGTAGCCCTGGCTCTGAAACCATGATAGAACAAGCACCAGCTTCTTCTGCAATCTTTGCTTGCTGTACGCTGGAGACCTCGAGAATGGCCCCGCCACGAAGCATTTGAGCTAAACCAGCCTTGATGGAAAAAGGGTTCTTCTTGGCATCTGTAATAGCGCTGTTATTGTAGAGAGTCACAGCTCCATCGTCAGCCATCGTTAATTGTTTGAGAAATAGCCTGAGAGAAGAAAATTACAAGCAATTGAGGAAACAAATGTTGGATTAGTTCAAAGATAGTTATGATGGTCTTGATATAGGAAGAGGAAATGCTCTAGAAGCTTCAATTGGGTTTCCTGGTCGGATTAGTCGGTGGAAAATTAAAAGTGTGGAAAGTTCGATTCCATTTCTCTCTCTTCTTTGTTTTTTCCGATTTCATTGAATTTAAAGGGTGTTTGGTGCTGCCGTTTACCTGCAATTTTATAATTTTTTATAATGTTTTATAATTAAAGTTTTTTTATATTTTTCAGATAATTGTTATGTGTTTATATTAAAAATAAAATTTTAAAATAAAAAAATATTATTTTAATATATTTTTAAATAAAAAATATTTTAAAAAACAAGTTTTACCACCATCTTAAATACCCCTATAGATTATCATGTTTGCATTTATTATTATTATTACTATTATTATTGGTGTTATATCATAGGTAAAATTTTAAGTTAATTTTGAACATAATAAAAGAATGTATTAATATTATAAAGGCATTTTAAAATATTATATTTTTTTAATTTAAAAACAAAAAGATTTTATTTACCTTACTATTATAATTTTAAGTTATGTAAAAAGATGTATCAATATTACTGATATAGCCATGAAAAACTTCAGACAAGAATTGAGTTTTTCATGGTTGTGTCCCTATGGATGATTATTCTTGAATATAGATTTTTATCTTTGAGGTGAGTGGTTCTTGCAAAACAAGTTTTTATGAGAAAATGAGACACTTTAATATTTAAGTTTATAAATATAGGAGGAGAAAATAATATAGAGGAAAGGAAAATATAATGAGATTGTAGGAAGTGTGTGTTTATATGTTGTGTGTTAGCCTATGAACATGAATGACTTATTGTAGGTTGTTTGTGGTTTTTTAAATTGTTGGTGGTTGTTTGTGGTTTCGGGTGTTTGATGGTACTTTGTGAGCATGTAAGCAATATTAAAGCATTGTATAAAAAGATGTTGTATGGAGATAGAGATTTTAATGGAGATCTTGCCATGAATATTTTTTTTATTTAGAGATATTAGAGAATTGTTTTGGAGATGTAGAGATACATTTAAAAACATAGAGAATTCAATGAAGACATGGAGATCTTATCTTGGAGATTTTCATTGAAGGCATGAAAAATATTATTGTTTTTATTCAAAAGTTCAAAAAGAGTGGATATACAATTTATTTTAAGGGTAATTTAGTTATTTTATTTTTCTAATTAAAATGAAATTCTAAAAAAGACCCTCAGAGTCAAGTTAAATGAATTTTGCTTATAAGGGTTATTTACTAATTTTACTATGTAGTGAAAATGTGAGATAACTAAGATGCCCTGGACAATTTGGTAATGGCAAATTGATCCCATGAAAAAAAAATCATATTACTTCTCAAACCAAGTTATTTTGTTTTGTTTTAGAAGGGAAAATGGTTATTTTTTTACGAATTCAAAATGAAATGTGAGTGTATGCACAATGAAAGGATTGTGTCACACTTTCATTTGGAGGAGAAAATATTCATCTAATAAACCTTTAAACCTTTTTTCCCTTATAACTAGGAACAATGTCTACTAATCATCCAAATACTTAATTTATTCATTTATCTGATTAAAGCCTCTATCATTACCTAATCTATCTTGTTTTTCTACATGATTTTTTGCTTTTAATTGTGTCACATTTTTTAATGACATTATGAATACTTGTAATAAAGGTTAGTAGCAAATAAAAACTTCCTTACACATCCCTTTATATGTTTACACTCGATTTAATGTCACTTCACTCAGTATTTCACATAATTCAATCGGGCTTTTTACTCTAATAATATCATTGTCTTATACATCATTATTCACTTACTTAGATTCTTAAAGGTAACTTAGAAACTTATCAAATAATTAATAAAAAAATGTAATGACTTTATAATAACAAAGACTCAAGAATCAAGAAAATATATGAAACTTGAGAATAAATTTACAAATAACAATGTAAATTTGTGTAATATAATGATGAAGAGAAGACACGAAATAAAAACAATGAATTTTAAGTTAAAGATTCAAAGCAAGCTAACTAATTCAAGAAGTCAAAATTCAACTTCAAGAGTTTCAAGGAAACAATTAAAATAAAGCAAGAAAGATTTATACTACTCAAATTTCAATAAAAACAAGGCAAGATAATCCAAGAAAAACAAGAATTCAATTCAGCAATACCAAGACTTGGTACTTATATATTCAGCAAAATAAAAAAAAATATTCAAGAAACTTTCGGTCAACTCTAAATTCAAGGGCTTGTATTTGGTTATGCCCTATGTTATCAATTTAACCAATTCTTGTAATTTTTCTTGAACATCCCCTCCCTTCTTTGTATCCATACAATTCAGCAAAAACAAGACTTCTTTTTTCTTTTTTTTTTACTCTAGGCTGAAATCAAGAAAGATAGAAAATGAAGATTAAGGACACAATTTTTATTTGATGTGTTAGGCAAAATCAAGAAAGTAAGTAAGATGAAATTTTATTTTTTTATATAGGGTTTGACGTAAACTTTGAAATAATAAGAGAAGAATGGACTTTTTTTAAGAAATAAAACTCTGGCCAAGAAATGAAACAAACTAAAGATTAAAGGGATATAACTTGATAAGAGCACAAACTTTGATATCAACTTATACATACACCTCCCAAGATATGCTAAAATCATATTTAAATGGTTTGCAACTTGACCTAACAAAAACCTATCTTGGAGAATTAAAGTTATACGCAATAATCACCCTCACACTATACCTATAAAAAGACGCGAACAAGTAGTATAAAATCACGACAAAGTTGATCAATCTTTTGAAGAGTTTGCAAGTCCAATTAAAAACTTAGTATGGTAAACACTCAATCACACAAAAGATAGTAAGAATAATGATTTTTTTTATTAAAAATAGTCTAACGTCAAAAAGTATCTACAAAAAGGTATTTATACTAGATATGGATGTGGATAAATCTAATACATAATAATAATTCAATGAATCTAAATTTAAATAAAGGCCATAATATCTCTAAAATGTCTAATAACTAAAAGATAAATAAAACAATAGCTCAACTAATTTAAATAAGAATAAAGTTTTTTTTAATCTATTGGTATAATCAAAGCCTAATTTCAAACGCGTGGTTCTCTCTCTTCTTATTGAATTAGAAAAAGTTCCATTTGCCAATGAAAAGTTATGTATGTCTACTTTCCAATGCAACTGGAATCACATTAAATTCTTTTTTTAGCTCCAGTTATAACCAAACCAGTAGAGAAAGGTCAAAACTGGCAAATTTAAATTTTTTTTATTCCAATCTTTTGTAATGTCTAAATGCTCACTAACAAGCCTTTCTTAAACATGAATTAAATTAATCATGTGTGTTCTTTATTATTTAATATCTTTTTAAAGCCCACCTTGTCATATGTATCTTGAAGAAGTCCATTAAAAGCCTTTTAAATTTTTTAGCTCTGAGTCTTGTCACTGGAACAACTAGAACCTCTAACAGATCTTTTGGTGTTGCTTGAATCACATTAGTAAGGTCATTATAGTTATCTAAGTTGGCATTCACAAAGACACGATCTTTGAAGAGATAAGTGTGTAACACTCGATGACATAGTGGAAAGTCTCACTTAGTGGCAGTGATTTTTGTTCTTAGTAGCTCATATAATTATTAATCTCATATCTTGCCTCGGTCTTTTTCAATGAAAACCAAGCGAGCAAGATTCAGAAGAGACTAATGTAATAACCATTTTATGGCTAAGGCTTATTGAGGAGTGCTTTTCATCACAACTCCTTTGAAGAGTTAAAGTATTATACATACTTTACATGTTGTTTTGTCTTGTTTCTTTATGACACTAGAGTTGTCTTTGTGCACATGGTGCATTTAATAAAGTTGCTTGTTTTTTTTTTCTAATTGATGAAAAAAAAGAGTGTAAAGTTGTTCTCATATAGTTAGAATAACATTGTTAAGCACTTGCACTTGATAAGAGAGTTGATGGAGATTGACTATAGTTTCTATGGTGGGGAGATCAAACATTCTCCCCCGTCTTATAATTTCATCGGTCATTGAAAGAACTTTTGGTAATGAGTGAAATGGAAATAATCTATCTTTTTGTTCAAGATCGCATAGACAGCGCCACTAATGATGTGATGAAAAACTTTAGCCATGAATTAGGCTTTCTATGGCTGTGTCTTTAGCTAATGATTGTTCTTAAATATAGGTTTTTATCTATAGCTTAAATGGTTCCTATAAAACAAGTCTCTTATATGAACAGGGACACTCTAATACTTAAGTTAGTAAATATAAAAGGAGAAAATAATGTACAAAAAAGTAAAATATAATGGATTGTATAGAGTATGTATCTGTAAGTTGTGTGTTTTCTCCTATGAACTTGTATGACATGTTATATGGTTATTTCTGGTTTATGGAATTATTAGGTGGTTAATAATGGTTCTTTGAATTATTGGATGGTTAATGGTGGTTCCGAGAATTTTTAGGTGGTGGTTGTGGTTCATGGAATTGTTGGGTGATTAATGTTCATGTATGAAAATTGTCTTACTTTTTGACCAAGATATTTATAAATTTTGGTCATGTTTGCATACCTTATTATAGTTACAATACCTGAGTGTGTGTAGATAATAGATTTTTACTATTGGTGAAGAAGTTGGTGGTTATCAATGTCACAAAATAACCATTGATGAGAAATGTAGTGCCTGTTTGTATAGAAAAATATGGTGTTTGCACCGTGAATCTATATGTTGAACAATATTAGGAACTAAAAACACAAAGAGGCGACAATCCTAGAAACTAAAAATATGTGTAAATATGTGTGTCGGGTAGGGATAACCTAGCTTGGCAAGGAAGAAAAACATGGAAAAAGGAAGAAGGACGGAGAGAGAAACACCAACCATTTTGGCTTGTCTTGGTCCAGCAACTAGAAAAGTTCTTTTTATGTGGCATCAGTTACATATGCATTTTATTGTACCTTTATTTTTTTGATTGAGAAACGCAAAAATATTTTAAAAAAAACAACCACCATCAAACTCCTCTTGTCAAGTGAAACTTATTAAAACCAAGATCAATTATTTTTATTATTATAATATGGTCAACCAAAAACTTTCTCTCTTCTCCATAGTTTTTTATGACTTTATCTCTCTTCTCTCAAATCTAGAAACTAAAAAATAAATAAAATAAATTTTTAGGCTAAAATAAAAATTCTAAAAACTTCTAGATTGGCCATGTATTTTCTTCGTGTTTTACATCATGATCCTCTGTCTTTTAATTTTGTCTTTCTGCTATAATTTAAAATATTATCTCATGAAATTAGGCCACAAAAGGATTAAATAAATAAATAACTCCTAAGATGAGGTTTTTTTTAAAAAAAAATGAAAAACAAGAGGAGATGAGTTTCATAGTGAAATAGTGGGGAAAAACCCTAGTTCTCTTAATATATTTGTTAATTATTAATCCATTCATATAGTTTCACAAATAATTAAATAGTGTGTGTGTGTGAAACTAAGAAGGCTTAGTCATCTATTATGGACCAAGACTCATTGCATTGTGAATTGCTATAGTGTAATAATTATTTTGCCTTTCATAGTAACAACTTGGAATTGAAAATTAGAGGGTAAAATGATCTTTTCACAAGGTTCATTTGGTATTATCAAACTCATTGGGGGTGCATTGATCTTTTGAAAAACATTAACACAGTGAAATGACATAATTACTCTTAAAAAGAAAAATTATAAAATAGTGTCCAATGGCTTTTACGTCTTTTCAGTTTTATCAGCATAGTAAAATGACATAATTACCTTTAAAATAAAATAAAAAATCTTATGCTTGTATACAACGGTGTTTTCATCTTTTCATTATGGTTTTTTGGTAATAAACAATTTATTTTAGGTGATATTTGGTAATTTAAAAAATATAAATATTATTTAAAAAAATATCAGACACGTGCATGTAGCGCATCCGTACCTAAGGTGTGTTCTGGTAATCAAAAACTGCGTTCTGTGGTGGAGTTAGAATCCTCCTAGTAGCCCCTCCATGATATGGCAGTGCGCGTGACCAACAAGTCTCTAGTTTGGCGTCGATTGCCTTTTCATTTTCATTTTTTATCTCTCTCTTCCTCGATTGTCATGCCGACATTTCAAAATTTCAAAGCACCCCTTCACTTTGTTTGCTCCTTCATATTTGGTCCGTTTGTTTTTAATTACTATTTGTTTTATATATAGTAATTCATAAGATTGAATTTTGTTTTCAATTTCTTCCTCCTTTAATTTTTTTATATGTTAGATTTGTTCATTCTTTTAATTTCTATTATTTTTATTTAAGATTATTTTTAAAATTGAATTTGTTTTGCGATTTTATCCTTCTTTGATTTTTTTCCCTATCAAATTTGGTACTCATTATTTTGATTGCTATTTTTTTTACTTTGACAAGTTTTTTAAATTGATATTTTTTTTATTTCATCCTCCGACATTAAATTTATGGAGAATTGAGATGAAGTCTAGGTTTTCATGGGTTGTAAATTTGGTAGATTAACTTAGGTTTAGGAAATTCGTCTGGTTTTGCTTGTTTTTTTCTTTTTATTAAGCTCATGTTTTATTTTTTTTTGTTTCATCCTTTATCATTTATTTAATTGGAGATTGGGCTCTATTATTATTTTTTTATTTGCTTTTTGTTGAATTCGTCACTTATTTTGAAAATGATTCAAGTTATCTAATCCTTTAACATAGGATTGTTTGATAATTAAAACTTTAAAATTTTATTAAGTTGGCTTTTAATGGGGAGTTACCTTGGCCAACTAGGTCACATATTATACATACTAATCCGGGTGGACTCTAGTTGGGTTTTTCTGATCCTTTTTTTATTATATTTTAAAAAAAATTATGTTCTTTAATATTTTATTTGCTAAAAATTGATATTTGATTTTTTTTTCCAATTTACTTAACATGGGGTTATCAAGTTCATATTTAATATTTTTCTTTATTATCATGTAAGATCCTTCAACATTTGATTTTTTTTAATAGATTGATTTTATTATCCTTTGAAATTTGATTGTTTTTTGAATTGGTGTTCATTTTTTTTTTTTTACTTTTCTTTCTATAGAGTTATCTCAATTTTATGTCCATAATTGTGATGTTAGCTGGTTAACCTGATTTGACTTGAGTTTTTTTTTTAATTTTTTTCAATTATACCATTCAACACTAAGTTATTTGATAATTAAATTTCATGATTTTATTTAGTTTGCTTTCAGTAGGGTTACCCTGATGTCATGACTAAGTTTCATATTTGACGTGTTAACTTGGATAGGCTTGGGTCAAATTTTTTTTTACCATTTTTCATTGTCATTTATATTTTTTATTTATCATCATTTTATTTTATTATCATGTATTAAATTATTTGAGCTTATTATAATCAATCGAATTAATGACCCGAATCTTGAATTAATTAGGTCTTTTAGTAATAGTATTTTCTCAAATTAGTCATTCCATCCATGCAATATATGTAGTAAATCACACCATTTTGAATAGAGTTTAATGTTTTATTTTAAGAACAACTTTTTTTCACATCAAGGAATTGATTACTATGGGATAAGAATCATATGGTATGCTAGCGGTGAATATAATGTTTCTTTTAAACATTATCATCTCATAATTTAAAGGCTATTACTAAAAAAAATTAAATTAAATTTATTATAATTATACAATTTCATCAAAAAAAAATAGAGTTAAATAATTGTTTTAAGGTTATGTATGGTTTTAGATCCCGTTTATTTTTGCGTTTCAAAGAGCTTTTAAAAAAATATTTTTTATTTTTTATTTGCTTCAAATTAATTTTTTTTGTGTTTTTTTATTTTTTTTATGTGCTAATGTAAAGAATAATTTTTTAAAAAATTATATTATTTTAATGTATCTCTAAACAAAAAATATTTTAAAAATAATTATTACTATATTTCTAAACACCTTATAAAAGAATATCGTAAACTAAAGAAGGATGTTATGTCCTTTGAAATAAGAGTTTGGTGCCCCCTTTACTAGGTTATGGTACATTTTTCTTGTTGGTTAGAGATTTAGACTCTTTGATATTTTTGGATGGTAGAAATCTTTTGTCAATTGGACATTGATGTAACCATATTATTCGATAGTTTCACCCACATCTACCTAATGTTTTGTCCATGTTTTATATATAAAATGCCTTGATATTCTTTGTTTTTTGTTTTGAAGGCATTTTTGGATGAAAGATGCAAAAAGGAGTAAATTGGAGGTAATTGGCAGATTTGACGTTCAGTCGATGTTTTGTGCAGAGCGTGAGTTCTAGAGATCGAAATGAAGTGATTCCAGTGGCACTAAAAAGCTAACATCCATACCTTTCTGGAAATGTAATGCAAGAAAAATAAAAGGAGAAAGATCATGGAAATCACATCCTGCAAAGTCAAATCTCGCATTCTGCCAGTGTTGACCTTTGGTCATTCAAAATTTAATATCTGGAGCTACAGAAGTCCAATTGATGCAAACTCAATTTTCTTGGATTCCTAATTCAAAGACCTATCCACGCTCCAAATTGCAGCCAAAACCGATGTCATATGAGGGAGATATGATTTTCCAAAGATGACAACTGAATTCTGCCAGCAAACAGGTTTCGTGAAGAAACGAGTCCAAATTACATTTCGAAGCATCTAAACCGACATCCAAGTTTTTATATCAGCAATTTAGCTCCTCTAAGTCAGAGTTTGAAGATTTCATGCAAGGCTATTTCTCCTTTTTAGGAAAAATAGTTATTGAAGTACTTAAATGTAAACTGTCAACTTAAGGAAGGACTATTTTGTAAAATAGAGACTAGGGTTTCTTAGCATATAAAAGAAAGAGAGAAGGGGCAGCAGCTAGCAGAAAAGAAGAGGGAGAGCAGAAGGAGCAGCAGCCAGCAGAGAATAAACACAAATTCTCTCCTCTACAAACCCAAAAATCATGCTCTTTTCATTCTTTAGAAGTAGTTGTTCAATAGTTATGCAAGGCTAAGCTCTTTTCTTGGTTGCAAGGACACAACAAACCTTCGGATTTCAAGAACCGTGAGATTTATTCTTCCTTTTATTTTCAGTTTATGTTATGAATGAATATGATTGTTTTCCTATGCATATTTCCTATGATTGTTGTTGATGATTGCTTAGAGCGGACTCTAAGTTATTGTTGTGAACAATCTATTGCTAAGTTTAATATCAAAACCGGAGTTGTGATATATAACTTGTGAAGCAACTAAGCTTAATAATTGTGGCGGAACTACGTTATTGAACTTAGGGAGAACATTGAACAAAGTGACACAAGCTGCGGACAGCTTGTATGTTAATCTTGATGAAATTATCTAGTTCTTAAAGCTACCATTAAATTGAATCATTAGTGCGGACACTTTGATTGTTTGTTGGTTAGGATTAGTTATACGCGGATCCGTTAATTAATCAACGTTAAGAAAAGATAAAATTTCAGAACATAAACTGCAATTTTCGTTTCAAGGATCGGTTCTAATTTCCGTTGGTGGATGTGTGCTTGCGACCAAGGTTTGTTTTATTGATAAGTTTTGGTTTAATTGATTTTGTTTGCTAGTTTAATTGCTGCCATAGTTTAGATAATCACAAACCAAATCCCCCCAATTACATAACGTACAACATAAAAATCTGACTTGAAACTTCCTCGTGGGATCGACCCCTTGCTTGCTCTATACTATCTTGTGTGTTGTTGTTTGAAGCTAGGGTAATTAATTTGTGCGACCGCGACATCGCAATAAATTTTGGCGCCGTTGCCGGGGAGGTAATTTTAGTTGATTGTTGTGCTTGTACTGTTATTTTTATTTGCTGTGAAAAAAAAAAAAAAAAGACAGAATTTTTGCTTGTGACGGTACTGTTCACTTGCGGCAGTGGTACTGTTCAAAACAGAATTTTTGGTGGAATTAGGTATCGGTCTTTTGTTTTCTGAAGGAAAACAACGTTCTAAACAGGACTAGTGGTAAACCACTAGCCCCTCACTTATCGAGGCCAAATTCCGCTGTTTTCTAGTGTTTTTAGGCAGTTTTAGTTTTCTAGCGTAGGATTTTCGTACAATTTGCATTATTTTCGATATTTTATGTGGTTGGTTTCTTTTGAGTTTTCTTGATGATTTATGCCAGTTACCCGTTCTACTAATCAAAGTCAAGTGCAGTTGGATCTCGAAATAAAAAAAAAACTTTACGCAGGTTACGAAAGGAAGCTCGCCTCAACACCATGGCTATTGCACGACAACAGACACTCAAGGAGCTTGCTGCTCCTAACGTGGAAAATCAACCATTGTGCATAAACATCGACAATAATGTAAACTTTGAGCTCAAATCTGGTTTTATACATTTGCTACCAACTTTCAATGGTCTTGCAGGAGAAGATCCTCATACTCATCTCAAGGAATTCCATATGGTTTGCGTTGGCATGAAACCGAATGGAGTTGATGAAGAACAGTTAAGTTGAAAGCTTTCCCTTTCTCTTTAAAAGGGGCAGCAAAAGCATGGTTTTTTCTATTCTCCCGGTTCCATTGGAACTTGGAATGCCATGAAGAAGATTTTCCTTGAAAAAATTTCCCAGCATCTCGAGTTGCCAACATAAGAAAAGAAATGTGGGATTCGGCAATCTCATGGAGACACTTTCCAAGTATTGGGAAAGATTTGAGCAACTGTGTATTCAATGTCCTCATCATCAAATACCCGATCAGCTGCTCAAATTATTTCTATGAAGGATTGATGCCTACTGACCGTAGTATCATTGATGCTGCAGTGGAGGGGCATTGGTAGATAAGACACCCGAGGCTGCACGCCAATTATCTCAAACATGGCAGCCAACTCGAAACAATTTGGCACGCTGGAGACTTCGTGAACAAACGAGTCAATGAGGTAAGTATTTCTAAACCTTGAAGTAAAGTTAATGATCTTACTTCTCTTGTGCGTTCTTTGGCTTGTGGAAATGTACAGCAAGGGAAAGTTTGTAGCATATGTTCCTTACAAGGACATACTTCAGATAGTGTGCCCAACAATGCAAGAAGACTACATTGAACAAGCTCATGCAATTGATGGAATTCACGGACAGCCCCAGCGTAAATATGATCCCTTTTCCAACACGTACAATCCCGGATGGAGAGATCATCCTAACTTACGCTACGGCAACCCATCCCAACAAGGCAATCAAGGCCGACAGTTCCATCCCCATGGATTTCAGCCCCAACAAAGTTATCAAGCAAGACAACCCCCTCCATTCACAAACTCCAATGTTATGGGGTCATCATCCAATGATGATCTTCGTGAGATGATGAAAACTTTGGCTTCTAATACTGTTACCTTGCAACAAATGTCATGTCTTTTCAACAGGAAACAAGGTCAAGTATTCACAACTTGGAAAGCAAATGGGGCAAGTAGCTTCAAGTGTGGGGAAATTGGAAGCACAAATGAATGGAAAATTGCCCTCCCAAGCATTGAAATCCAATAGAGAATGTTAGTGTGATCATGCTGCGAAGTGGGAAAGAACTTGAAAGACAAAGGTCGAAACAATTGAGATGGAGGAAGAAGAAGAGATAGAAACCAAATTGAGTACAAAGAAGAAACATCCTTCTCCTCCACAAACTGAAATAAAGACCAACACTCCAAAGGTAACTCCTCACTCAATTAATTCCAGTTTTAAAACAATTCCACCCTTTCCTGTGAGTTCTTCTAGGTCAAAGAAAGAAGACAAAGAAAAAGAGATTTTAGAGGTTTTCAGAAAGTGGAACTCAACATTCCTTTGCTTGATGCTATCAAGCAAATTCCCAAGTATGCAAAATTCTTGAAGGAGTTGTGTACTACCAAGAGAGCTTTTAAACTGAAAGGTCATGAAACGGTAAGTATGGGTGAAGTTGTATCTGCCGTTGTTCAAAAGAATCTGCCTTTGAAACAAAAAGACCCATGTGCGTTTACTATCCCGTGTGTTTGGTAATGCTAGTTTTAAAAGAGCTTTATGCGATTTAGGTGCATCCTTAGTGTTATGCCCAAACATGTTTATGATTCTCTTAGTCTTGAGCCTTTGAATAAAACTAGCATTGTAATACAACTTGCGGATCGTAGTTTTGTTTACCCACTGGTGTGATAGAAGATGTCCTAGTCAAGATTGATAGTTTGGTTTTCCATGTGATTTTTATATTCTTGATATGGAACATGATTCTTGTGATTCATCAACCAGCACTCCTATATTGTTTGGGAGACCATTCTTGAAAACTGCCAACACAAAGATTGATTGTGGTAAGGATACCTTGTCTATGGAAGTAGGAGATGAAAAAATTGAATTCAATTTTCATGATGCAATGAAATATCCTTATAGCAATGTTTATTCTATCACATGCTATGACCAAATTGATAAGTGTGTGCAGCAAGTTTGTGATTTTGATTGCGAAGATGGATTAAGCATAGCTTTGAGCTATGGCTATGATTTCACCAAGATAGAAGATGGAGAGGCACGTGTGTGTTCCCCAAAACGTGCACGAATCAGTATTGGCCTTACAAGCTTTGCAAACCGTTCCCCGGTAATGTCTTTGTTGATTTAGTACTCTCACATAAAAAGCTTTTGCCATCTATTTTACAGGCCCCCGAGTTAGAATTAAAACTTTGGCCCGATAATTTGAATATGTATTCATTGGCGACAACAATACACTTCCCGTTATCATAGCAAAAGGTTTGACAAGTATGCAAGAGGAAAAGCTTGTGAAGTTGTTGTGTGATCAACATAGCTCAAAAAAAAAAAAAAAAAAAGACGGCCATTGGATGGACTTTAGCCGACATCAAGGGCATTAGTCCCTCAATGTGTATGCATCACATACTATTGGAGGACAACGCAAAACCAACAAGGGAAATGCAAAGGAGGTTGAACCCGCCTATGATGGAGGTAGTGAAAGCTGAAATTTTGAAACTGTTAGATGCAGGAGTCATTTACCCCATCACTGACAGTAAATGGGTCGCGCCAATCCATGTGGTGCCCAAAAAGACCGGAATCACATTGGTGAAAAACAAAAATGATGAGCTCATTCCTACTCGCATCTCGAGTGGATGGAGAATGTGTGTTGATTACAGAAAGCTCAATCTTTCTACACGCAAAGATCATTTCCCATTACCATTCATGGATCAAATGCTTGAACGCCTAGCAGGTAAGTCTTTTTATTGCTTTCTTGATGGATATAGTGGATACAATCAGATTGTTATTAATCCTGAGGATCAAGAAAAGACTACATTTAATGTCCATTTGGTACATATGCATATAGGAGAATGCCTTTTGGTCTCTGTAATGCTCCTGCAACTTTTCAAAGATGCATGATGAGTATTTTTTCTGACTATGTTGAAAGAATAATCGAGGTTTTTATGGATGATTTCACGGTGTATGGTGATTCTTTTGATAAATGTCTAGAAAATTTATCTTTAATCTTGAAAAGGTGCATTGAAACTAACCTTGTCTTGAACTATGAAAAGTGTTATTTTATGGTAGAACAAGGAATAGTTCTTGGGCATGTTGTGTCTTCACGTGGATTAGAGGTTGATAAAGCTAAGATAGATGTTATTTCATCATTGCCTTACCCCTCATGCGTGAGGGAAGTTCGTTCTTTTCTAGGCCATGCAGGTTTCTATCGACGCTTTATCAAAGATTTCTCGAAGATTACAGCACCCTTGTGCAAACTATTAGCCAAAGAAGTGATTTTGTTTGATCAAGCATGTAAAGATGCCCATGATGAGCTTAAAGACGTGTCACATCTGCCCCTATCATCCAACCACCAAATTGGGATGAACCTTTTGAGATAATGTGTGATGCGAGTGACTATGCGGTAGGAGCTGTGCTTGGGCAAAGAATTGGGAAGAATTTGCATGTTATCGCCTATGCTTCTCGCATGTTGGATGGAGCACAATGCAATTACCATACAACTGAAAAGGAACTTTTTGCAGTGGTGTTTGCTCTTGAAAAATTCAGGTCATATCTACTTGGTACAAAAGTCATTGTTTTTACTGACCATGCAGCTCTCAGGTATCTTTTGAAGAAGAAGGAGTCCAAACCAAGACTGATTAGGTGGATCTTGCTTTTACAAGAATTCGATCTTGAGATCAAAGACAAAAAAGGTGCTGAAAACCATGTGGCTGATCACTTGAGCCGACTGAGGACCGAGGATATACAGATCGAAACAATAAGAGAGACATTCCCCGATGAGCAGTTGTATATGTTGCATTCCTCTACAAGACCATGGTATGCTGATTTGGTAAACTATTTAGTCACCAAAGAATTCCCTCCAGGTTTGTCTAAACCCCAAAAAGATAAGTTACGAGCTGATGCTAAATATTATTTTTGGGACGATCCTTACCTTTGGAAATTTTGTGCGGATCAAGTAGTTAGGAGGTGTGTACCACAAGATGAATTTCATTCCATTCTCACTTTTTGTCATTCTCATTCTTGTGGTGGGCATTTTGGAGCAAAAAGAACAGCCCACAAGGTACTTGAAAGTGGTTTCTATTGGCCTTCTATTTTTAAAGATGCATATCACTTCTGCAAATCATGTGAAAAATGCCAAAGAACAGGTAATATCACTCATAAGAATCAAATGCCTTTAACGAATATTCTTGTAAGTGAAATTTTTGATGTTTGGGGTATTGACTTTATGGGTCCATTTCCTTCTTCATTGGCAATCTTTATATTCTTCTTGCTGTTGATTATGTGTCTAAATGGATTGAGGCGAAAGCCACACGAACTAACGATGCTAAGGTTGTTTTAGATTTTGTCAGGACTCACATATTTGACAGGTTTGGAATCCCTAAAGCTATCATTAGTGATCGTGGCACTCATTTTGTAATCGTTCCATGGAAGCATTGCTACGCAAATATCATGTGACTCATCGAACTTCCACAGCATATCATCCTCAAACGAATGGCCAAGCTGAAATTTCAAATCGAGAAATCAAGTCCATTTTGGAGAAAACAGTGCAACCTAACCGGCGAGATTGGAGTCTACGTCTTGGAGATGCACTTTGGGCTTATCGGACTGCTTATAAATCACCTATAGGAATGTCACCTTATAGAATGATTTATGGGAAAGCATGTCATCTACCGGTGGAGCTTGAACACAAAGCTTTTTGGGCCATTAAACAATGTAACATGGATTATGATGCTGCTGGGATTGCAAGAAAACTGCAACTACAAGAGTTGGAAGAAATTCGAAATGATGCTTACGAGAATGCAAGGATTTACAAAGAAAAGACTAAGAATCTTCATGACGAATGCTTACAAGAAAGGAGTTTCATGTTGGAGACAAAGTCCTTCTTTATCATTCGCGTTTGAAACTTTTTCCTGGAAAATTGCGCTCTCGTTGGATTGGACCCTTTGTTGTTTCTAATGTTTTTCCTTATGGTGCAGTTGAAATTACAAGTTTAGAAACCAACAAAGTACTCAAGGTCAATGGGCATCGTTTGAAACCTTTCTATGAAGGTTGGACGGCAGAACTCACCGCTTCTATAGAGTTAGCCGAACCAATCTATGAAGAATGAGCATGCCACATGTCAAGCCAATGACATAAAACAAAAGCGCTTACTGGGAGGCAACCCAGCACAAAAAAAAAAATCAGATTTGCTTTCTTTTCCTTATCTTTTATTTTTTCGCATTTTAATTTTTTTTCTGTCATTCTCTTATGTTCCTTTTTTTATTTCAACATTGAGGACAATGTTGTGTTTTAAGTGTGGGGGTATTGGGAGAATTTTAGTTTTCTTTGTTGTTCTAAAAAAAATAAAAATTTGTTTGATCTTTTGAACTCCCATTGGTTTTTGAGAATATGAGTATTATGTATGAGAATTAGTTGAGATAGATGAAGATATAAATCAAATGAAGAGTGCATGCAAATTTTAAGGTTTAATTGGTTTAGGGATTGACTTTGAGAATATGTCATGTTGACTTTATAGTGTTATACCAATGCAAGCTTTTGAGCCTTCAACATTATATTCTTTGAGTGTGCATTCTTTCAATGATATGTATCTCTAGAACTTGCTTCATATCTTATTGAGATTATATTCCATTACAAATATACATGAAGATGATAAAGGCATTAGGAATTTTAATCACTTGAACCAAAAAGTCAACCTAAAGCATATTATCCTTAGTGAGCCCCTTTTGAGCTTGTTTATCTTTTCTTTGCTTTATCCATGTATAAGCCTTAACTTTTTATATGTTTTCCTTTTCCCCTGGCCAAGGATTAGTAGAGCATATACTTATGATATCTCATGGAATTATGGTTGGAAATTATGTGAAAAGAAAGAAGTGATGCTTGATGAAAAGATGGGCAAAGTTGCCAAAGGTAAAAAAAAAAAAAAAAAAAAAAAAAAAAAAAAAAAAAAGAGAAAAAAAAAGGAAAAAAAAGAAGAAAAAAGTGTTCCTTTATGTTCTTAAGATTTTATGTTGAAAGAGCTTGAAATCAAAAGAAGTTAAGCATTGGTGATTAAGATGAAAAATTTATGTGCTTTGATGGAATATCTTGTTTGAAATATCATTTTTCAGAATGCTCTACTTTCTTTGGTTTGAACCTTTCCTTTTACTTTCTTTTACCTCACCTTAACCTTAGCCCCATTACAACCAGAAAATAAGACCTTTTGATTCATGCATTGTTTGTAATATGTTAGTAATGGAGATGAGATTGAAGAGCAAGTTTATGGTAGAACATATTCATTGATTGAATTTGAGAGATTTAAACACATAAGCCTTAAACACGTGAGTGTTGGAGTGTATATCAATGAGAGGACCTATCACTTTGGCATGGCATAGATTTCATTTAAATCCTGACGATTGATTGAGTTTTGAAGTTTGCATGTAATGAATTCATGAGAATTATACTATTTATCCTTCATGATTGTATTCTTGTTTATAATGCATATATTCTTGGACATTGATGGGAGATTAAGAGATTGATCATAGTTTTTTTTCAATTTGATTTTATTTATCCTTTCTCGAGGACGAGCAAGAGCTAAGTGTGGGGGTATTTGATGTAACCATATTATTCGATAGTTTCACCCACATCTACCTAATGTTTTGTCCATGTTTTATATATAAAATGCCTTGATATTCTTTGTTTTTTGTTTTGAAGGCATTTTTGGATGAAAGATGCAAAAAGGAGTAAATTGGAGGTAATTGGCAGATTTGACGTTCAGTCGATGTTTTGTGCAGAGCGTGAGTTCTAGAGATCGAAATGAAGTGATTCCAGTGGCACTAAAAAGCTAACATCCATACCTTTCTGGAAATGTAATGCAAGAAAAATAAAAGGAGAAAGATCATGGAAATCACATCCTGCAAAGTCAAATCTCGCATTCTGCCAGTGTTGACCTTTGGTCATTCAAAATTTAATATCTGGAGCTACAGAAGTCCAATTGATGCAAACTCAATTTTCTTGATTCCTAATTCAAAGACCTATCCACGCTCCAAATTGCAGCCAAAACCGATGTCATATGAGGGAGATATGATTTTCCAAAGATGACAACTGAATTCTGCCAGCAAACAGGTTTCGTGAAGAAACGAGTCCAAATTACATTTCGAAGCATCTAAACCGACATCCAAGTTTTTATATCAGCAATTTAGCTCCTCTAAGTCAGAGTTTGAAGATTTCATGCAAGGCTATTTCTCCTTTTTAGGAAAAATAGTTATTGAAGTACTTAAATGTAAACTGTCAACTTAAGGAAGGACTATTTTGTAAAATAGAGACTAGGGTTTCTTAGCATATAAAAAGAAAGAGAGAAGGGGCAGCAGCTAGCAGAAAAGAAGAGGGAGAGCAGAAGGAGGCAGCAGCCAGCAGAGAATAAACACAAATTCTCTCCTCTACAAACCCAAAAATCATGCTCTTTTCATTCTTTAGAAGTAGTTGTTCAATAGTTATGCAAGGCTAAGCTCTTTTCTTGGTTGCAAGGACACAACAAACCTTCGGATTTCAAGAACCGTGAGATTTATTCTTCCTTTTATTTTCAGTTTATGTTATGAATGAATATGATTGTTTTCCTATGCATATTTCCTATGATTGTTGTTGATGATTGCTAGAGCGGACTCTAAGTTATTGTTGTGAACAATCTATTGCTAAGTTTAATATCAAAACCGGAGTTGTGATATATGAACTTGTGAAGCAACTAAGCTTAATAATTGTGGCGGAACTACGTTATTGAACTTAGGGAGAACATTTGAACAAAGTGACAC
This sequence comes from Populus simonii, assembly GCA_007827005.2. Classification (NCBI taxonomy): domain Eukaryota; kingdom Viridiplantae; phylum Streptophyta; class Magnoliopsida; order Malpighiales; family Salicaceae; genus Populus; species Populus simonii. Next base: position 17,917,307 of record CM017464.2, read on the forward strand.
AAGCTGCGGACAGCTTGTATGTTAATCTTGATGAAATTATCTAGTTCTTAAAGCTACCATTAAATTGAATCATTAGTGCGGACACTTTGATTGTTTGTTGGTTAGGATTAGTTATACGGCGGATCCGTTAATTAATCAACGTTAAGAAAAGATAAAATTTCAGAACATAAACTGCAATTTTCGTTTCAAGGATCGGTTCTAATTTCCGTTGGTGGATGTGTGCTTGCGACCAAGGTTTGTTTTATTGATAAGTTTTGGTTTTAATTGATTTTGTTTGCTAGTTTAATTGCTGCCATAGTTTAGATAATCACAAACCAAATCCCCCCAATTACATAACGTACAACATAAAAATCTGACTTGAAACTTCCTCGTGGGATCGACCCCTTGCTTGCTCTATACTATCTTGTGTGTTGTGTTTGAAGCTAGGGTAATTAATTTGTGCGACCGCGACATCGCAACAGACATATGATAGGACAACTCGCTCCCTCATTGCTTTATGATGGTTCTTGACATTCCTCCTTGGATAGTCTTAGTACATTTTTGGTAACGTTTAAGAAGATATTATTTGCTACTTGCAAAGTCATTATGCACCTTTATTTTAAAAGGGTTCATCCAATTTTTTCAATATAGTATGTTGTAATTCTCTTCTTAGTTCTTAATATTGGTATACTATAAAGATGGTGATGTATTTGTTTGATTTATATCATCAATAAAATTAATTTTGTTTGGAAACAAACTTGAGATCTAGGAAAATTTAAAGGGATGACATTTAATTCTTAGTATGTATTTAATAATGTAGAGTAAGTGATTTAAAATTTTATTTAAATTTAAAAAATCACTAAATTAATTCCTTTTCAAGTTTTTATTTTATGTTTTCAACGTCAATATATTAAAAATATCTCAAAATAATATCAAGTTAAACAACGTCCAAATATACTTTGAAAAGTATTATTAAGCATAATGTAAACATATTGTCATGTTATTAATTGTCCCCACCAATACAATTTATTTAATAATTTTAATTATACTTAACATAAATAAATCTTGATTTGAAATGGTTAAAGTGTATATTATTAAATAACCAAACACAAACATAAATAATTGTTTCACTAACCATGAAAATTGATATAAAACAATATTGTTTTTTTTTTTTTTTTTGTGTATCTACAAAGTCTTCCACAAAAGAAACCACATGAATTGGTTAATCACCTCGCTATTATAGAAAAGTATCAAATATGGAGAATTCCACTCACCCCACTTCCAAAATTAAAATAAAAAAAAACCATAAAAGATTAATAAAAATAACTACTTACAATAAAAAAAAAAAAACATGTAATAATAATAGTTAAACCTGACCTAACCTTGTGAATTGGTTCGAAAAACTCAAGATTTAAAGTCTGACTCGAATTATTTTTAATTAAATCAACTAATAAATTGACTCGGATTAATTTCTAGATTTTATTCTGTTTTGATCTCCCTCCAAGAAACTCAATAACATAAACCCATGTTATTTTTTTTTTCACCTTCTCAATCTGATCACAACACTTCAAATCCTCACAAATCAATCACTATTAATCTCCCTCCAAGAAACTCAATTTAAGATGAATGTAGTTTGAATTTGAAAAGCTGATACATTAAATTTTTTAATTTACTGTGTTTTTGGATTGTGAAAATTAGTCAAGTGGATTTAGCTATAAAAAGCTAAAAAAATCTCATAGGTTTTGCCGGTTTTTGCCTTACAAAAATCAAATCAAAGTAAATAGTTTGAATTAGTTTTTAGTTTGGTCCAGTTCTGAATATGTTTTAAAAAATAGTTTAATTAATTTTTTAATTAAAAATCGAAGTGAAAATGAGAGCAGAGCAATTCTTCAAAGGCAGGTCTCTAGTTCAAGGACTGAATTATCTTGGCTTAACGAACAGAAAAATCTATGATTTTGATATCATGTTTAAAAATCAAGATTATTTAATTGAGTGCAATCGTACGATCCAGTTTATGGGGCTGATCCCAGTAGAAGTATGTTTGGGAGTGTAGTTACGGTTATTTTTTAAAATATTTTTTATTCAAAAATACATTAAAATGATGTTTTTTATTTTTAAAAAATTATTTTTAATATCAATGTATCAAACGATTTAAAAACATTGAAAAATATTAATTTTAAACAAAAAAAAATTAAAATTTTTGCCTGCTTGCATTCCCAAACAGATCCTAAACTGTAATCTTTACACGTGTCGACCTCTTAGTATATCCCTCCAGTCTACTAAATTCAAAACTGAAACTATTGAAACAATAAAGATTTCACATGAAAACATCTAGTGGGCCACCACCATGTGGGATGGTTGGTGACGTTAATTTTGGTCTCCTTTAAAGAAACGCAACCCCACTTGAGCCAAACACGCCTTAAAAATATTAATTTGAGATTAGTTGGTTTTGGCGGTCATGAGTGACAATCTTCTTACCCATTATTATGTTAAAAGGATACACGCGCGCATATATATATATATATATATATATATATTAGATAATTTAATAAAAAAACATATTAAGCAAATAGAAGAAGAAAGATATATAATAAAGGCTATAATTTATATACAAAATTTACATTTTGTAAAAATAATACTCCCTTGCTTCTTAAAAACTTTTTTTTATTTCCAATTTCCAAGTTAAATATAATTAATTTTATTTTTTTCTACATCGTTAATATCATTGTTTATACAATTATCCATCTTTCATGAAATTAAAATTATTTAGCGTTTGGTTATTATTCCAGGACAAAAAAACAAAGATAGTAAAAATTAAAAAAGAGAACAAATATAAAATTGTGTATAATAGTAGTGTATAGCAGTAGTGTATAAAATAAATTGATTGTCTCTTTATCTTGTTTGATTATGGTAAACAATATAAAAAAACAATTATTATAACCTTAATATATATATATATATATATATATATATATATATATATATATATATATATATATTATTGTTAAACTTGCATATTTAAAAAAAATAGATATTGTTTTGTTTTTCTTTAGTTTATATTGGGCGTTGAAATTAATAATTTTATAATAACTCTAGTTATAAAATCGGGATCAGCCCAGTAAGTCGACTCAAGACCTGATCGACTTAAGGCCTAGACCGGCCTGATTTTAAAAAATAGAGAAAAAATTGACCTGAATTGTCCCGGTCAAAACCAAAGTCGACTAGAGAAAAAACAGAAGTCAAAAACCTATTGAATTTTTTAGAATTTGTTTTTGTTGAAATGAGGTCGCTTTTATTTTTTTTGTTAAAATAAAATTTGGGTCAACCCAAATTGACTCTCCTAACTGTGATCAAGTTGGGTTTTAAATTATAATAATAACCATTTTTATTTTTATGTTGACCTTCTCAGGCCTTGTCCTGTTTCAACCTCCAAGTTGAGTTTTTAAATTATAATAATAATCATTTTTATCGTTATATTGATCTAAGTCAACGTTCGACCCAACTTGTGAACTAGGTCTTGTCTTGGATCAACTCTCGAGTCAAAATTTAAAAATATGATAGTAATTATGTTTACCCATACATTAACTCAAGTCAATCCGAGTTAATCCTCCCGACCAGTAACTCGGGTCTTGCACCAGATCAATCTTCCAGTCAAGTTTTAAAACTATGATAATAATTACTTTTTATCCTTATGTTGACCCTTACAGGCTTTGTCCTGTGTCGACATTCAAGTTGGGTTTTTAAATTATAATAATAATTATTATTTTTATGTTGACCTAGGTCAAGCTAACCCATGACCTAGACTTTATTCCTAGTTAGGTTTTAAAATCATGATACTAAGTATTATTATTTTTATTTTTATACAGGTCAACCCAAGTTGACTCTCTTGACTCGTGACCCGAGTCTTGTTCCAGACCAACCCTCAAATTAGGGTTAAAATCATAATAATAACTATTTTTATCTTTATATGTCTTAGTTATAATAATTTCAGAATTAAGAGTTTCTTATAATATATTTTAAAAATAAAAAGTATTGTTTTTTTAGACATGTCAACCTTTTATTTTTTAAATCAATAAATTCACTCTAAAATTATTCCAGAACATATTTACTTTTATATTTGTATCTATGTCTCTTCAACCAAACATATTTTATATTTATTAGGAGTGTTCATGATCTAGTTCAATCTATTTTGAGCTTAAAAATCCAACTAAACTGGGATTTATAATTTTTTAAAAATATAACTAGATTAAACTAAAAATAATTCAAATTAATTTGGTTCGGTTCGGTTAAAGTTAGTTTTTTAACATTAAAAACCACATAAAAATCAGAAATCGAACACTTGGATAAAGCCTGAAAATGTAAAAGGGATAGTTTGGTGTTAACGGTAACGATAATCAAAGAAAAAAGAATAAAGCCTACAAGTTTAAATGCTTTTGATATCATATTGTTTTCTCTTGGATTTGTTTGATCTGGGTTGTCTGAGGAGAGTGGGGAGGGAGTGAGGCTTGTTTTTAGGGCTTTAACGTCTAAGATTATAGAGACAGAGAGGGAGAGTGGCTACGGGAAGAAAGGAAATTAGCGGAATAGTTTTCAGATAAAAAACAAGCTTTTTATGTTTGAGTTTGGTTTATGGCACATCTTTCCAGACCCCGTTATCTTAAATTTTAAATTTTTTTTATTAAAATTTAATTTTTTATATTTTTAGATTATTTTAATATGTTGATTTTAAAAATAATTTTTTAAAAATAAAAAAATTATTATTTTTATGTATTTTCAAGCAAAAAATACTTTCAACCGTATCCATTACCACAATTTCAAACAGACCATAAAGTTTAAATTGAACTGATATAGTTTGGTTTAGTTCAATTGGTTTTAAACTTTTATAACCGAAATCGAATCAGATTTGATTTTTTTTTGTTTTTAATCGGTTGATTTGTTTTTTTCTTAGTTTAATTTTTCTGATTAGTTTTTTTTTTCTCGCTTTAATTGGTTTTTTAATTTTTTCAAACAACTCTAGTCTTCACTATCTTCATCATTTTTATCCTAAGACAATAACCAAACACTATTATGTATCCTTTTATTACTAGATTTCAAGTAAGCATTTTTTCTATTTAGAAGGTGTTTGAGAGTGTGGTAATGATTGCTTTTCAAAGTGTTTTTTACTTGAAAATGCATTAAAATAATATTTTTATTTTATTTGAAAAAAATTATTTTTAACACTAGCACATCAAAACAATTTAGAAACATAAAAAAATAAATTAATTTTTAAAAAATAACAAACCTTTTAAAAATTTCATTTAAAACGCAATTCCAAACAACCTTTTAAGGGTGTGTTTGGAAACGCGGTGTAAATCGCGTTTTTAAAAATTTTGATTTTTTTTGTTTAAAATGAATTTTTAGAAATGAAAAAACTTTATTTTGATGCATTTCTAAGCGAAAAACACTTTGGACCATCACCGCTACCACAATCTCAAACAGACCCTTAGAAGGTAAAAACCACAGTTATGATATTCATCCTAGTCTGACAAGTTAACCTAGGACCTAGACAACCAAAGCCCTTGGTCGAGTCTTAAACCATAAAAACACAAAAGGTTCGATTGGTTTGGTGAAACTTGGATGACCCGTCAGGTCAACCCAAAACTTTTGTGACTTGGTGTAACCCAGGTGAGACTTTACTTTTTTTTTTAATTTTATTTTAATAAACCTAAAAAATATAAAATTAATTTATGAATACTTAGCCTTGTATTTTTTTTATAGTCCATATCTACTTGGACTGTTTCTTAACTTTCCAACGTGGGATATAACTATATTTTTTTATAGCCAACATTCATATGGATTATTTTTTAATTTTTTGATGTGGAGTAACTATATATAACTTACATCCATATGAATTGATTTTTAAGTTTTAAATATAGGATAACTATACTACACTTTATATTTTTTTTTCTATAGCTTACATAATTGTTTCTTAACCTTTTGATTTGAAACAACCTTATTAAATTTCATACCTTATAGTTTATAACCACATGTATTATTTCAAAACTTTAAATATGCTTTTATAAAAGCATACATTCTGTGTTATCAAATACATATTTAAATAACAAGGTAGATAAAATAAGATACATGTTAAGCAAACAAAAGAAGAAATATATATAATAAAAGCTTCAATTTTTATAAAAAATTCACATTTTGTAAAATAATATTCCCTTGCTTCTTAAAATCTTATTTTTTACTCCTAAGTTAAATATAATTAATTTTATTTTTTTCTACATAGTTTATGTAGTTGTTGTAAGATCGCACATATGCAAATCATCCATCTTCCTACTTACTATATCAATATTACCCTTCACGTTTAAAAAAATGTGTTCGATATCTTCCTTCTATCACTTGGACATTAAATTGCATATGCAACCCCATAACCCATGCATGTCTATTCTTTCTCGGTTTCTTTAATTTAGTTATTGGTAGTGCCAAATAAATGCATTTCTTGTTGATTATATATAAAATGATGAATACAATGTTTGACATTGTGTTTGAAAGTATTTTGTTTTTTCAGTTCGGTTTATTTTTAACTAAACTGGTTCGGTTCGGTTGAGGTTTTTCTATTTCAAGCTTATGAAATCGAAACCGAATCGAACTAAATATTTTTTTAAATATTCTAATCTGTTTTTTTTCATGGTTCAGTTTTTTCAATTATTTTTTTAAAGTTTTCTCGGTTTAATCAATTTAACGGTTTTTTGCTCACCTCTAATATGACAGTGATTGTTTTTCAAAGTGTTTTTTGCTCAAAAAACATCAAAATAATATTTTTTTATTTTTTAAAATTTAATTTTTTACACCAGCACATCAAAACGATTCAAGAACATCAAAAAAATTAATTTAAAATAAAATTTTTTAATTTTTAACAAATTTTTTTTTTATTTTAAATTAATTTTTTTGACCTTAAAAGTTTGAAAAACAATATCCTTTCTCATTACATCATTTATACCTATTATTCAAACTAAATTACGTTATAGATGAGTTTGAAGTTGTTATTCTAAGTTAGTATTCTAGAAATTCATCTAAATATTAAATTTAAGATGTGTCAAATTTAGGGAGTGTTTGGAAGTATAATAACAATTGTTTTTTAAAATGTTTTTTATTAGAAATATATTAAAACAATATATTTTTTTTTTATTTTTAAAAATTATTTTTGATATTAAAAAATTAAAACAATAAAAAATAATTTTAAATAAAATAAATCAAATTTTAATTAAACACAATTTGAAGCACAATTCCGAACTACAACTTAGTTATTATTAACTAAAACATTAAAGCCCAAGTGAAAAAAAGAAAAATGGAGTGTAATTGATACACATGAGTTTTATGTGTGATTTTAACCGAGCAAATTTAACATCAAAGCGAGGAGGAAGATATGAGCACATTTTTATGTGTTAAGAACACACGGCACAGAACAATGGTTAGGAGAATGACCTAATTGAAATATACCCAATAGATAGAGGGCGTAATTGTAGTTTCCGCAATCAATTTTTTTTGAAATAGACAAACCCTATCTACAGTAAGAATCACACGTGCGCCACACGTGCTGGAGGCGCTGGTCCCCTCTTTGTCTTCAAAAATTCAAAATCTCCTACACAACATGAAGTCCTTCATATTTACTCAACTCTAACTCTTGTCTCTCTGTCTCCTCCACTTCACTCTCTCTCTCTCTCTATCCTTTTTTTTTTATTTTTTTTGTAACATTACAAAAAGTGATTTGGTTCTAATAATCTTCTTAATTGCTTCCGTTTCTCTCTCTAATCCAAAACGTTTCAATTTGAATTTCTTTTTCTTATTTCGCCCAGAGAAAGCAAAAGGGAAGCAAATAAATCAAGAATCTCTCTCTTTATAGAAATACAGAAACGGAGAGAGGGAGAGGGAGTGTGTGATATGAACAACGGAATGGGAAGGCAGAGATCTCATCATCAAAGACAGTACTCATCTTCTGATAACAACGGCAACGGCAGCGGAATGTTTCTGGAAAATGGGAGATGGCTTCAATCTGCTGGTCTTCAGCACCTTCAAAATAACAACTCCTCCTCCTCCTCTTCCTCTTCTTTAATTCCTCCTCTTCAGGTTTTATTCCTTTCCCCTGATCTTTTAATTTCTTCTTCTTCTTTTTATACTTTTCCCATTTTGCTTTGAGTCTACTCTCTTTGTTTGCTTCCTCATAAAACAACGGGGCTAGTACAAATTTTGAATCTTGGAGTGTTGCTTCCTCATAAAACAACGGGGCTAGTACAAATTTTGAATCTTGGAGTGTTTCGTGAAATGTTATTGGTTTCTTAAGGATTTTCTTTTTTCTTTTTCTATATATATATTTTTGCTTTAGATCGGGAGTTGACTATAATGGGTGTTCGATGGAATGGAAAATACAGATCTGGTCCTTTTGATTCCCTTGATAATGCAAGTAAAGTAAAGAGAACATGAGTAAAACTGAAAAGAACTTCTTTTTTCTTTTTATTTTTTAACAAAATGGTGATTTTCCTTTATTGGGTGCTGCTGTGTCTCAACAATGGTGGAACTGGATGCAGGACTATAATCTCTATGGTGGTGGAGGAGGAGGGCAGGCATTGAGAATGTATGGGAATGCGCAAAGCAGTTTTAGTAGGGGAAATGAGTTTTATTCGGAGCCAACAACACCTCCTGTTAGTTCAAGAGCTTCGAGCCAGAGGAAGAACGGGGAGGACTCACCAAATGAGTTCAGTCCTGGGCTCTTAGATCTGCATTCTCTTGACACCGAGTTGCTTCCCGAGGTGGGTAACCTGTCATTTTCTAGTGATTCAGTAATGCGGTTTTGGATGTTTGAGTGAGTGTACGTTAATGGGGCATCCAACAATTGCATCTATCCATCTTCCTATCAATTAAACTTCTACTTTTTCCATTTTTTTTATATTTTCTTTTTTACCAAAATGGAATGAATTTGAGCTTGAATATTTGCACTAGTATCGAACTCTTCTGTTTCAAGAATCGATGTTCTAGCTACTTTCAAATTTATAAGTGCTTCTAAACGATATTCTGATTTTTGGGCTCGGTGGCTAATGAAGAACATCTTGTCTTGCATCTAATAAAAGATTTTTAAATCCCAAGCCCTTATGACTCTTTTGTGCATATTTGGATTTGGAAAACATTTCTTGAAAAATAGAGAAGAGATTTACGTTTTTTGAAACCAGTTCCATTCATAACCAAACACTTGCATTACATGGATTTTGTGATTTTCCAAAAATTGAGAATACAATTAAAGAATGAAAAGGTGAATCTTCTTTATTTTGTTGACATGCGCACAAACTTTTCACAAGAAGTTGAAGGTAGTATACATGTCGTTGCATCAAGAAACAATGATAATATAGGCGGCTCTTTAGCACTCCATTACATTCACACAATACGCTTTGCTCCTTAGTCTTGAATAAATGATTTGGGATTTCACAATGCAGTTTGGTGCTATGACTTTTTGTCCATTTTTATGCTAAGCTTTCTGTATTTCATGGTTAGTTGCAAGTTCCAGGCTTGTATGATGGTTCTTCTCTTTTTCATCCTGTTCGAGGAAGAAGCTTTGATGATTCTTACCCTTACATTTCAAACAATAAACAAACTGGCAGAGCTCCTGGCTTGCCTGATAACAACCTCCTGAAAAGCTTTGTTGCAGACAAAGAGAAGACAAGTTCTGTTGCAAAGATCAAAGTAGTGGTATGTTTCTTTTTTTTGTGTTGTTTCGTTTACCTGTATTTGTTGACATCTCCCCTCTGTCTTAAATACAATGCTTACCAGGTTAGCCATTGTTGGCAGCTTTGTGAACCTTGATAATTCTCTCCGCATTTCATTTATAGAGGAACTTGATTTACTGGCAATGTTAATAATGTTTCTTCTTAATGCAGCATCTGACTTGCTTGTAAGAATATTGTTATATCTTTAAACATTAATATTGTTATGACAAGTGATGTTTTCTAATGCAGGTGCGCAAGAGACCATTGAATAAAAAGGAACTGGCAAAAAATGAAGAAGATATTATAGACACACACTCCAATTCTCTGACAGTTCACGAGACTAAACTTAAGGTAACTGTTATAACACTTTGAAGAAGTCAGATAAATAATTAGGTCAAATCACTGACAGCTGATCAAGGATCTTTGTCTCCCAATTGGTCCTTGACAATATAAAATGAATTAACACAGGATGAAGTTCATCAAACAAAATAGTTGGGCCAAATTCATCAATGAAGACATTTAGGAGTAGATATTAGATACATAAAACAACAAGAAAAGAGGTTCAAATGCAATCTTAATGGCCACAGTTCTCCTAATGATTATTTTAGCCTTATCTATAAGAACCTTGATTTGTCCCTTTTTTGTTCAATTTGATGCTTTGCTCTCCCCTGTTGTTTAATGATATTTCAATTAATAATTGTTCTATAGATTTGTAGAGTTTTTTCCTATGATAAGTGTCTTGGTAGTAATTCTGGATATCAATATTCAACAGGTTGACCTAACAGAATACGTTGATAAGCATGAATTTGTCTTTGATGCAGTGCTCAATGAGGAGGTCTCGAATGATGAAGTGAGGAAAATTCTCTTCATAATGAACTAATGAATTTCATAATAATGCTAGTGTTCTCATAGCTTATGCGGGATTTACTTAATCTCTTTAGGTTTATCATGAGACAGTGGAGCCCATAGTTCCAATAATTTTTCAACGGACCAAAGCAACTTGCTTTGCATATGGGCAAACAGGTGAATTGCTGTCTCTGAAATATAAGATGGATGCTTTTACACGCTTGCTTTTGGACACATCTTTTTTTTTTGTTGTTGAATCTAGTGAATTCTAATATAATAATTCTTTGTTGTTGTGTTCTTTTTCTACATTTTTATAACTTTTCTTGGCAAGTTTATTCCATAATCCTGTGATTTTGTACTGAGGATTAATGTTTTTTGTATTTGCTCTTGAATTACTTAACTTTGATATGTTTTGTGCCTTCTCTTTATACAATGCTTGATGACTTGATGGATAAACAATTTGGACTTTATCATTATGTATTTTCTTTTGTTGCTTTATGCATTTTTCATTTTGTATGGCCTGCTCACATCACAGTGATTTGCTCTAAAATTATTAAAATCAAAATTCACTAATTTTGTTTGCACCTGCTAGTTTATAACGTCTTCCACCCATGTTGGTGAGAACCTCATATCATTTAACACAACTAGATTGTTGCTGTAAAACGAGCTTACTTGTTTTTTTCCCCTTCATTCAGGGAGCGGAAAAACCTATACTATGAAGCCTTTGCCCCTTAAAGCATCTCGAGATATCTTGAGGTTGATGCATCATACTTACAGGAACCAAGGGTTTCAGCTATTTGTGAGCTTCTTTGAAATTTACGGAGGAAAACTATATGATCTTCTAAGTGATCGAAAGTTAGTTGACCTGCCCTTTCCTTTTCTTTTACATACTTTTCACTTTCTGAATTTGCTTAAATTTGAGACGTCTCTTTGTGCAGAAAACTTTGCATGAGAGAGGATGGTAAGCAGCAGGTTTGTATTGTGGGTTTGCAAGAGTACAAAGTATCAGATGTAGAGACCATTAAGGACCTCATTGAGAAGGGAAGTGCCACAAGAAGTACTGGCACAACCGGTGCAAATGAAGAATCCTCCCGTTCACATGCCATACTACAGCTTGCTATCAAGAGATCAGTTGATGGCAATGAGTCAAAGCCTCCACGCCCCGTTGGCAAGCTCTCCTTCATAGATCTTGCAGGAAGTGAGCGTGGTGCAGATACCACAGATAATGATAAACAAACAAGGTATGTCCACTCCCTTATCTTTGTGGTATTTTTTTGCCACTGTTGATAGTTGACCATACAAGTTGGGCAATTTAAGGTTTCTGTTTCATATTATGATAGTGAGGAACACTCAGGAATATAATGCATATGGAGCTCAGTGTACCATTCAGAAATAGTGTTTGGCATGAGATATTTTTCCATGTGCAGCCTTGCATTATCTTAGGGAAGTAGAAATTGATATTTTCACTGATCATACTGGATTGAACAACCGGCCAATAAAAAAGGGATTGTTTAATCAATTGCTTGATAATAAAATTATCCTTAGGGAATATAGTTACAAGGCAATAAGAAATGTAGATATTTCAATGTTTTCTATTGTGTTTTATTTATGTAATCTGTCCCTTTCACCACTTAATGACTTGTAAAGTTGATTTCTATTTCATAGTGTTTTCATCTCTAGTGTTCAGTTCATGGTTTACTGACCTTTCTTTATATGCTTTATTGACCTTTCTTTAATTTGGGTGGGTGGGTTTGTTTAATTTGGTTGTTTCATATATATGATGCAGGATGGAAGGTGCAGAGATTAACAAGAGTTTACTTGCATTAAAGGAGTGCATAAGGGCACTTGACAATGACAAGAGTCATATTCCTTTCAGAGGCAGTAAATTAACTGAGGTTCTAAGGGATTCTTTTGTTGGCAATTCACGCACTGTTATGATATCGTGCATTTCACCAAGCTCAGGATCATGTGAGCACACTCTTAACACCTTGAGATACGCTGACAGGTACATGAAAATAATTTCAGTTGCAAAATGTTTATGGTATGATTTAATCTGTTGCGAATCTTTCATACTGAATTTGCTAAGTTTTCACTCCAGGGTGAAGAGCCTTTCAAAAGGGAACGCTTCTAAGAAGGATGTATTATCCTCAACTTTAAACCTAAAGCAATCAACTACTGTTCCCTTGTCCTCAGTTTTACCTGTTGCATCCACATTTGAGGACGATGCAAATGATGCATGGCCAGAACAAGATGAAAGAGATGATTTTGATGCATCAGAAGAAGATTCTTATGAACAGGAGAAACCAACATGGAAGGAGAATGGGAAGCTAGAGCCATACAATCTTTCCATTTCAGAGGATAAAATACAGAAACCCAATGGTCAGACAAAATGGAGGGATATGCCGAAATCTAATCTCAAGAACTCCCATTCAGATAATGATTTGAATATGTTGCTACAGGTGATTTAGAAAAGAATAATTACTTAATGCATAAATTCTTTGAATGTGCTGAAACTGAAATTTGTTAATATTATTTTCTGTTGCATGTTCTCAGGAAGAGGAGGATCTTGTAAATGCTCATAGAAAACAAGTGGAAGAGACTATGAACATCGTGAGAGAGGTCTGTGATCTGGCCAGAGCATTCTTCATTCATTTTTTTAGTAGTATTGGTTTTAAAGGAAAAAAAATGTCCAAGGGCTTGTCATGAGTGAATATAAATGTTATTTTCAATCTCGCAGGAGATGAACCTGTTGGTTGAAGCAGACCAACCAGGAAATCAGCTCGATGATTACGTTGCTAAACTGAATGCCATTCTTTCTCAGAAGGCTGCAGGTATACTGCAGTTACAGAATCGTCTGGCACACTTCCAGAAGCGTTTGAAGGAGCATAATGTTTTAGTATCTTCTTCTGGCAACTAGATTCATGTGGAAGTGCATGCAGTTATTACCAATGGATGCTTCTTTTATTAGCTATTGCAATATTACTGGCCTGGTTGTGGATTTGGTTACACAGTGCTCGAAATCTGGCACCTCATGCAGCAGTTTGTTGTATGATTCACTGGCCATTATGCTCTATGGTATTCGTTATGAGGTTTTAGGGGTTGGAGATTGAGAGATCAAAAGGATACCGTTAATCCTTCACATGATACTGTCTACAATTTTTCGTCCTCATTCTCTCCAACAAGTTATAAGTAAGCTATAGGGTTTGCATGCCCATCTGGCATGCTTTTGTAAAGCTATGGAGCAGTGTAATTAGATTCATTAATTAAATTAAATACTTCCTGCCTTCTATTCATTAATGTAAAATTGCTTCTCACTCTTGTTTGCTACTATACCAAGTTATGTTTGAGTGTTTTGGAATTACAGCAACTTTTGTTTCTTTGGATATGTTTTACTTGATAAAACATTAAATTAATGTTTTTTTTAGTAATTTTTTTTTTATATAATTTTGATGTCCTGATGAAAAGAAAAAAAAGCAATCTAAACCTTAATATAAAAGTCCTAACCAATCCAAGGGCATTCTTTGCCCATAGCAAATTCCTACTCAAACAGTCTTAACTAACTCTCAGGCAAAAAAGGTCATTATAGTCATATCGGACTCCCTTTCCCGCCACTTCCCATCCTTCTCTGTTAAAAGAATTCGGCAACCCACTCTTCACTTCTGCTCTCAAAAAACGAAGAAAAACCACAGAGTAAGAGAGGTAAGAAAGAGAGACTGAAGGAAAGAGCTAGAGAAGATGTTGATATCGATCTTTGGAATAGGAAACATGAGGAAACTGAGCCTTCTTTTATTAATTCTTTGCATTTTGATCTCTGTCAAGAACCAAAATGCAGAGATCAAGAAGAGCTCGTCATCATCAAAAACTGCAGTGAAATGGCCATATTCATCTTGGGATTCCTTTCCTTCCGTATTCTTGTCTCCTTTGACATCTATGGAAGACGATGATGAAGAAGTATCATGGCATTCAAATCGGTCTCTTGAGTATGATTTCTATCATGATTCGTGCCCACAGGCAGAAAGAATCATTCGCAGGGTGGTTCATGAGCTATACGAAGTCAACTCCAGTGTAGCTCCTGCTCTTCTAAGGCTCGTGTTTCATGATTGTTTTATTGAGGTAGATGATTTCGATCTTTCTTTTTGTTGATTCCTAGGGGGTTAGTCACTGCTTAATTATTCATCATTTAGTACGACGAAGGTTTTAATTTTTCAGCTTTGGTTGGCAATTCTTTCATGGTATCTTTTGCTTACAAATCTTGATCGAAGACTATTTTGATGTTAAGTTCTTTCTTGTGGATTTCTGTTTCGGAAGCTTTCAGATTTGAAGTGATTCTGTTTAAGTAAAATTTCGTCTATGTTTCAGTGATCTTCGTTTTTATTACAAGTAGACCTGAGTTCTTTTGTGAATCTTTCAGGGGTGTGATGCATCTATTTTGTTGGATGCTGCTACAGGCATTGATTCCGAGAAAGACTCTCCTCCCAATAAAAACTTGAAGGGATTTGATATAATTGACAAAATCAAATCAGAGATTGAAATGGTGTGCCCAGGAGTTGTTTCTTGTGCTGATATCGTTGCTTTAGCAGGCAGAGAAGGTGTTGTTCAGGTATAAACATCATTCTGTTTCCTATTTCTCCTTCACTGCTTTCATAATCTTACTATTGAATTTTGAATTTCAGGCTGGTGGTCCATTCTATCCACTGTATACTGGCAGGAGGGATGCTATCCATTCTTTCCGAGATGTGGCAACGTCTGAGCTTCCTTCACCCAATGCTGATCTATCTGAAACCCTAGCATCTTTCGCATCTAGGGGTTTTGATGAAAGAGAAACTGTCAGTCTCCTGGGTACTAATCTTTCCTTACCATACAAAGGAACACACAAATCTTTTTATAAATCTCTGTTCCTATATTGCTCTTATCAGAATCTATGCTTTCCTCTTCTCTCCTGCTATCAGCTGATGTTTTTCTTATTTCTATGCTTTAATTTTAACATCTGTGAATAAAATGACATTAATTCAACTGATGCTTCTGCAAAAGCAGGGCTCAGTTGAGGTGATTTTTCATGCTTTAGTAGAAAACTGGAAGAAAGGATAGGGCTAAACATTTCAGAAATATAACTGTGCTGTTCCATCAATCTTCCCTATTTATCGGAATGCTTTTTTTGAAATTAATACATGCGAAATCAAAGCCTCCCTCTAAGAACTGGTTGTGGTTTGTGTTTCTATGAATAGCTTTCCGCCTACTTTTCTGCTGGTGGTGCCGGTAATTTATCATCTCCAACTTCTGCTCCTTGAATAGTTTGGTTGTTTCTCACTCTCGCATTCTTGCTGCAAAAATACAACAGCTTAAGATTTGAATGCTTCTAACTGCAACATTGCCCTGCTTGCAGGTGGTCACAGCATAGGAGTAATCCACTGCAAATTCTTCCAAAACCGTCTCTACAACTTCGGTAGGACTAATAAGCCCGATCCTTCTCTGGATACAGGGTTTCTTAACCTACTGAGATCTAGATGCAATGACAGTAACTCATCGATGGCAGCATCGCCTTCGCCTTCGCCTTCCTTTAAAGCCACACCACCAGCACCGTCGACTTCCTGTGATGGCACCAACTCACCAGCACCGTCGAATTCCTTTGATGGCACCAAGTCACCAGCACCAGCACCAGCACCGTCGACTTCCTTTGATGGCACCATGTCACCATCAACAGCACCTTCGCTTTCCTGTAGTGGATCACCATCTTCATCGTCCAGGGCAGCAGAAATGAGGGGCTCCCCATCATTATTGTCAGCACCATCACCTTCCTTGAAAGGTTCAATTTCTTCCCCTCCGTCATCATCAACACCTTCATCAGCTTCCTTCGAAGATTCATTGCTTTCCTCACTGGAGGAGCCAGGAATGAATATGGCATATGAGGGCCCAGGAGTAGATTTTGGCACGTTGTACTACCGCAGTCTTTTGCAAGGTAGAGGAATCCTTTATTCCGATCAGCAGCTAATGGCTGGGATAGATACTGGTATTTGGGTACGAGCATATGCTTCAGACATCTCCTTGTTCCCACGAGACTTTGCCCTAGCAATGATGAAGCTCTCGAATCTCAGAGTCTTGACAGGATCAAAAGGCCAGGTCCGGCTCCATTGTTCAAAGGTGGCATGAGAGAATAGTAAGATGTGAAGGAGACTGTACAGGTTGTCCTACTTTATGCTGTTTTTTCTTTGGCTTTAGCGCTCTTTTGAATTCGGCCTCTGAAGTAGCTTCAAATGTTCAAAAAACCTGGATAGATTTGTGCTGTTACCTTTTAAATTCAGTACCCAAATTATGAGCAACCTGCTGTTCTTTACTTGTTGAACAAATGCTGCAAATGGAAGTGATTCTTTTCTAGATAACTGATGGTTTAATACATTAATAGACTCAAAAGGCCTTCAATTTCGGCCATTATAGCCACATGGCGTGTGATATCCTATTTGATTAAACCTAAGCCTTTTACGCGGAGATAAAAGTGAAGGTGTCTGTCAGGACCATAAAAAAACACCTATGATGCTTGAAGAAGAATATGTTAAAAACATTCATGGCTAGATATTTAAATTAACAATGCACAGCCCTTAAGTATCTGAAACATGTTTGGTGTCCTTGAGTAAAAAGACAGGCTCAAGCATGGCAATCCAGGTAAACAACATTCTACAGAGATGAATATCAAAAATCATTGTGTAAATTAGACACACTCAGAAGAATACAGAACAGGAAAATTAATATGGAAAATAATCCATATGCAAACGAAATAACCCACGAAAATCTATAACCTAATTGATCCGAGTCTTCGCTATGAACTGTTGGTGCTGGCAGAGGCCTTTGGAACAGAAAATTCTGTATACATGTTGGTGAAAAACTTGTCGACAATGTCAAGGTACACAGGGCTTTTGAGACGAGAATAGTAGTGGAGTGCCTCTTCTACATCCAAAACATGTTCTACATCAGTCACGTCCATTATTTCCAATTCCTTCATCTTCTGTGCTAATACACAACCGCTTTCATTCGTGTTCTTTGAGCTTTTTTCTTCCGCTTTTTGTACTTGGGAAATCTTCTTACTCTTCTCTTCCTTTCCTCCTTCATTCTTCCTCGACGGACTGTTTGCAAGCTTCATCTCACTTTCATCACTCACATCTTCATTTCTCATTGGCTCTTTTGATCCCATGAAACTATTGCTCTTTCCTTTCATTGCCTTTTCCAGATCACACTCCCATTCCTTGCAAAAATCAGCATAGTACTGATCTATCCGGTAATTCTTCACATTGCTGCTGCCGCGTGAGAAGGGTTTGAAAGAAGTAGGCTTGGTCAGCTTTTGGTAGCCACCAAAGAAGATGGACTTGAGGTTTTGGAGAGCATTGTGAAAGAACTTCTTGGTCTTATGAATGGATTCTCTTAGCTGCATTTGCTGTTCTAGTATTGTATTGTACAGAGAAAAGACTCGTTTAGCTCTTGGTGGCTCTGACTGAAAGAACAGACACAGCTCTATTCTATTTGGCTTCTTTTCTTCTCTGAATGTCGTTTCACATGTACAGATAGGAAAGATAAAGACAGCTGAAGGTTCTCAAGGTTACCAAGAGATAAAAGCTATGGGGTTAAAGGCAAGGTTTCACTCAGTGCCTTTTTCTTTTTATCCTCACCCTTCCATCTCTCTCTTCAAGAAGGGAGACACTGA
Organism: Populus simonii; assembly: GCA_007827005.2. Taxonomy (NCBI): domain Eukaryota; kingdom Viridiplantae; phylum Streptophyta; class Magnoliopsida; order Malpighiales; family Salicaceae; genus Populus; species Populus simonii. Next base: position 17,935,565 of record CM017464.2, read on the forward strand.
ACCATTGGATCTTAAGATGATAGATCAGAAGGCCATTTTGAAGCATTAGGGCTTACTAATCAGTAGTAGATAGTTGGTGTGAACAGAAATCCAAATTATGCCTTTACCATAAACAAAAAGATGTCTGTGCTACTTACGCAGCAAAAGCTGTTTAATAAATAAAGAGCAAGAGAATAGAAGACTAAGGAATCCTTCACAGTGATCATGAATGCTTTATATAATTTGACTCTTTGTAGTCTAAAGTGCAGCTGTATTGATTAAGATGCAAAGCTAAAGGTAGTGGGTTGGTGTAAAAGGTTTATTCCTATAATCCATGCATTCAAGTACCAAATAATAGCAGCTAGCCCTTCTTTTTTTTTTTTTGAATTTTGGACTCCTTGCTGCTCCCTCCTTCAGAAAGCCTGTGGTGCACATATGAAAAGGGATGTCTTATCCTCTGGCCACAAATTCTTACCATGCCTCAGATCAGAAATCAGCCTTGACATTATTTGAAATTTGAGATTGTTTGAATTTCAATTTGGACAAGGATTTATAGCTTATGCTGATGTTGTATTGGTTATCGTTTAGGCTGGATTTTGGATGTGAAAATATGAAATAATAATTTTTTATTAATATGGATATCGGGTTAGTTTACGCGTGCTTCAACTAATCTCATGGACTCTAAAGTTAACAACCATGTAAATTTTTAGTAACTTTGAAGAGATTTAAATTTATAATTATTAAAAAATAGATTTAAAACTTGTCCGAGATTATGAAATAAACTTTTTTTTGACATAGAAAGAGATGATATTCTCGTGATGCAATTAACCCCCATGCTATGGAACAATCTCTCATTGCATTTATATGCAAGAGATGCGTGGACCCGAATGTGTTGTGCCATTGGTGCCTAAGGGCCAACACCCAGTTAACATCAAGACAAGGTGCATTTACATTTTTGTGCCAGAGGAGTCATTTTCTCACAGCTGCCAAAGTTAAAATGATTCTTATCAAAAAATTAAGAAATAATTTATGTAAACATAGAATATATATATACTAAAATGCTTTAAATTCTATATTAAAAAAATATTTTTTTTCTTGTGAACATAGAGTATATATACTAAAGGGTTTTAAATCCTTCAAATTCCATATTGAAAAGATATTATGTTATCTTTTTAAGTTGAAGTATTTAAACTAAAATTTTTTTTATCCCATATTGAAAAAACATAATTTTTTTCTCATGAATATAAAATATATATACTAAAACGCTTCAAATCTCACATTGAAAAAATAATTTTTTTTTTAAGAACATAGAATATATATACTAAAGGGTTTCAAATCTTATATTTAAAAAATAAATATTATTCTAGTATTTATATAGTAAACTTTGAAAATGGTTAATAACCAATTAAAAAAATATGAAATAAAAAGTCTAGAAGAAAAACCACATTTAAAAAAAAAAAGGGTTTTGTCCGGGTTTGCCGAGGTCACGGGTCGACCTGTTAGGCCGATCAAGTTTGGCTAGGTTTTTACACTAGCCGGTCTTTTATCTTACCCAGATCGGTCCAGCACCAGGTCGACGCGCCGGGCTGGGCCGGGTTTAATAGCTAGGGTTAAAATCTTGCCACCATCCTACTATGAACAGCTTGAGCCCCTGTTAATTGCTCTTGTGCATGAAATTGGTAATTAGATCAAAATTTCTTGTGGGATGTAAATTTTGATTGACCAGCCTTGAAGGAATGAAAGTTTGAGCCTTGTTCTGAAGCAACATTGTTTAGCCTCCCCACGTTAGCTTCTTTAAGAATAGCAAAAGTCATCATTCAGCAACTTCTGGTTGGCTCAACCCTCATTCATAAATCTGAAGCTGAAACTTCACTCCATGTATGATGAGTCAAAGCAACCCTGTATAGTTCAGGCTATAATTTAGCTCATTTACTACTCTGTAATGGTTCAGTTAAACTGCATTTACCTTAGTGTCCATGCAACTCGATACTGAAGAGTAGAGCAGCAATGGCATCCCGACTCCAAACCTGCGGTGTTTGATCGATGGTTGTCCTGCAGCCTACTTAAGATATTGAAGAAGCCCATGAAACGCAGTTGAATAAACTACAGAAGTAAATAGTTCCTTTGTTCATTAACTCACATCATTACATCTCATACAGCACACTGTCACAAAAGCAAGCCTTTTCATTCACTCATACATAACTGTCATAAAAACAAGAAGCTTGGGAACAAAGAGACTCTCATATTTCAACCACAGGGCAGGACACAAGTCAAGAGAGCTGCCTTCCTGCGATGATTTGGAAGGCAAATTGAGGCATAAGAAACCAATGGTTCTGATCGAAATTGAAATCAGCAGCTGATCTATCTGAAGTGTCCGAAAAAGAATTTGTAACTTCTTTAGATTACTCTATATGTTTCATGATATTCACATAACCGGATAAAATTATAGAACTAGAAGTCCACTCTACATAACACAACAAAGAAATGTTGCTTGACAGAACCCAAACTTGTGTGCACTAGTTCATTCTTCAGAATCTTATGGTTTAATCATGGATCCAAGTCACTGACACCTGAACACGATTGTCATTATCATGCCAGCGTTATCTCCAGTTTATTGTGCCGGGCCTAATCAGCTTCAAATGGTATTCAATAAAGGTGAATACGCTACTTCTCTAATTATCCTCGTACAATATCCTTCTTCGAAGAAGTTTTCTTGGCCGGGGATTCATTATGCAAAACTGACCCTAGATCAGCACCTGTTTCATACTCAACTCTCCCAGGATCTTGCTTTGGCAACACCAACCTTGCAAAATTTCCTTTCCACTATTGCTTCTTCAATGCTGGTAGATCTTTCTCCAGCACATTCTATTGACACTCTCTCTTCTTATTGTATTTGAAGAATTGATGCAGTAGCCTATGAACTTCACCATAATTGTTGGTTGCAGAAACAAGACGATCTTTTATCCACAGAGGAAGCTTGTTTGTTGGATGAGAGAAGCTTCTTTTCGAGGAGTCGGATGCGTATCGCATGTCAACCAACAATATTGCTGCATAGTCATTTATGTGCCGTATTGCTCTTCCTAAAGTAGACAAGTCATGGAAAAATAAAAACAGATGTCAGAACAGGCAAAAGATTCCTCTTCCAAATAAATATATAAAGCCAATTTTATGCATGGCATACTGAGCAGGGGAAAGAAAGGTGTTTTAGTTTACTGAAAAGTACTTTGTTGACATCCATCAGTGTCTTAGTGAGTTCATAATTTAACCGTTAAAATTGGCCAGAATCTGAACTAAATTAATGGTCCTAGAGATTTCTATTCTCTTGCTTAGGAAACAGAACAATGGTTACAAAACCTAGATGCAAATGTATGATACTGATTTTAGATAATTTTCTAAAACAGCAGATTTAGGGGAAAGTTAGCCCAGGTTTCACCCTGGAGCATATGCACAATATGGGATGATTTATCTGATAAACCATGCTCTTAATTCCCAACTTTATATATCTGGTTGTTAAAAAAAAAAAAAAAAACTTTATATCTGCAGATAACAATGCTAGCACTCACCAATTGATTGATTTACAGCTTTCATGCAGAGATTTTCGTAATATTCTTTTCCTCTGCGCCTGCAACTTCTTAGGATACTGAAAGCTGTCTGAACATCCCCATTGTAATAGTGCTCACCAACAGAACTTTCGGGACGCTTACCACAGTTTGGCTCTCCCAAACTTTCAATATACTTCACCCTCTCTATCAACTCCATGTCAGATGGACTTGGGTAGGGCAGCCCAACCATTACTATGCATCGGCCCATCCCATCACTGAAGTTTATGCCTTCTGATATCTTTCCACCAACTACAGCTAGGAGTACTGCACCATTATGACGTACTCCATCTTCTTTTGTGCCACTAGACAATCCATCGATTGTTTCCTTGTATTCCTTGAGGATGAGTTCCACGTCAGAGTTACTTCTCGGCTCTCTGAATATACGCTTTTTCTTCATAATCCTTTCAAGAATGCCCGACTTCTTCCATGCATCATAAACCTGTCCTTCATATTCAAATGAGGAGAAGAACACAACAATCCCTTCAGGAACAAATGCCACCAAATTGCAAAGCAAGAGCCCTAACTCTTCTATCTGTTCAGAAAAATGTTGTTAGCCATAGTTTCTGCAAAAAGACCTTTGAGAATAAGAAGGAAACATCAGATATATAGAAAACAAGATTTCTACCAAACACAAAGCATTTTTCACATTCAAGACTGCAAAACTAGACAATGTATCGCTAAATTAGGACTAGAATGCAAAGCATGCCGCTTCAAATTCATATGATTGAAGACATGATTAACTAGAGTCCCATAAGCCTCCCCTCACCCCTCAAAAACATGAGATGAATGCATCAATTAGAGTGCACATTGCGAGAACATCATAGAGCAATTTCTGTCAGAGAAGTACATGTGAGGTTGCAATCTATGCAGTACTCACCATAACCAATGAGCTTCTCGAGCTGTAGCTAAAATCAAAAGATTGACCAGAAGGGCCACGTGAAACTGCAATTGGTAAAATACTCTCAGGAGGGACAATATGACTACATGAAAAGAAATGCAGCTGATTTGGCGGTAACCATGGGAACAGCCGCTCCCTTGTCTCTTCTATGGGTTGCAGGGTCCCACCTGCCAATATGACAGCATGTGCTTCATCCACAATCTGGATGAAGTTTCTTTCCGTGAGTACCCAAGTTTTTTATTGTAATTTTTGAAATCCAAATAAAGCAAAATAAATAACAAGTTCTTAGCAAACCTCGGAGAAAATCTTTTCCCCTGTGAGCATTACATATTTTAAGAAACCTCCTTGTAGCCCAGAGCATGTTGATCTCATTTTTGAGATTATTATCCGTCCATCACCATCATTATTTGTCAGTGATATCAACATGTCCACTAATGCCCGGAAACTGGAAAGAGTGCTTCCTTCCTCACCACATTCTCCATTACGATTGAGAGCCAAACCTTCCTGCAAGCTAGCTACCTTTTCACCATACCCACTGACCTGTGAAACCAAATCACAGCAACCTTAAAACAGGAAGGCGAATAATTAACACTATGGGTAGAGAGTAAAACTAGTTTGCAAAGATTAAAAAAGGGGTAACCATCATTTACCTTGTGCACCAAATTGCTTTCCTTTATATACTGTAGCAATTTAACCAAATTAATGTTGTCTATATTAAGAGAAAATAGAAAATCATTAATGGCTATAGAAGTGTCACAGACAGCTTTCATGCCAGCAGCTATTTCTTCAGCTTGGCAATTATTTACATTACTCAAATCCTTCTTGTTATCTAGAGTTTGCAGGAAAGCTCGAGTGAGGACCATCAAAGTTTGAATATATCTTCGATTGCCAGGTCCCAAGAGATTGCGAAATCTTGTGAAGTACTTCTCTATGTGGGAGTGCACACTCTCCAACTGAGTAAAGACAGAAAATTTGTTATCAATACCTAATTGAATTCCAATTTTATTATATCAAAGTCAATTGCTTAAACTTGTTTGTGGAGGTAGGATTCCAACTCAAGTTATCCAGGGAAAGGATCTTTTCTATCCACATGGAGGTTATGCAATGAACAACCAATATGTTACATCCAAATTTTTTAGAGATGACAGTTTGTGCACCTGTGATGAAGTAATTTTTGCATCATACATGCTGATGAGGGAGTCAGCAAGATTGTGAGCCTCATCTATTACTATGATACTATTCTTTAAATTGAGGCCAAGCGATTCACGAGATGATTTTGATAGAAGAGACTGATAGGGGAGAACAACAAGATCAGCTGATGGGACCATGCTTCGGGAGCCATAATATGGACAAGTTCCAATACTTCTTCCAATGCGAACAAGATCTTCAATATCCAATGCTCCATGTTGAGATGTCTCATTCCTAAATTCCTTCTGTAGTTTATGTTTTCTAAGCATTGGACAGCCAGAAGAAGCCTTGGTTCGACGTGTTCTTCCCTCAGCGCTGAAATTCTGCATACAAACACTGTAATCAGTCAAAAATCAAGAAAAACTCTCTAATCCAAGCAAAGTAGATGCTGTTTACATTGTTCTGAATAGACTGAGGAAGGAATAGTTCTAAGAGGTGTTTGTGTGGCTGGATTGGAACCTCTGAACCAATAAGATAAGATTCCATTTCAGAAACAAGCTCAGCAAGAAAAGTCCCCGATACCTTGTCAAGATATTTCTAAGTTTTTGTTTTCAAACTTTCATACAAAAAACCATACCGTGAAAAGGATCTCTGGTTGGTCAGGTCAAATGCTCTCTATTCTATATACTGAAAAATATGCACAAGAAGCACACCTAAAATAGGATAGCTTCTTATAAACTGAATGCATATAGGATGGCTTCCATGTCCATGTATACTGAAACACATGCACCAGAAGCACCTGATATAGGATAGCTTATTACAAACTGAATGCATATAACTGCTGTACAAGAAAATTTGACCTTAAAACATCTACAGTTGCATGTAATTGTTGCAATCTCTAATAGATTTTATTGTCTCACATGGGGGTCATCTGTATATGCATCAGAACCTACCAGTCCCTCATATCATCCACAAAGCACTTTCCATTTGATGACGTCATTGTGACTAAATCTTGTTACTTCAGCTGCACAACCCAGGCCCAATTGTCCCCAGACAAAAATGGATCATTCGATACTTAGGGGGCAGGAGGAGTAAGCTCTCATGTTCATTGCCTTAGGAATTTCATTTTCACAAACAGAAAATATTGACTCCATTCAAGTTATCGTACCTTAACTCTATTACCCTCCAACACTACTATCCCAAATACCAAGAAGTTCAAGTGCTCTGTTGTCCTCCAGCTATACGACAAGAGCTTACAGCTCCAAAATCAATGCATTCATCATATTCGATTTTATATATTGACATATACCTTGATTTTGGAGACTTCATTTTTCTTGTTCTTCTGAAGCTCCAAGCACCTTTCATTAACACGCACAGAGCTCCCAAGTTTCAAAACCTCTGAAAGCAAGCCAGAAAAAAAATAAAGTCAGGAATGCACATGCAGTGATTCAATGAAGAAAGTACAAGATACATGTACCTTCGTTAATGCAGAAATTCTTCCTGGAGCCCAAACACACAACATTTATTTCATTGGAAAAAAGAGTTTTCCTTAACTCTTTGATAAACTGTGAGAGTTGTGAATGCGTCCGACTACAAAAGTAAATCTTGAACGCCTTCTCCTCCTCTTCCTCCTCACCATCAGAGCCATCCTTTTCTCCTTCCTCATCACTTGATGAACTAATAGAAACCCCACCAGCCTTCCTCTTTGATTTCCCACCTCCAAGAGTTCCTTCCTCCTCACTTTCATACTCATCTAACAAAAACTCATCATCACTCAATTCCACTCCATCATTTTTCTTCCGCGAACTCTTATTCTCACCCCTCTTATTACAGTCCTCCTCCTCCAAATCACGTGAAAACAGGTCTTTGCAACTTTCCTTGCGATTTCTCCTCCTATCACATCCTCGAAAACCGAATTTCTTGTTGATTTTCTTCTCCTGCGTAAGATTGTCTTTGTTGGGGACAAAGTTTCTGAGCCAGTCAGGTTCATCATCAGAGCCAATATGAGCATCATCTGTTGAATGATGAGGAGATTGAACTTGTACTTTGGACTTGTCTTCTTGCCTCCTATCATACACCCATTGCAAAGCACTGCATATTATACTTAGAGTCTTGCCGGTCCCTATATATTATAATGACAAAAAAAAGAGATGTAAAATTTATTGCAAAAGGATCAAATTTTAACTTGGTACCCATCATCTGAGCTTAATATAATCATACTCCTAATTAAAACCAAACCCCATTTCTTAGTAAACATTAAGAAATAGTAGCATCTAATGAAGTAGCCCTGATTTGGTCTCTGAGCTTGAATAGTCAACATGAAAATTTATCCACATTATTTGCGAAAACTCACAAACATCTCTTCCGCCACTTCATTTACATATATATAGAGGAGGGAGAGGGAGAGGGACCGACCGGTGGGGCTCTCGAGGATGGAGACGCCGCCTTGATTCAAGGAGTGATAAAGAGCTTTCATGAAATCAATCTGGATGGAGTAAGGCTTGTAAGGAAATCCTCTAAATTCCATCTCTCTTCTCTTTCTTAGCAGATTGAACGAAAATGAAAGTGTTGCCTTTAATTGTTTTATGCTCCCTCGGCGCTAGATTTTCCCGCCATTACCAGAGGGACAGTGAAAGGGTTTTCTTTTCGAGGGTCTGTTTGGCTGCTGCTTTGACACTGTTCTGGAATCAGGTTTTTGAGTTTATCTCATTTTATTTATTGAAGTTGTTTGTTTATTCTTCGGTACTGTAAAATAAATTTGGTTATTATTTAAGATAAAATAGATAGAGAAAATAAGAGTATATAAAACACGTTTCTATGTACTTACTAATTTAAAAATATAAAAATTCACTATAAATTTATACTAAATATAAATTCATTTTATATTTCTTTATTTTTATCTTTTATTAATGACTCTTTTATCATGAAACATTAATTAAATACAATCTATATATTTAGTTATTCTCTCATGACAAAAAAATAAAAAATACAGACATAAGTAAAACAAAAACACATTTACCAATGTAAATATAAAAAATATAGAATTTTTTTTTAATTTTTTAAGTGAATTTTCTGTCCTCATGTAAAGAGAAGGTACAAAGAGAGTTAAATCTTGTTTTCCAAAAATGTTTCTTTAAATATTTCATAAATTCAATCTTTATTTTTACATTCAGATATAAATTATTAATTTTAACTAACTTAATTTTTACAATTAGATTGAAAACTAGAAAATATAAAATCACGAAAAATATAACAAGAGAGAGGAAAGAGAGATTTGTAATATTATTAAAAGAAAATTATTATTATTATTATTAAAACATTAATGTAATAACTAAAACATATATAATATAGAAAAAAGAGAATTGATCATGTTCTCGGACAAATTTAATTTAGTTATGAAGAGGTAGGCATTGAGTGATAACAAAAAATAAAAAAAAATACAATTGTGATAAAAAAATATTGGGAGAAAATTATGATTTAATTAGGTAATGTTTGAAATATTGGATAATATTTATTGAACTAGATTTAACAAATAACTATGTTGCCTTGTGTTAGAGTGCTTTGAAATGGTTTGAATAATTTGCTTTATCTTGTGTTTGGTGGACACTAGACGAGATTCAGTTGACTCGAGGTCTGGATTGGTTTGGGTTTAAAAAAAAATATAGAAAAAATTGACCCGATCTAGTTCCGTCAAAAATTTTAGGTCGACTTGTGACCCAATCAACCCAAGATAAAAACATTAGTAAAAAAATCCATTGATATATACATGTCAAAACATTCTTGTTTTGATTTTTAATTTTAATTTTAATCAATTTAGGTTAACTCTCATGACTCATGGCTCGAGCCTTCCTTTCAGGTCGATCTTTGAGTCAATTTTTTTAAATTATGATAATAACCATTTTCATTCTTACATTACTTTGGGTCAACTGGGTTGACCATGGGCCTTGCCCCAGATCAATCCTTTATTATTTTAAAACTATAATAATAATTATTTTTATCCTTATGTTAACCTGGGTTAATACAAAACTCATCCTATGACTCAAGCTTGACTCCGAGTCGACCTCTAAATAAGGTTTTAAAACCATGATAATAACTATTTTTATACTTATGTTGATTCGGGTCAATGGTCAACCCGACTCATGACCTAGGCCTGGTCCTAGGTCGACCCTCAAGTCAAATTTTAAAATTATGATAATAACCATTTTTATCCTTACATTAACCCGAGTCAATGGTTAATTAAACTCGTGACCCGAGTCGATTCCCGAGTCGAGTTTTAAAACTATGATAATAATTATTTTTATTGTAATGTTTATCGAGGTCAATGATCATCCCGACCCGTGACCTGAATACTGCCCCAGTCGACTTCTAGTTAGGTTTTAAAATTACGATAATAATCATTTTTTATCTTTACGTTAACCCATTTCAACTAAATGACCCTTTATGCATGGAATTGGACAAGCTTGTCTTACCCGTTTCAATGGGAAAAAACAATTCTCTACTAGAACAATCTTAAACATGATAAAAAATAATTTTTGTGCAGCCTAAAGATGCACCAAATAACTTCACAGAAAAGTTGTTATATTCAGTCCATTATTGTCCCGCACATAAACATTATCTTATATTACCTTTTTATAAATGAATTTTTTTTTTACTATGATTATAAATTATTTTGTAACATAATTTTGATGAGCGGAGAAGTTATTATTTGAAGCTAGTTAAGCAAAATTAATATTCGACTGAAGTAAAAATAATAATTTTTTTATTTAGTGTCTCAAATATTGCAAATTTAATGATAATGTGTATTAATAATAAAACAAAAATTTCTATATTTTATTTCATTTTATCTTTTATAATCCAAATAAATTATAAAAATATTTATTTTATATCAATTATATTTCATCTAGTTCTTTTTATATCAACTGTCTTCAATTTTTCTGTCACCATTATAATAATCAAAATGCTACTACTTAAATAACTTGGACTTGGATGCCAGGCCCATTCATCGCTTCGTTTGGGCTCAAAAACTCATATTGTATTGGACCAGCCCATTTACAGGGCAATAAAATAAAATGTTGTGTTTTTTCTTAGAGGTAAAATGTTACTAATATATAGCACTTTCATATAAAATATGCAATAACCATCTAGTAGGTGGTCAGTGATAAAAGTTTGGGATCAAGGAGTTTATTAATCCTGTGGTCTCAAGTTCGAGCCTTATGGTTACTAATATAATAGCTACTGTAGGTTTACATGATCGTTAACTTCAGGGCCTGTGAGATTAGTTGAGGTGCACGCAAGCTGGTCCGGACACCCACGTTAATTAAAATACACACACACACAATATGCAATGGTAAAACGAATACATTGGTGAGATTTGCGTATCAATATATTTAATTCTTAACCAATAATACTTTATAAACTATTAAAAAATTAACACATACACCATATCCACACATATGCACATAAATTTTTTTAGTTTAACACTTTATAACATAAGTTATTTTAAGTTGTTTTTAATTAAACCAACAGAGAACTCATATCATAAATTTTAGTTTAAGATACATCTTTTATACTAGACCAACTCATGTCAAGATTCTTCAAGTTGTTCAAAGGCTTATGAAAGTAGTAGAATTCAATTATGTATTATTTGAACTCTTACTACCTTTTCAATCAAACTTTTCTTTTAATAAAATTCTTTGTTTCACAAAAAAATTGAGTGTAATTAAAAATTTAAATTTGATATGTATTAAATATATATATTATATATTTTTTAAATCTTTCATTACTCTTTTATTTTTGTTTTAGTATAGAAATTTTTCAAACTCAATTTCAATCAACAAAAAAAAATTAACAAGTTATAAAAACAGAAGATAAAAATGATATAAAAATTCATACAAAACTTGAATTAGGCATTTTTCATACATTTTATTGTCTAAAATGGTATATATGAGCTCGAGAAGTTTTTTTTGTTTCAAGTTTATTTTGAGTTTATAAACTGGTTTTTGAGTTATTTGAGGCTATATATGAATTTATCAAGGTATATAATATATTTTATATTTTTTTTCAAAATAAATAGGAGCGGATGATAGGTCATCAATCCCTAAAAAAACTAGTCAACTGAGGTGAAAAAGCCCATAATCCTCGGCTTTTTAAGCCAAACATATAGGCCTTGTTTTGTGCTTTGTTTTGTCTTTTTTTCCATTCCACTCACTTCCTTCATTGGGCTTCTATTTTTTTTTTGCTTTTTTTTCAACATATTTTAATGTGATTTCATTTGATTTTTACTTGATTTATGAATAAGATTTTAACATTTTTTTTCTTGATATCAGGAGACAATATACCGTGTTGCCCCACTTTAAGTTTTTTTTAAATTTTATTTAATCACTTTCTTATGTATTTTTTATTATAGTTTTATTAAATAAAACATTAGTTCCAATTATTAATTGCACTTCTACTATTTATGTTTTGAGATATGTCCATATCTATTTCTCAACTTTTCAATATATTATTTGGTTAAATATCGTTTAATTTTTACATGATTTTCATATAAAATGATAATATTCTTTTCCTAATTCTTTCAACCTTATATAATATTTTTTTCTTTTAATTTTATTCAATCACTTTCATGTGTATGTTTATTTATATTATTATTTGATTAAATAAAAAAATTAATTTTAATAAAAAAAGTTGTTAAATACAACCAGGAATATAACTCGTATTGCAAGATCAAATATCTTAAACTATATTTATCTTCTGATTTTTCGATTTAGTTTTTTGTTATCATTAACGATTTTTTTGTTATATTTATTGGTACAAATAATTCTCAATTAATTTAATTAAATGCATGCATCAACTCTTCAATTTACTATTAGAATGTAAAAAAAAAAACCATGTTAAAAAAGGTTGCATATTTATTTTTATTTTGTTGGAAGAAAATTATCTAATAAACCGCGAATCATGAGTCATATAATATTTTTTTTGCATTGTGTTTTGGAAGTGTTTTTGAAAAAAATTTGAAAATTTAAATTTTTTTTCTTTGCTTCAAATTAATACTTTTTTTGATGTTTTCAGGTCATTTTGATATGCTGATGTCAAAAATAATTTTTATAAAATAAAAAAATATTATTTTGATGTGTTTTGAAATAAAAAATACTTTGAAAAGCAATTATTACCACACTTTCAAACATAATTATAGGTAGAATAATATATTAGAAGGAAATAGAACTGGTAGAACAATTTATAGACACTCTCCAGCTTATCACACATTTATTATGGCTGGTTCAATAAAGAACTTGTCTCTCATCATTAGTGAATATAAACAAAATCCAGACAGCTATTGCTTCGTCAGAAGAATTGAAAATCACAGCTGATTATATGCAGTCATAAAACTTACATGCCTCTTGGCTCTTTCTCCGAGAGATAGGAATGTCATATAGAAGAGTCAGGAGAAGAGAGCAAGCAACTAGATACGAAGTAATCTACAAAAAGGCAAAGCACTGTACTACAAACCTGGGAATCAAACTTGAAAAACGCAGACCTTCATTGACATGGTAGAAAATACTGTAAAGAATCAATATGCAGATTTCTTCGAAGAGCATCGTGTCCAATGGGGGTGGACAGAGGAAAAACAGGGGGCTTGCAGTTTTTGTTGAGTTTTATTGACAATTTATAAAATTATAAAGCAAAATGGAATTGAGATTTAGTGCACAAGGGCACTGCCAATTGCCCGTCCTACAGGGGATAAAAGAAGCTAAGTTCAGCTAGAAAATAATGGTAAGCTTTGGAGACAAAGGTCCCTAGGAACAAATGTTTTCAAATCCCATGTACTCTTTCCTCTCAATCCTTTTGACCATGCGAGCTATGCCAACACCACCTGTTCGGAAAGAAGTATTCCTTCAGCAATGACGAATCTTCACGTACAAGATTCTTGTGTGAATCTTAATTTGGAAGAATTTGTAACCTATATATGAATTTGCATCTGTTCAAAATGACACATACCTAGTAATATTGCGCTCACAAAGATAGTGAATGCCAGAGTGAAAATGATCAGCGATGCTCTTCCCAATATGCTGATCAGCTTTCTTATCACGTGTTGCCCGACCAAGGCAGCAACAGTAGCGACAGCAAAGAAGTAAAGAGCTGTATGCCATCAGACAATGATTTAGTCAAGTGTTGTTTTTTCTATAAAAAAGATGGATAATCACTCGGTGCTCATTTTACATTTGATAGCTTTTTGATTAGCAGAGAACTTGGCTAGCGAAGCAAGTTACCATAAGGAACTGGGAAACGCTTGAGAAGGTAATATTCCACGACAGACATGGATGCAGAAAACATCATGGCAAAGGTGGCTGTGGCACTCGACACCTATGTAGATGAATTTTCAATATTTCTGTTTGGGAATAAGCTCGTATTTTACTTCTACAAATTGATACGAAGGTAGGAAATTTCACCTGAGGGGGGATTCCCATCTCCAGGAAAAGAGGGCCCAAAATGAATCCTCCACCAAGTCCAAGCATCCCACCAACTACACCAGCCAACAGGCCTATGATACAATAAAGAACAAGCTGGCGTATCTTCCAGTTTGTGACTGCATCTCCCTTGGATGCAATCTTTCTTCTCCCTTTGTACAGGTTAAATGCCTCATATGAACTTACACCAAAAGCTACTGGGATCTTTAAGCCAAGAACAAAACATGACACTGTTTTCATGAATATCAGGATTAATTTCAATTGTTTACTTTATAATTATCGTGGTGAAGGTACCTGCAATATGTTCAATAACCAATATGCCATTGAACAGGTTGTCGAGTAATTCTGTGTCAACCAGACAGGTGCGTTCTCTTCAGTCCAGCTCGTGAACACGCAAAAGCAAAGAGAAACAGTCTATTAAATGAAAGGAAAAGCCCGAGGACTAGATAATACCTTGCCAATCTGCAATGCAAGGATGATCAACCAGACAGCAACAAGGAGTGAAAGTTCCCACCAGTACACATTTTTAATAATGGAGACCTGAGAATGCTACACAAGTCAGGCTTGAAAAACCATAAGAGTATATCAAAGAAATACGGACAAGTACTCTCACCTGCTCCTTTTTATATTCCTTGGTTTCTGTTTGAGCACCAACTGTGGGGCCAACAGGAGGAGGTTCACCCTCAACCTCTTCATTTCTGTCATCTGATTGAAGAGAAATTAGTCATGCAAGGGAAAAAGAAGAAGAAGTTTTGAGCATCCAAAAGTTGAATTTCATACACCAACCATTAGATTCCAAGCTTCTACTAGCCTCCTGAAAATATAAATAACAAGTGAGACTAGCAACCTACGAGATTTAGAATGTATGTAAATTAGCATAGACTGAGAGAATTTAGACTACCTTTTTAGTTTTGGTTTCTTTTTTCCATGTTTCAACACCTTTGAAGAATGCCTTAGTCGACGTCACTGCAGCTCACCAAGTATAATCAAGAAAGTTGTCCATGATTATGGCAGAGAAAATTGCAAATTTTGTTTATAAATACCTATGAAGAGAACAATCAGCAAAATTGTGATCATCCAGTTAGCAAAAATCACATTGAGAGCGACTCCAATACTAATTCCAAGCACCAACATTGGTTGAAACAAAAGCGCCAGGTCATAGTCAATGATGGGCAGTTCAAGGGTAGGATGTCTCAGCTTCAAGTTGTAGTAAACGGTTGCAGCTGCTCCTCCTGTGATCATACCTGACAGCGTAAAATCCAAAACAGTTTGAGAAACGGTAATGTAAAACTGAGAGTTAATTCTTATTGTGAAACATTGAGAAAAACTTTGAGTGGTTTGCTTTTGACCTCAATATGTAGTCCTAATATATAGCTCAGTAAATCTAGAAAATCCTGAAAGTAGTCAAGTGTTTTAGAACCTGGAAAGATAAATTTCAACTTACATTTTGACATCGCTGTGGCTGATTTGGTATCAAACCCAATGATCAGGGAAAGCATTGGAACAAAAATACCACCACCACCAACACCTCCCACACTCCCACATGCTGCTCCAAAGAATCCAATTATGCTACCCAGCACAATTTTCCAGCCAAATCTCATTTCCTGTGACTCCAAATCCCACGAATTATATAAAAAAAGAAAAAAAGTTCATGCAGAAAGATAATAAACAAATGAATGAATCTATCAGAAATCGCTTCCTCAGTCCCAGTTGACTGAGAGTTTGTCTGCAAACCTCAAGAAACTATTTTAAGGTGGTCCGAACTTCCAAACAGAACATGCTGATAGACTCATAGACCCAAATAAAAACGGCATAAAACCCCATAATGTTATATGCAAATCACAAGCTAATGAAAAACTTGATTTACCGGCCAAACATGCGTATACCCTACTCGGCCTTTTTCTCGTACAAGACTCAACATTCTCATTGCACGATGAGACTCGGTTCCACCAGTCCTTGAACCTTCTTGTGTCAAACTTGGTTCCGCCAATACCAAAATTAAAACCGCCACAAGAGAACCACTCAGGATGGCTCCCAGAAGTTTCAAAACCCAGTGTTTTGCCTGAATCCTAGCCATCGGGTTCCTTATTTCCTGTTTTTATATTTCTATCAGAAAATGTCTACCTTCTTTGAATATTAATTCTCAATCCAAAAAATTCAGTCCAAGTTTCTGTAACGATTCCTATTTACATATTTTTTAGGCATGCCAAGAGCTACCCTCACTAACTTGCTTAGCTAAAATAGAATCAGTAACCTAAGACTGGTCTAACTGAAAACGACTCGGGAACACCTGCCTTCTGGTGAACACTATCCTATGCTGCACAATTTTTCGAGATTTGAATTCAACCTGTACCCCTTTCCCTGGTATCTTTCTTCTTCAACTTCTCTCCCTTCTTCCTAGCTGGTTCTGGTACAATCAAATAGCAAGGAATAAAGGTGAGATAGAAAGAAAGAGACAAACCCGAGGAAAGGGTCTCCTTGAAGCTTTTGACTATTGTGAAAGAGTTTCCATTAAGCTTTAGAATATCCTATTCCATGCACTATTTTCTTTTTCCATGGCTAGCGATATTTTTCATTGAAAGATCATCAAGAAAAGTACAATAATAATATCTTTCCATGAACAGTTTCTAGTGCCGGGGGATGCTGTTAGTCATGCAATCACATATGGGCAACAATTGCAAATAGGCCTCGGCCTACAAACCAGAGATGCATTCACACACAAATTGTATTAAAGTGTATTCTACAATCACAGGAAGTCACATGTCGGAAACGGAGATGCCTCCTGCTGTTAACATGCTCTCTTAATTCTGCCTTGGTACATCTCACAAGTCACTATCAACACATAGGGCATGCAGCTCGTATTATGCTATCATTGTAATGTGTTCATGAAGAATTGCTCCAGATACAAACGTAACATATAGGAATCTAGTATCATCATCTCCCCATATACTAGCTGTACAAGAATACTTCTAAAAGCTGACTATATATAAATCAATATTAATATCGATTATAAGGGTTGATCCCATCAACATTAATATCATGTATAAGATAATGTAGGGTCACCTCCTATAGACATATAATATTTCCATCAACATTAATATCATATAATAAGACACTTACATCAACATTAATATGATGTAAGGGACTCTCTCACCACTTTGATGTAAAAAAAAAAAAGAGAAAAACTTTTGACCCCTCAGAGAAAAATAAAAGAGTTCAAGGTACAAAAATTATAAATACTTTTTGAATGACATAGGTAGGGGATTCACAATCTTAACTCTCTCACAATATATTCTCAGCATTGATCATATACAAATTAAGAATAAACATTTTTGTTTTCAAAATTTAATACTCATTTACTACAACTCCTCATTATAAAGTCACTGACTTAATTATCGGAGGGTCCCTAAATCCCACCAAAAGGGATTATTTTGCAGGAAAACAAGCCTCTTTCACCAACCCTCTAGGCCCTTAGTTCTGGAGAATAAAAGATTGACATGAATGTGTGATCATTCATTATCTAAACGCTAAAAAAATCTAAGTTCCCTAGCATATTGGATTCTGGAGCATCATCAATTGGCGCCGTCTGTGGGAAACTATTGAAAAAGCCATCAACTGTTTCTTCTAGAGCGAGATTTAGACCTTTCTAATTGCTATAAATGGTCGATAATTAAGAAACTCCTGGGTTAAGGCATATTACGGATCTCCCTGCAAAAGCTTACATATTTTCCCAACTAGCTCCCTCGAATTTTCAATAACTTATTAATCAGGTGCAAGCCCTTACTCAAGTCGTCTTGGAATCTCGAAGGCAACACCAAACCTTACCATCCCAGCAGGTCCTGACCAAGGTGATACCTCTCTAGGAGGCAACACCTTCTGTCCCAGCCCCCAACAACAAGTCCCCTTATCAAAAGATAATTATCTTACTCAGAAGAGGCAAGACGGAACAATTTGGAGAGCATTTCACCCAAACGATTTATCAGCCCTTTGAGGGATCACTCTCATCAACATGATACCTTCCTAAGAAGCTTTCACTCTAAGCGTGATCCCTTTAGCCACCACAAGAAAGAACTCAGTTATCGATCTCGCCTTTCCACCCTAGAGTCTTCTAGCTCCCCTAAGCCAACTAGGCAGAAGTCAGGGAGAAACATGACTAAGAGATATTTCCATGATAAGTCCTTCATCCTTAAATAGATAAAAGAAAAAAGTCCCCTTTATCCAAACAGGTCTTGTGCACTCATGTCCCCAAAGATTATATCTCCACAAAGATAACCCTGACAACTATGATAGATTGACAGATCCTCGATATCACATCCAAAACATTCGCAGCAACCTTGAGCTGGTCATCTAAGACAGCGATGCCATTGTAAGATACTACCAACGACCTTCAAGGGGTCGGCTAGATCCTGGTATAAAAATTTAGACCCGGGCTCTATCACGGGTTTCAGAGATCTCTGTGTGAAACTCATGTTATGGTTTAACACTAATATACTCGCCAATAGAAGCTCCACAAAGCTCTTTGGCGTAATCCAAGCAGGGGGAATCCACTCGAGCATATCTGAAGAGGTTTAACCAAGAGATGCTCAAGGTAAAAGAATTGATTGAGCTAGTAGCCTTAGAGGCTTTGATAAATGGAGTTAGAGAATGCTTCTTATGGATAGAAATTTATATGCCTTGCCCGATAGAAGCCTGACAAGGGTAAAACAGGTAATGGAAAACAACATTCGGGTATAGAAAGCCAGTATTCTACGATATGGACCTCCCCATTTCTACTAGGAGGCTTAGGAGGAAAAGCCCTCCAAGCGGAGTCATTCCCCTCCCAACAGGGAGAATAAATCTAAGCAGAATCATAAGAGACCCATGAGGGAATGTGTTCATTACCCTAAAAGGAGGCATTCTCTTCCCCTGAATGCTACTTTCATCGAAGTGTTCACAACCACCAAAGGGAAGGATTACATTTAATATCCACCCCTTATGATGTCACCTCTACATACCCGCACCTTTAGGAAATCTTGTCTTTTCTACAAAGATAAAGGGCACAACACTGAAGATTACTTCATGTAATAATCTCAAATTTCCAGGACAAAAACACATATTTATGCTTATTCACACTGAAATTGTTTTATATATATAATCTATCAAAATTTTGGTTGTCTCCCATATACTAAGAGGTCCCAAGTTATCAATTGTGTCCTGTTACACTTCTATACACAATTTCTATTCCTGATTCAATCATCCTAGATCTCAAAACTCAACAAAGTACTCATCATTTCACCCAGATATTCATGAACATGCTCACAAATAGTTATACAATTTAAAGAGGGATAAAATTATAACATATGTATACAAGTCATAAGAACATCATAATAGTAAAATTTGTTCATATTTATGCATAAAAATTAGAGTTCTAACATCGTTATTACATAATTAAATAGATTATAATCAATTTCAAAATAATATTTGTTTCTTCTATTAGATAATAAAAAAAGCAAAATAAGTAGAGGATTACTCCTGACGAGAATGGAAAGGCCTTGAAAACAACAATATAATTATTATGAAAATGAAGCAACTATAACAATATTTAGTATTTTGAAATAATAACTCTGCATCCCTTGTTTTTTTTTGTACCTAATACTACAATTTTTGCTTATAATGGCAATTTCTTTTCTTTTTCTCCTTTACATCTCACAATAATAACTTGTATCATCCATTATCTCTCAAAATTAGAATACGAATCATGACTTCATTGTAACTCATTAATAAGTAAGGTCTTCTTTCATTTCCAGGATAATTTATTAAGAATATAAAATTACTAAATCACTAATATTGTTGGTTATCCTTTCTTTGAAATTTAATCCAATTCTTGGAAATCCACGATATCAAGGTATTCCCTTGATGCTATTAGCCTCCTCAATTCTCGAAACTAGTTAATTCAAGTTCCCTTTGTTTTCCCAATTCGTAGAGTTTTGTCAATGCTGGAAATCTTACCAGCATCATTAGTCTCCCTTACCCGAAATCGACCAATCAGAGTCAATAAATAATGTCGATATCAATATGACTCATTGATATCATTAGTTATCCTGGTCCCGAATAACTAATCAACCCCTTTGCGGGTACCTTAATTCGTCATCTAAAAATGATGATGTTAAGAAACCTCTTGACATCATTAGCCTCTAATTAGGAATATCTAATCAAGTTCCATGTAACTGTTGATGTTAATGTAACCTATTGATATCATTAGCTATCTAAATCCTAAATAGCTAATCAAGTTCTTTTAGATACTTTAATCCGTCCTTCCTTAACGCTAATATTAAAAGTCCCTTGACATTATTAACTCTAATTAAGAGTAGCTAATCAAGTTTTTCATTCATTTATTTCCTTTCCTTCTACTATTCATTTATTTACTTGCTTTCCACAATAATACCAAAAACAAGAGAATAAATTTCAACAATATTCATAATA
Organism: Populus simonii; assembly: GCA_007827005.2. NCBI lineage: Eukaryota > Viridiplantae > Streptophyta > Magnoliopsida > Malpighiales > Salicaceae > Populus > Populus simonii. Next base: position 17,956,099 of record CM017464.2, read on the forward strand.
AAATAACTTAACAATTTATAGGTGATAGGTACCTACCTGCTATGTTTGAAGTCCTTCTTCTAGCTCGAGTTAGTGGCCCAACCGCCAAAGTTTTCCCTGCGAATCAATTCACCCATTGATGAACACTACCTTTAATAAACTCAAAATACATTTTTGTGGTTATATCTTATTTTCCCATTCTCAATGTTCCATTTCAATCCCTAAAAAAAATTAACTATATTAGCCATATAACTTCATCGTTAGATTTCTTATTAAACTTTTCTCATGAAGGTCGTGAAATCATGTATAATCATTCTATTAAGCTTTCATCTTTTTATCCCTATTTATTTATATTTTAATTACATCATACATCATATCTTGGTATAATTTCTATACCAATTTAAAACATGACTAACTCAACCCTCTCTTCACCATTGTTGGCCAGTCCCATAAGAAGAAAAAAACACATGAACTTGCTAACTTCCATAGTTTTTCTTAATAAAGAACTATTTTCCTTATTCTTATATCTAACATTTTCATGATAATTTCCTAGAACATTCAAATAAATCCCATTTTCCTTCTTTTATGGTACTTGACCAAACCTAGAGGAGGCCGCGGAAATCCCTTTCAATTCTTTTCTTTCATTTACACCGTTAAATCATCAAAATCTTTCATTAACAAATTTATGAAAACACACCTTCATACAAAGCATGCAATGCACATAATAAAACCAATTCTTACCTTTTAGCAAACAATTTCTCCAATTAAACTAAATTCTCAATTCATTAAAAATTCATCACCATTATATAAAATAACATCAATAATCCAAAATCATTATTCACATCATTAATAACATAATTATAACATGATTTATGAGAGTTATCATGAATACATCACTATTCATCCTCTCTACTTATGGTTGGCCACCTAGGGCTTCTTTAGCCCCCCCTAATTTCCTCATCATTTCATCATAAATTCATTCATTCTATAATCTATAATGATCTTAGAAACCTAATTTCAAAAAAATCTACCTTTTCCCCAAATTCATATTAAGAACCCTAAATCAATTTGCTAGAGTTTTAATGAAGATTAAGCAACTTTCATTAAAATTGACATAAACAAGTTCTAAACATCCTACCGAGTTGTAATTTGACTTTTGAACACTAATCAGTTTAAGTTTTCCCCAAGTCTCCTTCGTCCTCCTCTCATTTCTTCACTTTCCCTGCTAAATCTCTCCCTCTCTCTTTAAATCTTCTTTATTTTTAGTGTTTTTGTGTTTAACTCTTCTTCAAAACCAACTCTATCACTTAATTTCACTCTTCATTAAGCATTTAACATGAGAAATTGAAATAACTCAAACTTTCCTCCCCTTCTATCTCATAGTTGTCCTGTCCTGTTAGCCTTAAAGGATTTAAAAGAGAGTGAAAGTTTTGGTTAATTGCAATTTTACAAATCCTCTAAATTGTCATTTTGGTTATTTTCTTAAACTTCCTCAAACATTTAATACTCTTCTTTATACTAACTTGGTCCAAATTCATTTTTTCATTTTTAAAACAATCCCTCTAATTATTATTTATTTTTATCAAAATAAAGTCCTCTTAATGTCTTATTTATCCATTCACCATCGTCGTCGTCGTCGTCATCACCATCATCATCATCATTATTATATAAAAATTCCTCAAAGCCTACACTTCACCTTGAGAAAGGATATTGAAAGGTTGATAGCTAGAGAGGTATTTAAAACAGTTTATCAAGAGGAATGCCCACATGAACCAAGATAAGGAAGAACCCAATCAACCTAACCAAACTCTCCCAAAGATCAACGTGATCTTAGGATGGATCTCAGCAGGTGGAGACATCACTAATAACAAGAGGAAATATAGGAAATATGTCTTCATAACAGCTCGATAACAAAGTCCATGGAATAAGCCATTTATTTCCACTCCAGAAGATGAAGGGGGGGGGGGGTGACTTATCCCCATAAAGATGCAATGGTCATCTCCAAGGTCCTAGTTAACCATAGGGTCTACATGATATTAATGGACGGTGGCAGCTCTGTCAATATCCTCTCAAGGGATGTGATGCCCCAAATAGGGATAGATCCCTCAAGGATGACCCTAGTAAAGACTTCATTTATTAGGATTGAAAGGTTAGGGGTGCTAGTAAGGGGTGCCTTAAAGCTTTCGGTCGTGATAGGTATATACCCTAGATGCATCACCCTCCAGCAACCTTTTATGATGATAGATATGGCCTTAGCCTACAACATCATAATATGAAAACCTCTCCTTCATAAGATCAACACCATCATTAACACACGATACTTGGTCTTGAAATCCCCTTACCCAAGAAAAGGTGGCCATTGTGAGGGGAAACCAAGGGACTTCCAGACATTGTGCCTCATCATGCTTAAAGGGCAAGAAAACTTTATTTACAAGCCAACAAAGGTCTTTAAAGGAGAGGGTAGAGGTCAGAACATAGGCTATAGAAAAGTTGAATGAGGTGTCATTAGGATAAAAAGGAGAAATCATCAATGTGGATCATCGTGGAGTCACACTAATAACAATTACTGATCGATCTTCTTTTTGCCAAAAAATGGATTTTGTTTTTAACATGATAGATATACCGAGGATAAATCCAAACATAGCCACTCATAGACCTCATGTTAATCCAAACTATCCATTTGTCCCGTAGAATAAGAGAAATTCTAGGGGAGAAAGACAATAGACAATAACCATATAAATGGATAAATTAAGGGTTGACAGGTTCATACTTGAGGTTATGCATCCAGATTATCTAGCTAATGTGGTTATGGTAAAAAAAAAAAAAGCATAGAAAAGTTGAGAATGTGTGTGCACTTCCCCAACTTGAACAAAACCTGTCTGGAGGATAGTTTCCCCTCCCAAATATTAACAGATTAATGAACTCCACGATTGGATTCGAGTTCTTAAGCTCTTCAAATGCCAGTTATAGGTACCATCAAATCCCAATACACCCGGAAGATGAGGAAAAAAATTTCTTCATCACAGAGAAACCTTTTGTTATCATGCCATGCCTTTTGACTTGAAAAATACAGGTGTTATGTACTAGCGGGTGATTAAAAAAGGTTTTAAGCATCAGATTGGGAAGAATATAGAAGCTTATATGAATGACATATTGGTAAAGAACATGACTTTTAAATAAAACCTAAAAGACCTAAAATAGGTTTTTTCGGTATTGAGCAGTTATTAGATGAATTTGAATCTAACCAAATATGTATCATTAAAAGGGGGAAATTTCTGGGTTTCCTGGTAAACAGTAAAGGAATAAAGCCCAACATTGAGAAGATTCAGGTGATTCTTGATATGACTTTACTCTAGAGGATCAAAGATGTTTAGCATCTCATGGAAAGGTTGGCTGCCGTAAATAGATTCATATCTAGATTAGGGGAACATAACCTACTTTTCTTCAAATCCTTCAAGAACATCACTGATTTTGAATGGCTGCCAAGAAGCTTTTGAAGAGCTTAAAACACATCTCTCATCACCTAAAACTTTATCATAACCTAGAGAGTATGAAAGCCTATTCCTTTACCTTGAGGTCTCCGACCAGACGACCAGTTCAATGTTGGTTAGAGATGAAGAAAGCATACATTATCTTGTTTACTACTCCAATCAAACCCTTCTTGATGCTAAGACCATATATTTGAAAAATAAAAAAGGTAGTTTTATCTTTGATAAGTGCCTCTAAGAAGTTAAAACCTTATTTCCAAGCTCACCAAATCATAGTACTGACGGATCAACCTCTACAACAAATACTCCACAAGCTAGACATGTCTAGATAACTAGTGAGATAAGCAATTGAATTAGAAGAGTATGAACTCCTTTACCAGCTTAGACTTGCCATTAAAAGACAAGACCTAGATAATCCTATGCCAGTATTTGAGCCAATGGTCCCTTATAAATTCATGCCATCAACCTCATATTAGGAACAACATGTCAATGAGTCTTCTAATTCTGAAGAATATGGCATTAGAAGTGTACTTGTGAGCCCTCATGAGCAAGTTTTTTAGTACAACATTCGTTTTAAGTTCTCAACTACCAACATTGTGTTAGAATATAAAGATCTCCTAGCAAGCTTAGGTATGGCAAAAGCCTTTCCCCTCCATATCTACAGTGAATCCTAGTTGATATTAGGACAATGCCTATGGACTTTTAAAGCCAGATACCTTACCTTGATAAAATATCTTAAGAAAATCCAAACACATCTCTCGATAAAAGATGGGGGTAAAGAAGTTTTGCTTAACCAAATTCCTAGATAAAAGAACATGAGGGAAAATCTCTTGTTCAAGTTGCTAAACTCTAACTTAGATAACCTTCTTCTAAAGGTATGGATTGAAATCCTGGAGAAATTAAGCATAGAAAAAGGGTCAATAATTGTCTTTGTTGAAATAAAGGATGATTGGAGAACTGTTATAAAAAATTATATGCACACATGATAATTGTCCTCGGATAGAAACAAAGTCATTTGTCTAACTTGATGGATAATCGGGTACTATGTAATTGATAAGATCTTGTATAGACAGTCTATCTAAATTTTTTTTGTTGAAATGTTTATACCTAGTGAAAAATGCTTATGTTCTGCGGGAAATTCATAGGGGAATCTACGGTCCACACACCGGCTTTAAGGCTTTTACAACCCAAGTCACCAAAGTAGGGTTTTTTTGGTCAACAATCCTTAGTGATGCTACTACCTTGGCAAAACGATATGATCAATATAAAAAATTTGCATTGATCTCTAGACAACCCTCTACCGAGCTGACCACCATATCTTCTCCATGACTATTTGATGTAACCATATTATTCGATAGTTTCACCCATATCTACCTAATATTTTATCCATGTTTTATATATAAAATGCCTTGATATTCTTTGTTTTATGTTTTGAAGGCACTCTTGGATAAAAGATGCAAAAAGGAGTAAATTTGAGGTAATTGACAGATTTGACGTTCAGTCGATGTTTTGTGCAGAGCGTGAGTTCTAGAGATCGAAATGAAGTGATTCCAGTGGAACTAAAAAGCTAACATCCATAACTTTCTGAAAATGTAATGCAAGAAAAATAAAAGGAGAAAGATCATGGAAATCACATCCTGCAAAGTCAAATCTCGCATTCTGCCAGTGTTGACCTTTGGCCATTCAAAATTTAATATCTGAAGCTACAGAAGTCCAATTGATGCAAACTTAATATTTTTGGATTTCTAACTCAAAGACCTATCAACGCTCCAAATTGCAGCAAAAAACGATGTCATATGAGGGAGATATGATTTTTCAAAGATGACAACTGAATTCTACCAGCAAACAGGTTTCGTGAAGAAACGAGTCCAAATTACATTCCGAAGCATCTAAACCGACATCCAAGTTTTTATATCAGCAATTTAGCTCCTCTAAGTCAGAGCTTGAAGATTTCATGTAAGGCTATTTCTCCTTTTTAGGGAAAATAGTTATTGAAGTACTTAAATGTAAATTGTCAACTTAAGGAAGGACTATTTTGTAAAATAGAGACTAGGGTTTCTTAGCATATAAAAAGAAAGAGAGAAGGAGGCAGCAGCCAGCAGAAAAGAGGGAGAGTAGAAGGAGGCAGCAGCCAGCAGAGAATAAACACAAATTCTCTCCTCTACAAACCCAAAAATCATGCTCTCTTCAATCTTTATAAGTAGTTGTTCAATAGTTATGCAAGACTAAGCTCTTTTCTTGGTTGCAAGGACGCAAAAACCTTCGGATTTCAAGAACCGTGAGATTTATTCATCCTTTTATTTTTAGTTTATGTTATGAATAAGTATGATTGTTTTTCTATGCATATTTCCTATGATTGTTGTTGATGATTACTAGAGCGGACTCTAAGTTATTGTTATGAACAATATATTGCTAAGTTTAATATCAAAACCGGAGTTATGATATATGAACTTGTGAAGCAACTAAGCTTGATAATTGTGGCGGAACTACGTTATTGAACTTAGAAAGAACATTTGAACAAAGTGACACAAGCTGCGGATAGCTTGTATGTTAATCTTGATGAAATTATCTAGTTCTTAAAGCTACCATGAAATTGAATCATTGGTGCAGACACTTTGATTGTTTGTTGGTTAGGATTAGTTATACGGCGGATCCGTTAATTAATCAACGTTAAGAAAAGATAAAATTTCAGAACATAAACTGCAATTTTTGTTTCAAGGATCGGTTCTAATTTCCGTAGGTGGATGTGTGCTTGCGACCAAGATTTGTTTTCTTTATAAGTTTCGGTTTTATTGATTTTGTTTACTAGTTTAATTGCTGCCATAGTTTAGATAATCACAAACCAAATCCCCCCAATTACATAACGTACAACATAAAAATCTGACTTGAAACTTCCTCATGGGATCGACCCCTTGCTTGCTCTATACTATCTTGTGTGTTGTGTTTTAAGCTAGGGTAATTAATTTGTGCGACCGCGACATCGCAACACTATTCGCCTAATGAGGGATGAAAATATTAGGCCTTTTCCTAAAAACCATGAGAAATAGATAGTTCATCCTAGTGGCTATTGACTACTTCACCAAATAAATCGAAGTGGGGTATCTAGTAGATATCACCACCAATAAAGTCATTTTTTTATGGAAGAACATCATTTGCAGATTTAGAATTGCAAGTGTTTTGATCACAGATAATAGGAGACAATTTGATAACCATAAGATAAAGAAACAGTGGTAAAGACTTCTTATCGACCATCGATTCTTCTTAATGTCTCACCCCCAGACAAACAGCCAAGCCAAACTTACCAATTAGATTATGCTAAATGGACTAAAAAAAGATAACAGAGGCCAAGTCAGAATTTACAGAGCTGTTAAATGAAATTTCATTCGCCTACAGAATCACCCAGAAGACATCTATTGGGGAAACTCCTTGTCTCCTCACCTATAAAACTGAGGCCATAATCCCAACTAAAATTGGATGCCCAAGTTATCGAGTAGTCTACTACACATCGAAAGGCAACCAGTTATGCCTAAAAAACAACTTGGATCTCATGGAAGAAACTAGTCTAATTGTAGCAATCAGAAATGTGGCTTGCTAACACAGAATTGTCTGCTATCATAATGTTAGGGTTAAGAACTTAGTGTTAAGAAAGCGGGAAGCAACCAGCAATAAAGAAAGTAGAGGCAAAATAGCCTTAAAATGGGATGGTCCTTTCAAAATCACAAGGATAGTAAAGGCCAATACCTATCATCTCTAAGATACAAAGGGAAAAATTCTTCCTCACGTGTGACACTTATATGATTTGAAATTATATCATAGTTAATAAAGTATAAATTATTCATTGATCTAATATGATTTCTGTCTCCTTCAAGGAATGCCTAAAGGCCACCCCAATTCAGAAGAAGGAATTAAAGTAGCCACCAACCTTACAACCTTTCAAGGATAAGATGGACTCGGTCTCTCTAATATGATTGCGTAATTTACCTTGAAAGTAATCAACTGTCTCCCTAATACAATTACACAACTTACCTTGGAAGGGATATATATGGTCTCTCTAGTGTGATTGCATAACCTCCAATGATGAGAAGGACAACACCATCAGCAAAGGGGATTAATACCATCTTCTTAGGGTAATAATCTTACAACCTTTCAAGGATGAGATGAATTTAGCCTCCTTAATGCAATTACACAATTTTACTTAGAAGAGATCAATTGTCTCCCTAGTACGAATGTACAACTTGCCTTAAAAAAGATTGATATATTTTTCTAGGTGATTATACAACTTTCCAAGGATGTCTCCATCAACAAATCTACGAGACAACTTTCATCTCTATAAAACATTCGCACATAATCCTAGAGGCATCTCAAAGGTTTAGTAGGCACACAAAGACATACATACAACCAAGGTATCTTTTCCATTCCAATCAGGGGGCAAATCCTACAAAGGTTTGACAAATATTTTGTCAAGTATGGGCATTAAACCCAGAAACATGTGGCTAAGATAAGGCGTATGATCCAGGTAAAAACCCAACACTTTTCTAGGGACTCTAAACCCATACAACCTAAATTAATAGAGAATTTTTTACGAAGAGAATTTTTTAAGTAAAGAATGTTACAATGATTAACCCCAAATGACATAGGCAAAAACAATGATGATGAAAATATAGAGGCTTAGATACCCAGCCCAGGCTTCTTAGCCAAATACTCCCCTCGATGGGCAGTAGTAGCCCTGATAGGGAATACATCCTCAAAATAAGACACATAAACATAATGGAAAGGGTGTTGGAATCCACATGTACCCTAAACCCTAAAATAAATTTTTAAAAATAAAAAATATTTTAATATATTTTTAAATAAAAAATACTTTAAAACATAATTTTTACTATACATATTGACACCTAAAGAGATGCATTTTGAAATATTTAGATAAATTTTGGTGTTGAAATCTCCAAAGTGGAAAACAACTATGCATGTTTCCATTTTTCCGTAGATCTTGGTGGTACCCCCTAGAACGGTTAAAGAAGTACAAATTAGACAAAGTCAAGAAGATTTTGTTCCCAACCACCTTAGACAAGACTATTTGCCTCAAAGGGTTTACTTTATGCAGAGCCTTTAAAAGTTGTTGCTTAGTAGAGCCTAGATAAAGGGAAACATCTTGCATCATATCTTTCAAGAATGCATATGTCATTTTGAGATCCCTCAGCTTAGCCTCCACGACTGTTTTCTCCTCTTAATGCATGTGCAAGGTAATATGATTCGCCCTATGTCTAGAATGCTAGGAAGAACAATCACAAAGCCATACAAGAAGGTGGAAAATAAAACTGCTTACATTAAAGGTCATTTGATTAGTCAAGAACAAATGATGGTTTGTAGCTCTTGTTGGACATCTATAGAAAGTTCAAAGGAATGGTGAGGTTCCTTTCCAACTCTTTCACCACTCCAAAGCTAATCTTACCAAGCCCAAACCCCCCACTAACAACAGCCTCTATGGCCCACCTTTCCTTCTCATTTAAAGCAAGGAGCAAAAAGAGCATGACTAAGGGCAATATGGGAAAAAACATAGTCAAACTCTTTCCCTTAGCAGAGGACTTAAAAACTATAGCCTCTACAGTTTTAGTGGGAGAAAAAGGATAGGCATCTTTGAAAAGGCCTTCACTACCAAAACTAAAATGCTAATGTCAACAGTGGTGAAGACTTTCTTTCTTTTAAAATGGGCTGCGACATTTGCTATTACTTCAAGGGTAGTCTGATTTACAAGACTCTCAACTAGAAGAGTACAACTCCCCCCAACCTTTATTACATCAGCAACTCTGGCCCCCACCATTGTTTCCTCATAAACAAGGCCTTTATGAATGGGGAGCTCATGCACAATAATAAGATTTTCCTCTATTTCTTCTTCAGTGGTTGTTCCACTCACTTTAAGACATAATGACTCCCTTCTTGTTGAAGATAAGCTTCCTACTAGAGATCTAGCTGAAGTCTCTTTGCCTCCCTCAGTTGTCAACCCTGCATATAAACAAAATTAGAAATGAACTTTAAATGAACAAAAATAAAAGGTAAAGAGATTGTATACTTGGTAACATGGCTTGATATTCCCCTTTGACCATCATGTTGAGTTCATACTTTATTGAGGTAGAAGCTAATAGAGCATGAGCTTTCTCCTTACTAGGACTCAGATGAGGCTTACTATTTGCCTTACAAAAATGTACCTTTTAATAGTAGGAACAACCCCAAATTCAGTGCATGCCTTTCTTAACGCTAATTGTCCTAGTATATCTCATGATCAACCATTTTCTCCTTATTTTTTTTGATACACGGGCTTGCCTCAAAAAGCCTTTCTAATGGCTTCAATAGGTTTGTTGGCAAAAGTGTCGTTACCACCATTAGTACTCGCGACAAGCTGGTAACAAACCCTAAAAAGGTTTATGGTGGGTTCGATGCCAACAAGCCTAAGAAACTTGTCAAAAGTTGACAAGATCACCTATTCACTAGGGTGCAGTTATCTTGGGCCTAACTTATAATACCTAAAGATGTTACTCACAAACCCTCAAAAAAGGAAGGAGTACCTCAAGTCATACATACATATGAGGGATGTAATCTCAAATCACCCCCGAGCAGAGGTTAAAATCTCCTCGCTAATCATTTCTCTCCTAGAAAGTAACTAAAACACATAAGCTCCATGCTGCCAACCATTAGCAAAAGCCACTACCTTAATACTCAAAGTGTTGGGAGCATCAACCTCAGGGGTTTGAGGTAACCTTTCCTCCTCCAAATGATTTCTCATAACACTAGAAAAGGAGCTTTCTTGATAAGGAGACTTATGCCCTCCCTTATAAGGAAAGGGCACTAAAGGTCTACCTTCAGACCTAGGGCCTAATCTAATGGACCCCTGTCCTCTATTGCTCCCTCTAGTTTCTTATCAGGATTGAAACTTATCACCAAAAAGAGCAATACCTTCACTCATAAGACTAGACTTGCTCCTGCAAGAGTCTATTTCTTCTAAGAAGAAAAGGAAGAAGAATGTGTAAGATAAAAATACAGGAGTTACTTACTCAAAGAAATCTTTTAATCAATCTTACAAAGACTGCAAAAAGTAAAAGAAAGAAGGAAATTTATCACCCTTAATGATGGATTAATGACATATCATGTCATCTTGGATCTCTAGAAGTCCACTCAATTATTGTAATAAAGTCAAGTCATCATTTGGATCCTCGAGAAGACCTCTTTTAATAAGGATATGACATTTACCCACAAGGATCCCAACAATTCTATATTGGACAGGCCAAACTCATGAGGAAGGTAAAAGGTCTTGCATTAAATAAAAGAGATATTTTCAAAGTCTTTGTGTATTAAATACACAAAGACTTAGGGAACTATTAATGGATCAAAGTATTTTATACTAAAATCCATTTACTCAAAAAGCTCATGGATAAAGAGGCCAAGAGAAGGATGACTTATCTTAAAAGCTCAACAAAAGTCAAAACTCATGGTAAAAAGTTCTAGAAAAATGCTAGACCCAACTTTTTTGGGCTTAACCACATGCTAGGTCCAAACGCATGTGGGTCTAGCAAGGTGCTAAACCGAAAAGCATGTGGACCTGACGAGATACCCAGACTCAACTTTCTTAAGCTTAGCTGTACACTCAGCCCTAATGCTTTTGGGCTTAGAATGACACTATACTCAACACCATTAGGTCTAGGATCACTCTAAATCCAAACATATCATATGAGAATCTAGGATCATCAACGTTATACTCAACACCTTTAGGTTTAAGATCACTCCAAATCCAAACATACTATATGAAGATTTAGGATCGTCACCCCTTACACACCAACTGTGCAAAAAGTCCTATAAAAGCTGGCTACATATCAATCAATATTAATGTTGATTATAAAGGTTGATCTCATCGATATTAATGTCATGTACAAAATGATGTAGGGTCGCCTCTTAAAGGCACATGGTATTCCTATTAATATTAATATCATGTAAGAAGACAATATTGATGTAAAGGACTCCCTCCATAAATGGATGTAAAAAAAAAAAGAAGACTTTTGACCCTTTGAAGGGAAATAAGAAAGTTTAAGGTACAAAGGTTATAAATACTCTTTAAACAATATAAGTATAAGGTTCATAATCTTGACTCTTTCAGAATATATTCTCAACATTGATCATACACAAACTAAGAACAAACATTCTTGTTCTTAGAATTTAATGTTCATTCATTAAAGTAATCATCGAAGGGTCCTTGAATCACACCGAAATGGATTGTTTTGTAGAAAATCAGATTTATGTCACTAACCTTTTGAGCCCTCAGTTCTAGAGAATAGGAGATTGATTTGAACATGTGATCATCCATTATCCAAACGCTTGGAAACCCAAGTTTGCTAGCATACTGGATTCTAGAGCATCATCACTAAGAGATGCCTTTAGATAAGTAAAATTTTCTATTCAAATAAAAAAATTACAAACATTGAGGTTTTATGATGAATTTACAAAAACCTTTGCACACCTCCATTACTTTGTAGGAGACCTATACCCTATAAAAATTGTCTATCTGAGATTGTTCCTTGGTACATAGGTCTTGACACAAAATTATAATTCTAGCTCCTTCTAATGATATCTTATTGGCGGCTTAGACCCCTTGGAAGGGGTCTTCTTCACCTTCCACTTTAGCTGCGGAGGAAAGGCCCAAAGCCAATCCCAAGGAACAATGAAGTCTTATAGAGTCTTTCTATCTATGTGTAGATAGTTCATATCTTCATATCAGTCAACTGGATAGAGAACCCCATATATTTTCTCTCCTCTATTTTTATTTGTATAAATATTTCATATTTCTAATTAAATTTTAGAAAGATAACTTGTATTTTATTATTATGTACAAATGAGTCCTTCATTTAATTTATTAATTTAGGAATGATACTGACTTTTTGTATTTGAAAAGGGCTTAGGAGCTAGGTTAAGGGTTGAAATAAGATAAACCATTGAAATGATAAAATCAAGGTAGGAAGCATAAAAAATCTCATGATGAACAAGCGACCCTATATCATTAAATCTTCAAACATATTTTGAGCCTCATACATATCTCATTTCTTAACAAACATGAACTTTAGCCTATATTAAATTGTCACCCATTTTTTAAACACACACACACACACACATATATAATAAAAAAATAAAAAATACAAGAGGATATACATGAAGAAATCCTAGAAGATTGCCCAAGATTGGTAGTAGAGGACTAAGATCACAAGTGGAAAAGTTGGAGGACCAAAATGTTTAAGATTGGAAAAGTTAACATCTCAATTCTAACTAACAAAAGGATTCATTGGTGAAAATATTTTTATTTTGGGTAAAGAAATACAAATTTGGATGGTTAAGGACTCCATGAGGATTTTGGAAGGCTTAATTAATTTTATTGAGGACTTGTTTGCAAGGAAAATAAGTTTTTAGAGTCAATTTGGGTGTTAATTGGAAGAAATTGAAGTTTGGGGATTGAAATTAAACTTTGAAAGGTTTAATTGGTCAAACTAAGGGTTTAATGGTGAAAACAAATTAAAGTTTTGAGGCCAATTAAGGACTTGATTGCAGATTCCCAAAACCATGGACAATCTGTAAGTGGTGCACAATTTTGAAGGTAAAAATCGGTCAAATCAAGGGGCCAAATTGAGAGGAATTAAAATTTTAGTGGTCAATTAAGGATGAAATTGAACAAATTAAAAACCAAGGATTTGTCTGTAAAAGATGCTGAACTCTGAGGCTGATATTTGAATTAGGCAGGGGTGCATTTTCATGCAATTAAAAGTTGGGAGACAATTATGGATGCAAATAAAAGGAATTGGAAGAGTAAGGACCAAATTGAAATTGGCCAAATCCCAAATTAAAAAACCCTAAAATCTAGGGTTTAACCTCGACAACCTGTTGTTCACCCACTATTTATTTCTTCTCTTGGCAATTTTGGATGATCGAGTAAGCATGTTCAGGCAAATGAATGTGGCATTTTCGACCACCTCAGGGGTTGTAATTGACTAATAAACACCTTATCTACAACCTCATGCTCATAAAATTATACGTTTACGCCCTAATTCTTCCACAAAAGTGTCCAACATCTTGTCCCTGATCAGCTTTCCCTACAATTTTAGTTATAGGCTAATCAAGTTAACACTTTTAAACGAAAGGTGCACACCTCCTCTACCAACTTCAGGTGGTTTCCAATTACGTTTATATCGGAGTTGTTATGGTGAAGCTTTGAAAGTGGTCAACCTAGTCAACCTTAACTGTGACACCTATTTTTCAAAAACCACCATTTTTTTCATGTGTTCACACTTAAAGCTTCTCAAATGGTTCTTATCAATGACTTTAAAACCTCCCTCTCAAGATCAAAAGGAAAGAAATAGTTCATTGCCCTTCAAGTCTAGCAAAATCACCAAGTACCCTTAAAACCAAAACCATAATTGCAAAACTATCCTAGTACAAGAGCTTCCAGCTGTTAGCTTTTATCTAGAACCCTCTCACTTTAATCAAAGGGCTAAGATTTGATCAATATTTGAGGGAGTCCACCAAAAAACCTAAAAAAAAACTATAAATATCCCTTGAAATCAGAGGAGAGAAAAAAAGAAAAAAGATAAAGGAAAAACATGGAGAAATACTCTACTAATAAACCCTTTTATGAAGGTTAAGGAGTCTGACATAAAAGGTCTAACAAGATTTGGAAAGAAAATGAGTGAAAGAAAAAGAAGGAATGAAAAGAGAAGAAAAAAAAACATCTTATAGTCAACAAGCTTGAAGAAGGTATAACCATGTAACAACTCAAGGGTGGAGTCTATATGATATGTCTATTCATTCTTTCTTAATGTTTAAATCTCTTTTAATGTTTTTTTTTTTTAACTTGTTTTAGTGTTATGATATTTTTTTTAGTTTTGTTTTGATTAATACGTAAAAATATTGTTTATATTGTTTAAATCTTGTTTGGAGTTGTTATTGATGTTACTGAGTGTCAAGACAATATGTTTGTGATTGATTTTGATAAAATATGATAGTTTTGGATTCTTCCAAAACATGGTTGTGGGTGTTTGATGTCTTTTTTGTTTTGTTAGTGTATGTTCTTGGTTTCTAAGCATGGTTTGGGTTTTAGGTGTTCAAAGAGTCAGTTTTGAATCGAAATTTGATGTTTTTATTGGTTGTCATTGGGACTGTAGTTATGAAGTTGGAATTTAATGCATGTTTGTGATAATTTGACGTTTTTTTGTTAGTTCTTTGATTCAACTATGCTTGGTATTGATAATGTGATTTGTGAGGACCAAAAGTAATGTGTTTAAAAGCCTAGAAGGCCAAATTTGGGTTATGGCATTCATTCTTCAATTTTTGGAAATTTTCTAGACTTTGGGTTCATGTTTTTTGCATGAACTTTGCCTTAGCCTCTTGTTTTTTAGTTGTTTTGGGTTAATTCTTAACACAAACATGTTAGCTTTTCATCTTTAGGAAATAATCTAGGGTTACAACGCATCAATAATACATATTCATGCATTTAGATTCTAGGGCTCTTTCAAGTGTCCAAATACATTTTGATTAAATCGTAACTTTTGAGTGTTAATCGAAGAAAATTGATTCTTGATCTACGCATGATTACGAACAAAACCTTACACTTGATTGCATGAAAATTTTTCTAGTTTATGATTTGTGCTTGTTAGGTTTCGATTTGAATGTTCATCATGTTCTTGGTGTTTGGTTTGTTTTTGTTATAAAATTTTTATGTTTTTATTTGCTTTTTTTAGTTTTGATCTGTTTTTGATTTAATTGTTTGTTTTGCTTTAGTTTCAAGTCAAACCATGGTTTTTTGTTTTGTTCAGGGTTGAACCAGTGTTTTCGAGTCAACCCTATTGGTTTTGTTTTGGGTCAGGTACTAAGGCTTTGTTTGGTTGGTTACTTTTGTTGACTAATATTTGGCCTAAAGGGTTGTTTGACAAACACACTCTTAAACCTATGTTAAAAGTTTTGCTTTGAATAAAAATACAGTTTTTTGCCAAACAAACCCAAAAAAATTCTAAAAAATTTCAAGGACCAATTAAAAATTATTTGTTGGTCTTTCGCATATTTTTTCAAAAATTTTATTTAATATCAGGGTTGTAGACTTATATTGTAAGATGCTGATATGATATTAAAATATTTGTTTTTCATCGAAATCTCAAAATTTTGCAAACTTTTTAAAACAATTTCTCATTTAAAAAAATACAAAAAGTATGTTTTATTTTGTGTGCATACGGCCAAGTCTCTCAAAAAATAAATATCATATTTGGCTTAAAAATATATATAAAAATACATGGTATGATTTAGTATTTTTTTTATATACACAAAAATTCAAAAACTATTTATGCATGTATTTTTTTTATTTAATAACCAATTTATTGAATCCATAAGAACTTGACTAAAATTTCAAAAACCCTATTTTGTTTTAGAATTAATTGTCAATATTTTTATATAAATATTGGATCTACAAGTAGGCTGATATTAAATACCAGGAGTTAAATAGAAAATTTTTAAAATTATTTTGGATATTCATCAATTTTAAATGAGAATATTTTTCATCATGATATACGGGTTGTTGAAAACCCTTTCTCTTTCCAAAATAGGTGAGTCATGTCAAGGTACCTATATAAATTTTTTTTTCCTATAATAATTTATTTGGGTATACGAGCTCATAACAAATTTAAAATACTATATTTATTCATGAGCGTAAATCTTTGTTTTAAGTCATAAACGGACCATTAGTTAGGAATTCATCTATACCTTCAAGCCACATCTAGACCATTCAATGCGGTTTATTTCAAGTAAGGCGTGTTACGAGTATTAATATCATTCCTAATCACAATATATCTTTTATTTTAGAATTTCATATGAGACCAATTTATCTAAATCGATTCTAAACCAAACAACTAAATAGTAATTTCTTGATCTTGATATCCCGCCTCGCCGCGTGCAATACATTATATGCTTTTTAAAGTATTTTTTAATTAAAACATTTTGTTTGTGTTCGATAAGTTTCTAGCTTCTAAAAAGACAAAGGATCAAAACAGTTATCATATCCCTTTAAATTCAATCTTTAATCAATATAATTCATCCGTTGCTATCATGTTGATGGTGAAAAATGCTTCAACGGCCAGGGAACGCAATCTGAACACAATAGCAACTCCAACAGGTGTGCCAAATGAAAAGCCAAGGAAAAAAATAATTCTTGTTATTCAATACTTGTTTTACATCCATAAATAAGAGTGTTAAATAAAATATTAAAATATATTTTTTAAAAAACAATATCACTTCTATATATCTCTAAAAAAGACTAAAACCAATAGAACTAATAAAAAAAAATTAATTAAATACTGTAAGTGAAAAAATAATAACAAACTTCTTAAAAAAAAATACTTATTTCTCTTATTATTAGAGTATACATAATAAAATAAAAAATATAAATATTTATACCATTTAAAATATCAATTTAGCTATTTAAAATAACATCTCATCTCCCCTTTAGAGATGCTCTAGCAAACACCAAATATAAATAAAGGCAACATGACAGCTAAAAGTGAGTTATGTTTCGCAATGAAAATAGCATCAGATCGTGATTGGAGTATACAGTAATCCTAATTATTCACACAAGTTGCCATACAAGCACCATCCCTGCTCCAAGGATTCTTGGTTACCTCCATGAATAATGCGGTCAAGGGGATGAGGCTACAAATCCATCACCACCAATCATATTGAACCACACATTAGGCTTTGATGGATCATGTTAGGTGCTTAAAGTAATTGTCTTTTTCAATAATGCAAAAGGTTTCCGAGAAATTGACAGCTTGATGTTTTTTTTGGCTTTGGAAGTGGAGGTTTTTCTAGCGTTTACCATTTTAATTAATCCAAGATTCCAGATGGCCCAGCTACATGCAAGAGGACATATTGCAGGCTTCACAGGAAAGCCAAATGCCAGATAAAGATGTTGGCAATCCTGTACAAAGAGCTTCTCAGGCAAGGTTCCTGCTATGTCTAGCGAAAGTAGAATTGCAGCCACTGAAATCTATATGCTTTTTCAACTTTTCACACCATGACCAGTTTGCCATCATCTCAAAGCTTTTGGCTCCAACTTCCAAAGGTTGATTCCCAGTAGAAAACCAGTTACCATGGCAAACCAAAGGTATAAGATTCAATCGCATGTTCTCTGACATCCAGGCGGAGAACCACAAGAAACTCAGGGCTAGTGAAATACCCCAGAGGAGGCTTACATGATGGCCACACTGTCTTCCAATATATTGCAAGTAAACTAAGAGAAAGGCTTGCTCGCCAATATGTATGAATTACGCGTTCTAATGATAAAAGAATCAAACCAGTTTGCCTTATAGTCTCTAGATCTTGATACATTTGCAAAGCCAAAAGCACACCGAATCTTCAATGTGGTTTTCCAGGAAAGAAAAAAGTGTTAGCATCAGAACCCTGGCCATCTATTTCTAAAGCCAATTCGGATAAATTCCAGTAACCGAGAAGAGACCTCACCTGTTCCACCGAATTATACACTACAGGCACCACCCATTCCAAATCTTCAAATAACAAGCAAACCTGACAGTGAACAGGATATCTTCTCAATTAGAATATTTCAGGACTTGTTATCGGCCATATTGACCTCTGCTCCGGTGAAGATTTCACTTTCCATGGAGTCAGAGTCCTCTCAGGTCAGAATTCCCTTCGCATCCATATTATAGTGAACTACTAACCAAGAAGCAACATTGTAGAAACATGGCAAATACACTATCAGCAGGGATGGAGCCAGAAATTTTTCAAGTCCTAGATTATGATATAAATATACATAAATTATTTTTTAAGATCAATTATTCACTTGGATATATAAATTTATCAAGATAACAATAACATTTTAATTTAAATACATAATATAAAATATATATAAAAATAAAATTTAAAATACATAAAATTCAAAATAAAAATAAAATTTTTAACATGGTTATCAAAATTTTAGTACGAGCGCATTAGCATCTGTCCATTTACTCCACTAACAATTTTAAACTTTTTATTAAAATATTTGCACAAATTTATAATATTATCATCTCGAATTGGGTCTATAATTTTGGCCCCCATTTCCACCTCTTAACAACTTCAATGATCTTTGCAACAACAAAAGTATTCACAGTGGTTTCTTTAGCCCATCAATCATAACATGGTTATCAACTCCGACATAACTGACCTTATATTGTTACCTATACTACTATAAATAACACTCTCTTACTCATATAAATATTTTATATTCTCAGTCCATTAATCAGACCTAGCTTCATCATTTTTTTTAGCACAGTAATTTCTCACAAAGCTATTGACTTTAACATTTCCTATATTACTAATCAAATCAAGGTTTGTTTACGGGAATACATTTGGAAGAATTGAATTGAGACCTATTAGAGTATTAAAAAAACTGAACGTATTCAAACTGTTAGATTTCTAGGGTACAGTCTACTGTAATAAATATGAAACATTGAATTTAAAGTGAAAAGTTAAGGTTTTACCTGATGATTTTACACTCTTTTGGCTCTTTGTATAGATTTGTTTTAAAAATTCAAGTTAAAATTATATATTGTTGAGAAAAAAAAAACTAAAATTCCAAATTTCTTGGAAGACATGTGAATCAGTTAGTTATTTATGTTTAGATATAAAAGAAAAAATTAAAGTGTGCGGCTAATTAATTATTATTGTTTAGGTTTTCCCGGGTAACAGCCTTATTGTTGTTTAGGTTTCTTATACTTCGCTGTAAAAAAAGTGTGAACCAAATAATTTTTGAAGTTTGCTATAAGAATCATTATTGTTATTAAGGCTGTTACCTGTACGACAGCCCACCAAAACCTTGTAAAAGACTCCGTCTTGATTAACAGTGTCATCATCACGAAAGGCAACTTTTCGAAAAACTAGCGTTATAAAAATTATTGCAACCACGTCTAAACAATTATTTGGTAACATTCAAAACACGATTTATTCTTGATGGGGTCCGTTGAGTTTTGAGTTTAAAATACAGGTAAAAGCAAAGCAGCTCTTGGTTATTTTTTTTCTCTTCACTGTTCATGTAAATAATATTTTTTTAAAAAAAAATTAGTTTAGAGTGAATTTAATTTATTTGTACTGTAATTATTCCTGATAATATTTTATCTAATTTTATTACACGCTTAAAAAATCATGAAAACTGTAGTTCTTGTCGGATGAATTTTATATATAATGGAATTGTAGATAGTTTAATGGAACAATAAAAAATATTTTATATAAAGTATTATTTATTTCATGATGTAATAGTAGTAGTTAAATCTACAATATTTAAATTTAAAACTATTAATATATATATATATAGTTATTTTATAACCTCAATTTAAAAAGTATTTTTAACCAAATACATTAAACTATTTTTTATTCAACCTTAATTTTAACCACAGTTTTAACTAAACATATAAATATCAAACCAACCTCAACTAAAAATATTTTTTATAAAATAATTTTTTTAAAAAAAAACAACTACAAAAACTACCATAATACCAAACTTGCATACATCTTTAAAAGATCCTCTGGCAGATCCTGTCAAGCACTTAAGCATTCACAACTCAAGGCATTAAAACTGGGTTTCAAAAGAGACCTGTAAACATAATCCATATGATAGATATACTAAATATTTTGCAGGTTAAATCCTCGTAGCACAACTTTCCTATAAAACCAAATGATGAAGAACTCGTATGGTGTTTGGTATTACGGTGACATTTTGTTTTAAAATATTTTTTTATTTAAAAATATATTAAAATAATTTTTTTTATTTTTTTAATGTCATTACATGAAAACAATAAAAAATACTGAGAAAATATTAATTTAAAATTTAACAAAAATTTAAAATTTTAAAAAAATACAATCCAGGTATTTTATGAAAGAGGAAAACTGAAGATTTGATTTTTACAAATAGCTATTCTTACAACACTAACATTTATTTTCTTACAAAACTAAAGTAGTACCAAAATCCAAAGTAAAAGCAGGATAAACTTTTTTATCTTTTACATAAAACCTTCAGTCAAAATTGGACCCCTCACCTCTCCTCATTTCCATTCTCTTCTTTCTTCTTTATTCATCTCACCCAAACAACCACTCATCTATGACCCCAGCATCTCCTTTCCCACCTCTACTCCCACCAACATATCCAAGGCTCCCGGAACCAGCGGCACACTTTGTTTGTCAGAAGCGTCTCTAGCTTGCTCCAGCCCGGGATCTTGGATGCAATCATCAGATTCTTCTTAGTCAGTGAAGATAGAGGTGGCACGTGACTTTACGACAGTGGTTGCTTTAAGGAAGGCTTCTTTTTTTCTTTTCTTTTTTAATTAATATAGGTGTTTGAATTAATTTTCACTTACCTTAACTAATCCTATAATTTCTAGAGTTAATGATTATATAAACTTTTAATTGTCCAAAAATTTATGAAATTTTAACTAGTAATTTAATAAAAAAAACAAATTTAAATCTCATAATTTTATGCTTTTTTTTGTGACCTCCATAAAATAAAGGGTATTTAAAATAGAAATAGTTTTTTAAAGTATTTGTTTTAAAAAGTATATAATAAAATAATATTTTTTTTATTTTTAAAATTTTAAAATCATCAAGAAAACAAGTGGGGCCATCAGTATGCTCCCAGGTACCTGTAATTGTCATCCATTTGTGAAGAAATGAGTTAACATCAGTATATTAAAACTAACCGACTCTAATTACAAGTTAGCAAATGAGTTCAAGAAATTGTGCTTTAATTTCAAACATGTGTATAAAAAGCAAGGTTGATTTGCATTTGTTATTAGGATTTCATAGAATTATATACCTAATCTGATCTGGATATCCACTATTAACAAAAACAAAAAACCTTAAATCCAATTACCTATCATCGAGGGAGCAGAGTTCTTGTACTAAGTGCAGATGATATGATGTATAGTAATCCAAATGGATTGTGATTACAAGATTGAATACAAATACAAGGACACGTTACGACGAAATAAAATTATGCTTTCAGAGCCACTTTTACGATGCAAAGATAATATTTTTAATGACCTGACCGAATGACAACGTAGAGATGAAACTTGTGTTGCTAATGGAAATAAACAGAGCTGGTCTGGAAGTTCTTTCAACATTCGCACCCGGTGGACGTTTGTTGTCGCCCTCCACCCGCAACATCAATGGTGTCAGGAAGGTATCTTTCATCATCAACAAACAAATACAACACAATTAGTTAGCATTTCATGACAAGTATGATTGGTTAAGTTGATAAAAAGTTGCAATCTGATTCCTTGGATTTTTCCCATTTGACAAGAATGTAATAGGGTAATAAAGCAAGTATTGCTTAAAAATTACTTGGCTTCAGCAGAAAAATTTCCTATCAAGTGAAAGACAGTTCATCGGAAAGTGGTTGTCAAGTGCAGTGGACTTCTTTTACACTTACATTTCTTCTTCAGGTTCATTCTTAAGCGCATTTTTGGCTATGCACTGAAATGCAGCGTCCACATTGAAACCTTCTTTTGCGGAAGTCTCAAAGTAAGGTATGTTTCCCTTAGCAGCGCACCATGCCTTCGCTTTCTTCTCAGAAACCTACAGTTGATAAATTGACGTCAATGAGGAATCTTTTTTCCTAGAGGTCTAAGAGAGTGTATTTTGCCGCTCAACAACATTACGAAGTCACACATTTTATGAAATTTTCTCAAACATGAGGAAAAACACGTGTCATGAAAACGAAAGATCATCTTACCACTCGACTATTGCCTCCATCAACATCTATCTTGTTCCCCAACACAACAAATGGGAAGTTTTCAGGGTCGGATGGGCTAGCCTGCAGATTAATACCACAAAATATGATCTTCAGAGATTGTTTATGAACTATGAAAAATCTGTCCAGCCAATTAGCAAATAACCACCTGAATCAGAAACTCTTCTCGCCAATTATTAAGATTCTCAAATGACTTCATGACATTCACATCATGCACAAGAACACAACAGTCTGCACCACGGTAGAAAGCCACTCCAAGACTTTGAAACCTCTCTTGTCCTGCAGTATCCCATATCTGCGCATATAGTATCAAGGCAAACAACAAGGTTATTTAGATTGCACGACCAAGTATTTCCACTCTTAAGTCATGCCATGATTGACTTATGGGAGGACTTGAAGTAAAATATCATGTCCCTGAATATTGATTATCATCTGAGGTCAAAAGAACCTATAGCTTTTTTTCACTAAAACTCTCTTTCAAATTAACTGTCTGACTTTTTTTTTCCTCCCTCCTACCATCATTATGACAACCACTCAACTAAGAGTTTGGACCGGAGCTTCAAATCATGATTTTGTTTAAGCAATCACATCAACAGAAAATTTGGTCCTGATACCTCAAAGCACAATTATAGCCAACAAACTATTGGATCTCACTTATTTCTATATCGCCCTTCAACCATCGATCTAAATACAGGATGCAACCTATTAAATCGCTCTCATTCACGTTCTCCCAATACATCAAACATCCTCTTCTCCTTTCTGAATACTGGCTTCAACATACTATAAGTATTGGAAATTGCAAGCACGCACGAAACTGAAACACTTGCATGCAAAACACATCCACCAACAGGCAACGTTCTTCAAGTTTCATGCTTTCTACTACCTAATTCCTTCCATACCATGTTTCTATCTAAAGTCTAAACCGGTTGCTTGCTTATTCACGTAAGAAACATTTTAAACTAGTTATAAATTCTGAACTAATAGCTTGAAAAAATTAATAATAGCTACAAGTAATAATTATCCACAATTAGCTGAACCCTCAGCTTAATAACACAAATTTGGAAATAAATATATAATACAATCAATGATCTAACAACAATAAATAAATAAATAAACAAACCAGGAGACAACAAATTATAATACATACAGAGATCAAAATTCAAAAAATAGAAAAGAAATCGTGTTTGGGACCTGCAATGTGAACAATCTATCCTCAAAATGGACTTCTTTGGTTAAGAAGTCAGCTCCTATCGTCGCCTTGTATTGATTACTGAACTTTCGATTCACATACCTAAAAAAACCCACACCCATTATTGAAAAACAAATCCAAATGAAAAACAAAAAATCTTAAGAAGATTTCTGAAGAGTAATACTGATTCATTAGTGATGTCTTGCCTACCCTGCATAAATTATCAAAAACAAAAATCACATTAGCCAAAGAAAAAATCAAATATATATATATATATATAAGGCGAGAGAAAAGTGATTAAGAGTACCCGCTGTCACCGAGAATTATAACCTTCAAGAGCATGCGTCTACGAGTAGCCATTGATTCTTCAAGGAACTTTTTTTGAGAAGGCAATTCTGTTTTTCTTTTTCTTTTTTTAGTTCAGAAAATTATGGTTTGTTTTCAGGGGAGAGAGAGAGAGAGAGAGAGAGGGTGTTACCTTTGTTGAAAGGCTTGAAATTAGAGGGAGGAGAAATTTAGAAAATAATTAATTTTGTTGGGTCTAATATATTAAAAATTAATTCAATTTTAAATTTTAAATTATTAAATAATATATTAAAATACAATTTATATTATTTTTTAATTTATTTTTTAAAATAAAAATATTTTAAACTTAAAATTTGCACAAGTATATATTATTCTATACTTTTTTTTATCAAATAAACAAAAATAATAAATTTCAAATCCATAACCACATAATCATTAAAATTATAATATTTTATTAAAAAATTAATTTAAATAAAAATTTAAATTATAAAATATAATTATAAAATATAATTCATATCATTATCCACCTCCACCGCATGCCACCCTATCATTATTCGCGGCAGCAAGATGCCAGCCGGCAGCCGCCTTGTTGAATTCCCTGATTCCTAGAATGCCCGTGTTATTATTCAATAAAATAGAATGGATAAGGGCCACGATAAAATAATATAAGCAGTAGTGTCGTTATCAAGAAAGTCGGTTATGTTAGCAGCAGCATGGTTTGATTGGTTTCTATTAGGAACGTAACGTGATTGAATGTTTATCCATTCTTTTTTATTACTATTATTATTATTATTAGAAAAAATACGTTTAATATCTCTTAGCTCAAGAAATTATACTTTAGGTGAACGAAAAATCTTTAAATACGATAAAATAATTAAATTAACAAACTACCAATAATTTTCTCTCTTTTCAAACAACATTATTCTCTCTTTTAATTTTATTTTCCGAACAAAAACCAAACCTAAAATCTATCAATTTATCACATGATTTCTTTTGTTAAGGTGTTACTTTCTCTACTCATGGTGATGAAATCTCTCTTTTCATTAAAAAGCAAATGATTAATTTTTCAAAACTCAAAAAAAAAAAAAACTTCAAATTGAAAACAAATAAAATAAAACCATAAGAAAAAATCAAGAACCAGATTAAACTTTTATCTTCTTAGTAAAATTATAAAGTCAAAAGTGCTTTATGTACAGTTCTTGTCAATTTAGTCACCATTTATTTTTACTTTTGAAACTACGTCTGAATATGTTTTAAAAGTGTTCTTAAATTAAAAAAATATTAAATTGATATTTTTTTTAGTGTTTTCTGATGATTTTGATGTGCTAATATCAAAAATTAAAAAAAAAACTAAAGAAAAAAATATCATTTTAATGTATTTTCAAGTGAAAAATATTTTAAAAAATTGATAGTAGTTTTAGCAAGTAATGTTTTGTGAATTTGATCATGCATGTTGTTGCAGTACACGGTATGCCTTGTGTTTTTGCGTTGAATTTATCACGAACTGATTGATTGTTGATGTTATCTATTAGTTTTCCATAAATATGCTACTACTTCACTGTTTTTATCGCCATCACCATTTGAATTTGGCATCTCCAGTTCATTAGTATGAATAGCCATGTCACTTTTTGTATTATTAATTATGAGTTCCAAAATCCAAGATGCTTAAGAATAAGGTTGATGTGTTGAATAATCTGTTAATCTCTTAGTTCAAGCAATATGATTCATTTTTCCTAGAAGATATTCAGTGGCTTGATATGGAAAGGCTAGATGGTTGGTAATTGGTATTTGCAAAGGGTCTTGTTTGATGGATGTAGGCACTCTTATATGCTTAAGTCAGTAACTTTATAAGAGAGAAAGTGTGATGATATTTTAGAGAGATAGACTTTGAAAATATATATGTTGAAAGTGTTAAAAATGAAAAGATTGTGAACCTTGAGATTGAATGATTCATGGTGTATTTATAGCTCATGAGTCTTGTCTTTTTGTGGAGAAGAAAGGCTAAAATATAATTTCACCTTTATGATATTTTGAGTTGTATTTTACTCAAAATAATACGTATGGGATCAATATACAATATTACAGGACCTGCATGGGGTCCTAAAACATTTTTAAATGATGTGTTGCTCGGCCCATTATAGGTGAAAAATGAGTCCAGAAGCGGTGCTTGGACCCAGCCATGTTGGGTTGGGGCATGGTAGCCCGAGCCCACGGGGGTGTTGGGCTGCACACCTAGCACCAGATAGGCATGCACCCAGATGGTAGGCTCGAGCATCCATGCCCGAGCTCAGGTGTACTCTTAATATAAGCTTAGGCTACCATACTCGAGCCCATGCACCTTGGTAGAAGTTTGTGTTTGGGCATTGTAGCCGAGCTCATGGGAATGTTTTTTTATCTTTGAGGGAGGTTTTGGGCCTTTGTGGGGTTTGAGGCCATTAAACTTGGATCTTGGTGATGAGAATGCAAGATTTTATATTTTTCTCCTATGATGTTTAGTATTTTATATTTATTTGAAGTCTAAATGCACTTATTTCTTTTATATTTTGATTTAGGATACAAATAGAGACGTTAAGGGCAAAATGAAGTTAATTGGACGATTCTGAATAGTTTTGACATACCTTTGTAATCTAGTCATAACTTTCTCATCCGACCTTCTATTGAGATGATTCAAAATGTCATATATTTTTTTCCTGTAAGTTTGGTATTTTATACTTATTTGATGTCTAAATGCACTTATTATTTTTATATTTCAATTTATGATTCAAATGGAGACGTTAAGGGCAAAACAAAGTTAATTGGACGATTCTAGACAGTTTTTGACATAGCTTTGTAATCTAGTCATTACTCTCTCATCCAAGCTCTAATTGAGATTATTCAAAATGTATGGGACCTAAGAAACATCTATACAATTTTCATTTTTTAAGTTTTGAGAGATACTTATCGAAGTCAAAGTTGGGCATAAAATCCCTACACTTGTACTTTTAACATGCTAGAACATTTTTTGGCTTACAAATCTAATATGATGTGATTTATTTTCGGAAGCTTCTAGATTTTGTGCATGCATTACAGCTAAAGACATTACTTTCCTTATCATATTAGGACTTTCTTTTATTATTTAATAATTTCATTAAATATTCAGATTTGATGGTTATTAATGAAGGATAATATTAAGAGTATTTTTAGGAGATTTTGTAGGCTTTTAAAGAGGGGGGAAAAACATGTAAAAGAGAAAAGGAAGGCATTAGATCAGACTTCTCTCTTCTTTTTTCTCTATTTTTTTTCTCCTTTGAGTTTTCATCATGATACTATGTAACTAAATTTTTATTTGGTCAAAGGAAACGAAAGCCTCGAAATCAATAAAACTATGAGATCTAATTTGTTTTCATTTCTCAATTTATGCTTTGAGTATTGAATGTTCTTTTATGTCTATTTTCATGATTGTCTTGTTTAATTACTAGAAGACCTACTAGTTTATTATTCGTTGCAATCTACTGCTAGATTAAATATCATATCTGTAATTGTTTGATCTCTTTAATTTGTGAAGCAACTAAGGTTAATGATTTGTTACGTAAAAAATAAGTAAATTTTAGAAAGAATATTCGACTAAATTAAATGCAATCGCTTGTGCTTGTGTTGTTTAGCTTCATCAATCTCTCTAATTCTTAAGGCTGCTACTAGATTAGATTTTTAGCGCTTGTCTTAAGTTGTTTAGTAGTTAGGGTTAATTAGTTTGATTGTTTTCTAATTGATCGCAACTAAAGAGAGATAGAAAAATAGTTCCAATGGTAAATATTAAAAGTATAAATAAATATATATTTTTATCGATGATCAGTTGTAAAAAACTCGATGGTGAATAATGACTTAAACCAAAATTTGTTTTTTTGACTCATTTTGATATTTTAATTTAACTTGTTTTTTAGTTGTTTTCTTAAAATTATTTTCGTCACATTCAAACCTCCCCTATCTTTATTTATGTAACACAAAACTAGGCTAAATACTCTATGTGAAAACGAACGTTACTCCCACTCTTACATATATTTTTAGGAGTGGAGGTTTTATTTTTGGTTGTAGCGACAACACCCCAATTGGCAAAATCATTTTGAAGATGCAACATAAATGTATAAGCTAAAGTAGATTGTAGCTAATAGCGATACTCTGAAATAGTTAAAGTGGGAATGGTTGAGATTTCATGATATGCCAAAGCTGATTTCCTTCCATCATATGAATGGTTTGTTCTATTTTCTTTGGTGACTAATAAGAACTTTGAACTTCTTCAATGGTTCTTTTGATTTTGATTTTAATTTTCTTTCATGCAGAATACTCTTCCGTTGCTTTGCTTAGATTCCTACATGCTGGTGGCTTTGGGCTTGACTTGAGCAAAAACAGAAGGCCATTTGTTGTTTCAAGAACAATTCGGTTTGCTGCACTGGAATTGACAAGGAAAGAGTGCATAAGTTTGCTGCTTCTGTTCGTAGGAGTAAGCCACCTTAAGTTTATGACGGGAAAGGGATTATGTAAATTGATTAAGTTATTAAGAAGAAACAAGGAAAGAAGTCGAAAAGATGGATTAATTTAATTTAATTAATTTGCTATCTCCTGGCCGAAAAAAGGAGCTAGCTAGATGGCATCCAATAAAATTCCACATACTCTATGAATATACAAACAAGCAGTTAAAGGGAGTAATCAAATATAAAGAATAGTAACGGTGGTGGTTTCACCTATCCTAATTATTGTCCAGAAAAATGAACCCCCGAGGCCAATGCAGTTAAACCAAGGAATTTGAGTTCAACTGTGCACGTGAAATTTGAACCTTTGTAGCCTCTATCTACCTCATCCATCAACCTCATTTTGGCGACAAAATTGTGGTTTGTCCAGAGTAGGCATGACTTTTGACAAACCAAGGAATGTGATGTAGTCAGCTGTTTAAGACCTTTCCTAGGTATCTTTGATGTTTTCCTCCTTTCTTTGTGAATCCATCTCTGGTTTAGTTTGTTGGCCTTCTGTGCTTGAGCAGAATGGATTCCGACCAGACTCGCTTGTGGGTTCAGTGCACTCTTGGCTGCTTGTACTTGCTAGTGGGTTCACTCTTCTATCATGCTCAGGACTTTCTAGTGCTAACTTTCTGAATTTCTTCAGGTCCTCCTCGTATTGGCGATTGGTATAATCTGAGCTTGCAGAACTGTATACCATGCTAGGCCCAGGAG
This sequence comes from Populus simonii, assembly GCA_007827005.2. Lineage (NCBI taxonomy): Eukaryota > Viridiplantae > Streptophyta > Magnoliopsida > Malpighiales > Salicaceae > Populus > Populus simonii. Next base: position 17,985,076 of record CM017464.2, read on the forward strand.
TGATCCCCTCATTCAGTTCACCAAGAGGCATATTTCCTTCCAGAGTTCGAACTATCTGCTTTGCACAAAATGCAGAAGGGTTACATGCCAGCATATAGAGTGTAGTTCTAATATTTTAGATTCCAAACAGTATTGGTTCTGGTGAAAGTCAAACTTGCAATATCTCGTATATATATCACAATTCCAACCAAAACTGGAAATTTGGAAAACTTGATATCTTCTAAAATATTGGATACAAGTTTTAAGTGCTTCAACAAATAATTCAGAAAAAAAGTTCATGGTGACAAGATCATTAAAGAAAAGACATTGACTAGTTTATGCAAAACTTCATTGGAAGAATTGAAGCTATTCAACTTTGAATCAATAAGGAATGAATAAAGTAAACACACCTATTCACGATCAAAAGCAGTATACTCAGCGCTTGTGGAATTACCTGGCTCATTCGCGGCCGAAACCGTCCCAAATGACATACACAAGCTGCAGCACAACAAATCATTCGGATCATTTCATTAGAATCATAGTCCTGCAGTTTTGGGTCAACAACAGCATCAAAGTTGCCATCTTCTAGAGCTTGTTTGAGCAAAGGCCTTGCCTGGTTATTCATGAAAGAGTGTTATTTTTGCATAACAATCCCTTTTCAATATTTAACTTGTATGTTCATTACCTAAATGTCCTAATAATTTAACTTAAGAATACCACTAAAAGAAAATGATACAAGAACAAATGCATCCAGTGCCTGAAAAGATCTCAATTGCCATGAAGATAGGATTCAACTCAATCCCAGTGACCAGCAATTGGATACCTCTACCCACTATTGCAAAAAATAACATGGGCTATACTAATCTTTTCACCAATCACCAACATATATACATAGTAAATAAGCATTGTCATAAGCAAGTTAAAGTCTGCAAAACACTGAAATTCAACCTGGATATCAACATGTTTTTAGTTTTAGGTGGAGGGGGTGATTTGTGATTCGGTCCTTAACATTGCCAAATTACAAACAATGAATTCTCACTTAGGATACTGTGATTAATTTGATAATTTTGTACTGTTATAAGCTACGCTGAGGAACAAATACATACCCAATCAACTATGCTATCATCAATAAAGGATTGAGTTCTATCAACAGGCCGACGCCCACTAATCAACTCTAGAAGCACAACACCAAAGGAATAGACATCTGACTTCGCTGTAAGCTTCCCAGAGGAGGCATACTCTGGTGCCATATAACTGCAATTGGAATGGTGCATTTAGAAATTGTTCAAGTAATTTTCCCATAGTAAATGAAAAGCAGAGGGGAAGAGGTGATGGAAGAGAAACCCAAACCGTCTACTCTTTTGTTTTTAATTTTTTCCCAAACTAGATTACATGGCACAGTCTTAACTATTCACCAGTAATATGACAAGCTCATCTTACCCAAAAGTTCCCATCACTCGAGTTGAGACATGAGTTTCTGTATCTAAAGAATGTTTGGCAAGTCCAAAATCAGCAACCTGAACAAAAAGAATCCAGGTATACTCATCAATTATATAATTTAACATCAAAGAAACTGAATAGAATAAATAATATTAACCTGTATAGTTTTACACAGCAATCTGAATCAAGGGCCACAAGTTTTCACAAACTTTTGTAAAACATAAATTTTTAATATTTTCATTCACAGTTCGACCTTGAGGAGAATGAAGAAAGAATAAATTGGTACTTAGTATGTGAGTATCAAGGAATTGTAGCTTTGTATTCTAGATTTTATGATAAGCTGAAGAATTTTATTTCAAATATTTACAATTACAGTACATTTCAAGCTATCCTATTTAGTTTAGATTTTTCTATGTTTTGAGTTCTTCTACTCCTATTAGGACTTGGTTTTCGTATTTTTATTTTCTTTGATGCGTATAATTAAGAACCCTAGCTAGTCACTCAAGTCATGCTACGCTATGAATATTGATCGATCAAATAAAATGAGTTTTCGGAGAGTTGTTCTCTGGGGTGTTGTGTTGCTTTCACTCATTGATTGTCCCACATCACTACCATAATGACATCATTTTTCAATTCTAATACTCCATTTTAAAGAAATTATGTTCAAAAACTTGTATGAAAGAGATATCCAAAACTCCTTTGAAGTCTAGAATAACACACGACCTTTGGTCAATTGTCAGCGTCAGGAAGGGAGGGCAAGGAGGCAAATTAAGATCGTGTTCATTGATATTTGGGATTTAACTTCAAAAGTCAATTTGGTGGGCACTGGAAAAAAAATCCAAGTTTATAAAAAAAAAAAACCAATAATCATTACAGAAACATTTTAAATGACACAAACCCTACCTTTGCTTCAAAGCTATGATCAATAAGAATATTAGAAGCCTTGATATCTCGATGTATGATTTTAGGCTGGCCTGAAACATATTTTACCACAAAAAGGTGATGGGAACTCAGAGATAAACAGCTTAAACGTGAAAAATGGACAAGCTAAATGTAGCAGGCAAAAATACTAACAGTCTTCATGCAGATATGCCAATCCTTTTGCAGCGCCAACTGCAATCTTCATTGTTGTTGACCAGTTCATGGTTGGTCTCCCATTCTCTGATATGTACTATATCTTTTGGTTAGACGATGATACCATATTTTAGCATGAAAAGTTTGTTCTTAAATCACTCTTCACTCTAACGTTACTCTTACACCATATATTTTGAACTTCTATTAAGGCCAACATAGAGTTGATTCCATTAAATGATAAAGAATCACTTTGACATTCGTTTCGTTACACTTTCCCCCCTTTTTTATTTTCAGAAAATTAAAATTAGTCCATGTCCCTCCCCCAACTGCTCCAGAGCTTACTCAAATTCCCTTCTGTGCCAATAGACAAAGTCAATAAAATAAAATGGAGTACTGATGCTTTATATCTTGGAGCTCTTAGTAATAAGGAAATTTTAATAATAATTAAAAAAAAAAGAGGACTCACCATGTAAATGAAATTCCAAGGTGTAGTTGGGTACAAACTCATAAACAAGCATTCTTTGGGCTCCAGCGATGCAGTAACCAAATAATGAAACAAGATGTCGATGATGGACACGGCTAATAATCTCAATCTCGGCCCGAAATTCACGCTCCCCCTGTCCACTCCCAGATTTAAGCTGCTTAATTGCAACCACCGTACCATTAGCAAGGATTCCCTTGTGAACATAGCCAAAACCACCCTGACCAAGGAGGTTGGCTTCGGAGAAATTATCAGTGGCCATGGCTAGTTCTTCATAAGTAAAAGTGCTCTGTGAATATCCAAGAGCAATTCCAGGAGTTGGTGGTGGAAATTGCTTATCAGAGCCCATGCTGCTGCTTGTCGAAGGATGTTCAGCAAAAATACCAGGCATTGGTGGCAGTTGGTTACTCGGAGGAGTTCCTTGCGGATGAGTGAGCTTCGGCCACATCATCATTTTATTGTCCGGAGGGGGAGCAGTATTGTGCTGCCAATCATCATCTGGAGGCATTAAAAAGAGCATAGAAACATAAAAAGCAAAGTAATTGACAAGAGTGGCTTGAACAGTTCAACAAACATCAAAAATAAATTGTTGGAAAAATTAAAAGGGACGACAGTTTTATGAATTCGAGTTGTATCAGCCATCTCTACAAATCACATTGAATAACACAAGTCTTTAACGTTTAAGCGCGAATCCAAACAAAACCATAAACGAAATTGTATAAAGCGATCGATTGGAATCGGACAGCGTATAGTACACAACAAGAAACGAAACAAATCAAGAATCCAAGCACAAATGCACATTGTATGCAATTCAAAGTCAATAGAAACCAAAACAAACCTTTGCTAGCTACTTGCGAAGGTTGGCCAGCGAGCAACAATCTCTGCGCTTCCTTCCTTTTCTTCCTCCGGTACACACAAACAGAAAAACCCACACCAGCCAGCACACCTAACACTACTCCTACTATCAACGCCGACAGTACCGGCGGTGACGGCCCTGCCGGTCCCGGAGATCCCCTTGGATATGACGGCGACGTTAGAGTACCATTCGAGTTCGTCGGTGGAGGTGCCTGAGAAGCAGTTTGGTTGGTCGTGTCAGGCGGAGGCGGAGGTGTGAGGTTAGATACTGGCGGCGGAGGGGTGGAGTTCAAGGGGACCGGAGAAACTCCCGGAGACGGAGACGACATCGTCCCTAATGTTTCCGGCGAGTGGTATTTTGTAGTGAGAGAGAGATGGGTGGTAAAGCAGCTTAGAAGTTTCTTTATTTTATCAACACGGGTTGCTGAGCTAGCGAAGTAGAAAAGAAGACGTGATTAGTGGATCCTACAGAATTATTTATTATCTTGCTAATTACTTGTCTTCGTTGCTTCTTTTTCTTTTTTAACTTTTCAGGGCAGATTATTTATTGGAAATACAATTTTTTTTTAATTTGGCTATTATCATAATAAATTATAAATCAATTTATTAAGAAGGGTGAAATTAAAAAATAAAAGATCAATTTTGATCATAAATTTTATTTTTTTATTTTATAGCTTTTAGCATGAAAAAAACTGAAAGAAAGTTACCGAAATCTGATGTTAAAGATATAAAATCTATGTTGGCACCTATTTCAGCCATTGAAACAGTTGAATTTAGTGTTAAATTGTTTATTTTGATAAGAAAAGCTCATGTTAAGAGTTTTTTTTACCTTAAAAATCCCAATAAAAATAGATTTGGTCTTAGTAAGCTTTTTAGTTTTAGGTTGATTTCAGATTTTAGGACAGTTTTATTGGGCTTTTTGAGGCCATGAATGGGTTCATCAAGTTGCTTATGATGTTTTCTACGTTTTTTTGGGTAAAAATTTAGTTAAAAATTAAGTTTTTAGATCTATAAAAACATCAGTCATGTTTTCTCGACCACCATAATGACTAAAAACTGAGTAATACAGACGACGTGTCGTCGCCTTAGTAGGTGATATGTCAATTGATTTTTTTTCAAGAAATATTGGGAAGACAACATGATGCAAAAAAAAAAAAAAGGTTTATTTGAGCAAGCCTTAACTAAATGGGCTATGTGAGCTGATCGGGCTTGTTAAGCCCAGCTGTACCTGGCCTTTTTATATATATATATATATATATATATATATATATATATATATATATATAAATTAATGTTATTTTATATTTTATTTTATTTTTATTTAGATTAATACATCTTCTTTCTTTTATTTTGTTTAGAGTGTTTATTTAAATGATAATTATTTTTTTGTTATACTTTTAAATTTTAAAGTGGTTTTTCTAATTTACCTATAATTTTTTTTTCTTTTGTATGGATAAACTTTATTTTTTAAATAAAAAAATATTTTCATATAATATTTCTAATATGTGCAGTTTTCAATAATATTTTTTTCTCTTTTATTTTATTCAATCAATTTAATTTATGTGTCTATTTGTATTTCATTTAATTGAATAAAAAAATTATTTTAATAAAAAATTTAGAAAACACAACCAGGTAAATACCTTGTCTTATGCTATTAATAATTTTTTTTTTGCATCCTTAATTTATGATCCAGGTAAAGAAACATTTATTATTGACAATTTTCAAAAGATATTATTAAAATTAAGTATAATTAAAGTATAGTTCATGACATAATCTATTTAAGAAGGATTTGGCAAGTTTCAAACTAATTAACATTATATCATTCATGTTATTTTTCTAACGTTCTAAACATTTTTTAATCAAGTGTCTCCGCTAGTTTTGTTTTTTCTATTCAAAAGTGTCTCCCTTTATCTTTTAATAATGTTATAATTTTTTATTAAATTGGATTCTTAGTTAATTTTTTATAAGTTATTTTTTGTTCTTAAATTACTTTTGATTCTTTTGGACATGCACTAAAAATATTAAAAAATTCAAGACTTATCAAGAAAATAATTTATAAAGTTTTTATCCATATATGTAGTGTTAATCTATATTCATGACATATTTTTTAAAAAATATTCATGTTATATATATTGAAATTGACTGTTTGAAATAGAAAAGTTTCATAATAATATAATGTTAAGTGAAACCTTTTTAGTAATTATTATTTTTTAATTTTTATGTGTTTATCTTAAATATTAATTATTAAATTTAATAGATAATTAAATATATGTCCCTAATTTTTACTGAAGTCTTGTTAAAAATTATTACATATTGTTAATATTTAATCTATATCCCTAATTAATTTAGTTATATTTCATAAGATTTATGTAGTATTATTTGGAAATAAAATTTATTTATTATAATAATATTTACTTTATCAAAAGCAAAATAATAAACTATTAACCATCGCATAAAGAATTACATTAAATCTTGAAATAAGTTTAGTGATAAATATTTCTGATTCTGCATGGTGCATCACAAATTCATGTAAATTACCTTCATGGCATGTGTAAAATCTAAAACTAATGGAGTAACAATTTTTTATTACAAAATTAATTTAAATTTCAAAATATAAATTCTTAAAAAAATTCTTAAAAGAAAGGCAAGGAGAGCAACATATTACTACAAAAACTAAAAGAGTCTAGTGCTAGTCATTTTAAAAAGCAAAAATCATTTGAAAAAAAAAACTTAAATGGACCCTAGTTTACTTTTTTCAGCATGTTTACTGGTAAACAACAATACGATTGAACTTCTCTTGAGAAGATGAAATTATTGACATGAAGAATAACTTTTTTCGTTGTCAAAGTATAGCTAACTGATAATTTTTGCTCTCCTTATTTGTTTTACATTAACTTTTCCTTTTCTCTCTCAAATCTAGGAACTGAAATGAGAAGAAAGTAAAGTGTGGTATCAAAAAATAAATTCCAATACTAAAGAGACCTAAAACGAACTTAACGTAGAATATAGGGACTAAAGATAACTTTTTCTAGACGAATTTGAGATAGGTCTTCATGGATTTTTTTTTTCTCATTGTTGTACTTATTCTTCTAATTATGTTTCAATGCTACAAATTAAAATCATACCTCGTAAAATTAACTCACAATCAAGTTCCAAAACTTTATCAAAACCTTAATATCTCAAGGAAATGTAAAGAATAGAAACAGATAACAAAAAACATAAAAACACATAACACAAAGGATGAAATCAAAAACATATTTTTGATGACCAAAATAAATAAATAAAATTACTACTGTAGTCCACAATAATTTAAGAGAGTAGCTATAGTGAAAATCTACTGTTAAAAAACCCTAAGCCTTTTAGTTTTTTAAAAGGTTAATGTTTTCTCCCTTTTCATATTCTCATATATGGTAGTGTCAAAGAACATTTTGATATTAAATTAAAAATACGAAAGATAATTTTAGGTTATAATTAAAAAAAATAAAAATGACTAAAATAAATAAATAAAATAGGGTCCAATGTTTAAAAGGTGTGGAAAACTTCAATTTATCCCTAAAGTTTCAGTTGATGTGTTATTTGGTCCCTAAAGTTTTGATAGTATATGTTTCAATCCTAAACTTTATTTTTTTGTGTTTCAATCCATGAGTGTTGAGAGATGAAAAAAAAAGTCAACAAAACATGAAAAGAAAGAGAAAGAGGTATGTTATGCATATTGACAACAAAAAAAGATCATTGTTGGTGTTAATAGGTTTGTGTTAAATAGAGAAGTTTTCATGGAGATGATTTAGAGTTTTTATTTTGCTAAAAAAAAAGTAGATTGAGTCTAAAGAAGTTTTTTTATTTAATTTCTTATTTTCAAATAGAGTTTTAGGTTAAAAAGAGATTTTATAATGTCCCATATTATATTTTTTAGGTGTTTACAAATAGAAACAAGTTGAAAAAGATTTTTTGGTTCACAAAACTCGAACCCCAATTCTGATGGTCAGAATTTGAACTAGTGGATGACTAGATATTTACCCAAGTGGACAATACATCATCTGTTCTAACCAATAAGATGGATAACATATCATCAACCCTTTATGAAAAAACAAACAAACAAAGAAAACCAAAAGTGTATGCCTGGTCTTCAAGGCCCATGTTTGCTTAGGTTTATTGTTTTGGGCACACAGGTCCCTTTTACAAGCCAAGATATATCTGGCCTTTTTGTTATGTTGCCCTTGTCTTTTTTTAGAATAAGATTATTTTTAAATCAATTTATTAAAATGATATTTAAATAATGATTCAATTATATAATAGCTTTCAATAACGATAAAGCTTTTATAGTAATATTAACAATTACTTTACAAATAATCATATAACAACCTCACATGTAGATTCTCTTTTAAATCTTTCCATTAATATTCAATAAGAATAAAATATTTATTTTGTTATTGTATTTATTTATATAATTTTCTCATATTTATTATTTTTATATTTATTTATATTGGTGTATAAAAATGATCTATCCATGATTTTTTTTTTTATTAAACCTTACTTTCAAAGTCATAATAATTTTTTAATTTTAAAAAAATGATATTTCTAATAAATAAAACATGTTTTGTTTTCTCAGAATATAAAAAGAAATTCATATTTTAATCTTTACTCAACATTAATCACTCTTCCTATGATTTACTAATTCATATATTTTTTTAATTTATTTATAAATATGAAGATCTTGTTTTTCAATTTTTGATTAAAAATTTATAATATTCTAAACAATATTAATAACACTAACCCAAATATCTTCTATATTAGAAATAAAAATAATAATAATTCATGTTGAGGATTCACTATAACTCCCGTCACAAACTATTGTGGATGGCTACAATAGTTTTTTTTTTCCAGCTCTTGCATGAAAATTGAGGGAGAGATAGAGGAAAGAGAGAAACGAAGAAAAAGAAGAAAAAAAGGCGCTAAAGTCGCTTCATGTCTTCATCGATTATGTGTGTTATTGTGGATAGAGGGGTTGGCAATATGATTTTGATGACATCAAAGAAGGGAGGCATCAAATTCGAAAGGAAGCTACACGCATTGCCCAAACACAACTACTTCCTCACATATTGAAATGTATTTTGCATACGCTGCCAATTTTTCTTATAATTTGCTCCCCTATCAATTTTCTATTATTTAGTCTCTTGTTGTATGATAACTATTAAAGTTTTTGACTTGGTCCCTAATTTTTTTTTTATAACTCTTTTGTTTAGTCCTAAACTTCATCCCACATGGGCCCAAAGAAAACTCAATGAGAGAGAAAGGAAGGGAAAGGAAATGAAAAATATTTTTTTTATTCATTTGGTCCCTAGTTTTTTTGTTATAACTCTTTTATTTTTATGTTGGGTTCTTAAATATCATACACACAACGTAAATAAAAAAAACAAAAATATTTGGGAGCTTTCAGATCCTGTTAGACAAATATAAAGATGTTTAGGAATTTATTACTTGAAGATCTGATCTTTTTCAGTTTTGAATAATTCTTTAAAGGTTGGGTTGTCACAAATCACAAGTCATTCACTTGTTTGGCCTCCAACAGTAATCACATGAACTTTCAATGAGAAATCTCTTAATCCCTATTTACGAGAGAGAGAGAGAGAGAGAGAGAGAGAGAGAGAGAGAGAGAGAGAGAGAGAGATTGTTATGCCTAGAGTATTACTTCTCTATTCTATGAATTATATAGATTTTCTATCTAACAGACAACCATAAAAAAATAAGAGGCATAATTTACTATTTATAGGAAAATTTAAAAAACCTTATAAATTGGAAAAAAAAATATCAATTTTTCCCTTGAATAATATCTATATATTCAGGATAATTTTAGAAATATAATTCATGTATTAATTATATTCAAGTCCTTAATTTCTAAAATATATTTTAATAAAGTCATACTTAATTAAATCATCCTAGTTTAATTTCTGACTAATAATTCTTAATGTGTGTAACTCATTAGTTCCTAATATATTGGCCTAAATATAAATTATAATTCTCATGAAATATAATTACATGAATTAAACAATTTAATTTATTATCAATTCAACAATTAATTAATTTATATTTGTAGATCAGGTGCATCGTTTAGCAATGTGTCATGATTTCCCACATATTAGAAAAATCATTAGTGATTTGACTTATCTTATAGTGATTGGTTTCTCAGTATAATTAATATTCTTTCATCAATAATGTTCTGATTTAACATTAAAAACATGGAGTATATTTGTCATATTAAATCATGTTTGTTCTCTACATAATAGTTATTGATCATTTAAATAAGATTTGAAACTCTTTTCAAATTTCATTTCACTCCGGCCAATGATTTCTCAGTTAATATTATTTAAGAACAGATAAAAAATTTTCTCTAATTCACATAGAGTGATGAATCCTCTCTTGATCACTCAAGTACCTTCATATAATTTATGTTATACCCAATATCTACCATTTCATTACCTCAATTAAAATAATATGTAACAAGATCAAAATATATCATTCTCTATATAAGATAACTTAGTGATTTCAAGTCTAAGGATCACTTACATAACCGTGACGTAAGCCTTTCCATGGATATATGTGATCTCTCAATATGAAATTCTCATGCGGGTCAGTTCAGTGTACATATCTTATGACAAGCACCTACATATTAGTTCTAGGTATCCCTTATTCCTTAGCTTATGAGAATAATTGCTTCCTTTCATAAAAGAAATAACATAATATATATCATTCTCTGTGACTCTAATAAATATCCAGTATTTAAGAGAGTATCGACCAAGAATATTTTAAGAACAATGCTTTGATGCAATAGAAATCTCATAATTATAACAACCTTAAAATTTTCTTTGCAAAATATTTTTGTCTCGTATACTTTATCTTTACTCTAGATTAATAAATAAAATATTAGATTCATTAATATAATATTATATGAATATTAAAAATAAATTAAGCCTTTAGTAATAATAAATATGTATTTATATGAAAATATTAATGTCAGGTGTAACCACCTGATTAGATACATGACATATTAAACTAACAATTCCTCATTTGCACTAAAGCAATCACTCATATGTCTAATACTATATTGCTCTATGTAGCATCTAGCATCATATGTCTCATACTATATTATTTTATGTAGCATCAATGCTTCTGCATGGATAATGACTTAGTAAGAGGATCTTCTAGATTCTTTTCGATGGGTATTCGCTCTATTTTTACATCTTTTATTTAATTGATTTATCAAATCAAATAGAATTTTTGAAGTATTTGTTTGGATCATTGATGAGACCTTGGTTGATTTGCTTATACAATGAATCTATTGTTATCACAGTACAAGGTAATTAGATCAACAATGCTAGAAACAAACCTAGTTCATTGATGAACTTCTTGATCCAAACAACCTCTTTATTTCCTTAAAAGTGGATGAGTATTCTTATTCAGTTGTAGAATTAGTTGTGCTCTCTTGTTTGGAACTCAAAGCACTACCATTTAGAATAAAACATATATTGACTAGTATTCACTATCCAACATTTCATTGAAAAACTCTTAATTTAAATAATTTTAAACTTCTAGTTTTTCTTTCTCCATTGATGGATGCTCTAGCCAGATATAGGATACAATTTCCATCATATCTTTCTCAATTTGTGTCTTAGAATACATGTTTTTAGAGGGAGATGTTCCAAGTAAAATAGATAAGAATCCAATCTTAGATTCTTCCATGCTAAGCTATTTTAGCATCTAATCTATATTCATGGATTGAGACAATCTAAGCAACCTTTTAGATTTATCTCCATAAATCTTTATATCCATATAGGTTGCTTTTCCCAATTTCTTTATGGAGAAATTCTTAGATAGTCAAAACCTTACCAATTAAAGTAAAAATATGTCATTTATTAACAACAATATGTCATCTATATATAATATTAGAAAAATGACACCACTCTTACAAACCTTTTGTAAACACAAGAATTATACGTTTTTTTTTTATGAAATCAAAGCTGTTGATTATACCACTAAAATTGAATATTCATACTCTTTAAAGCTTGCATTATACATTTGTACATTATCTTTCATGTTAATCTTTCTTTTAAAGACCCACTTAAATACATTGGATTTTACCCCTTCAGATGGATCAACTAAGTTTCAAACTTGGTTAGAACATGAAGTTCATAACTTCAAGTCATTACTTGAAATAAATATCATATATTACTTCAAAGTAATTGATAGACTTATGAATTATGAGCAAGATGTCATTTACAACTTTCATGAGAGGTTATTATTTCATTGATGCATGACACATCCTACTAAATTTATAGATATTTTATGTTTTTTAAAGTTCAGATTAAACATCTTATGTTTTACCCTTGGGAATATATTTCATCTGGATGTAGTGTTTTAAGAGGTGTAGAGAATCTCATTCTTGTTTAGATAATCCTTGATATATTTGATCAAATATTAATCATGTTGATCCAATCAAAGTTTCTTAATACTTATTCCAATATGTGTTTCAATTTTATTACAGTTTATATTGAACTTGAGCATATTAAATTCAAATATATAAAAACCATTTATATAGTTATCGGATCCATAAAACCATTATTATTATAAAAGAACAACATTTGTCATCAATAATAAATTTAAATTTATTTAATACTAAATAAAATGGAAATAATGTCTTAAAATACCAGAACAAAATAACAATAATAAAGTTTTACTATCAGCTCATTATGCAAAACAAAAAAATTAATTTCTACAACTAATGCATAACTAGTTCCTACATCTAATACAACAATTCGTGCTTCATTACTGAGTTGTAGGTTTATTTTGCCTTCAACTAATCTTCTACTTTTCTTTAATTCCTACATGCAATTGCAAATATGAAAATCACATTCGGTATCTAATACCCAAGAACTGTAATGCAAAGTAGTAGGATATTTTCAATTATAGTTCATAATGAATTGCAAAAAGCTTTAGGATAATAACTGTAAAACCAAGTCAACACTTAACTCATGGTCAATGATAAGACCCAATTGACCTAATTTCTCAATATAGCCAATCATTTTTAAAACAAAGGTGTTCATTGAAAAATCATTTATTATCTTACAACAGAACAATTTCTTAAAGGTCTCATACCTCTAAATTCTACTTACTTCATCAAACAATTCTTTGAGATGCATAATCATATTATAGGCATGTATGTTTTCATGTTGCCTTCGAAGTTCAGGTGATATATTGGCTAACATCACATATGTAACCCCTTTTCTTGCTTAAGAACATTTCTCACATTTCGGTGTCAATCCAAGAAATTTGGTCCAGTCAATTTGTTAGCATCAAATATGCTTTGTAGGGATATGTTACTACTCATTTTGATCTACTAGCCTATTTATATTAAGATAGGGAGTATTAGTTTCATACATAAATATTTTAATTCTAAATTTAGATAGGTCTTTAATTTTAATTTGGTCTCCTATTATTTTCTTGCAATTTAATAGCCCTCCTATTAATTCAAGGAATCTCATTTAGATTTTTCTAGTGGGATATAATCCTATTTAATTTATCCGACCTTGAGTGACTCAATAAATATAAACAAATAAAAGTCGATAGATAACATAGTTTATCAATCACATCTCTAAGTGACTCATAGATCAGTTAGGTGACAACTCTTTGTTTGAACATGTCTTATATGTTTTGTCTAACCCATGCTTCTAACCTTATATGATCATGAGTGACCCATTCAAATCATATAAGTTAGTTAAGTAGAACTCAATTTTATAGAATTAAATATATTTGATTAAAGGTAACCTTGAGTGACTCAATAAGTTATCCATGAATAAAACTCTGGTTTTATGCATATAAAATTGGAAGGCAACCATTCATGTTCTTAACATGTACTTAATATATTAATGAGAGATTTATTATCAATTAAGGTCTCATACATAACATGACATAATAGATATACATTTCATACATAACAATTTATATATAAACACACACCCCTAGCGTGCCATTCTAATTGGTTGATTATGGACATATCTAAAGTAATTACTTGAAGCCATCGAAGGGAATTAGGTAGTCAAAACCTAGGCAGCTGATGCAAATCTTAATAAATCCTTTGCGAGCACTATAGTTTTATCATTTTACCACTATTGTTTCTTCATCTTGGATTACAAAATAATTTTTGTATCTAAATTCTTATATTTTTAAATTACATAACATTTACATAATTAATTAAGAAACCTCAAGTTACATTCACGAAGAATTAAATGAAAAAATAATTTTACAATCTAGAAGAAAAATAGAGAAAAGATAGGACATGTAGACCCTATTTAATATTACAACTATTCAACCATAAAAATACAATCACATTGGTCTTTAATGTCTATAATCATCCATCATGCATAAGAGCATATTAATATGCATAATAAAATTATTTCATGCTTCAATTCTGATTATTGGCTTTATGTGCAATTTAAAATAATATTTCTAATGCTTAGAAATATTAAATTCAAATCCAATTTGATAATTTTAAAAATATAATAAATATTATTTAATATAGATACTTTCATTGAAAAGATCATTTTTCAAGATTTAATAAGAAATTTAATCATATTATAATTCTTTTACCGCCATTATTTCTTTATCTTGGATTACAAAATAATTTTTCTATATAAATTCTTACATTTTTAAATTATATAACACTTACATAATTAATTAAGAAACCTTGAGTTACATTCAAGTTGTATTAGATAAGAAAATAATTTTACAACCTATAAGAAAAATAGAGAAAAGGTAGGATATACATGCCCTATTTAATATTACAATCATTCAACTATAAAAACACAATTACATTGATCTTTAATGTCCATAATTATCCATCATGCATAAGAACATATTAATATGCATAATAAAAGTTTTGCATCTTTCAGTTCTAATTATTGGCTTTATGTGTAATTTAAAATAATATTTCTAACACTTAAAAATATTAAATTCAAATCCAATTTGATAATTTTCAAAATATAATAAATGTTATTTAATATAGATACTTTTATTGAAAAGACCATTTTTCAAGATTTAATAAGAAAATTAATTATATTAAAATTTTTATTAATATCCTAAACTGTTTTTGGATCAATTAAATAAAAATATTTTAGTTTAAAAACTCTCTGTATTTTAAAAAATTATTTTTCTAAACATTATTTAATTAAATTATAATCATATTACAATATTAAGAACTCAAAAATGTTAATTCAAACATTTTAATGCAATTCGGATCTAATTAGGAAAATTAATTCTATAATTAATTTAATTTAAAGTTTTAATTTTGATAGAAAATCATTATTTTATATATTAAGGGCTAAAATTATAATTTTAACCTTAAATATATCTAAAAGTAATTAGATATAAGTTGTAGGGGTAGAATCATAATTATCCCTCTAAACAAATCCTAAACCATAGTTATTAGACCTGACCTGGGGGTTGACCCGACCAAGGATTCGGGTCTCGGGTTACACGAGTTGACTCAGGTTAACCCAAATCAACCTGAAAAAATTAAAAAAATATATATTTGAAGTTTTAATATTTCATATGAAAAAATAAAAAAACAATCCATGTAAATATAAACTATACATATTATAAATAATGAAATTTAAAAGATTATTTCAAAAACATTTTTTTATCCCATATTGAAAAGATAATATGTTAGTATGTTATCCTTTTAAGTTGAAGTATTTAAACTAAAAAGGTTTTTTATTGGACATTGAAAATATACTATGTTAGTATGTTATCCTTTTAAGTTGAAGTATTTAAATCAAAAAGGTTTTTTTATCCCATATTGAAAAAATATAACTTTTTTCTTGTGAATATAGAGTATATATACTAAAGGGTTTCAAATCCTATATTGAAAAAATAATATTTTTCTTGTGAACATAGAGTATATATACTAAAGAGCTTCAAATCCCATATTGAAAAAATAAAACAATTTTCTAATATTTATATAGTGAACTTTGAAAATGGTTAGTAACCAATTAAAAAAATAAAAAAAGGGTTTTTGGCTAGGAGAAAAAACACATTTGAAAAAAAAACTAGTCTAAACTGGGTTTTGCCTGGTCGACCGGGTCATGGGTCGATTTGGCTAGTCAATCGGGTTTTGTCGGGTTTTTGCTCATTCCAGTCTTTTGCTTTACCCGGACCCGTCCAGCCATCGGGTTGATTCGCTGAGTCGGGTTTACTAACTATGCCTTTAACAAAGTTCAAGGGCACAATCATAATTTTACCCCTATCTTTTTCATGCTGCAACAACAGCTTTGTTACTGTTGCCGGTGTGGTCTGCCCACGCCCGTGGCAGCCATCAGCAGCGACAAAAGTACTGTTGCAACACTTGGTGACAACGTAGGGCAGCATCCCTTGCATTGCCCTAGACTGGCATTACGCATAGCAGTGCTAGC
The DNA here is from genome assembly GCA_007827005.2 of Populus simonii. Taxonomy (NCBI): domain Eukaryota; kingdom Viridiplantae; phylum Streptophyta; class Magnoliopsida; order Malpighiales; family Salicaceae; genus Populus; species Populus simonii. The sequence continues at coordinate 18,001,366 of CM017464.2, forward strand.
AGTGTCTGACGCTGCCATGGCCTTTTGCTAGTGGCGACTAGCCAGACACGCAGAACAGCCAGGCGTGCCAGGGATGCTGGTGCCACCGCTTATGGCTGTGGCAGCCACCTTGTGTGTTTTTTTTTTTAAAATTACGATAGAAAAATTTTGAAAAAATTATTTTTTTGCAAATAAAATTAATTCAAAATTAACATCAATAACAATTAAAACATACACAACAACCCTAATTATCTAAAGATAGCTTTGCTATCACCGCTGGGTTCCCAAATATCATATACATAGTGAAAATAAAAAAAATATTCATGAGTCTCTAGATCTCGTTAAACAGATATAAAATTGTTTGAGGATTTATTACTTGAAGATTTGATTTTTTTCAACTTTAAATAATTCTTTAAAAGTTGGGTTATTGCAAAACATAAGTTATCCAATCATCTAGTTTCTAATAATTAAAAAAACCTATTTTGTTTTGATTGAATTTTTATTTTTGGTTTATAAAAAATATTAACAAATAATTAAATAAATATATTGAACAACATGCAGATTATGTTTCTTTGTCTGCATCTATTGCTTTACATTCTAGTCTAGTTTTTATTGATTTTTTTAGTACTTTTCTATGTATACAATTTTTGATTAATTTTATTGAACATGTCGATAAAGCTTTTTATATGTATTTTATATTTCTATCATTAATTTAAAATTTAATATTATCCATATATTTGTTTTTAATAACTAAATTAATTTTTGATCTTATCTTGCCATGTTGCGCATACACCAAATCTATCAGCTTGAAATTATATCTATAGTAAGGACATTAGTTATAAGTGATGTTTATTTTTGTAGTAATATCGTGTTTTTTTAAAAAATAATTTTTTTTTATTTTAAATTTTATTAATTTGTTTCAGTTTGATGATATAAAACTAAATTTTAAAAATAAAAAATTATTTTACTATATTTTTAAATAAAAAATATTTTAAAAAATAATTAATACTGTATTAGAAAAATAAATAAATATATATATATATAACATAAACATACGGAATTCGGAATAAAGAATAAAAAAAGAAAAAAACCTAACGGTCCCCGCGTTGAACTTCTCTTTAGTTCTTCTCTGTTAATTTAATTATGAGAATTGAAAAATAAAGTATTCTCTGGATCAAATAACCCATTTTTCACTTTAATTCTCTGCTTCAATTTCTTCTGATCCGATCGATTGCGGGAATGAAAAGGAGAAATGTTTAGATTGATGGAGATTCGGATTTGAATTTCAGATTTTAGTGCAGTAATTTCTTGTTGGTGAATGCGAAAATGAGCACGCAAAGGCAGGTGATCGTACGGGACTTAATGGATGAAGGCAAGAAGAGGATTGTTGTTTTGGTTATTTGTGTTGTTGGATTATCTTATCTCATGTCTTGTAAGTTTTCCTCTCTCTCGCTGTGTGTGTATTTTGAGTTTGTGATTGTATGAATTAATTAATTAAATTAGGTTTAAAATGTATCTGATAATCATTTTTACCTTTTAATCAGAATTTTCATTTGCGTTCCTGTTAATTATAAGAAGAAGTTCTTGATTTTTGCCCTTTCTATATATGGGTATTACTCAGGCATTTTTCAAGGTATAATAGATGAGCAAAAAGTTAATGATATAGACAAGTTAACATTGGGAAATTGAATGAATGCTGGCCACTAGCATTGCCGGTTTCCTTTGGGATTAAGGTGTGCTTGAGATGGCACCTTTACCCTTTTCTGGCATTATTTCTGGACGTAGTGATTGTACAAGTAATGGGGTCAGTGAAGGGAGGAACACAATCAGTGAGGAAAGGCTGTGAGACTGGAAAGAATTTTACACTCCCAAAAAATAATACGAGGTATTTGAAATATTTTAGAAAGAAAAGACAGGCCATAATATTGATACCTTTTGTGTTAAATGACACATCCACATAATAACATGGAAATGTATGTATGTGTTTTAATTTGCTATGTTCTCAATGTTTTGAAGAAGAACAATGCTCTAATTCGAATGATGTCTCTATGTTGTTGTTTCACGTGATTATTTCTTTCTGAAATGCTTCAACATAAATGATGTGGTAGAGTGCCCTTTTGTTTTAATATATTAAGGAAATTGCTTTTCTTTTTTTTTCCTTATGTCTCAAGGGAATTATGTCAAAAAAAGAAGATAATCTTATAAAATTGTGTTCTGATCATATTAACAAAATCATTGTAGCTGACTGCTAATAAACCTGCTGCAAATTCTAAATTCATGAACATGAGTGATCGTTAATGGACATAGTAGAGTGAACAGTTATACCAATATTATCCATAAGACAAGGTTCCAAAATGGAGTAGATAAAAAAACGTGTGCATATTTAATTATTTAACAGCACGAACAGAGCAAAAATGTAGACGCCACAGTGAGACTTTGTTTCAGTGTGAAAGCAAAGATGGCCACTGAGCTCTAGCTCAATTGACATCTTGTACTTCCCCCCTTCTTGTTCCTTACAACTTGAGTTTCAACCTTCATGTGGACCCAAAAAACATGAAACTGTAAACCTGCTGGATGAAGAGATGCCCAAGGTGAATTATTCATATACACTGGAGGAAGTAGCATGACCAGACCAATTATGGTCTGTAAATTCTGTTATACTTAGGGTGTATACAGTTAATTTCCTACAAACAGGGAGGCTTAGGAAAAGAATTTCTTTATTTTCTTCCACACAGAGAACATTTGCAGTACATGAATGGTTGCTGCTTTTAGGAGTTCAACTAAAATATGTAATTTGTATAGGTTGAGTACATGAAATTCTGGCTAGTTATTTCAGCCTGTTGTATTTTAAGTTGTACATAAATGTATTCTCATTTTTTTATATATGCAATGCCTTCTTTTTTGCCTGTCTTTAATTGTAACTTACTCTCAGTTACCTTTTTTAGTAACAAGCTCCTCAGTTTGGGTCAACTTGCCTGCTGCTGCTTCCTTGATCATTCTCCTTCGCTACTTCACCATGGATTATGAAATGCGTAAGAAAGCTGCTGCATATAACAACAAACCTGCCTCTGCAAAATCAAGTACACTGCCACAAAACAAATCTCTTGAACTTACCAGGGTAGTTGAAAAGTCTGACTGGAGAAGGAAAGTGAATTCTCCTGTTGTTGAGGATGCAATAGAGCACTTAACAAGACATCTAGTCTCTGAGTGGGTGGCAGATCTATGGTACTCTCGCCTGACCCCTGATAAGGAAGGTCCAGAGGAACTGGTGCAGCTAATGAATGGTGTTCTTGGGGAATTTTCAAGTCGCATGAGAAATGTAAATCTTATTGATCTACTGACAAGGTTTTAGTTCTTTTCCTCCCGACTTTTCTCTTAGTTTACTTTGTCTCCAAGGTTATTTGCTTTGTCACTAATCATCTAGGGTGACACAGGGATCTTATTAATCTCATCTGCACCCATTTGGAGCTTTTTCGTGCAAGTCAAGCAAAGATTGAGAAGCAACAGTCTGGTTTGCTTACCATTGACCAGCGAGACAAGGAACTAAGACTTGTTCTGGCTGCTGAGAACAAGTTGCACCCTGCTTTATTTTCTGCTGAAGCTGAGCACAAGGTTGATTTGTTCATTTTTTGTTTGTTAAATTTGCAAAGTCATAGAATCTACATATGTTGCCTCTGAATGTGGAGGATTGAAAGTTTAGTGACAATCTGGACCGCTTATTCTAGGTTTTGCAGCATCTGATGGATGGCCTCATTTCTTTCACTTTCAAGCCAGCAGATCTGCAGTGCTCTTTCTTCCGTTATGTTGTCAGGGAACTTCTCGCTTGTGCGGTGATGCGACCAGTGTTAAACTTGGCTAGCCCAAGGTAGTCTTTCTTTCTGTTTTGCTTTATAGTTTTGTGTTGTCATTTTTCCTTTCTTTCATTCTTTTTTTTCTTGTTTCCTCCTTTTGTTTTTCAGGTTCATAAACGAAAGGATTGAAAATGTTATCATTTCTAAGGCTAATCAAAGAGTTGCTGCAGCACAAGAAGCATCTCATTCCAAACCAAATGGGTCTTCAAGGATCTCATCCGATCATTTTTCTAGGTTTTTAGACCCTACTGGAACTGGGGTTGAACTTACACAGTTAAAAACCAATCAATCCAGAAGTGGGCCAGAGGCACCTGAAAAAGATAAGGTGAATGGAAGCCATATCTCAAAAGATCCATTGCTTTCCATCGATACCCCATCTTCCCGCACATGGAGCTCACTGTCCAAAAACTCCCAGATTAATAATGAAGGAGAAATTGAACGACATCTTTCAGGACGTGAATGGGGTGAGATGTTTGATATGATGTCTCGCAGAAAGACTGCTGCCCTTGCTCCAGAAAATTTTGAAAACATGTGGACAAAAGGGAGAAACTATAGAAAGAAAGAAGGTGAAAATCAGTCGATCAAGCACGCCTCACAGAATTCTTCAGCAAGTAAGTCCAATACATCAGATTATTCAAAGAGTATGTCTAATTCCAAGAAGGATGATGTAACCAAACTCGATGCTTCGCTGGCCCACAATGATCAGTCTGTGGGTACTGAGCAGTCTGCTGTAGAAAACCCTCTGCATCATGTCAATCAGAACATGTCAAATCATTCACTATTTAGTTCACACCGAGATGGCATACAGAGCCTCATGCATGTGGATGGGACTGAATCAGGCAGCACTAGCTCTTATACTTCTGAAGAGGAAGATGTAAACTTTGTAACTGGTCTTGATTCTCCAGGAACTAAAGTCTGGGATGGTAAAACTAACAGAAACCTGGCTGTTTCCCACATTCATCATCCGCTTGAAAATCCTGATGGCCACAGGGCAAAGAAGACTGGTAGAGGGCATGCTCACTATCAAAGATTATCTAGACCCCAATCTGGCAGGAAAAGGTCGAGGCCAAGCACTCAGAAGGTACCTGTTTGGCAAGAGATTGAGAGAACAAGCTTCTTGTCTGGGGATGGGCAGGACATACTTAGTTTAAAAGGACATGCTAAAGCTGATGATTTCACTGATGATTCCGAGGTTGAAAGTCTGGATAGAGTTTACAGTGGATCAACTGCTTGTTCGTCTGCACCATCTGTTTCTATTACTGAAAGCCACACTTTAAATGATAATTCCTTGAAACATTCATTAATGGTGGACGCATTTTATAAGTTGAGATGTGAGGTACTCCACTTAAAAGCTCATTACTTTTCTCTGCTCAATTGCTTGACCTTTCATCTTCTGATTTAATGATAAAGGATGTAAACCCTCTTGCTGTTGCAGGTATTGGGTGCAAATATTGTTAAGAGTGACTCTAAAACGTTTGCTGTTTATTCCTTATCTGTTACGGATGTAAATAACAATAGTTGGTCAATCAAAAGAAGGTGCTATGGATTTCTGTCTCAAATTTCTTGTTTCATCTCTTGTTGATGTCTTCTGTAATAAGCATCTTCCATGAATAGATGTTGTCTTTTTATTGTGCTCTAACATGGTGAACACATGATCTTTATAATATTTTCTCCCATAAAGTTATACAGCTCATGCAACAGAACTCTACTGCCAACAGGTTTCGACATTTCGAGGAGTTACATAGACGGCTCAAAGAATATCCGGAATATAGTCTTCATTTGCCGCCAAAGCATTTTCTCTCTACAGGTTTAGATATGCCTGTCATAAAAGAGCGGTGTAAATTGCTTGACAGATATCTGAAGGTCAAACATCTAATCTCACTTTTTTTGTCTGAGTGAATTTGATATCATCATTAGCTCTTTGATAAGCTGGAATTGTGGCCTTCAATGGATTTTCAACCTGATTTCCTATTTAGATATTTATCCAGGTTTAATTTGCTGCCACTATTCCAGCACTTAACATATTTGCACTGGTGCTTGGCTGTTAACTCAAGTACTTATGGACTCTTCAGTATTATGTTGTAAAGTAACACATAATAACTCAAAAAGTTCTAGGATTGGGAACTTCACTGGTGCTGGTACTAGATTAGCCATGTAAAAGCATTCTTGTGGTAGTCAAACTCATATATAATGTTTGTAAAATAAGAAATGCTACATTTACATGGCTAATCTAGCTCCACACCACTGAAATCAAAGCATAATATTTAAAAGTTTTTCATTAGATATGAGTGTGCCAACTGCGAGAAACAACTGAATTGTTGCTTTATTTAGAACATACATTTTTCTGAGCTAGTTTGCTACTTTTTTTGGTGCCATGCTTCAACTCTATAACTTACTATAACCTGTTGCTGTTTTCCAGAGGCTCTTGCAACTTCCAACAATTTCAGGATCTATTGAAGTCTGGGACTTTCTTAGCGTTGATTCTCAGGTTTCCATATTTTCTGCTGTTATTAATGGAGAATCCCCTCCCTCCCCTTCTTTTTTTGGGAAGGGAAAGGTGTTCTTTCTGATATTTCACCCATACTATTCATTTGCTATTATATGGTGTCATGCAGACGTATGTGTTCTCAAATTCATTTTCTATCATCGAAACATTATCAGGTGAAGCTTGTTCAATTTAGGATGTTATCTTTTATTTTGATTTTCATTTCTTTATTTTGATCTTTCCTCTCTTTTCATATTTCTTGGAACTTTCTAGGTGACCTGGATGATAAGCCCTCTGAAAAGAGTAAAAGGGTTTCAAATTTTATCGGGCCTGCAACCGATTCCTTATCCACTAGGAATAAGATTAAAACGGAACAATTGAGTGCAGAGTGCAAGGAATCTATATTGCAGACAAAGCATGCTCTTGGGGTAGATGGAGCACGAATGATTTCAAAAGACACGCCTCAATCTCCAGAGAGAAAGTCTGTCAAAGAATTTGGAAAATCATTCAAGGATCCAGGCTATGATTCAGATACGCAAAAGAATGCATCATCTGCCAGAAATTTAGAGAAGAATATAAAAGGAAGAGAGAGCGAGAGTTTAGAAGAGATGTCCGCATCCCTTAATGATTCTGCTAATGACCCCATGCTCCCTACAGAGGTAATTCAAGTGGGTTAAGGATTGGCTGGATTGCAGGTTTACCTTAATAATAAAAGGTTGTCTTATAAAATTTCATTGCTTCATTGCAGTGGGCACCACCAAATTTGACTGTTCCTATACTTGATTTGATAGATGTCATTTTCCAGCTACAAGATGGTGGATGGATCAGGTACTTAATATACGGCAATGTAGAAATATGGTGGATGTCTTATCTCTTTATAGAAACTATTTTTCGTCATCATAGTGACATCCCACTGTGACTGCTGAGGATATGCTGTTGTCACAAATGATTTGTGCATTGCAGGAGGCAGGCTTTTTGGGTGGCCAAACAGATACTACAACTAGGAATGGGTGATGCTTTAGATGATTGGTTGATAGAGAAAATCCAGCTTCTGCGTAGGGGTTCAGTTGTTGCATCGGGGATCAAGCGGGTTGAGCAGGTAATTTTTGAAGTTCTGCAGTTTCTTCTATCTTGAAAATTTGCTAAATCTTCAACAATAGTTGGCAGTCTAGAGCACTACTGAAATGCTGGACTTTTTTTTCCACTGAAATGATAAATAACAGAGTCGATAGATTGGATCATTGGATGAATTGTCTAGGTGGTTTGAGTTCATGTCCTCTTATCATTTCTACCCAGCACCATTGAACTTCATCTTTTGGCAAAAAAGAGAGAGGGTGAGATAGTGTGGCAAGATGGTCCATCTGAAGTGCTTTTCAGTAATGCTGAGTGAGGGAAGGAGGGGGTTTTTTCTTCATTTTTTGTTTCATATTATTAGTCGGAAGTGAGGGAAACATTTTTGGAGTCCCACTGGTGCCCTTTAAATAATTGAAGATCTCCAGTTTTCACTTGACATGTTCTGGTCTTTACCACTGAGGTAGTAATGAAACCTAAAGACTATCCTTGTAAAGCAGACTGAATTGAAAGAATGGATTACCTATGGATACATGCTATGGCTTTTTTTTTACCTCTCCTTTTCAGTTTCTGCCTTCTCCCAGTTTTCCAGCAGCTGGAATGGGCTACTCTGATACGAGAATATGCTGGAGTGGATCGACTTGTTCTTTAGATTTGTACTTGATTGTGTAAGAGGCTTTAGAAAGAAAATGGAGATGCTTGTGTTTTATCCTGATATTAGCTGTGCTGTTATTAAATAGATACTATGGCCTGATGGAATATTCATAACCAAACATCCAAAGAGACGACCGCCACCCCATCAACCCTCAGAAGTGTCTTCTCCTAAATTGATTTCCCCTCATGGCCAGCAACCCGAAGTATCTTCACCTAAATTTAGTAATGAGCAGCAACAACAGGATGCAGCTCGACGTGCTAAACTTGTATATGAGCTGATGATTGGTAATATCATTTTTCTCATTTGTTCTTTCTGTATTTTCTGCATCACAGATATTATTTTAAAATATCAGTAAATGCCTCAACGAACCTGTTTTTGAAATGCAGACAACGCACCAGCTGCCATTGTAAGTCTTGTTGGTCGAAAGGAGTATGAACAATGTGCAAAAGATCTCTATTTCTTTCTTCAGGTATTTTTTTCTTTGGTGAGATTTAAATCCAAATCTTCTTCTGTAAAGCATAAAAGTAGCAGCTGATTATAGATGCTTTTGTGTGACATGTATTTAACCTTCTCAAATGGAAATTGGGGGGGGGGGGGGGGGGGGTGGCATCTTTCTATGTCGCTTGATATTGTTTGTCAGCATCCATTTTGTATTTCTCCCATGGTTTGGGGTGCCTCATTCAGAAGAGACAACAAGCCAAATAAATGATGGTTAGTGAGGAAGGTAAGGCATTAAGACAACTCAGTTTAGCAAAGGGTGAAAGCTTTTAGTGAATTAATGATCTGGGTTTTGTTGCTTGATGCTGTTTTGTCATCATCTGTTTTGTATGTCTCCCATGGTTTGACATGCCTCATTCAGAACACGTAACAAGCAGCCTTGCTCAATAAATGGCGGTTAATGAGGGAGACAAGGCAGTGAGACAACTTGGTTTAGTGAAGCAAAGAATGAAAGCTTTTAGTGCTTTAATGATCTGTGTGACTGGTAGCACCAGTGACTAGATCAGTACACACCAATCATTCCAGGTGTTAATTTATGGGTCTGAAAGAAGATAGCAGTTCTAGTGCATGCCTTGCCCATATTTAGAACTCCATATCTTGTTGAATATTTCCTGGCTCACCTATCATTTTGTATACAAATGATGTTACTGAGCTTCGGTGGATTTTTTCCCCTTTGCAGTCATCTGTTTGTATGAAACAACTGGCGTTTGACCTCCTTGAGCTGCTGCTTTTGGCTGCATTTCCAGAACTGGATTATGTTTTCAGGCAGCTGCATGAAGAAAAGCATAAATTTGGTGAATTTAAACCCAATTAATCAAGCATAGCGAGTCGATCTTTGCCTGATTTTTTCCCCTTCAGGTATGTTATTTTCAAATTTTTGCAACTGAAACATGTCCCACATTGTGATTGATGGTATCAAAAGATGGTCAAATTGAGACATAGGTCTGATGTTTAGTTAGATTCTTGTTTTGGCAATTTTGTGGATATTGTACCTAAATCATGAAATTAGTGAAAAAAATATATATAATGATTTTTTCATGTCTTCTCTCAATCTTGTTCCTCTTTTTATATAATCTATTTTTCCTTGCTTTTGATCCAATGAGTGCCACCTCTACAATGACAGATTGTAATTCTGTTGAGGTGCTTGTGACTTTACAATGTAATTGGTCAAGAAAGCCCTAGTTAGACTTCAACATTGTAGTATCATGGACAAGGTGAGAGATTGTTGCAGGATTCTTTCAATGGAGTGATTGAAGAAGATTAGGGAAGGAGTTATTTGAATAAATGACCTTTAGGGTACTATTCTGCAATCCTAAATGAAGAGTTTAAAGTTATTATGTTGTGCTGCCGAACTAAACTCAGCGTTTGAGTTATAATGTTAGTAGTATAGGAGACATGTCCACTAGTTTAGGTAACACTTGCTGGAATCTTGGAATTGTTTTGGTTAATATGTAACAAACTTGTAGAGAATGAATCGAAGAAATGAATAACGAAGTATGGCATCTCTCTCTCTCTCTCCCCCCTCCTCCCTCCCCTACTCTTGTTGAGTTACTTGCAATCTGCCATTTTTGGCACTGTTAGCAAGTAGTTCTCTTCCCCTACAATACTTGGACAAAATCCAAGTAGGGACTATTCCCATCAAGCTTGTTCCAAGTGGTATCAGAGCATCATCTCTTTGGACTCGAGAGATGGCACCTGATCCCAATAGATTAAAAGGCTTGAAGATTCCCTTGAATCTGTGAACAAGGAGCAAGCATAAAAATATGAGCAAGTGATGAAACTACTAGACTCATATAAGCAGAACTATAAGCAAGTGATGAAAGTACAAGGTCCAATCATGAAACCAAGCTTGAAGAACTAAAAGATCTTATCAGTGGTCTGTTTTGCCAGCAAACTTTCATTTTGCAGACTCTGCAGCAAACAGCAGGTGAACCCAGTGTCATCAGGGATAAACCAGCTCATTATGGACAAGATGCTGCCTTCAAGACTTGTCTAAACTGTGAAGGTGGTCACCACTACTATAAGGTACACAAACCCAAATGTGATTTTTCTAATTTTGATGGTGAAGATGTGTATAGCTTTATAAACGCAATCAATATTTTGAAGTAGAGGAAGTTAAGAACTCTAAGAAACTTAGATTGGCTTCTTACCATCTTGATGGTATAACCCTTTATTGGCACCAAAATTTCATTAGGAGTTTGGGAAACCAGGAGGTATCTTGGGAAGAATATGTTAAAGCATTATGTGCAAGATTTGATGGGCAAAAAGATCCATTAGAGGAACTTATGGATCTTAGGCAAGTTAAAAGTCAGGAGGCATATATACATGATTTTGACATACTATAGAATAAGGCTGATATTTCTGAAAAACAAGCTTTTATGTTCTTTATGGGGGGATTGGAGATTGAAATTAAGAATCTAGTTAAGATGTTTGAACCGAAAGCCTTGAAACAAGCTTACAACCTAGCTTGATTATAAGAAAACACTATCTTACGAACATAACCATCACAACCTTCCTAAATATCCCTCCCAAGGCATAACCTAAACCAAACTTATTCACCAACAAACTCACCATAGAAACTCACCTCTGTAAATACCAGCAACCTAAAACTGCCTTAAAATAGCTTACTACCCACTCTAACCCAAAACTGTAATCGCAAAGTTCCTTTTGAACCTACTAGATGTTTGAAGAATGGGGAAATAGAGGAAAGAATAACAATGGGTTTGTGTTTTTTGGTGTGATGAGAAGTTTGTTTCTGGACATAGGTTTAAAAAATAAAAGGCTCAATTCTCTTTGCATTATAAGTGATGAAGAGGAAGTAGTAGAAGGGGAGATTGAAGAAGACAATTTTGAACCTGAAGAAGTTACTCCTCAATTTCTATCAATGCTTTAGAGGGTACTGTGAGTTTTCATACCCAGTAACTAGCAAGGTTGAGAAATAATCAATCTTTATCATGGTTGACTTTGGAAGTACACAACTTTCTCAATTCTGAAGCTGCCAGTAGATTACAATATAACCTTACTACTATAAAACCCTTGACAGTGGAAGCAATTGGAGGAACAATGTGTTGCACAGCTCTATGTAAGAATTTTGAAGCTAATGTTTCCATTGTGGACCTAAATAACTGTGACATGATGTTGGGAATTCAATGGCTGGTCATGCTAGGTGACATTGTGTCAAACTATAAAGAATTGTGGATGTCATTCAATTGGCAAGGAAAAAAGATGTTGCTCAAGGGCAACGATCCGGCTCACTTACAATCTATTAGCTTTGAGCAACTCAACAGTCTGCTAGGGTGTCCTTCACAGTGGGCAGAAGTTAGCTTATACAGTTTGAGAATCATTAAAAGGGTTGGTATCACAGTTTGTTCTATGTCTTCCCACTTTAAATCCAGTTGTGGAAGGAAACACTGCTTTGGAACATCTTTTAGAGTACTACTAAGAGTTGTTTAATGAATCAAAGGGGTTACCGCCCCTTGGATCTCATGATCATGCTATACTTCTCGAGGATGGAGCCCAACCTATCACTTAAGGCTTTACAGGTATTCTGGCTTATAGGAGGGTGTTGTAGAAATGACGGTCACTGAAATGGAGTCAGGGGTAGTTCAACCTACTTAGAACCCTTTTGCTTCCCATGTGGTTTTGGTCAAGAAGAAGGATGGGTCATGAAGATTGTGTTGAATATAGGACTCTTAATAAACTCATTATCAAAGACAAATTCCCCATACCCCTAGCGGACGAGTTATTGGAGGAGTTAGCGAGGGAAACTATATTTTGAAAGATAGATTTAAGATCTGGGTATCATCAGATTAGAATGATGTCATAAGATGTATTTAAGAATGCTTTGTAGGGCTCATACTGATCATTATAAGTTCTTAGTTATGCCTTTTAGTCTCACCAATGCTCCTGTCACATTTCAGAGCTTGGTGAATGAAAACATCTTAGAAAGTTTATATTGGTGTTTTTTTATGATATTCTAATATACATCAATTTTATGTCAGACCACCTAAAGTATTTGAAGATAGTGTTTGAATTGTTAAGTGTCCATAAGCCGGTAGCCAAGAGAAGTGTGTTTTTGGTAGTACTCAAGTGGAGTATTTGGGCCATATCATTTCCAAGGAAGGAGTATCCACTAATCCACAATAGATCAGGGCTGTAGTGGATTGGCCTCCTCCTAGGATTGCTAAATAGTTGAGAGGATTCTTAGGCCTCACTAGGTACTACATGAGATTTGTTAAAGACTATGGAACCATCAGTAAACCTTTGACTCAATTGTTGAAGAAGGATGTATTCGAATGGAATGATAAAGCTACAAAAAACTTCAAACTTTTAAAGGAAGTTATGACACAACCTCCTGTTTTGGCACTACCAGACCCAAACAAACAATTTGCATTAGCACATGGCATAAAAGCAATGTTAATGCAAGATGGTCATCCTATAACTCATATCAGTAAGTCTTTAGGCCTTGGAAAACAAGCTCTATCGATCTATAGAAGGGAAATGTTAGCTATGCTTCATGTAGTAGCTAAATAGAGGCATTATTTATGGGGCAAACATTTCAAAATCCGCACTGTCTTAAGTATCTTCTAGAACAAAAGGTATCCTATCCTTCTTAGCATCTATAGCCAAATTACTAGGTTTTGATTATGAAATTGAGTACAAGAAGGGAATGGTGAATGTAGCAGTTGATGCCGTATCAAGGACTTCTAATGGTGAATTGTTCACTATGTTGGTGTCTACTGTTTCCACCAACATTATGGAAGAAATTAAGAGATCTTGGGAGCAAGACAAGGCTATACAGGGTATCATAGTAGACCTACAGAAGGATCTTGGATCTCACCCTCAGTATAAGTGGGCGAACAATCATTTGAATAGGAAGGGAAAGATTATGGTTGACAATGACCCTATACTTAAACATAAATTAATCTTCTTATATCATGATACAACTAAGGTGGACATTTTAGAGCTACAGTGACTGCTAAGAGGGCAGGGAGTCTTTGTTATTGGAGGAAGTTACAGAAACAGGTGAGGCAATATGAGAGATAATGCACTACCTGTCAAAGGAATAAACCAGAAAATGTATTCCTTCCAGGGTTGCTACAACCATTGCCCATTCTTCAGGCACCATTTACAGACATCAGCATGGACTTTGTAGAGGGACTACCTAGATCTAATGGCAAGAAGTTATTTTTGTGGTGGTGGATTAATTTAGTTTAGTATGCATGTTTTATGGCTCTAACTTATCCATATTCTACAACTACAGTGGCTACTCCCTTTCATGGATCATGTTTACAAATTACATGGTTTACTTGCAACTTATAGTCAACGATAGAGATACTATTTTTTCAAGTCAATTTTGGAGAAGCCTTTTTGCCTATCAAAAAGTAGAGCTGCACTCTTCTACTACCTGTCACCCACAAATGGATGAACAAATGAAAGCAGTTAACAAATGCCTAGAGAACTACTTGAGATGCATGACTGGTAACACTCCACATCATTAGTCAAGGTGGCTTTCACTAGTAAAATGGTGGCACAACACCAATTATTATTCTTCCATATGTTCAAGCACCACCACTTCATATTCCTTACTGCCCTAAAGATTCCATCATTTGGATGAACTGTTAACAAAAATGGAGAATATGCTACAATTACTCAAGAAAAATCTCAGATCAGCGCAAAACAAAATAACACAGGTGGCTAACAAGAAGAGAAGTGAAAGGTCATTTAATATGGGTGTACCTAAAGTTGTAACTACATTGACAGAAGTCCATGGCACAGAGGATTTCACACAAGTTATCAGCTAAATACTATGGTCCATACAAGATCATAGAACGAATTAGAGCAGTGGATTACAAATTACAATTGCCTTCCACTGCTTAATCCACTCAGTTTTTCATGTTTCATAGTTAAAGAAACATACAGGAAACAAGAAAGTGTTTGATAACTTGCCTGTCATGAATGGTAAGGACTCCCCCTCAACCATTAACAGTGGTGGACAAGAGGATGGGGAAACGTCGCAACTAAGTTGCCACCAATTTAGTTATCAAAGATTAAATTTAATTAAAACTAAAATTTGAACTCAATAAGAGTTCAAAACGTTTTGACTTGGTGTGGTGGAAAGTCAGGTTTCTTTAGAATTGTTTAAAGCATTACACTATCAATAGACTGTATAAACCTGACTTGAAATATCTGTTTTTTTTTTTGTACTTAATCTGAACTCAATAAATTAGTTCGGCATGATACTAATGGAAAGTTAGTTTTTTTTTTTAAAAAAATAATCCCCTGCCACTTGTACCACCCGTGTAGATGATGGCGGTACATCCATTGAGAAAAAAGTGCCATCCAATCTTGTAATAGAAAGTCATTGAAATAAAAGTATAATTGTATTTGCTTTTTATTTTAAAATAACATTTTTTCATTTTTTAAAAATCAGATTAACCCACGAACACTCTCCAAATCTAATATGGCAGAGTACACACTAGCATTGGCATTTACCAGTAGGCCAGATTTGAACAACTGCTGTGCACGTTTATATTCAGACGGTTTTACTGCTACGGGTGTCCTCAGAATCTGCCTAGTATAAACTGGCAACCCTATCTTAGTAATAACCAGTGCTGCTGGATTTGACGGGGAATACCACTTCTGCTTGAGATCACCATCCACACATTGAATTATGTTTTAAACTTTCGTCAAAAACTTGAAGAAAATTGAATAATAGTCCCAGCATCCTCATTCAAAATCAAACCAACTACATAATTAGGAAATGTAAATTTAACTAAATAGCATCAAAAAGGTGAATCGTACCCCATTAAACAATGTTCTCACAAAACTCCCCAATACATAATTTGCATGTAAATCTATAACTGGGTGCCCAGATGACACCCAAAAAGACTCACAGCTTAAGCAGATGCTGCTGCACCCTTCTTCCTTGGCTCTGCTTGAGTGCCTGATCAAAAGCCAGTCAACAACGTCAAGATAACAGAAAGGAATCATTTTAACCCCAATGTAGTATTTAGTAAACTAAAAAAGAAAAATGGCCCTCAAAATTAGAAGATAAAGCTATTTACCTTCTCTGAAACCACTCTTGAACCTGCGAGGGACATTGCGGAGATACCTCATCCTTCCGGTTCCAGTTGTCTTTCTCCGGATTGCCTTCTCACTCCAGTTGTCTGAAACCACAATAAAAGAACACAAAATCCACCAACTTGTTCACAAACCAAACTATACAAGTTCAAGCACAAGTCACATATTTAAAAGCTAAACGAAAATGACAGCCCTCACAATTATCTTCATAAACTGGTTAATCAATGCAAATAAATTATACATGGGAAGCTGACACAGATCAAAAGGCAGGTAAGGGGGCTTGAATCTTTAAAAATTGGGAAGAAAGGGGCTCTGGGTTGAACATCATGGTTTCCCCCATATAAACAAGCTATACACAACACTACTATTCACAGATAATGGAGCAGCACAGCCATACCACTACAAATATACATGTTCTTTTCACAAACACAAGACTTGCTTATTGGCTATAAAGAAAAGAAAAGTGGTTCGAGATAAACAGCTAAGCACTTAAGGCTAGATACATATAGAAGTCTAACACACACATACAAAGATGAACAAAACGATATCAGATCAATATGAAAAGAGAGCATTGACTTGAAAGCAAAAGAAAAATTACTTCCAGATAAATACCCAGATTGATTCAGAGTTCAATACGCAGAAAATGAAAAAAAAAACATTACATTTCCTCTTGCGGGCAGCAGGGAAAGCACAGGCAGAGCAACGGCTCTTCTGGAGGTGGAAGCTACGTCGGCCACACCTAACACAGAGGGTGTGGGTCTTGTTCCTCCTCTTACCAAAACTCCCTGTTCCCTTCCCCTGCCATTGTTACAAACACACACCCATACAATCAATTACCAAATGCAGTTCGGAGATCAAAACAGACACGACTTTTACAGAAAGAGAGAAGAAGAAAAGGATTGAGTTTGTTAGCGATACTTTACCATTGCAGCAACAGATGCAGAGAAACCCTATAAGAGCTCCTGTTTTTTTTGTTTTTTTGTTTTTTTGGGTATAAAGAGAGGATGCAGCGGCGTTCAAGAGTCATATATACCATGCGCTAGGGTTTTAATAAGATCGGGCTGGGCTTAGTTCTTTTATCAGAACCTGACTTGGAAATAAATTCTACTAATTATGTTATAGTCTAGGCCCAGTTTGGCATCCTCTCTATGTTTTTTTTTTTTTAAAAAAAAGAAAAAAACAAAACCTTCAAAAATATGTGTGTGATTAAATAAGATGATATGATCACTGCCTCATCTTATTTAAATAAAGTATTTGTAGCATCTTATATTTATTAAATCTGTGTTTGAAAATGAAAAATTTAAGTGTAACGTTTCTAGTTATATTTGAAAATGTGGTTGTGGTTACTTTTCAAACTGTTTTTCACTCAGAAATGTATTAAAATAATTTTTTTTTATTTTTTAAAAATTATTTTTGATATCAGCGCATTAAAATGATCTAGAAATATAAAAAAAATATTAATTTAAAGTAAAGAAAAAAATAAAAAAATTTTAAATTTTTTCAAAAATATTTTTAAAACACAAAAATAAACAAGGCAGACTATTAATCCATGGTCCATGGTGTATTTAAGTTGAGTTAGAATTATTAAAAAATAGATGCAAATTTGTAGGTCCTCATTAAAAATAATTATGTCAAAAGTTTATTTAATTACAAAGTAGAAATGAGAAAACTGTAATTCACCTCCAATCCTTAGACCTGCCTAAAAGTGGCCTTGGACATTTAAAAGCCAGTCCTTCCATTTGTTTTGGCATTTAGATAACTGTACAAATGTAAATAAAAGTAGTATTATCTCCGTAATTACTCTTTATTGTACTTTTCTCCATAAGATTACCTCATTATTTTGTTATCTATGAAAAAATCGCAACAACTCTAAAAATCTTTATATTTCCAAACAAAATCTTTATATCTCCTCGCCCTACCATTCCTTTTGTTGCTCATACTATGGTTTTTAAATATAAATTTTTTTATGATACTTAAACTATAAATAGTATCATTCTATAAGTTAGTTATAGTTTGATCTCATTAAAAAAAATATCACATCATCAACAGCCTAACCATGTTATCAATTTCAATAAGTAGCCATTCTGTTTAATTTCCTCTCTTTTCTTCTCTCACATATTTAAAAACCACTCTTCTTATTACTTTGTCAATCCCAATACTCTAAAATCCATTGTCCCCATATCAAACTCTAAATCTTCACCACCATAGATTTAAAAACCATTGTTTTTGCCTCTCTCTCAACTTCAACATTCAAGCCCCTAATTTCTCCTATGATTTCAACATCGCGAGTGTTGTTGTAGGTTAAGCCTTTTTATTGCACAATGAATTGGTTTATGCCTTGAATATTATATTTGTAACACCATATGATTAGTCACACTGCTTTATAGGATAGAGTGGACATTTAAAACACTAAGTATTAGTTATATGTTTTAGCAAGTTTTTCAAGAGTTATCTTTCAAAGCAACTGCCACAATGTAACATTGGCACCTAGTCATTTCATAATTGTAGATATAAGAGAAGAAATCTCAATTAATTAAAAATTAATTAAGTTATTGATTCTCAACCTTATTATTTGAGGGTCATTTCTTGTTTTTGCAAGACAAAGAAATTACCTTGAAAACATTTTTGTCAATCACAAAACTATTTTTCCCATTAACCAAAACTAAATAGTTTAGGATTGAATTCATGACACATTCTATAAGCATGAAGTGAAAAATACAAGCTAACCAATTTTCCTTCAAGATCTAACAAAAGGATCTTTTATTTGAATTATGACATAATTAATTCAATATCAAAACTACTTATAAAGAGAGTTGGGTGTTGCATAAAATAAAAAAAAGAAGGTTGATATTTATGAGTTTTTAACCTAGGTTGATAATGTAGGATATTAGTTAATAAGACAAATGAGTGTTTATTTTTTTTGTTACAACTTGATTTTTGAATTGCTTTGCGCTTGAAAAAAATATTAAATTGATGCTTTTAAAGCTAATAGAGGAATATTTTCTAGACACTATCTGATTTCTTCTTACTGTGGCCACTCATTTGTTAGAGAGGAACTTCATGACCAAGTACTTGATATCGATCATCATATTTATTTAGTGGAGAAAAGATCTTTTGAGGATGTCATTTTAAGCCAAATACATCTTAATCATTATGAATTATCGATATGTCTATGACTCCTTTAACTGATATTTTTTTTTTATCTTCTATCTTTTTCAAGGGAGTTTTTACTAGAATCAATTTGGATAAAAGAATGCTTAATTATTCTATGACTTTTTTTAAAAGGATGTTGACTATATTTTCATCATACATGAACACCCTATATAGTACTAATCACTAGAATGTCCTTATAAGGAAAGCTCACCCTCTCTTCATCCTTGAGAATGAATATGATAGGTTTATGCCATGAGTTTAGGAGTTGTGAGGCAGCCAATACCTGTTTTCCATACGATTTTGTTAGCTTAAAGTACTGTCTGTCAAAATCCTACGTAGGATCATATTAATTTCATGAGTTTAAAGAACACCAACCGATTATGAATCGAATATTAGGTTCTTTTTAGATGCTTTAAGGCTAATAAGAGACCAATGATGCATGAGAGATTCTTATTTTAATCTCTAAAACAAACAATATCCTTGTTTTGCAGCAACTATTTTCTTAATATCAAATATGATTTTTCATTGCCTAATTAACTTTAAGGAGGGTTAGATTTAAAAAGGCGCATAATCATTCATATAACATATAATTTTGTGAAGTTTATGATGAGTCTAAAGTTTCCATTACAGGAAAACGAATGATAACAATCCAAATTAAGAAAAATATTGTCCATACCATTTCTGATATTTTCTTTGTTCCAACATTAAAAATAAATTTACTTAGCATTTGTCAGCTTTAAGAAAAGGGGTATTAATTTTATATAAAAAATAGAGTACGTAGAATTGAAGATGACAAATTAGGCTTCATTTCTAAAGTTAACATGACGATGAATCACTTGTTTTCTCAATATCATTAAAATGATACTCATTCATGTTTTTCTACGAGACTAAAGGAGGAAGCATAACTATGGTAATTTTTGCTATAGACATTTTAATTTTAGCTGATTGAAAATTATACATCAAAATAATATAGTGACAGAACTTCCTCTAATTACAACTCCTTCTCAAGTTTGTGATGAATGTGTTATTAGCAAACAACACTAAAATCAATTTCTAAGAGAAAAATCATAGAGATCAAAGAAGCCATTGGAGCTTATTCATTCCGATATTTGTGGGCTAATTACTCCACTTTATAATGGAGGTAAAAGATATATCATCATTTTTATAGCTGAAAAATTTGGTTTATTTTTGCTAGAAAAATCTAGAGCTTTTGAAATCTTTAAGAAATATAAAGCACATGTTGAGAATAAAGCTGATAAACCAATAAAAGTTATTTGAACAAATTATAGTGAAGAGTATGACTCACATGAATTTGAAAATTTTTGTAAGACCTATAAAATCAAGAGGCAACTTGCCGTAGCTTATTTGCCTAAACAAAATGGTGTTTGTGAAAGAAAGAATCACAATATTATGGATATGATGCAAAGTTTTTTGACAAGGTTTTGGCTTGAAGGAGTAAACTTGAGCATTTATATTTCAAATAGAAGTCTAACATTTTATGTTGGAGATAAAACACCGAATGAAGCTTAGAGTGGACGAAGATCAACGATAGATCATCTCATAATTTTTAGGTGCATTGCCTATGCCCATATTTCGGATAAAAAGAGGAAAAAAATTGATGACAAAAGAGAAAACTATTTTTCTTGGTATTAGTTATTATTCAAAAGCTTATAAACTATATAATCATAGCACCAAGAAAATTATTGTTATTCATGATGTTATTTTTTATGAAGCTGAATTTGAGATATAAAACAATAATGTTGTTAAAAAAATATTCAAGTAGATTTAGATGACAATAATGATGAAAAAAAGAGAGAGAAAAACCTATGAAGGAAGCACCACAACTAGTATATGATCAAAGCATATCTAGTAGTAGGAAACTAGATTGGTGGCCCAGGCAACACCGTGAGCTGAACCAATTTTTTTAACCCAAAAGAAAAAAAAAAGGAGATGAACATGTTTTTAAAGAAGTGAGAGAAATTCAATAATCAAGTTGAATTTTGATTAATTTGATAATAGGATAAAAATGAGGCAGCAACAACAACAAAAAACAAATGAAAAAAATATTACTTTAGGTAAAGCTAGGTTAACTTGTGGAATTCATGGCCTGGATATGAGACATGTCAAGATTACATGTCTATTGTGCGTCCTAAATCACAATGTCGAGATACTTCAATAGAAAAACAATTGATGATAAATAAAAATCAAATTGCAAAAATTAAGAGACAAATATAAACCAATATATTTAATAGCGCAATATAGGTTATTTACCCGATTGTGTTTAAAGAATTTGTTTTTTATTAAAATTAATTTATAATAGATATTGACAAACACATAAAGTTTATGAAATAAAACAAAAGGAAGAAAAAAATAATACTATGTAAGGTTGCACATATTAAAAAAAAAAATATAAAAATGACAGATGAATCACACTAATCTCATGAAAATTAAAGACACCAAATATAATTAAAAAATAATTTCTATTTAAAAAAGGTTAAATAAGAAAAAAAGACATAGGATATTAATTAAAAAACTTAAAAAATATTTAAAAAAGGTATTAATTGAAAAAAAACAAAAAACAATACCAAAAAAGAAAAAGCCCAAGCACGTGGGCCTTGGAGCCAAGACCCATGCGTCTGGGCCTGCTATTTTTTTTCTTTTTTAAAGGGGTAGATGACTAGTCATCCCCCTATTTCTTCTTGAAAAAAAAAGAAGAATAGACATATAACATGTCACTTACTGTGGCAGATGACGTGTTGTTTACTAGCCTAGATTCTGACCATTACTGCGGTGGCTGGAAATTAGGCCTATAAGTGTTTCACTAAAAAATACTCTTTTTTCAACCCA
Organism: Populus simonii; assembly: GCA_007827005.2. Lineage (NCBI taxonomy): Eukaryota > Viridiplantae > Streptophyta > Magnoliopsida > Malpighiales > Salicaceae > Populus > Populus simonii. The sequence continues at coordinate 18,022,988 of CM017464.2, forward strand.
TTTCAACCATAAAACACTAAAAAAACACTCTTAGAACACCAAGAAACCAACATATTAAACCTAAAAAATGGTCCAACCTACTAAGTCAAATCAGAAAAAAAATGTTGCATACTTGACCTAGATCTGGTTACTTAGGTTACATTGAGGCTTAAAACAACCACCATAAGACTCGTCTCATCTGGTGGAATCCGTTGACATCAATTTTAACCTATTTGGTGGTCAGAATCGTCACCAACAAAGAGCTTTTTCTCTTTTTGTTGAAATCTAGCGACTCCCCTCCTATGAAAAAAGAACAAAAAATGAGAAAATAAAATTTGATACCAAAATGTAACTGTTCTGTTGGGGGTTAAAAATTTAGTCGCAATTGAAAATTAGAAAGACTTTTCGATAATGCTTATAAGTTACTGTTTTAGATTCGTTATATTTTTTTAGTTGGTTTAGGATGATTTTTTTATTTAGTTTAACACTCTTTTATTATTTTTTTCAGATTTATTTAGGATGTTTTTCCTAGTTTGTTTTGAATTTTTATTATTTTCCCTTTATTTTCAAGTTTTGTTGTTGGTTTAGGTAAGTTTTTAAGTTTATTTAAGGAGTTATAAATCTACTAAAGAGATAGACTACTTAAAAAAGTATTTACTATTAAAATTTTTATGTGATCCCTATTCAATATAATTTTATGTTATTGTGGTTGCTGTCTTTCTACGTATATCAAAAAGTGTAGAATTCACATACACTCTCAACTTTCTTTGTATTTTTTGGTAAAAATCTTACTCTATTTATTAGTCTTGAACTTGTATGTTCTTTTCCATCCTTTCTCACTCTTGGGAAGATTCCAGTAACTAGTTTTTGGTATAAAAAATTAGTTAATATCCTTATTATAATGGCTGGAGAAGGTATTCTAACCTAACTTTTTCAACTATTTTACAATGTTTTATTTTTTTAAAATTACAAAAGGGCCAGTTTAATACATCAAAATTCAATTCATAACTCCAAGTTTCCAATTAGCATAAACTAGATAGGCGACTTGTGCTACGTCTCGAGTTAGTTCAAAAAATTTTCAACGTGAGAGAAGGATGCTAAGGTGACGAAACGTTTCTAAAAAGCAAAAAAGATAAAAAAAAAAAACTATAAAGCTTTAATTTAAATAATATGAATAAAAAAAATACAACAATAACAAATAAACTGATAAAACAAAATGACAACAAAAAAGATAAAAAAAAAACCCAACCTGAGTCTATCCAGGTTCACATACCAAATCTACAACTCAGTCATGATACTAGGGTAACCCTGTAGAAGCAAAATAAATAAAACTATAAAGCTCAATTACCAAACAACCTAATGCTAAAAGGGTGAAACTGAAAACAAAAATTAATATTAAAAAAAACAATGAAAAAAAAGTCCTGAGTCAAATCAAGTTAACCCATTACCCCTACTACCATGAGCATCAGATTGAGATAATATCATAGAAATAAAAGAAAAAAAAGCTCAAATACCAATTCTCAATCAATAAAATATTAAAGGATAAAATAAAAAAAAATCCATTTTAAAAAATCAAATGTTAAAGGTTCTTATTTGATAATGAAACAAAAAATAAATAAGAACATAATAACCCTATAGAAAGTAAAATGAAAAAAAAATTAAAAATCAATTTCTAGCAAATAGAATATAGAAGGATGAAATTTAAGAAAACAATATAATTCAAAAAGTAAAAAACTAAACCTGGCCTAAGCCCACTAAGGTCATCATGCAAAATATATGAACTGGTCATGATATTGAGGTAACCTTGTCGAAAGCAAATTAAATAAAACTATGAAACTTATTTATTAAACAACCTAATGGTGAAGGGTGGAAATGAAAAAAAATAATTTAAAAAAATAATGAAAAAAGATCTGAGTTAACACAGACTAATCCGCTAACTCCGTGACCATAAACATGGGATAGGGGTAACCTCATAGAAAGAAAAGTGAAAAAAAATCATGAAGATCAATTCTCAATAAATCAAATATTGAGGGATAAAATTAAAAGCAACAATCAAAAGAACAAGGGTCAAATTTGATTTAGAAATGAAATGAAACAAAATGATAAAGGACAAAATTAAAGAAATAAAATCAAACAAGAGAAGTTAAAAAAGTAATCAAATAGCATAAAAAAAGATAAGGATCAAATTGAATACAAAAAATAAATCACATGAAACTTTTATGTCTTGGTAAGGAGAAGAGAGAGAAAAGAGAGAGGAGGAGAAAAAAAGTCCTCCAGAGTCTAATTGTTTGTGCTGCTATGCACGTGCTTGACTATTGGGAAGACCACACTAGGACACTTCTAACTCCTCCATAGAAGGCGGTGTTTAGCCGTTGGACGACGTGTCATGCGCCACCCACTTGTTGGTGTGTGCACACACCAACCACTTTTTTAAAAAATTTATATTTTATATGTATTAAAATACTAAATTACCTCTCAGTTAACTTAATAATTACTAAAAACAATAATACAAAAATACAAAAAGCTCTTAGATGCAAGTTAGCTAACTTTTTGCTTTTAAGAGTGATTTAGTTATTTTATTGTTACGATGAAATGTGAAAAAAGGTTATCTTGCCCTCATTCAATCCAAAAATTACTAATGAGCAATATGAAAAATACTAGATTACCTTCAACAACAAGTTTAATAATTTTTTGTAAAATGATAAAATAATCATTTTATTATTTTAATCAATAATAATTTATATCTTGGTATACAAGGAAGAACTCATCTTTTTTAAATGTTAATATTGACATCTATTATCTATCAAGCCTTGCAATTTTTAGTTTTATACATATAAATAAATGGGTCTTTTCTCACATACTTATTTAGTTCTCTCTTGCTAGAAGTTTATTTTACCTTTTGTTTGTGGATTTATTTTATTTGAATTTTTTTTATAATTGTTTTTTTGTTTGATGTAAGTATTGATTAAAAGTTGAAGATATTTTTTCCAAAATAAGAAGTGACCATTAATTCGTGAATAGAAAAAGACCTCTAATTTTTTTTTTTCCATAAAAAATAAACTCGAAATGCACATGAGCAATTAATGGCAAGTTGGCAACAAGTCCATGGCCTGCCTATACAACAATAGAACATTTGTCACGTGTAGTTCTTATTAGACAAATGATGCAAAGAAGATGTTATGGTGTGGTTGAGTGCACCAACGACATACATTCCCAGCCATCCAACTCACACCACGTATCAAAATTCCAACAGGAAAGCAATTGAGTTCATATCAGAACACGTGCAATTGGTTTTCAGCAACAAAAACAAATCCATCTCTGTCAACACAAAAGTTATTAGAAAAGAGTTTATTATGAGTTATAGAATTCTCCATGTTTTCGTATTTTTAGCATCGAATAAAGCCACTTTTATGATTACTACTATAAATTTCCTTGGAATGAAATGGTGTGTCTATCATCATCAAGATTTCCAAGTTGGAATAAATATAAATACCAATGAAAATTTTCATCAATAAAACTGATAAATGATAATATTTCCAAGTGGAAATGAAGAACTCGTCATTGTTTGGAGTGGTCGTAGTATTCTCTTCGTGCATAAATATTGAGAGACTGCGTGTGAGGTTTAATTCTTTCTTGTCCCTGGCTGTGTCAACATTTCTTGGATGCGACACCTAGCTGATTAATTGGGTGTTCTTCATAACATTTGAGTTTGGCTCATCCTGGTTTCCAGCTTGAAACTTGATTTATTTTTTCTGATATACTACAATAAACAAAGCCTTTCTTTTTTTGTCTCTCTAAGTTTAAGCTTCTGGTGAATCCGAGTTTCGGGTTTCAAGACCAAAGTTGAAAATCTTAGACACGGACGAATATGATGGCTGGAGTTGGATCAAAATGGTGGTACGGCACTTCATCTTCAAGACTAAGAGGGAAAATCTTGATTGGTTTGATTGTTGCAATTTCAACATTGACGATGGCTGTAGCAGAGCCAAGTTTGAAACTGAAAGATTCATTTTATAATGGGACTCAAAAGGTTGAGCCTCATCATGGAACAACAAGCCAGTCGGGTTACAAACATGTTTGGCCTGTAAGTCCAATTGTCTAAGTTAAATTCTATTGATCACTTGAATTTATCAGCCTAGCTTCATACAAACTTGCAGGAAAATAAGAAGGGTAGATTTTATGTTTTCTCTGGGTTCATTTTTTTATCCTGTTTTACTATTAACTTTTAGGATTGGATTTGCAGGATATGAAATTTGGTTGGAAAACTGTGGTGGGCACTATAATTACGTTCTTGGGAGCAGCATGTGGGAGTGTAGGAGGTGTTGGTGGCGGCGGCATTTTTGTACCGATGCTTACCCTCATTGTTGGGTTTGATTCCAAATCATCAGCAGCAATATCAAAATGCAAGTGAAATTTATCCCTATTTCGTATTTATGCATTTTACAACTTGCTAATAAGTTGCAAGGCTTGATTCCAAATCATCAGCAGCAATGTCAAAATGCTACAGATACCCTTTTGTTCGATGAAGTTTTTTTATCCAAGTTATAGAAAATTTATCCTGAAGTATCTCTGAGATGATTCAGAATTTCAATCAACCCTCATAGCTTATGCCTTCTTGTGAACATAAAACAAATGTATTAACAGTGTCTGATTTGGAGTGCGGTTTCCAATTTTAAAGATTTATCACTGATAAGAAGTGGCAATCAGATCTGTCAAAGCAACGAAAAGAATTATGGAAATGAATTCAAATGGAAGAAGAACCTCATTCTAAAATTGTTGTCAATTTTGTTTACCTTGTCAGGTATGATCACAGGTGCAGCAGCATCGACTGTTCTTTATAATATAAGATTAAGACATCCTACGCTGGAACTGCCTATCATCGACTACGATCTGGCACTTCTATTTCAGCCAATGTTGATTCTGGGAATTAGCATAGGAGTCACCCTGAATGTGCTCTTTAGTGATTGGATGATCACGATTTTGCTAATCATTATCTTCGGCGGTACTGATACACCACTAGCTAGTATATATTCAGGGCAACTTTCTGACTGTCCCGTTCTTGGGCAACTTTTTTTATTATCCTTCGGTTAATTACGTGCAGCAACATCAGCCAAGGCATTCTTCAAAGGTGTTGAAACATGGAAGAAAGAAACCAAATCAAAACAGGTCATCCCACTCTTCCCTTTTCCTCTAAGCCTAGTTTATCTATGGTGTTCTAATACAGTTAATTTGTTTCCACGGGTTCCACAACTCAATTGTTTCTGTAAGTTTTCAGGAAGCTGCTAGTGGGCAGTTGGATAACTCTGGTGAGTGGTTTATAAAATTCAAATCTAGCCATCTTGATTTTTTTTTTGTCCCCTTCATGGCCAATATGCTCTTTCATCAGATAACGAAATTGAAGCAGCGGAGGAAAATGCCCCTCCTGGAGGCACCACCAGTCAATATCAAATAAAATCCGAGTCCGAAAAAGAAAAGGTTCGAAAGGTTATGCATTCTGAATTTCCTTTTTGTGGATTTTCAGGACTAATTGCTTCTGAAACCTTGCCAGATCTCAATTACAGAGAATGTTTATTGGAAGGAACTTGGAATTCTTGTTGCTGTCTGGCTGATCATCCTTGCGTTGCAGATTGGCAAGGTTTTTTCCGCCACTCCTCCTTTTCACTTCATGACCGCGTCCCTTTTCTTTTTTTTCCCTTCTGTGGTGATCAACAAGGCTAATGGAAAACCGACGCCTGTCTATTTATCACAGAATTACTCAACCACCTGCTCAGTTGAACATTGGTTATTGAACACAATGCAGGTACCTTACCTGCAGGCTTCACTATATATGCTAAGGAACATGCATAATTTCTTTTATATATTTATCAAAACTCCCTTTCTTTCTGTGATAATTGACGGTGTAATAGTAGTTAATTACTATATTTTGCTCTTGCTTTACAGATCCCGGTGGCAGTCGGTGTAACTTCATATGTGGCCGTTAGCCTGTACAAAGGGCGGAGAAAGATTGCATCCAAGGGAGAAGCAAGAAATAACTGGCCTTTGCACAGACTTTTCTTTTATTGCGTCACAGCTCTTATGGCTGGCACAGTTGGAGGCATGCTTGGACTTGGTGGAGGATTCATTTTGGGTCCTCTTTTGTTGGAGATGGGAATCCCTCCACAGGTGGAATTTCCTACTTTATTTCAACTTGTAAGATCATTCGACAGTACTATAGGATTTGTATGCCCGACACAAATTATGGAAAAACATTCAATGTAGGTGTCAAGTGCCACTGCCGCCTTTGCCATGATGTTTTCTGCATCAATATCTGCTGTAGAATTTTACCTTCTGAAACGTTTCCCCATTCCTTACGGTAAGATTTTTAGCTAAAACATTCTCTTCTTATTTGATAGCAACATAACTCAAATGAGTAGCAATAAATTTAAGTTCTTTGATTTTACACAGCTCTCTACTTCTTCGTCGTGGCTACCATTTCTGCCGTGGTTGGGCAACATGTAGCAGGAAAGCTGATCAGAATATTAGGGAGAGCATCTCTAATCATCTTCACTCTAGCCTTTATAATATTTGCGAGTGCAATATTATTAGGTACTATGTGGCATACATGTTCCCTACAGCCACATATTGCTCAATATTTTGAGATTCTCATGGCTGAATTAGGTGGTTTTTCTTCTTTTCGAACAGGTGGGGTTGGCATCGGACGCTCGATAAAACAGATTGAGAGGAATGAATACATGGGATTTGAAAACATTTGCTCATAGGAAGCAGCTTAGTTTTCAATTCTCTCTTTATTTACTATATCTGAAAATCCTTTAATTATAGTTAAATCTGGCCTTTTCTCTCTAGACTCCACCCCCTGTTAGGATAAAGATAGATGCATGGCACGAATCCTGTTTAACGAGAATGTCACGAATAATAATTAAATAAATAACAAAAAAACTAGAGCAAAGTTTATGCAACTTCCATATTTTGTTATTAGTATTAGATTTTATAAGGATAATGAAAGAATAATAGCTATAATATTCTATAATATAATGCATAAATAAAATAATAAAATTAAATTATACCTTTGTTAGCCATGATATCTAATGAAGAAATCTCTGTTGAAAAAAAATATTTGTGACTTGTTTCTTTTCTTCATCTCCCTGGCACTTATTCTTTTAATGATGAAAAGTGTGCAAGTTTTAGGGATAAATACAAGAAATCTCATAAGTTTTTTTTTTTTTTTTTTTTGCATTTTCACTTTACTATTATTGTTTCTAAATTACACTTTATATCCTGGGATTTACAGTTTACATCCTCAACCTCGTAAGCTAAAAAAGGTAAAAAAAAGTTATATATTTATAAGTTTGCCATTATATTTATTTTAATGACTAAATTTAATGACTAAAAAGCTATTAAAGCCTCAAAATAACAAAATTACCATATATAATTCATAATTATAATAGTATCATCCATAAGGCCCCAAAACTCATTTAGTAATGGGCATGAAACCCCTTTCAAGCATTTCATCAAATAATTTTTAGGTATCCATCAAACTACCACAATCTTTAAATTTATTGACGGAATTTTTTGTTGGTATTTGCACTACCATTCCGTTGGTAATTAATTTACCAATGAAATCACCGATGGAAATGCTCCGTCGGTGAATCTTTTTTCGGTAATTTTTTGTCCGTCAGTAAGTCTGTTGGTAATAAAAAAATATTATTACCGATGGATTTACTGACGGAAAAGGCGAGCAAAAAAACAATACCCGCTTCATTCCATCGGTAATTCCCTCGAAAAAATACCATATGTAATTCTGTCGGTAATTATTTAAAAATATTTTTTTAAATATTAATAAACACTCTATAATACTCAAAATGTTTGGGAAAAAGAAGAAGAAAATTAACTCAAATAAATTTACAACAAATTAATAACATGAAAAAATAAATTCAACTAAAAACATTTATATGAAAAAAATTTAAAAATTCTATAAATAAATCAAATAAAAATTAATCTCATATATATAAAAAAATCTGGTAGTTAACTATTATATTTCATGTACATTTCAAGAAGTCGATTCAAATGAAAATGTCAGGTACAAACCTATATAGCTTGATGTGTTGCCCATAATTCATAATTACGAGATAGAGCAACATTGGTGGGCCTTGCTGGTAGTACTTCAATCAAAATAAAATCAATAAATGATGAAAGCTTGTGAGATTGTTTTGTGTTCCTCTTCAATTCTAAGAGCTAAGATGACAAAGAAGGCTCGAGAGTTTAGAGAATGGCTCTGGTAATATGTGAAACAAAGATGTTATTATCTAGTGGTGTTATTATCAATGTTGACAAATTGTCCTAGTTTGTGGCGGGGTTGAAAGCTTAGTTCAAGCTTCTCCCTTTCTATTCCAATTTCTTAGTTTTGAATTATCTCAAATCTCTTGATTAGGAAATATAATTATAATTATTTTATTCTTGTTTAAACAAAATTCATTTATTTATACAATCTAATTATCCTAAGGGGGCATTTTAGGCAGGGCTTGGGGATTTCTTTTCGGGAGGTGGTAGAGGAACCAGAAGTTCAAAGTCAGATCCTAATGATGTTCTAAAATCCAAAGTGCAAAGGAATAGTTATTTAGCGGGTGGATTGTGGGTTAATCACATGTTCTAGCAAGATGATATATTCTCCATGGTTTATGAAACTTGTAGTTTGTCATGAAAAACGTATAACCTATAAAATTGTCTTTTTTTTTGTAGGATTTAAAATCTCTTAGATGATAAAGTTACTAACTTTTAAATAAATGGTTACAATAAATGAGATAATAAGCATTAAATTCTAAGAATATGAGTATTTGTTTTTGTTATGGCATGATAAATGCTCTAACTAAAACCTTTGGTAACAAGTCTGACTATATATCATTTAATAATGTCTTTTGCATCATGTTTTGTCTTAAAAACCCATTTACAATTGACTTTTTTGCATTTATTTGACAATTTGACAAAATCTCATAAACCATTATCATCCATTGATTTTAATTCTTCATTTTCTAGAATTATCATTTTCAATGGCTTGTGAAAAATATAACTAGATCTTTTTTAATCCCAATATCATAATCTAATTCTAGCAAATATACCACATAATCATCTTAAATAATAGGTTTTCTTTTCCTTTACGACCTTCTCAAAATTGCTTGTTACGGTAGTTCAATAATATTTTCAATGGCGATATTTTTTGGAGTGATATAACATTCTTATTGTGTATTAAATTTTCTTAATCTATTGAGTTAATTGGGGACCAAAAATATGCAAAGGAATAACAATTTCTCGAGAAGATAAAGGTAATGAGATCTTTACCTTTATTTTTTCAAGAGTTACCTTTCACAATTAATCACTCCCATTAATCTCACTACTTTCTAATAATCTAGCATTTCTAGTTTCAACTATCCTTATACTATGGTTTGAAAAATAAAATTAGTAGCCTTCATACTTGTATGGATAACCAATAAAATATCAAGTTATTTTTCTTGGATCTTATCTTCATGTGGATTATAAATTCTAGCTTTCATCAGACAATCTTAAATATATAAATGTCTTAAACTGGATTTCCTATCAGTCTCTAACTCAAAAGGAATTGCTTTACCAAGAACTCTAATTAAGATACACACTGTGGTCTTTAATGCTTCTTCCCACAAACAATTGAGTACTTTAGAGTTGCTCTTCATACTCCTACCCATCTCCATTAAAGTATGATTATCTCTTTCAGCAACTCTATTCTGTTGTGGCATCCCTGGCATTGTATGTTGTGCACAAATACCTTGCTTTTCTAGGAACTTGGAAAATAGGATAGGATTTTGTTATGACTTATCATACCTACCATAATATTTATCACCTTTATCCGATCTAATAATTTTAACCTTTTTATCTATTTGTCTTTTTATTTCTGTAATGTACACCTTAAAGATGTCAAATGTTTGAGACTTTTCTGCATTAGATACACATAACCATAACATGACATCTCATCTATAAAAATGATGAAGTATTTTTTCTTTAGTAGGACATGGAATATAGAGTAGTCCATAAATGTCTATATGAATAAGTTTAAGAAGCTTATTGGCTCCTATGACACTTTTCTTACCATGTTTCATTTTCTTTTCTTTAATGAAATCCACATGCAAGTTCAAATAAGTGAAATTTAGTTTTTTCAAAGCTTCATTCTTCACTAATCTCTAAATTCCTTCCCTTGAGATATGCCCTAGACATCCATACCACAAGATAAAATATTTCTCATTTATTCAGCTATGCCTTAAACTAACATTATAATACAGGGCCATAAAGTTTTTTCAAATACATTATTCAAAGAAATTCTATATAAGCCATCATATAGAGTGCTAGAACTAACTATAATTGAATCAAATATCAATTTGAGTTATCATGACTGAATAAAACTGAATATCCAACAACATTTAATCAAGATAAAGAAATTAAATTCATAGAAATCAAAACTAAATATAAAATGTCTTTAAGATCCATCTCATGACCATCCTTAAGAAGTAAATGATAGGTTTCAATAGTTATCCTTAAGAAGTAAATGCATTATCCTTTAGTTTCTGATTTATAAAGAATCTATGTATTGTGTTAGTCATGTGATTTGTAGCACTAGAATCAATGCATTAGGTTTTAGAAAGAACTTCAGAAAGATTTGGTTCATAACAAACAAAATAAAATTTATTACTTTTCTTTTCAAACCAAGCATTATGTTTGTTGCAATCCTTTCTTACATGTCCTTCCTTACCATAAAAATAATATTTGATAGTAAAATTATCTTTTTTATCCTAATTAGCGAATTTCCTTTCTTTAGTGGGATCGATTTTCCATTCCATTTCTTCTTACTATCTTATTGAGTTACCAACAATGTTGAATGTTATCCATCCTGCTTCAAAACATACTTCCTCTTGAATTCACATGTTTTTCAGTTCACTTATGCTCTATTAATATTTATTGGTGTTGTAATGAATTTTGAAGAGACTAAACTAACAAAGGAAGTGAATTTAGAATGGGTTGAATCATAAAACTATCACTTACATGCATTCTTGAAGTATTCATCATTACAACTTAATTTTTCATATCAAGAATATGTTGTCGAACTTCTTTAGTACCATTATACTTTATGGTTGTTAATTTTTCTACAAGATTGTTTGTTAGTGACTTTTTATCTAATCTGAGAAAATCTTTCACTGAATCCAAAAATTTAGCATTTCTCATTGTAGTTGAGAGGCTTTGATATTGTTCACCATAGTCATCTTCACAAACGTCAGACTAATACTATTTGACATTTCTCATGCTTTAATTTCAAAGACTTGTTTATTAGTATTGTCATAAGTAATTGTTTGGGGTTTATCCGTAAAAAAATATGTAGTCCAAATCCAATACCCCTAGTGTAAATTAGATTTGACCATATCATTTAGAGAAATTTATTTCATTAAGAATTGGAATATTTGGAGCATATGAATGCAACTTTAATGTGAACATAAAAAAAAAACTTAGGATGTTGTCTCCACCCCTAATAGACATCACAAATCTCAATATAGCATACTTTGATTAATGATTAAGAAAACCTAAAATTGATATTTCAAAGAATCATGTGAATTTTATAAATTCACATGATTTCTTGGAGTGATATTTCAATACAGCATACTTTGATTAATCCATATGATTTCTTCTTTAATAATTTAATGCACTCAAAATCATCATGTTAAGTTTTATAAATTTATCAAGACAATAAAGAATCTATATATATAAACATGAATCATGTTCAATCTGAATTGCGGATTTACGAACCCAAAGCACATCACATGTGGATTTTAGACAATTAATGCTAAGTAGTACATATCTTATATGGTGTGGTTGCGTGCATGGTCGCCCTGGCCATCCAGTTAATTAATGCTATATACCAACAATTACATGCTGCGCTAAAAGTCAAAACACATTTTTTTCACATAGAAATATATTTAGACAATATTAATATATTTTCTAATAATAAATAAATAAATCTTGTGAGATTTGATTTGATGTATCTTGGTTGACGTAGTGAATAAAAAAACAACATGAAAGATAAGTAAAAATATAATTTACTAAAAGAAATTTAAAGATGACATTTTAAAAAAAAACATTGAGACGAAAATATATTGGATTAACTCGGGTTGACCTGCTAAATTCACGACCTGAGTCATGAGACCATGATAACCCCTTAAAAAGCAAAACAAATCAAATTATGAAGCCTAATTCACAATCAACTTAATGTTGAAAAATAAAATTGAAAAAATAAAAAAAAAAACTTGAGTCAACTTATCAAATCTGTAATCCGAGTCATGAGACAGAGATAAAATCATAGTAAAAAATAAAAAATAATAATTATGAAGCTCAATTCTTAATCAATCCAAAGCTAAAGGATAAAATTGAAAAAAAAAATATCAATTAAAAAAAAGATGAAAAAAATGATTCAACTCGATCCAGGTTAACCCACTAAACCTAAAATCTTGGTCATGAGACTAGGATAACCTTATAAAAAATAAATTAAAATAAATCATGAACAATTTTCAATCAACATAATGTTGAAAAATGAAATTAAATTTTTTTTTAAAAAAAACCAAGTCATCTCAAGTTAACCCGTCAAATACATGACTTAGGCCATGACATTAGGATAACCTTATAGAAAGTGAATTGAAACAAATTATGAAGTTCAATCTCTAGCAAGCTCAATATTGAAAGATGAAATAAAAAAATTAAAAAGAAAATTGAAAAAAATTAACAAAAAACTTCCTTTCCTTACATAACACAATATTGGAATAATATTTTTTTCTAATATATTTTTTTTTCATTTTCAATTTCATCATCAAACATTATATTTATTGAGGATTGAGTTTTATGATTTTTTTATAATTTACTTTTTATGAGGTTATCCTAGAGTTATGACCCGGACAACAAGTTTGACAGGTTACCTTTGTTGACTCGAGTTTTTTTCCTCATTTTCTAATTGACTCTTTTTTTATTTATAATTTCATTATTCAATATTGGGATAATTGAGTATTAGGTTTTGTGATTTATTTTCGTCTTCTTTCTATAAGGTTATTCACATCTTATGACTCAGGTCATAGGTTTGGTAAGTTAATCGTGGTTGCCTTGAGTCATTTTTTGTTTGATTTTTTAATTGATTTTTTTTTAATTTTATCTTTCAACACTTGGTTGATTGAGAATTGAGCTTTATAATCTATTTTTATTTGCTTTATATTGGGTTATCGTGCTCTTATAATCTGGGTCGCGAGTTTGGTAGATTAACTCGAGTTAACTCAGATCATTTTTCTAGGTTCTTTTTTTAATTGATTTGTTTTTTAGTTTCATCCTTCAACATTGGATTTATTGGAAATTAAGCTTCGTGATTTGTTTGGATTTTTTTTCTATAGGGCTATCATGATCTCATACTTGGTATGCGGGTTAGTAGTTTAACCCGAATTGACTCAAATGGATCCAATATGTTATTGTCTTAATATTTATTAAGAAAATCTCATCTTAAATATTTATTTTGCATCAAACTATATTTTCACTAGTTATTCGAGTTGTCTTTGGACTCACCAAGGTGACCAAGTCACATCAGATCAATTTCTACATGGTTTAAATTTATTTTCTACTAGAAAAAAATTATTAGCAATGCCTAGACCTTTTTTTACATAAAAAATTGATTTGACTCGCAACGTAGCGCTGACCAAATGATTTAGCATAAAACTAAAATATTATTCTAGTGAATAGTGTTTTGTGAGGAAGTGAACATTGAACTCACCTTCTCTTTTAATTTTTGTTAATAATATTTTAGAAAATAACTGGTTTATAGGTCCACGCTAAGCTGTGGGTCAGATCAAAAAAAATTGAACATTAAAAAAATTAACCACATGAATTATTTGGCATTACTATTAAATCTAATCTAGCAAGTCAACCTTGAAATCTTTCAACCTGATTCTTTGCCTAGCCTAAGTTTAAGATTAAAGCAATCTAAAATAAATTATGAAGATCAATTCAAAGCAACCAAATATCAAATGATAAATTTTTTATAAAAAAAGCTAAAAAATTCAAGTATGAAATCAGAAAAAAAAATAAAAAAAAATCAAAGAAAAAAGATAGAGAAAGAGATGCTTTATTGTTCATATGAATAGTGAAGCTCCATCAAGTTTACCAAATATTTTATTTGTATGAGGTAATTCTATCAACAATTGGTTTCATCATCAAAGTCAGATCCATATGTGACCCAAGAAGTTATTAATGATGAAGTCATAAAAACATCAGATTAGGTTTGTGTTTTCCATGGTTGTGTATTAGGTTGATATGTTCGGACATGGTTGTTTCATGCACTCTTGTAAAAACAAGTCATCTATTAAGATATAGGATTCTTTAATATTTAACAATAAATTATAGGAGGGAAGGAAATAATAACAATGAGAACAAAAACATATAAGAGTGTATGATGTTGTGATTGTTATGTGTGGTATTGTATGGCTTTGTGTCTTATTATCTAGAAACCTGATGTATTTATACACCTCGATCACATGAAATTACCTCATGTAAAGCATGGGGTTGCCTAACATAGTGGAAGATGTGACACCGCAACCATTTATGAAAAAGGTTAGCTCTTATAGGTGAATGACGAGAAAGGTTGGTGTCATACTAACAAGGCATGAGTTGTTCAGACAAAGTGTGTACCATAATTACATAACTATTTGCAAGAAAGTTAGGTGTCATTCTGACCTTTTAAAAGTCATAACACTACATTGTAGTGCGTGGCAACGTTAGGCTCCCTCAAAATTTGCACGAGATTGGGATTTGGTCTTTAATTTGTTGTTGGGTTAAGGCCTATAACTAAGCGGATAGGCAATCCACTTGGGCAAAGATCCATTTGCGAACAAGGCAGTCCACTTAAACGAAGGCTTATTAGCGAACAAGACTTCTTGTATTTTAAAGTTATTTATTTTTAATTGATTTAATAAAAAAAAAGAAAAAAAATGCATAATGAATCGAATATATAGAGGCTAGATGTATGGGCTTGGGTGGCCTAGTGCACCTTACCCATTTAAAGAAAACATCATGTGCATAGGCTAGGTGCACGAGCATGACCTCTTTTTTATTTGAAAAAAGGAATGGATAACATGTTGTCTATCTTTTTTTAAGAAAAAAAGATAATAAAATAAAGCACGCATAGTTTCTTACCACCATACAGGTGATCGAAAAATTAAGTAGGGGTTTTTTAGACCTAAAAATTCATTTTTTAAAACCTATTTGCACTTAAAAACATCCTTATCATGTTAATAAACCAATTTCTTAACTCAAAACGCTCGCAAATCATTTTAAAAACACAAAATCAAACTAGACAAAAATTCTCTCTCAATCCCGGTCTACTTTTTTCAGCAAGAGAAAGTTTAAAAATACTTAAATAGAACTCTTCTATGCAAATAAAACTTGTTGAGATCATAATTTACTTTTTTTCTTATTAGATTATGACCAATCGACAACTTTCTCTCATGTTCTTTGTTTTTTTAACTAGTTTCTCTCTCATCTCTAGAAGAAAAGGATGAAAAAATAAAATTTTGAACTAAAATTAAAATTTAAAAAATTACAAGGACCAGGTTGGAGGAGAAAGGAAAATAGGTGAACTGGAAAATATATTTTTTTCATAAATTTGAGATTGACCACATGTTTTCTATGTATTTTACATTATAATCCTCTCTCTTTTAATTTTGTATTTATACCATAATTTTAAACTTTATATTGTGAAATTAAGTTTCAAAAAATTCAATAAAAAATATATAAAAAATAAAATAAAAAAACACAAGAAAAATAAAAATAAAAAAACCCACAAGTAGCTTTTGCTACTCGTATAAATAGTGGCAATCCCTTGTTTTTTTTTTTAATGTAGTAAAAGTGTTTTTTTTTTGCTATTCTTACAATATATTGATTGTAGAAATTCCCTTACCATTACTATTTTGAACATGACATGCATCTGGAAATATTAAAATAGTTTGCACGTGTTAATATTAAAGTAGTCAAGTTCAGATCGTACATCATTTTTGAGCTGGAATATAATGATTTATACATGTAAAAATTACTTTGATAATATAATTTAGTATTTTTTTTATATATTTCTTCTTGTTGTTTTGAAAAATTAAAATATACATTCTAAATATTATTGTACGTGTAGTGTAGCAGCTTACATCCGAACTTATTTTACACTCTTCGATAATATAAATTATAATTTTTTAAATATTAAAAATAAATATAAAATCAATTAAATTAAATTATAGGAAGATCATTAATGTATCTATATATATATCACCCACGCTTTCCGGAAGTAAACGAACTCAACAACAACGTGATTATTGATACTGTTGCTTGAACTACGTGCAAAGGATATCAAATTCCGTTCTTCAATGTTCATAAAAGAATAGTTTTTTTTTTTGAAAAAAAAGAAACGTTAAAACTTGCAGTTGACTTCTAGTCTTTCAAGATATTCTCCCATAACATTACGATTTACGAACTAGGTTTATAATTATATTTATATATACAAACACTACTTACATGTGTAAACGTCGGAGAAGAAATAAAATATATATTAGCTGTCAAAATCTTCTGAAACTGATCAAAATCTTCAGTACTATTAATATTGATCTGTTATATTCTTGTTGTTGGAAGCTCGGTCGAGTTCATATCTGGTGGTGAAGATTTTATTGAAAAAGTTTTTAAAAAAATGCTTGTTGCTTTATTATATTACTTTTAGAAAGAGAGAAATAAATGAAAACTCGAGGAGGAGCAAATGATTGCCGCTAGCAATCTCATTCGTGCATAAATAGTAGACTGCGTGTGAGGATCGATTCTCTCTTTTCCCTAGCTGTTTTACTTCTCTTGAGCGTGACACCTAGCAGATTAGCTGGGTGTTCTTCATAACATTTGAGTCTGGTTCATCCTGGTTAATTTAGGCTTGAGACTTTGTTTATTTTTCTGATATATATATATATATACAGACAAAACCTTGCTTGTTCGTTTTTTTAGACAAGAATGAATACGATAGCTGGAGTTGGATCAGAATGGTGGCATGGCACTTCAAGACTAAAAGGGAAAGTCTTGATTTGTTTGGTTGTTGCAACTTCAATATTGATGGTGGCTGTAGCAGAACCAAGTTTGAAACAAAAGGGTTCATCATACAATGAGACTCGAAAGGTTGAGTCTCCTCGCCATGTGACAAAAAGCCACTCTGGTTACCAACATGTTTGGCCTGTGAGTCCAATTTTTCTATGTTATCTGACTCCCTGTTGATTACTTGAATCTTCTGCTTGGCTGCATAGAAAAAAAAAAAAAACTACAGGAAAACAAAGCCGACAGATTTTATGTTTTCTCTGAATTCTTTTTTGTTTCCCCCTTCCTGTCTTGTCAGTAACTTTTTATTGGGTTTTCAGGATATGAGATTTGGTTTGAGAATTGTGGGGGGTACTATAATTGCATTCTTCGGAGCAGCATGTGGGAGCGTGGGAGGCGTTGGTGGAGGCGGCATTTTTGTTCCCATGCTTACACTGGTTATTGGGTTTGATTCTAAATCATCAACAGCATTATCAAAATGCAAGTGAAGATCCCCCCTTCTAATATTTATGCATCTGAAAACCTTCTCATATGGCTAATGCATGCGTTATGAGGATAGTAATGTCAAAGAAGAACAGATGCTGCATATATCTTTTGGGTTGATAAAACATTTCTATCAAGTTACAGAAAATATATGCTCAGACATTTCTGAGTTGATTCAAAATATCAATCAACTCTCATGGCTACTGCATTACTGTATCCTTAAAATATGTCATGAAGTTGTTGTCGACTCTGTTTGCTTTTGTCAGGTATGATCACAGGTGCAGCGGCGACAACTGTTTTCTATAATTTAAGACTAAGACACCCTACACTGGAACTGCCCATTATCGACTACGATCTGGCGCTTCTATTTCAGCCAATGTTGATTCTGGGAATTAGTATTGGAGTGACTCTGAATGTTCTTTTTGCTGACTGGATGATCATTATTTTGCTAATCATTTTCTTCATAGGTATATTGATAGTATAACTGCTACGCACTTTCTCCGTTTCGTTCTTGGAGCAACATTCTTCATTTTCTTTC
Source organism: Populus simonii (assembly GCA_007827005.2). NCBI lineage: Eukaryota > Viridiplantae > Streptophyta > Magnoliopsida > Malpighiales > Salicaceae > Populus > Populus simonii. Next base: position 18,041,139 of record CM017464.2, read on the forward strand.
GTTCCATGCAGCAACATCAACTAGGTCATTCTTCAAAGGCGTTGAAACATGGAAAAAAGAAACCAAATCAAAACAGGTCTCACATTTCCTTTATCCTAAAAACCTAGTTTATCTATGATATTCTATAATTCAATCTGTTTCCTCGTGCTCCATAACTGATCAGTTGTTTTAATTTGTAAATTTTCAGGAAGCTGCAAGAGCAAAGTTGGAAATTCATGGTGAGTGGTTTATAAAATCCAAATCTAGCTATCCTAATGTTTTTCTTTTCCGGCATGTCATGCCTCTAATGTGCTCTTTCATCAGACGACGAGATTGAAGCAGCAGAGGAAAAGCCTCTTCCTGGAGGCACCACCAGTCATGATCAAATAAAACCCGAGCCCAATAAAGAGAAGGTACGAAAAGTTAAGCAGTCTGAGTTTCATTTTAGTGGACTTTCATGATTAATAACTTCTGAAACCTTGTCAGGTCTCTATAATAGAGAATATTAAATGGAAGGACCTTGGAATTCTTGTCATTGTGTGGCTGATCATTCTTGCATTGCAGATTGGGAAGGTTTTTACCACTCGTTGTTATTTTCACATTACAGAGTGAGCCAGTTCCTTTGTTTTTCTGTATTGATCAGCTAGTCTAATGAAAAACCAATGTCTGTCTGTTGGTCACAGAATTATACAACAACCTGCTCAGCTATATATTGGCTATTGAACATATTACAGGTACCTTTACTGTGTTGAGTACATAAATATTCATGAAATCTTATAGTATAAGAGTAGTTACTATATTTTTGCCCTTGCTTTTCAGATCCCGGTGGCAGCTGGTGTAACTTCATACGAGGCGGTTAGCCTGTACAAAGGGCGGAGAAAAATTACATCCATGGGAGAAGCAAGCAATAATTGGCCAGTGCACGAACTTATTTTATATTGTTTCATAGGTGTTATGGCTGGCACAGTTGGAGGCATGCTTGGACTTGGTGGAGGTTTCATTTTGGGTCCTCTTTTTTTGGAGATGGGAATCCCTCCACAGGTGGAATTTCCTACTTTATTTCAACTTGTAAGATCCATTGACAGTGCCTTAAAATATTGAGAATCCCAACGCTGTAGGTGTCAAGCGCCACAGCCACCTTCGCCATGATGTTTTCTGCTTCCATGTCTGTCGTAGAATTTTACCTTCTAAAACGTTTCCCCGTCCCTTACGGTAACCTTTTTTCAGCTACAAAGCTTTCTGCTTATTTAAACGCAACATTTACAACTCAAAAGGAGCTGCAATAATTTATAAGCTCACTTAGAACTAACTGACTATATCTTCTTCAATTCTTACACACACGCAGCTCTCTACTTCTTCACCGTGGCCACAATTGCCGCCGTGGTGGGGCAACATGTGGTGAGAAAGCTGATCAGTATATTAGGGAGAGCATCTCTGATCATCTTCATTCTGGCGTCAACAATATTTGTGAGTGCAATATTAGTAGGTATGTATGTGGCGTGTGGACAAACATATGTATAATATATTGTTCAATATTTTGAGATTCTCATTAATTAGTCTCCTGTATGTCTGATTTGGCTGAAGGGTTTTGATACTTTTCGAACAGGTGGCGCTGGCATGGCAAGCATGATCGAAAAGTTTGAGAGGAAGGAGTACATGGGATTTGAAAGCATGTGTTCATAGGGAGAAGCTTCATCAGGATCAGTAAAAAGTTCTATCAATTGTTATTTCCAAATGGATTGACTAGCTGTTATTCTTCACTTCGAAAATCAGGTTTAGATTGTCGTGTTATGTTATTTTGGAAGAGTTATTGATTTTTTTTATTGGAAATATATTAAAATAATATTTTTTAAAATTTAAATTTAATAATAATATATTAAAATTTTTATATATAAAATACGTACGGTTTGTACCGTAAAAACAAACACCCATGATTGCATTATAAAAATTTAACACAATCTGTGAATATACAGTAAGCAGTCACATGCTGGGTTGTTTCGATTCTGTAAAACTAATAAATGAACTGATTCTTAATTAATTACCATTAGTCTCTCCAGTCAAGTAGTACCTCCGACAATGTCTTACTGTAAAGTAAAGTGTAATCTCTTTTTGTTTTTTTTTTTACCGTCGGATCAGTTCATGTTGACTTACTAATCTTAATATATATATTTTTTATTAATATGAGTATTCAGATTAGATTAATTTGTGTGTAACTGATTAATCTATGAGTTCTGAAGTTAACAACTATGTAAATTTTTAATAGCTATAGGATTTATAAGACTCGAACTAGTGACCTCTAGAAAGCAAACCTAAAACCTGACTAGTGAGGTACACCCCTCAGGATTGACTAATCTCAATATTATTATTATTACTAGTGAAATATTAAAAAATTAATTAATATTTACGTTTAGAATATTTTAAAAATAATTTAAATGTTTTGTTAAATCTAAAATTATTGGGTTTGATATAGTTACCAGACTCAAGTACTCTTTTCTAGCTTGGCAACTAAACCTAAAACACTCAAACTATTTTTTACACTCTTAATATTTTTTTATATTTAAAAAAAATATTATTAACTATGGAGCTAACTCTAGGAATATTAATTTAAAATTGCAAAATCAACAGTTGCTCATCTAAAATAAATAACAACTATAATTATATATATTAAAAATAAAATATTTATAATCGCATTTATTTTTTTCCTCTTACAAGGAATTATATATGCACCAGATTTAGATATCCTCATGTTTGTTTTTAGAAGGTCGTCAGTTATATTCTAAATTTTATCATTGATTTTGTAATCATATTTTACCATCTTTATTATGTATTGAATCATATTTATTCAATTTAAATTAATAAATATAATAATTATGCTTTTTAAGGAAATATAAGAGCATGCTGACTCTAATGTTGTCTGAAAGTGCTCTTTGTAAAAGCATTAAACATTGGTTTATGCCAACACCTTTTCAAACACGAAGTTATCTACAGATAGATACCTGTTGAATCAACTCAGTATCGTGGATAACTATATCATGTTGATCGAATAAAAAAAAATTAGGCTTGAAAAAATGTTTAGTTGATAAATAATAATTTGATATTTTTATTAAATTTGATCAATAAATTAATTTTGAAATTTTTTAATCCGGCTACTTATTTAATTCGGGTTTAAAATTAGATCATATAAAAATTATCCTAATATAATAACCTTCTTGATTTGACAGGTGTAAAGACAACCCGGATAATTGATAAAAAAAAAAATTTGGTTTTGAAAAAATTTCAAGAAGATAATTTTTTCTTATTAGATCGTTTCTAGTTTTATGGTTTAACTCGTAAAATCTACGACTTGGATTATGGACTCCACTTAATTTTGATAAATTTATTTTTTAAAATTATTTAATTTTTACTTAATTATACAAAAATAAAAATAAATACTTTTAAAATTAAACACAAATTAAATATTAATATATTTATTTAAAACCACAATAACCTCTTTATATATGTGCGTATTATCCTCTTTTCATCCATCAGAACCCCACTCAGTTCCATTATGTTAAACATTTTATATTTATTATCAAATTGCTTAGGGAACTATAATTAAGTACCCATATAAATTGATCTAAACAAGAAATTTGATTTAAGAATAATTTTCTTGTAATATCGAGAAATTAATTAATACATAATTCTCATACTTGGATTTGGAAGGGACAAATTAAGAATCCCACGCACAACAATCGATACAGCAAAATCATCAATTCTTAGTTTTTTCTAATTATTTGTTGGGCCAGATATAAATAATTATTCCTTATTATATAAGAGTCTGGAGCTCATCTCTTCGATGCTTTCCAACAACAATGTCTAAGCTATAGTTTATAATGTTAAAGAACCATCTCAATCTAATAACTTAAGTTATTAGATAAGATTTTATAAAAATATACATGATTTATATTATTTTTTAACACACCCTCTTAAGTGAAAGTCCTTTGAACTTGAAACTTGCACAGATTCAAATTACCTTGTGTTTAATTTTTATCAAATAAATAGTGAGATTCGTATTTGTGACCACTTGGTTATTAAGACTTTAATACCATGTCAAAAAATCATCTCAACCCAACAGCTTCAACTGTTAAATAAGGTTATAGAATATAATTTATATTATTCTCTAATATAAAATATATCAATATAATATTCAGACAGAAAAGGTTCAATAACATGATTCAATGTCTTGTCTTTTAATATAATTGAAGCATGATACGGTGACAAGTATTTGGCAATGTTTCCTGGTCATCTCCTCCTGAGTTCATCTCTAGTTTCTGCTTTTAAATTTTATTCTCATAGATGATGCCTTCTAGTTTACTCTAAGCATATGCATGGGGCCTTAATTTCTAGTCTATAGTCTAGAATTTCATAAGACAAGACAAAAAACTATCCACGTGAAACCCTTGCATGATTGAAATAAACGAACGTGAAATGGCGTTCGGTCCCGAAAATTCCTACCGGCCATCCAACCCTAAAAGAAAAATGGGGCCAAAATCATGGCTATTTTTGGTTATTAACACATTTTTTTAAAACAATATTGGTGAAATAATATAAATAAAATTTTTTGATGAAATAGTATAATTTATACATGTTATGATTGAAAAACATGATATTTATAGTTTGTCCTTATTTAGAATAACAACATCTAATAAAAAATATTGAATAGGTAGGAGAGAGAAGAGAAAAAAAAAAAAACCTCTGACAACACAAAGAAAAGTCATCAATGATGACCCTAGTGGGGACACACTTGCTGCTAAAGAAAAGTGAGTCATGTGTCATCTTTGGGTGGCAAGTGCTACCTACTAAAGTCACTGTTGGTGATCTTTTTCGGTGTCGTTAGATTTGTTTCATCGAAATCTTTTTATGATTCTAGTGTTGTTGTAATAGGAGTTTTTGTGTGTCTTTGATGTCATTTTTTTTTCTTTTCCTTCCTCTCTCATCTCTCTTATTTAATATTTTTTTATTGGATGTTGCATATAAATGTCTTGTTTCTTAATCATGACATGACATATACAAATTATGTTATTTCACTAATTTTTTAATTATGACATTCCATCATTATTTTTAATTTATTATGCTAATTTAAAAAAATAATCTAAAAATATTTTACTTACCTTTCGATGAACAACAAAAAGTCAACGTCTTAAATTCATCGTGGAAATCATCATTTTTTATTTTAATTTTATTATTTTAAAAATCACGGTTTATATTTTGATCAACTCAATTTTTAAATTTAAATAAAAAGCAAATCTATTCTCATATATAATATAATATAAACAACTAAAATTTGCTATTTACTTAAAAAAAAAAAAAACTTAATCAATTTGCTATTTACCCAAAACCTAGAATGATTGTTCTCGTGTTGAAGTTGAAAGCTTGAGAGAGAGATATGGATATATTCAAGTTACTAGCTAGGGTTTCAAGTTTGGCGAAGAGAGAGATGGTTTTTTGACTGATAATTTTGTTATTTTAAAGTAAGCTTTGTAGTTATTAAATTAAATATAATGGAAAATATTATATATTCAAGTTACTAGCTAGGGTTTCAAGTTTGGCAAAGAGAGAGATGGTTTTTTGAGTGACAATTCTATTATTTTAAAGTAACATGGGCTTTGTAGTTATTAAATTAAATATAATGGAAAATATTTAAATAATGCAATATTTTTTGTTGATTTTTTTGCGCCATGTGGAGTGTAATTAACTTATTAAGTTTATAATGTAATTTTCGAAACAAAGGAGACAATGTAAAATAAAGTAAATTGTAAGATATTCAGTGTAATCTTTACATTTTTCTAATGTAAAAAAATATATTCAAATATTGCTAATGTATTTTTTAATTAAAAAAAATCATAAACTCAAAATATGATGCATATTGGAAGATATTTTTTTTCAAAATATTAATATGAAAATATAGTGAATGATATTTTTTTAAAATACTGAGAAACAATATACTAAATTGACTTAGGTTAATCGGTCATATATATGACCCGGGTCATGAGACCATAATAATCTTGTAGAATGAAAATCAAAATAAATTATAAAGGTCAGTTCCTAATCAACACAATTTTAAAGAATAAAATTAAAAAATATATATATTAAATTAAAAATAAAAACTATCTGAGTTAACTTTTGTTAAGCAAACTCACATATTGGGTCATGAGATCGAGATAAACTTATAGAAAACATATATATATATATATATATATATATATATATATAAAGTTTTATTTCCAACAAATCTAATTTTGAATGTTGAAATCAAAAGAAAAAAAAACTTAATCCATGAGATCGGGATAACTTCACATAAAGACAAATTGAAAAATATTATAAAGCCTAGTTCCCAAATAACTCAATATTAAAGGATAAAATTAAAAAAAATCTAAATAAAAAAATAAATATTAGGTTGTTGGAGAGTGAAATAAAAAATATATTTAATTAAAAAGAGACCCAAAAATAAACTAAATCAATTCAAGTCAAGCTTCAAACTCATAAATAGATTATAAGTTTGAAATTACTCATAGAAAAAAAATAAAATAATCACAAAAACCAATTAAAAAATTATTCAATTAATCCAACTGCCACCAGAAATTCCACAACACACACATGAAAACAAATTTGCCATAATCCAACAAAAAAACATTGCAAAAAAATCCTACAGCCAATCACACTGCCGTAACGATTTCAACCTCATGTATGAACAACATTTGGACAAGAACATGGTATAAAAACTGTTAGCAACTACTTCACGGCATCACATCTAAATATTGCAATTATATAATATTGATATACTCCACTTAGTAGTTAACTAGTATATTGACACGTGTTTTATAACATGTTAATAATAAATTTTTTTAATATAAAAAAATATTTTACATTTTAAAAAATATTTTTAAAAGTTGACGGTCATGTCAGATTCAAGATAATTGGTCCTGACAACCATTTTTAAATCTAAGTCTCTTGGGTCTGGCGGCTTGCTAGACCCACTACCCTTGGGTCCGATGGTCATACCAAACCCAAAACGGTTGGATTTGATACCCCTGCCTGATTCAAGTTACTTGGGTCTGGCTCCCCTAATAATAATAAAAATAAAAATAATAATGTTTATAATATTATTAATAATAATATCAAACTTTTATGACTCAGGTTCTTATAGTTTTTAGTAGTAGTAGTAGTAGTAGTAGTTTTACCCTTCAAATCAAATCTATGGTTTTTTTTTTTCAATTGTAATAATATTTTTTCAAATTTATTAATAATATTAATAATAAATTTATTAATCATATTAAATGTTAAGGGATGTGATGTTCTCACAGCCTTTTAAATTTTTTAAAAGGCTTCAATCGGAGTAGCACAACTTGGTTGCAACATCAAGTTGTGTTATTTTCTTTGATTTCGTTAATTATGATAGTTTATAAATTATTTTTTTATTATAGATTTATAAGAAAAAAAAACATGATTACTATAGCATGTTTGTTATTGCATTTTAAAAATATTGTTGAAAAAAATTAATTTTTTTATATTTTCAAATTATTTTAATGCATTAATATTAAAAATAAAAAATACTTTTGAAAAAAAAACTATATTGGTAACAACCATAAAATAGAATTTCTATTGAAGGAATAACAAATTCATAAACATAAAAAATAAACTATTTCAATATTTGTGAACCCAGGCACGTGGGTCTGCTGATCTAGGTGCGGGTCTAGCTGACCCAGGTGAGCGAGTCTCCTAGGGTCTAGCAGACATGTCTGACCCTAGTGTCAGGTATCTAGCAGTCATGCCATTCCCCAACGCCAGACCCCAAAAAACTTGAACAAACTATTATGTCTCCATTGTTTCAATGCCAAATGTATCCCATAGAAAAGACAATCTCACCCTCAACTGCATGCCTAACAAGTTTTTTTTGGCAAAAACAACCACATCATTACACTACTCTAATCCACAACGACTTGTATCTTAATGAACAACAGTAAAAGGATGAACAATATAAACTCCATTCCATTTAGCTTTTGTTATTATATATTCATGGAGATGCAAGAATTCATAATCATGTAATAGTTATTAGCTAGTCCTTATATACTATGCAAGAAAAGCTTCATTGAATGAATGTTGTAAATTTTTTTTGGCTAATTGAGTTGATTTGGCCGTGTTTGTTTTCAACTTTTGAGCAAAGTCAAAATATTTTGCGGCATTTCATAAAGATTTCAATATTACATAAGCCCTAAACATTGATTAAATATTTCAGGATATTTAAATAATAGTAACCTATAAATAATAAATTAAGGTTTTTTTTAATGGTTTTCAATAAAACATGACTATTTAAGTGAAAAAATGGTTAAACAAAGTTAATAGAAGTTCCAAAAACATAAACTAAACATGTTATAGACAAAGATGAAAAACAAATTAGGGTTTTATATGTTAGGTTTCCCGAATATCATACACGTAGCAGAAATAATGAAATAAAATTACTTGGGAGTTCTTAGGATCTTGTTAGACAAATCTAGAGTTGTTTAGAAATTTATTACCTGAAGATCTAATCTTTTTTTGCTTTGAATAATTCTTTAATGGCTGAGTTGTTGCATGCTACAAGTCGTCCAATTATCCAGCATCTAGCGGTAATCCATATGAACCACCAATGAGAAATCTTCTAAATCTCTATTTAGAAGAAAGGGATTGTTATGCATAGAGTCATATATAATTAAATCTCTATATTTTTCATCAAGTTACACTTAATTAAATCATCTAAGTTTAATTTATAACTAATGATTCTTAATGTGTGTAACCCATTGGTTCCTATTATGTTAGTCCAAATATAAATTCTAATTCTAATTAAATAATTATTATCAATTCAATAATTGATTAATTTATATTTGAAGATCAGATATATCATCTAGCAACATGTCATGATCCTCTAAATATTAGAAAAGTCATTAGTGGTTTGACCTAAACTTTTAGTAATCGGTTTCTCATGTAATTAATATCCTTTCATTACTAATGTTCAGATTTAACATTAAAGCATGGAGCATGTCTTCCATGTTAAATCATGTTTATTCTCTATATAATAGTCATTGATCATTTGAATAAAATATGAAATTCTTTTCAAATCTCATTTCATCCTGGTCAAGAATTTCTTAGTCAATACCATTTGAAAACAAATGAAACATTTTCTAATTCACCTAAGGTGTTGAATTCTCTCTTAATCACTCAAGTACCTTCATATAGTTAATGTTACACCCAATGTCTGTCATTTCATCACCTTGATTAAAATAACATGTAACAAGATCAAATCATAATATTCTCTATATAAGATGACTTAGTGATCTCAAGTCTAAGGATCTCTTACACAACTGTCACATGAGCATTTTCATAGATATGAGTGATCTCTCCATATGGAATTTTCATGCAAGTCAGTTTAGTGTACATGTTTTATAATAAGCACTTACATATTAGTTCTAGGTATTCCTTATATATCAGCTTATGAGAACAATTACTTCTTTTCATAAATGAAAGAACATAATATGTATCAATCTCTCTAGCTCTAATGAATATCCAATATTTAAAAGAGTATTGACCATGAACATTTTAAGAACAATGCTTTGATGCAACATGAATCCTATAATTATGACAACTTTATTATTATTATTTGTTTGCAAAGCATTTTTGTCTCATGAACTTTATCTTTACTCTAGATTCATTAATCTAAAATTACATGAATATTAAAGATAAATTAAACATTTATCAATAATAAATATGTATTTACATGAATTTAATAATATCATGTATAACCAATCGATTGACTACAAAAAATATTAAATGAACATTTTATATTCTAACGATCTTTACCAACCAAATATAGAAAGGGTTGAAAGAACACCAAATTGCACACTATGCTCATATCAAATATTTCAATACATGCATTGCCATAAATATTTTCATCTATTATCATGGTTATAAAATTCGAATTAACATGGGGCTGGACTACTTTGTGTTAAGAAAAAAATAGGTTAAGACATTAATTTGGTTTGATACAGTAAAAAACTCTAGTTGACCAACAACCTAGATAAAATCCGGTTAAAACCTGATCCTTAATTCATTGATCTTTGTTTTATTTATTTATTTGTTTTTATTAAAATAATGCTATTTTGATTCTTTATATATATATATACATGTGTGTGTGTGTGTGTCAACTTGAATTGACTTTTTTCATTTGTAACTTGACCTTACTGAGTCAATTCCAGATCAAATTTTATAATAATGTTAATTATATTATATTAGCTTACTTAAAACTCCTCTCCATTTATCTCTTAATCCAAGAAGTGATGTCTATACTCTATATATATACTTTGCGTTTATTTTAGGATATTTGACTAATCTTCACCCCCATGTATTGTTCTTCATACTTGATAATATGGGCGAACAAGTGATCATTTCCTACCTAATATTTGATCTGTATAATTATGCGCTTGAGTGCTGCAACAATTTACTAAATTCACCCTAGCTATATTATTCCTTATATATAGTGAACTAATTAATATTTCCAACCTAATTGAGGTTCTGACACGTACGTACCCTTCACAAAGACGAGTTAATTTGTGCCATACAATAATAATGTTTTTCTGCAGGAAGTTTGCCATTCTTTGAGATGACCAAACAGGCCATAAGTCTCTAAATTCTTCAATTATTTGGTAAAATTACCTTTAATTAGGTTTGTTCGACTATATGTTGATATCTTTCATTAATATTAATAAATTGTTTTAATCTTAATAAAATAATAAATTCAAATATTTATTGAATTAAATTAAATGTTTGATTTTTTTCATGAAACGTTTTAACAATAAGCATTTTATATATGGGATTTGTATCTCCTAAATATTAATAAATCTCGATGAGTCAGCTTTCCATTCTTAGTTTTTATTTTAGTAAAATAATATTTATTTTATATGATTGAAAGTAGAAAAAGTAACTATTTCAATTAGGAATCAAACTTTATATAAAATAGAAATAGTATTTCTTCATATTATTTATAAATACATTTCATATCCTTTCCTTCAAGAGAGAGAGAGAGAGAGCTTTATTTTTTATTGCAATGTACGAGAACAGTTGTTTTAATTAAAAATAAATAAAATAAAATATTTGGAATTTTAACTTTAGAAATAAATTTAATTTGATTATAAATGAAAGTAAATATACTCAGACTTATTGAAAGAACTGTATAAAAAGTAATTGAAGGACAAAGTTCTAAAGCCAAAGACATCCCAGACTTATTGCAGTTTATAGGACTATTGTTATTCATCCTTAGAATTCGTAATCTGTGGCTTATCTTTTGATACAGGCGTCAAGTGCCACAGCGACCTTTGCTATGACATTTTCTGCGTCCATGTCAGTAGTTAAGTATTACCTTCTAAAACGTTTTCCAGTCCCTTATGGTGAGTAGTTTACTGATCAACATTTGAGCACCTAAACTAGAATTACATGCTATATTAGAGCATTAGAAACCAGTTTCTTTCAGAATTCATCGTCTTTAATTTCCAACACAGCTCTATATTCCGTAGCTGTGGCGACTGTTGCTTCCTTCTTAGGGCAATCTGTTGTGAGAAAGCCAATCAATTTACTAGGAAGAGCTTCACTCATCATCTTCATCCTGTCCTTCACAATTTTTGTGAGCGCAATCTGTGACAACACTGTTTTTCATTGATTGATAATAGAAATGGATTTCTTTGGTGGGCTTTTCTTTTTCCCTTTTCATTTCAATAATAATGGTTTGTTTTCCTCTCCAAACAGGTGGAGTCGGGATAGCAAATGTGGTTGAAAAGACTGAACGAGTACATGGGATTTTTTATAACATTTGTTCATATGAAGCTTAGTTTATTTTAGGGCAACAAACCTTTTTCTTTCTTTTTTCGATTGTCTCAATCTGGAAAGCCTTCCCATCGTTTATTTTAGCTTCGATTCTTTGAGTGCTTGATTCCAGTTGCTGAATACTCCAAAAACTGTCCAAAAACTGTTCACAATGGCTTTAACCAGTGGATGGTCCAAATAATTCAGGTTTCACAGTACCAATGGTGGACTGGCAGGTAGTAGTTACATGTATTTAACAGAGACAACTTGATAACAAATCGTGTCCAAAATAATTAAGATAGCAAATGCTCCGAAGACAAATCCCACAAAAGGCATAAATTTCATTGGTATTGTGATTTATCAGTATAATAACGATATAGCAACCAGTATTCTCTTAGTAACTATTCTCTGTCAGTCATCACTTGACCAGTATACAATGGAACTGCATTTCAGTCTGGTAGATTGTGGACAGACTCTTTAGAGTTTGCAGTTATTAAGAATGGCCGCTTGCTTTAGTTGTAACTCTTGAAAACTGTGGTAACCAACGCAAGCAAATTTAAATTACTTGAATTACTTCACACAACATATCTTCCAGAATCCCATTTAGAAACTCATCCAGCTTCTTGTTCTTTGATCAAGTTATATTCTCACTGCTCCTATTCACTATACTTCTATAGTTCATCTTTGGGGACATCCTCTTTAGCTCTCAAAAGAGATTTGATGACTGTTGCCAGGTCCTTTGAGCTGGATTTTGTTGAAAGCTTGACCTGCACAATGAAATAGGTTTCATGGATTCTATAATCTGCATATACAGTTAAAAAATAATGAATATGGAAATGAACATATCCTGAAATTATTACCGGATTTTCTTTATCCCCAACTGGATAAAATAGAAGTGTTGGATAGTCGTCCACCTACAACAATTAATAGTAACAAAGGAAGAGTTCTCAGTATTATAAGTTTATCATCAATTATTATAAGACTCCTTAGCTGAAAGGGAAAAAAAGAGTTTCTTCATCCCAAATGTTGAGGAACAGTTTTCTAACAGATTGATTACTAACTTGTACTGTTAAGCAACCAACCAATATGATAGATTTGAATGCCAGGTGGCATAAAAGCCACCTGGTAAATTTCACACATCAAATACGGTTATCTTTCAATGGCTTTAAAATGTTTACTTTAATTTGCAACAAAATTGTGTTGAAGCAAATCTCTTACCTGCAGTTTTGGATGTTCGTTTGCAGAAGCATCTATCCTTGCAAAAACTAAATTGTCTACACCTTTAAAATGCTTAGCCAACTTCTCGATCTGCTTAGTTGTAGTCTCACAGCTGATGCACCATGGTGTATACACCTGTCGTTAACGTTTCAAGAAAGAAAGTTGAAATAGATACTAGTTGCAGCATCCACTTAATTCTTATGGTCTATAAGGTATTTTAGACAAGAGCAGCAGGCATATCTTGCAGAGCTTAAACCTGAGGTGCATGGTTACATGAAATTGTGCTTACCTCTAGAAGTACATTCTTGGGACTGCTCAAAACCAAGTCATCAAGAGTCTTCCCTACAACAACCTGGAGAATTTTCTCTTTCTGCAATTTCCCGTAATCACAGGATAGTTTAAAAATTGAAATCAATGAACCAGCATTACATAACAATTCCAAGTTTAATCACTCTCAAGAACATGAAAATAATGTGTTTTGATGAAGGAAATTGAAAGCAAATCAAGTTTTCACAGGATGAAAGGAGTCCAATGTACTTTTAATGGAAATTAAACAAGTTTGCTCTGATGATATTGTTCTCTTTCTTCCAATAATTGTCTAAAAATTAGAATATTATTGAAGCATAATAATACCACAACTATTTATCTTAATTTCCATCAAGGCACAGCTATACTACATAAGCCATGTGTGACTTTCTGCACATTGCCATCCATCAAAAATTTAAAGCAGGGTCACAAATTATCATGACATGGATTGTTCAAGAAATTTTCCTCCAGAATAGAATGGAGCTTCTCCAGCTGACCAACTGCTGCATAGCATCATCAAAAGCCTACCTATTGCCTAACATGCAAGCATTATTCTCATGTCTTCTTCAAAAAGGAGAGAGAAAAAAACTAACAATCCCCCATGCTTCAATCACACGTGCATTACCATAATCAATTTACAGAAAGTTAATAACACTCACGTTATCAGGTATTGGTTGTGATTTGAAGTAAGTTGACAGACTACCATGCAGAAGCCTCGAGCAGAATTCCTACAAAGGCCAAATTTTATTATATTAGCTAAGTTGGATATTCTCAAAGGGGAAAGAATAGTGAAGAAAAAAAATTACTTCTATGTTGCTTGGCGTTGGATTGGACTCTAACAAATACTTCGAGCTCATTCTGTTGTCAAAAGCAGTCACCTATCAAGCCAGTACATGTAAATTTCATTAAGCTATAGCTTCAGCAAAAAAAATAAGTGAAACTACTGCTGGAACTTGAAGAAAACAATTAGTTGCTAGCTAGGAAACTAACCACAGTATTTTCTGAATCTTCAATCCCAAATAATGTTAAGAAGGGCTTTGCTTGGTTTTCATCTGCAATGTCTATGTATATGAACATTATCTGCACCAGAAGGACAGAATCAGGAAATTAAGCTAAGAAAAGGCAGCAACTTCAATTAAATTACCCAAACAAAGCACCTTTGATATGAACTTTCTGGCAACCTCTTGAAGAGGCCGAATGAGATTTTTGAAATCATCAGCATCTGCGAAGACAATAACCTGCAGAAAAAGTAATTCATCTCAAAATTTACTCCACCAGACCACTTTAGCATGATTAGCATTGTTTTTAGTGTAGCCATTGAAATAGAGAACAGATGACAAATGTTCTATTATTGCTATTTACATGATTACTGATGTGACCATGGGATAAACTTCTCACTTAACAAATGCTCGAGGAAGAGTCAAAATCAAAGTTTCCAACACGTGCACCAGATCTACTTATACAGTTTCATTACAAATTGTTTAAAAAATATTGAAAGTTTCTGGAAGAGTGCTGTTATGAGGCCTGGGTTTGATTTGGCTGTGCATGTTTAGCTTTATATGTGAGTTCTCTCATTCTAGAAAATCTAAGAGGTAAATGATAGAAGACAGTGCGATACACACTATATTATACTGTTGCACACTGCATAAAATTCTGTATCCATGTGGAAAAATGAAGGAAAATTAAATTATTTAGAAGCACTGATATGCCTTGAAAAATAAACGAACAAAGCACAATAGATCCATGACAACTTAAAAAAGGTTAACATTTAGTACTATGGAATCAAAAAATTAATTTCTGCCATAGCAGTGCCTCATCCTACTTTTTCTGTAGTCACAATGCAAGTTACAAGTATCAACCTGAAGTTTGACAGGACTGGAGTAAACTCTGGCAGAGTTCAGTTCAGTAAGAATGGTAACAAGGGGAAACTTGTTATATTCCAGAAACTGTAATATTGTGTCCTTTTCAAAGATCCCTCCTACAAAACAGGCAAGTTTCCATTCACGAATTCAGTAAATTGAGGCTGATTGGAATTAATTCATTAAAAATGAAAAACAAGAATGAACATATTTCAAAATAACTCTCAGAAGGCAGTCTCTGTAAAGATGAAACGAAGTACAAGTTGGTTGAACATCAGCAACTCACCATAAGCTGTGTATTTTTCAGGCTCACTTTTAACAATTCCAATGAAATTGTCTTTAGAATTGATATTTGGGAAGAGAATTTTAGCAACAGCAGAGCTGCTCACTTCAACAAACTGGATTTCGTTGTCAATGGTTGCTGCTTTTATAAATTCTTCATAATCATGTCCCTAAGAAAAATTTCATGTTTATCAAGAGAAATCCCAAAAATGTGAAGACATGTAAAACTTGATCTGGTAAATAGAAAATTTAATGCATTGAAACATCGAGGGGTTAGTGGAAACTATGAAATACAAAAGAACATAAAAGCTTAAGATGCTTACAGCTACATATAGTTGCTAAAGACTAGTAAAATCCCATGAATATCAAAGAGGAGAAAAATTGTAGTGATGAGATGATGCTCAACCATTGAAAATCTTGTTACCTTTCAAACTCTGAATTTTTAAAACATAGTTGACTGTGCTGCATGTTAGATCAAACTTTTATGAGCAAGTGTTATAAGCAAAACAAAACTACATAAAACTAAACCTCACCATCCCTCATCATCAACTTATTAAAAACAATTGAAGAAAATAGTTTGCAGAACGATTGTTGCTAGTAAAACTGAGTTGAAGTCATGGACCATCATTTACTTCAGTTAACTGCAGCATTCCAATTCTGCCAGGCACTATTGTATGCTGGAGGTGTTTGTTAGATAGCTAGAAGAAATCCAACGCAAAAACAGTCAGGTGTTGTAAGCTCTCAAGCCTAAGAGACGAGATGAACACAAAGTTTAAAATCTAACATCGAACACCAACCAGTCAGGCAAAAAGATGCAACATATGTAAGACCCAATTAACAGAACAGTCAATGGCGATAAAGCATTCATTTAGCAGCCCTTTCTCAAAGCAAAACACTCCACCTTTGGTTAAATGTCATGAAGTGACAACAACTCCGCCATTGAGGCAAGGACCGAGTGCAAACACTGTAAATTCCAAATATGCGTTTCTATATTTCATTGACTACTCGCTAGCAAGTTTATAATTCAGTTAAAAAATTATCAAAGAAAACATGAGGCAGTTTAAACATACATACCTCAAATTTATCAAAAAGACCAAGAACAAACAAATGATACTTCTTCTGAAAATCCTCAGCCTCCACACTTGAACTTATCCTAATAACAGGCACACCTGTCTTTTTCCTAGCCCAGATCACTATATCTTCCCTGATTTCAAATTAATCACACGAAATCAATCAATCAAAATCAAGCACAATTAAAAAAAATTGTTTAACAAGGCAAGAGAATAATTTAAGAAAAACTTATGTTAATCACACGTAATTTGACATTAGTAAACAAAAGCATTAAAACCATAAAAAGAGACATACCCGGAAAATCCACCAGTGTAAACCTGAGAGGTCCCGTTGACAAAAAGAAGCAGAGTAGGGAAGCCTTTGATCCCAAGAGTTGAGGCAACTTTTGGGTACCTCTCAGCATCAAGTTTAGCCATCAAGACAGGACTCCCCAACTCCTTGAGCTTATTAGCAGCCTCAGCAAATTGAGGCATAAGCTCAGCACTTCTTGCACACCAAGGTGCATACCCAAGAATCAACACAAACTCATTCTGATCAATAACCCTTCTCGCATTATCACTGTTCAGCTCAAGAACTATCCTCTGTGCTTTGGACAATACCTCAGCCTCCTTCTGTTGGTCACCTTGCTGCTGCTCTTCTCCTCCTCCTCCTTCTTCCTCATCAATTGCTATCAATTCTTGTAAATCACTATCAGCACCGTCATTATCAGTTTCAACTGTTGGGTCTTCATTGGCAGTGACAAAGATGGTAGAAGTGAGTAAAAGTAGGATGGTGAAGGCGAAAAGCATGGATCTTGAGGTGGGTTTTGCGGGAAACATGCTGGTTTTGTTGAAAGGAGAGGTTTTTCTGTGTTGTTTGAGATTTGTGTAGGGGGGGGTATGAGGGTTTTCTGAATCTTGGTTAAAAGGGTCTGATCTGGAGATCTTCCTTAATTGGTGGAGGTTATTAAGGGAGTCATACGTAAAAGGGCAAAATTGAGAGATAGGAATGAACGTGAAGGGAGTTTTAGTATTAAAGTCATGTCCACATGATATTAAAAAAAAAAAAAAATTCATGTGTCCTTTCCTTATGATTAGAAAATCCCCTTGCCTGATCTACATGAACAGTTTTTGGCTCTTTGGGAACAATTTTTTCTTCTTCTTCTTCTTCTTCTTCTTCTGACGAGCATGCAGAATTTTTGGTTATTTTGGAAATTGGGTGTCAATACTGAAAATATTTATAAAAAAAAATATGTAAATTTTTTTATTTAATAAGGTGAAAATATTTTTTATTTAAAAATATATTAAAATAATATTTTTTATATTTTAAAATTTATTTTTAATATTAATAAATCAAAACGATTTAACAATAAAAAAAATATTAATTCAAAATAAATAAAAAATAAAAATACTCAACAAATAGCAAAAATAAACACACTATAAACGAGATGCTCCTCTTTACATTCTTTTTATAATCTATAAAAATCCCTTCTCTATTCATCAACTCCAAGTCTACAATTTGATTTTTAATATTTTTGGGTTAGGTTTTTTCATGATTGATGCGTATTCTTCGGGCTGGGTCATAGACAGAACAGACCATTTACTTCGAAATGAGGCATCCATGAAGATTATCTTCCTCATGGAGGACGGACGGATGAATAACCTCGTGATCTCTATCTATTGATTGTATTAGTACCAGCTGCAGCTTCTTCGTTCTGGCATTTCCTTTGATGAATGAGATCCATTTTCTGATTACAAAACGTTTCCGGCAACTTATGAACTTGGTAAGCGAAAGTAATTCTAACACATCCATGGCAACACAACCCAATTCGTAGCTGTCAACTTTCCACATCTCTCAGTCTGGACAACCCAAAACCAGAAAGAGATTAACATTTGTGATAGTGACATAACATCCCTTCTGATTCATTCCTAATGGGAAAGGAACACTTCAGGACAGGAAGAGCATTTGCAGTGCTTTACAGCACTAGCATTGACTGAATGCTGCTACATCATAGGTTGGGATCTGGGGAGAAAGAAGAGCCCTTGTACACTTACTGCCTGATGATTGATTGTGCTTCATGTATTTTCGTTCAATAACAACATTAATCTCACTTCGAAACAATATACATGCAATCTTTCTTACATCTATCACTTTCGGCTCTTTCATACAGTATGCACACATTCATACAAATACACATTTATTACCACATATCTTAAACAAGGGAACAAGCCGAGAATGAAAGAGGGAAATTTCACTTGAATCGATTTCTCTCTTCAATAAAATGGAATTCATGCAAGCACAGCAACTCAAGATGCTGTAATCACAGAGTGATACCACAAAGCCATCAGGCCATAGTTCGCAGCATGGCAGAAGGACCTCAATCATAGGTGCATGTATTTTTCTTGAACTTGATAGGTTTAGAGCTGCTAGAATCAATGACCAAGGGACAGGAGATTTGTCTTCGATGCTTTGTCCTGACCAGCTTTCCCACCACATTGCCTCGTGATTTAATATCAAATTTCAGTGTCAATGGAACTACAATACCAGTTTGTGAAACTGTTAGACTTGATCCAGCTCCATACAAAGGAACCTTATTTCCTTCCACAATCACTGATACAGTCCTGCGACTCTTTCTTGGCTGATAGTATTTCTTCAGCTGCGGCATTAAAGGGAAATCAGTAACACTCATTATTGATTTTGATACCAATTAGAGACCAAGCTCTCGTATTGGAGGAATGCAAAGAGACATCATGCAATTACTTCAAACTTGCAACACAAAGCATAAGTTCTTGACATAATTTCAAAACATTTTAAGTTCTATTGGCTTTGAAGGGTCTATCCCGAATCCATCGAATCCTCACTGATTTGGATTAAATATTATTACATGGTAATGCGAAGGATTATACCTGACCAGTTGCGATGGGGACCTCTGAGTATACAAGATTGATTGGTGTGGAGCTGACATGAATGCCAAATAGTGTAGCAGGGTTGTAAACACTCATCCTTAATGAACCATTCACTGTAAGCAGCTTTGTAGGAACACCAGAGGAGTCAGTACCTTCCCCAACATAAAAATTATTTACGACCAAGCTCTGCAAGAATCAGATTTTCCATTAGAAATGAACTTCAACAGAGAAACATGTTACCTCAAGAACCACATTGATTAGCTAGTGAGTGACGCACACTAAACGGCTTAATTCATCCTGTTATGGAGATATGTTTGGGACCATCCAAGGCTAATTCATAGAAATATTATCGAGGCTTCAAATACAATAACTCCCTCTGACTAGCTGAACCACACTAATCACAAACTCTGAGAATCTTCCAAAGAAGACAGGAATATGATACAAAGAAATGGCTTTCAAAGGTTGATGATGAATCTCAGCAAGTACAAGCCCAAGATTTTAAATCTAATTAGGGTGGCACAATAACTCTGTGTTGGTCCTTTTGATCACAGAATTCAGCTGGTTGATTCAATTATTCAGCTGCATATACAGAGAGTTTCGAGTCCTAGTTATTCAGAAAGATGGCCTTCCACAACATTTTTCATTGTCTAGACATAGTAACAACGAAAAAAAAAAGACAATGACCTGAATTAGAGCAGGGATAGATATCCTCACTAAGCAATCATGCAAAATATCCTCTCTAAGCAAAAATATTTGACTGAGGCTTCTTTTCAGCAGATCAATTTTGTCTAAATAAAGACAATCCTTGACATAGAAGATAGTGGATCCAAGGAACATGCATGGGTGTGGGCCTTTTGTCAAAAAACAATCAGCTTTAACTACATGCATTGTACTATTGACCATCTCCAGAGAATTAACCATTGGCTGCTAGTTTCCAATTTCCTATACATCTCCACAGATTCTAGTAGATATGGATGAAAATACGACCAAGTGGAAAGCTACATGTATAAGGTCCCTATCATACACTTTCTGATTAAATACTAGACATCAGATTCTTCCTTTTCTTCTTCTTCTTCTTCTTTATAACCTATCATTATAACAATGCTTGAAATTGTACAGCAGTCACCATACATGTACTCGATCAGACAATTGAACTAAATCCATAAACAAATCAATTGTGCTTACAAAATCTAGACGGTCAAATTGTATAATAAGAAATGAAAATGTTAAGCAAACAGTTAAAGTGAAGTCAAATTTTCTTTGTGGCATCTGTACCAAATTCCAACTATTTATTGTATTCATACTTTATCTGTTCCCTAGAACTTTAAACAGCCCAATTATTTCAAAATGAATAACTTATTGCAACATTGATTCAACCTGATGAAATAAATGCTCGTATAACAGTTGCAGAAAAGGTACAGCAGCATTAATTTAAAGTAATGTCCATTCTAATCCACTCTCAAAGTTCAATTTTCGGCGTCAAAATGTTTGTTCTAATGACTGTATTAAGCAGACCAAACAATCAGAAGAAATGAAACTTAAAACTGGCATACCTTGACTGTAATCTCTGCTTTGTAAGGCCTGCTAGCACCCCATATAATCAAGCAAAAAACTGTAAACAAGAACACAAAACTTAACAGAGCAATCAAGGCCTGAAACCTTCTGGTAAACGCTTTATCCTCATCATCATAGTTCCCTTCTTCCATGATAACATTACACTCAGGCCACCCCTTATCATTCCACCCCTTATTATCATTTCTTTTCCTACTACCACTTTTTCTCCCTGAAGAGGACCTAAAGATCCCTGAAAACCTACTAGCCGACGAGTTCCTTGAGTGGCGACCATAAGAAGGGTGTGAAGGTGACTCCATTGGACTTGGTTGCATAGAAGACGACTTGTCTCCATCATGTGAGTCCCTTGAAGGGCTTTGTACGAAATATACAGGACGTTTTGGAGACCTTGAAGGTGAAGATGGAGCTAAACTAGTAATATCAGATTCAGATTTTGCGGAAAGCATTGTAAAACAACAGCGTCTTTCCTAGTTTTGGACACTATAAACAATGAAAGTAATGAGACAAGAGAGTTGAGCTTATATGTTTCCACTCGGAAACATTTCCAAATTTTGAGATAAGGACTTCAACAACCAATCCAAAAACCAGTACAACTGATTCAATACTACAGGAAACTGGAGATGTCTGTACCTTTTTAGTGAGAAACTAAGCAAAACAATAGCATATACTGATAGAAATGACCTGGTAGCTTGTGAAGAATCAAGAAATGGAAATTTGAGCAGGAACCCAGAACCTGGAATGATCACAGTAATCTAGACTCTTAATGGAAAACCCTTTTAAGACACAAAGTTCTTGAAACAAGCACTGGCGACACACAAAAAAATAGATAGTAAGGGCACTAGAACTGTTTACGCTTTATAGCTAAGTGACAACACAGCCACAAGGTCACTTCTCTATGTTATCTGTCTAGCTGTTTTTCTCTCAGTGCATGAGATGAAACTTGTGTTGGAGGTAGATACTTTCTTTTTATCAACAACCCAATGAGTAGTAGTAGGCTTTGCATGTTAAATTAGGCTTGGATTGGAGGAGCCTATGACAGAGCCTCAGGTTCGGCAAAGTGTCGGCAGGCTAACATGTTATTCTAATGCAAGATTTGGTTGCCATGCCTTTTCCTTCCTTCTTTCTTTTATTGTGGTCTTGACTACGCACCTAATTTGATTCGTTTCTTGTTTGTGTCTTGTTCCAGCTCAAGGCCTTTGGTGGATTATAGACAGCAACGAAAACATTATTGTAGATTTTAAATATTTTTTTATGGTTACTGGCCTGAGTATGTTTTCTCAAATATTCTTAATTTACTCCGATTTATTATATATTTTGGTTTTGTTTTTTTGTTTTTGCTTTTAATATATATATGTGGTTTGGTATGACACTTCCCACATTGTATTATTATAGGATAAAAAATTGCATACTACAAATAAGTGAGGTGATATTAATTAGACTGGATTGGATTAAATAGTAATAGATATTATTTTATCTTATGTTTGGTGTGTTTTAGATTGAAATAGACAATTTGATTTATTCTGTGTTTGTTAGATGCTAGAGGGAATCAGCAAACCCAAGGTTTTATATTGTTTTGAAAAATAGAGGAAGAATTGATCTGAAATGACCCGATCAAAAACTTGAGTCAAACTACAATCTGGTTAGCCTGAGATAAAACACCGTTCAAAAATCCATTGACTTTTTTTTATATTTTTTTGTCAAAACGAGGTTGTTTAGATTTTTTTCAATTTAAATTAACTCGAGTTAACCCTCTCAAGTTGTGACTCGAGCTTTATCCTAGGTTGATCTTCAAATCGGATTTTAATACTATAATATTAACTATTTATATTTTTATATTGACCTGGGTCGATGATTAACTCGAATTGTAACCTGAATCTAACCCCAGATCAACTCTCAAGTTGAATTTTAAAATTAAAATAATAATTATTTTTACTTTTATATTATCCTAGCTTAACACTCAGATTGATTCATAAGTGGTACCGAGTCAATTTTTAAGTTGAGTTGGTTGGTATAAATTATCGGCGCAGTACCACTGCAGGTTTTTTGAACTACTTTTGCATTGATGAAAACATAAATACAGTGCTTCACGAAGAAAATAATTAACTAGTTAGAATAAACACTAAGTAAATATAATAATTTTGTTTTGGTAATTTTTTATTTTTTATCTGTTTAGAGTTTATCATGGATCCAATACTAATAAAATTTAATAAAAACCTTGGAACACTTAATTCAAGGCATGCTTGATTATGTGGAATGCCCTACCATGTATTATATACCTTCTAGAAGATTAGTCACAACGGTTGTGCTATTTCATTGTGTTATTTCATTTCCCATCTCTTTCATAAACAGGGTGTCTTTCCCTTGTATTAATTTATTCATTTTTTATGGTTTTCTATTCAAACTCTATGTAAATTATAATAGTTTTTAAACTCGGTCTGATTCAAGATCTGGATTTCAAGTTTTAACCGGGTCACTGGGTCATTCAGGTCAATTTTATTTTTTAAAAAAAAATAAAAACGACGTTGTTTTAATAAAAAAAATCAACTGGTTGCAATTGAGTTTTTGATCGGGTCACCTCAGATTTTGACTTTCTCTATTTTTTCTTAAACTCGCCTGGTTCTAGCCCTGGATCAACCCACTGGGTCGGGTCGGGTTTCAAAACTATGTAAATTACCTACAGCCCTGTATCATCTTTGTTAAAACAGTGATTTAAAAAAAATAAAAAATATAAATGGTAATGGTGACTGAAAAAATAAAAAATTAAACTCAAATATAAATACAAACTCTAAGCAATATTCTAATCATAAACATAACCTTAAATCTAAAAAATAAACTCTAAACCCTAGCACTAATCGATCGCTAACCTTAATTAATTAATAACCCTAAAAACAAACTCTAATTAATGAGCTCCTAATAAATACAAGCAATTAGTTTCTTCTAAACTTGTTTGCTTGAGTGTTTAAATTTCTTGACAAGAAAGCAAGTTCACCCTTCAAACTCAAGCATGAAGATAAGCACCTTGAGACTTGTCAAAAACAATGAGAACAAGTTGGAGAGAACAAAAGAGTGAGGTTTGAGATGATTGGCACCCAATAAGTCTGCAAATGATTATAGAATATTTGAGATGCTTAAACAAATCTCAGAGATGTTTAGTGCATGGTCAACCAACTCATGACTAGAATCGAGTTAACTATTGAATTAAGTTTTAAAATTATAATAATTATTATTTTTATCGTTACGTTAACCCGAGTCAATGGTCTTAACTCTTTTTGGGCTCAATTCAACTTTTTTAAGCTTAGTTTGACCACCGGTTAAACTGAGCCTAACATAAAGGTCGTTTTGATTAGGTCAAATTGAGAACGCAACTAAGCCCATGTTGGGCACGGTTTGGCTATTTTTAGACTCGGTTAAACTCCTTTTAGACTCAATTCAATTGGATTTTTTATCCTCTCCTTCACTTTCTTCCCTCTCGCTTCTCTTTTTCTATCTGGTTTATTGTTCATGTCACGTATCTGTAATTCATAATGAGCTACTTCTAATTATTTTTTCAGGTAAGCTATATAAACAAAATAAAATAAAATAAAATAAAATAAAAATAATAAATATTCTCACTCATAACTACTAGTAGTAGCAGCAATTAGGGGTGAGCATTTTCGATTCGGTCCAGTTTTGGGTTAAAATAAGTAATCGAACCGAAATTATTTTTTTTCAAGTTTTTGAACCGAACCAAACCGAAAACCGGTTCGAACCGACCATATTCGGTTCGGTTCGGTTTTTTTTCCTTCCAAACTAATGTAAACCAAAAATTATTTCTGAGTTTTTTCACTAATTATATTTTTTCAGGGATTCTATTTTCGTTTTATTTCTAATTTTACAGATCTGTGCTTTATGTGTATTTTCTGAGAAATCTTTGCTTTCTCAACATGTATGGTTCTTTTTTAAATTGGTTGGGCATGCATGATATCCAGAAATTCAACCCCAATTTTCTTTTTGTTAGATCTTTGTCCAAAAATTAAACTTTGCAAAAAGATACACAAAACAAAAGGAAAGAACAGAAGTCATTTGACTGGAGGAAAAAAAAAACAAAGAAAATATCAAAAAATATCTGTTATTAAAATGTAAAATCATCAAAACATTATTATTTGAAAAACAAGAACAAATCAAAGAGGAAGGGCCAAACCCTTACACACTAGTTTAAAAAATCCCATTTTTTTCCTCTCCAATCTTCCCTCCACTTCGTTTTGGAGCCACACCACACACCTGCAAAGAAAAAACCTTAAATTTGCTCTCAATGGCGACCGATCCAACCCAGTTGCACCATCTCAGTCTCCTTCTCCAATCAAAGAGGAGAGATGCATAGAGAAGGGAAGGGGAGAGATGCAGAGAAAAAGGGAGGGTGAGGGGAGAGATTCATAGAGAAGGGGGCGGTGGTTGCTCTTGTGTGTAGGGAATGCAGCACCAACTCAGTCTCCTTTTCCAATTAAGGAGGAGGGATGCATAGAGGGGGAGGCCGCTGCTCTTATGTGCAGGGAATGTAGAGAGCAAAGTTTAAGTTTTAGGTTTAGGGTTAGAAAAAGTATCCTATTTATAGTTTTTTTTTTTAAGGGTTGGTCTAGTTGAACTAGTTCGGTTCGGTTCAATTGGTTTCAGACTTTAGAAACCGAAACTGAAACCGAACCGGAATTTTTTTGTGATTTTTTAATCGATTAACTCAGTTTTTTTTTTTCGGTTCGGTTTTTTCAATTATTTTTTTTCCAGTTTTCTCGGTTTAATCAGTTTATCGGTTTTTTTGCTCACCCCTAGTCGCAATTACTCTCTTTATATTTTTTTCTAATAAAAAAAACCTCCTTCAAACACAACCCTAACTTAACTATTAAAAAGTTATTTTATAGATAACACCCACATCTCTAGCTCAGAATCATCCACGAATTGAGCCCACATAGATCCAAATGAAGTTTCTCTATGAGCTTCATCAACACCCCTGCGGTAGCATCCAATCAAAGATAATGTAAATAAAATGATATTGAAATGATCCCAGAAACACTCTTGTACCCATCTTAAGAATCACAAAGTCGAAGATTGCTGCTCGTACGACAATCAAAATAACCCACGAGCCTGCCATTGGCCCATTGACTCCTGGGGATACAAACGGCTAAAAAGCGACTGGTTTTTGACATTTTACCTTGTTTTGAGCTTCCATGAGAATTTTAGCAAAGTCTTTGTAAGAAAAAACTCAACTACACCTCGCCGTATCTCAGTCACAGACATATCAGAAGTCATTGATTGCCGACAGGGGAAAAAAAAAACATTTCAAGATGTTTCACTACAGGTGTACTTCAGCTATCCTTTTATCTCTGAAGCATCAATTATTATTATTATTATTAATTGTTACAAATCCCTGCAATTGTCGTTACTAAAGTCTGAGGCACCTTTGCTAGGCACTGCTGATCAAGACCAATCAAGTCACCATGGGCTAGCCTAAAGCAATCACTGCCAAATAGTGATGATAATAAAGAGACGACGACGACGACGTTAGTGGGGACCCCTAGAGGTGCTGAGTGGTGACCATTAGCTAGTCCAAGAAGAGACGATCGAAGATGAGAAATAAATAATGACGTGGATCATGTTACGTCGCGTATTTTTTTTCTTTTTTTAATTAACGTTTCGGGTTATAGTCTTAATATAATATAATAAATTGAATTAAACAATAAAAAAATAGCCAATAATAATAAATAGATCAAAATAAAAAAAATACCATAACAATAGCTTAAAAAAATATATTTAAAAGCACAAAATTGAATAAAATGAATGAAAAAACTTGGTCTACCTCAATCTGAAATAGCATAATGATATATATATCCTAGGTAATAAAGGGCGAGTCAACTCAAGTTAATCTTTAAAATCTGCGGTCTAAGTCATAAAAATAAGATAACTTGATAGAATATAAACCAAAGAAAACCATAAAGTTAATTTAAAAAAAAAATATTGAATGTTAAAATAAAAAAATAACTTTAAAAAAAGATGTCAACTTGTATTAACTATTCAAACCCGTAATCTGGGTCATTGAAACAGAAGCACTATATATGAAAAATTCACGAAACTCAATCTCAAACAAATCAAATATTGAATGATAAAATTGAGAAATAAAAATCTATTATAGAAAAGGATAAAAAAAACAAAACAAAATAAAAAAACAATTAAAAAATTAAGAATAAAAATTAAATTAAAGAGAGTTAAGCTGTATTTTAACCGTTAAATAACTACTAATAATAATAATTAAAAAAAAACCCTGTTATCCCTATCATTCAAGCTAAATGATTCTGTTACGAGGGGTAAAGTAAAATCGTAACTTGACTATTACAATACACGGTGCTCTTGATTCCTAGAGCTACAGAAATTTGTACTCTAGATTTTCCCCCATTCTCAAGTATATTTTGGTATGCTAAGTGTACGAGAAGGACAAAAAAAGAAAGTGCGAGAAAAGTCTAAAAAGTCTAAAATCCACTACCGCGCCCGCGTGCTGTGGATGGGGAGGACATTGTTAAAATACTATGTTGGGCCACTTACTGGTTATGTTGAACCTCTGTAGATTGAGCTTTGATGAATTTATGATTTCTTGTTGAATTTTATGCTTGAAAATCTGTGCTGTCCATCTTCATCACTTCAACTTTCTTCTGCCTTTTATAATTAAACCCAATGAAGATAATTTAATAAAATAATTAACGGAATGATAATGACTTTAATTCAATGGTGTTTTCAATATGGTCAGAAGAAATCATTGTTTTTTTTTTTTTCTCTTTAAGGAAGTATATTAATTTATCAGAAATTATGTGATGTATAATATCTTTAAATTTGATATAATTATTTATAAAAATAATCACTTTTAATTTTTTCATTAACACCTTCATTGAATCATTCCCGTCTCACCGTCTCATCACAGTCGTCACTACAATTACGACACCAACCACCACCATCCAAACATCATCCATTACCCACCACCTAACTATCTCCTCAAAATCAATGCTCCTATTACAAGAGCCTCCATCACTTAAATATCATCAAATTAAAAAGAAATTTCATCGTTTTGGATATGTTTATTTGTAGTTAAAATTGGGATTGAAATGAATTTTCAAAAAAAAAAAAAACATGGTAGGCTTTAAACTTTTTTTTAATAAAATAGGCTATTATTTAGAAAACAAACCTAACTAAACACAAAACTCAGAAGAGATTAGCCTTTTACTATGCACTAAGACATAATTCATTATGCACTGGAACACTGAAATTACCATTTTATTATTCTCAAACAAGATCATTTGACTAGCTATTGGGAGCAAAATAGTTTTTCTATAAGGTTCATTTGTCATTATCATGTTGATTGGGGAGGTAAATCAGTCCTTAAATACCTTTAAAAACAAGAGAACTAAAGCTGCGATCAAGAGGCTTTTTGGAATGTTAATGCTATGATTGCACAGTGAAATGATTACATTGCCCTTAAAAGAAAAAAAAACAAAATTAAAGTTAAAGGGCTTTTTTGTTTTTTCATCATAGTTTTTTTAGTTATAATCAATTTAAATGAGAGACAATTCCGTCTTTTAACTAATATAAATATACTTAAAAAATAAAAGTGGTTGGTGCATGCAGTGAGTTGGAGCTGCCCACTTTTTTTGACGGTGTGTGTGGCATCTTCTAGCGATCAAACGCCACCTTTCGTGATGGTGTTGAAAACATTGCGTCATCCTCTTCATGGTGGTCAGGTACGTGTGCATGATGGAGCAGCGGTTGGTCTCTGGTGGATTTCTTTTCTTTTCCTCCCTCTTTTCTCTCTCCTCACCTTGGATTTCATGCCAGCTCTTCCAAAAATTAAATGTGTCATGTCAGTTTGTATTTGTATCAATTTTGATCCTCATTCTTTTGATTGTTATTTGTTTTATTTTTAATTCTTTTTCAAATTGATTTTTTTTCAATTTAATCCATCAACATTTAATTTTTGTGTTAAATTTGTTCCTTATATTTTTTATCGCTATTTTTTTTTATCATTTCTTTATTATTATTTTTCAATTTCATCCATCAACATTTTATTCCATTTAAGTTTTTATCCAATTTGGTCCTCATTCTTTTGATTGCTATTTTTTTGTATCCTTTTCTTGATTGATTTTATTTTTCAATTTAGTCCCCCATTGTTTTCTTTTATTTAGTTTTTTATACTATATTTTATCCTCATTATCTTGATTGCTATTTCTTTCGTGGTTTTAATTTTAAATGATTAGAAATTTTGTTTCGTGATTTTTGTGTAATTGCCTTCTATGGCGTAATCCCGATCCTATAACTTGGGTCACAAATTTCAAAAATTAGCCTGATTTAACTTCATTTGTTTTAAGTTCTTTTTTTAAATTGTTTTTTTCTTTTCAATTTTGTCATTTGACATTAAGTTATTAGGCCTTGAACTTCATGATTTTTTACACTTTTCTTTTTGTGGGGTTATCCCGATCTTATATACCAGGTCGCAAGTTAGCCCGAGTTGACTTGTTTTTTTTTTTTTTTAAATTGATTTTTTGTGTGGGGTTATTTTTTGATTTTTTTTTATTTTTATATTTCATCATTTAGTTTGCTTGAGAGTTGACCTCCATTATTTTATTCAATTTCTTTGTGTGGGGTTATTTCAATCTCACAATTCGGCTACAAATTTAGCATGCTGACTCGAGTCAAATTTGTTTTTCTTTTTAAAATTGATTTTTTTTAGTTCGTCCTTCAACGTTTGTTATAATCGTAATTGAACTTCATATTTTTTTTTTATTTTTTTTATAAGGTTATCTTATTCTCATTCAATTTTTACTTTATTATCAAATAAGATTGTTAAGATATTTGAAGAAAATATAGAGGATATATTTTTATAATATTGACAAGTGTTCATATTTTTTAATTAATCATTGGCTTTTTTTTGTTTTTTTTTGTCTTTATTTTTTTAATCATATTATTAAATTAACTAAGACTTTTGAATTCATTCAAGACAATGACTAGAGTTCTAGATTTTTCTTGCTACTTTAAAAAGAAATCATTGCTTGAATATTTTTTTTTAAATTAAAAAAAATCTAACCCGACCCATGGCATAACGAAGACATCTATTTAGTTAAAGCTTAAATAGAATTAGTTTAACAATTTATATATATATATATATATATATATATATATATATATATATATATATGAACTTCTCAAATTATAAAATATATTAGAAATAAAATTTACATATCCAAAACAACATGAACATCCCCGGTTTTTTTTTTTTTTTTTGAAAGGAAAAAAAGCATAATAAGAGTCATTGTCTCTGAATGGAGACCCTTAATTTCCTAATCTTCAAAGGAGCTTCTTCTCCCTGATTGATTAAGTCTCTGCATTTGATTGCCAAGAAAGTTCCAGAGAGGCAAGTGGAAGGGAGGAAAATAGGTACTTCAGAATAGTAGAAGCGAAAAAGAACAAAAAAGAGGTCACAGGGCAGTTGCACTGATCTTTTCATGTTTTTCATGATGTTCACCTTTATCATTGCGCATTCACATTTTTCCTTGTCTTTTATGGTTCCCCCCCCCCCCCCCCCCCCAATGATTTTGGTGAGCTAGTTCTAGTTAGCAAATAACCAATGGTTGCGACTTACCAATCTCCTTGGAGGTACTGGGTGATTCCTGGAGACTGCCAATTGGGCTACTAACTTCATTAAATTTCGTAGCTAACAACCACTATGAGCTCAAATGGACTTTTCAATATGCTAGAAAATCATGGACAGAGCTTCTAGCGATGTAGACATGACAAAAATCTGGAGAATCGAAGGAAATCTACATGAGCACCTGACTCAAGCCTTGTCTTTGGCATAACCATCATATAACTGGAGTCAACAGGGACTTTTTGCTGAAGTGTGCCTTCAAGTTTGCAATGACAAGGTCTGCCATTGCGTCGCTAGTTTCTACAGTGTCAGATCCCACATGAGGCTGGAGGACAACATTGCCAAGACCGAGCAATTCTTCAGGTACCTCAGGCTCATTTTTATACACATCAAGCCCTGCGCCACCAAGCCGACCTTCAAGCAATGCAGACACAAGCTCAGTTTCATCCACGTGAGCACCCCGTCCAATGTTTATTAGAATGCCCTTTGGACCCAGTGCATCAATGACTTCGCGATTGATAATATGGCGGGTTTCCTCTGTCAAAGCACATGCCACGATGAGGATTTGGCAACTGGTGGCCAAGTCAATAATGTTCGAGTAGAATTTGTAGTTTGCAAATGGTTTTTGTGACCTGGAGAAGTAACTTATGGAGCAACCAAAAGCTTCAGCTCTCTTTGCAATAGCTGTACCAATCCTGCCCAACCCAACAATGCCAACTGATTTACCACTAAACTGAAAGGGAAAAGGAAGAATATCAACGAACAAAATTCAAACTCCATATAAAACTACAAGGGGAGGACAGTCAATTCAGCTTCCAATTTGTCCACTCAAGCATTTTGAATTTCTGCTGTGTTCATGGCATGGAGTTTATCCAACTCCTTCCATAATGTCAGCTCTCCACTAGCAGGGCACAAAGAATTCGTAATGTATATAGTTTCTCCCAGTCAATTGTAACCAAAAAATGATTCTCGTAACGAATAGTGGTCCTTTCTGGACATAACCTCCTAGTTGTCATTCTATACCAGGATTCAAATCAAGAGAGACAGCAAGTGACTTCAAACAAAACATGAGATCTGTAATGCTAGACGTACAAACGTAAAGGAAACTAATCTTGTAAGTTACGAATGATACAATCTACAGAATTCCTTAAGCTATACGAGATTTTCATATCTAAAAAGCCTGTACCTTCCATTCACCAGTTATCAATCCAAGAATCCAAAGACAGCAATCCACATCACACAAAATCAATATTAAAATGCTGATAAATAACCAAAAAAAAAAGAAGAGAGGGAGGGAGAGAGAGCTTAATAGACCTTTGTTGCCAATCCAAAATCAGCATCCTTCCACTTGCCAATCCTGACGTAAGCATCAGAAGCACAAATCCCCCTCAAAACCCCCAATATCAACCCAATTGCTAAGTCAGCAACATCATCAGTCAAAACATCAGGGGTATTAGCAACTCTAATCCCTTTCTCTTCACACTTTCTCAAATCAATTTTATCCAATCCTACACTGTAACTGGCAACAATTTCCAAACTTGGCAATGACGCAATTAGTTCCGCATCTGCACCAATCTCAGTGTTACCCACTACTGCTCTGATTGTGTTTCCTTGATGGGTTTTCAAGAATTCAGTTATTGAGGAGTTGCAGTGCCATAGTTTGAAGAGATTGAAGTGGGTTTCTAGCTGTTGTTCTAGGTATTTGTGCATCGGACAAGTCATTAGGACTCCAATGGACTTCATTTTTATGCCTGAGATTTTTTCAAGGTTAGGGTTCTTCTCCTTTTCTGTTTGTTGGGTTGTGTGGTGGTTCGTTTCCATTTTGAAAGTCAGTTAACATGGTTGGGGACCTCCTAAAACGACATGTCAAAACTGTGCAAAACCAGAACGATACAGTTAACATTGTATGCTACGTTTTGGAGAGACTAGGGCAATAGAGAAATACTTTAGTTTTTTCAATCACAATATCATGTTCTTTTGTTCTCGTATTTCTATAATCCATGAATTTGATTCCAAATTCATAATTTTAAAATTACATTTCTTTGTTCAGAATCAATTTTCTAAATAATTTTTTATTCTAGTAAAAAAAAAATTAAAATTTTTTATAGATTTTCTTTAACATGATAATTATGTATAAAAAATGTTAAATCTGTAGCTAGAAATTATTATATCTCAACTTTTTCAATAATATTAAAAAAGCTTTAAGGAGCATAGAGAAAAGTTCTTGATATTCATTGAGTGATTTTAAGAAGAAGAAAAAAAGTACATACATGATTTAGAGATTAAATAATAGTTGACTTTACATTTTATTTTTATAATTAAAAAATAATATCTTAATGACATGAACTTGAAACTTTTGATTAGAAAATCCTGAAATTTTACAATTATAAAACTGTAAAATTTTAGTGACACAACTGTTGAACTATAAATCACATATTAATATTTATAATATCTTATATTTTAATGATAACAATTAAATAGAAAATAGGCTAATGATATGCTTGAATGAGATTAAATTTGCACATATTTTATATAAAGATTACATTAACAAACATATGGAATTGAATGAAGACTAAGATGAAAAGCAAGTGAAGACTTAAATATTAATGATTCATTTCAGAGCTTATTATTAAATCTTTATATCTTACTCAATAGCAAACTAAAATGAACTCACACATTTCACATTATATGCATAAATAGGATTAACATACACTTAATTAGTTCAAGTTTCACCAAGTTTGAAACTTCAAAACTAGTTTTTAAGCTGAACCGGTCGACCGCTTAGGCATACCAAGTGAACCGGTTGATCGCTGTTCAACTATGATGAACACCTAAGAACTTTTCGGGAACCAGTCGACCGAATGATATGGTCATTTAAACCGATTGACCATTTTAAGTGTCAAAGGCATTCTAACAGTTATAAACACCTAATTTCTTTTGGAAACACACACACATAGCTCTTTTTTATGCAAAATTAAAGAGAGATTTTGAAAATGCATTATATATAAGCTATTCCAAAAGAAAAACCAACTAGAAATCATCAATCTTTACATACTCAAAGTTTTGCAAAATTAAATCCTTTTATTCTAGCACAAGAGTATAAAATCTCATACTCATTACACTTACACACCTTCAATCATCCTAAGTGTTATCAAGTGAGCTATAGAGATTATTGTTTTCAATTGTATAATCTACTCTTTGAGAGAGTAAATTTTATTTTAAATAAATCATAATTGTAAACACCTGAGAGTTTGAATAAACTTTTGGCATTGGTAAGGTATTGTCACCAAGGAAAAACTATTAAAGACGAGAAATCTTCAAATGGTGTAATTGCTTGATGTGGATTCATCAAGATCATTGTATCTTTTACTTGGATTAGTAAAAGAGTACAATACTAAGTACAGTTGGTACTTGAGGTGTTGATGTAGGCTTGCCAAACCACGTTAAAAACTGAGTTTGCAATCTCTCTTTCCTTATCTCTTTACTTTAAATACTTTAGTTGTATTATTGGTTATTGTGTTATGTGTTTAGTGTGATTATTTGTATTATTTGACATAATTAGTGGAACACCTAATTCATCTCCTTGTAAGTGTTGTTTTTACTTTAATTCTAGAACAACAACAACCTCTCTCTCTTTTCATCTTGTTCGATAGGTTTTGCATATGAGGATCACTTGATTTTTAAGTTGTTTTGTTGTTTCTAATTTGATGTTGGCTTTTTTCTCCCATCATTCCCTACTCTTTCATTTGCAATTATAAACAATTTTTAGAGATGGGAATATATATTTTTTTTTCCAGTAGCCATTGTTGCTTTTTCTCTGCATATTTTTTTTTACAAATTTTATTTGTTGACGATGATGGATTTTTTTTTATACATATTTTTGTTTTTTATTTTTAATTGTTGCTATGATTTAGTCTATGTGTTTGGCTTTGTAAAGGGTTATAGGTTCGTATCGCTTAATAATTGTTGTTGTTGTTTTTTTGTTTTGTTTTGTCTGTATTAATGTTTATGCTTGCTTGGGAGTTCATTACTACTAAGTGAAGAGGGTCAACTTGATTTTTTTTTTTTCCCATTGATGGCTTATCTAAGGCTATATATCTGAATTTTGATTTATGGTTATCTTTTTCAGGTTCAAAGTGGTTTTTTTTTCATTCGTTTTAGTTCCGAAAAGATTTTATTTTATTTTATTTTTTGTTCTTTTATCAATTGGTTGCCTTCTTTAGGTTTTTTTTTTCCTTTTTTTTTAAGTTTTCTTTATGATTTATTTTCTTCGTCTATTGACTGCACATTACATGTCTGTTTTGGTTCTTAATCTAGAAGAGATTTTTTTTGTTCCCTTTCTACTGGTTTGTGATCTTTTATAGAACCAAACATTTGGTTTTGTGTCACCGGGAAGGTTTTGAGTATTTTAAGCATGCTCATGGCTAATTTGGGAGGGCTTCTCATAATTAGATTGTGTTGGTTTTAGCAATTTGATGTCTTTATAGGATTTTGTTTTCATAAGAGATTGATGAGACAAATAAGGTGACGTTTGAGCAAAGATGGTCCACATGGCTAATCTATGTGTTATTGATGGGCCTATAGTTAATATAATCTCTGAGATTCATAGTGAAACAGTAAAAAATAAAGTATTTAATGAGTTTTATAAGGTAGGTTTTTTCTTATGAAATTACAGTGTTGCTATTTTTTCTAGGACCATTATGCATTGAATGTTTTTTATGATAAAACTTAGTCAAATATCCATTACTTCTTGGAAGTTGTAGCTCGAGAAGTTTCATAAAAAAACAAATGAGGCTACACCAAGAAGATGGATTTGTTTTTGGAATTCATAACTAAGTAAGATCATAATAAAGTGGCTTGAACAAATGATCGGGTCTTAAACACTAAGAAACTAGAGTTGATATATTATAGTCTATAGGTTGTCCTGTACCCGTCTTAAATATCTGGTGATATTTAAATTAGGGTTTCATTTACATGCATTTTCATAGCTGCATGTTTTACACATCTCAATCTTACATGCACTCAAGTTATTTCCTGCCTATCATTTATTTGATCTATTTTTTCTAAATTTGATTACACAACTCTGGAGGAAGTAATTGAAGCTTGCTGATGACTGATATGAGAGGTCTTCCCATGATTGGATTGTGTAGAATAGACATATGGACCATCATTCCCATGTTGGCATGTAATTCATCACGAAGAACTCAATATTGCTTATTTTGTTTGCAAATTATATGGTATGCTTCGTTTACTAGGCTGATAATGAACTCATCCATTCATTTTTTTTTATATTATTATTATATGTTTGGTTTGTGTTTTCTTTTTGAGATTTGATCGAAGCTTATATAGTTTTTTTTTTGAAATATTATGTGATTGTTTTATATATGATTCCCCTGGTTTATGTGAAGAAAGAATAAAAAAGCACAAATCAATACAAGGAATTAGTTGAGCTTATACATCAATATTTTATGTTGTTGTCACGGTGGTTGAAGGCTATGATAGCTGATGCTTTTCGTGTTGCAAGGTTTTTTCTCTTCTTTAAATGGTTATCGATAAAGCAAGAGATGGTTGTTGTCTTTCACTTTGCTAAATGCTTTGTGGTTGAGTTGCGTGAAGTTTGTTTTGTGGTTAGGTATGCTGGTTTTGGCTAGGTTAATTGTCATATTAAGATGAGAGTTGGTGTAATGGTTTTTGCTTTGGTATTGTTAAGCTTTCAAGTTCTATTTTTTGTTATGTTTACTTTGTTCTATCTTGGCTTATTATTTCATTAATTATGTTGTTTTTATACAATCTTATCTTGGCTCTCTTCCTTCCCTATAATTGCTTTTATAACTTATATAACTTGATTCCTTTAAGGTGACTATTGACAATGATTGAAAAACAATATAGAAAATTAAAAAAAAGGCAAAAGAAGTAGCAAGCTATTTAGAGAATACCATATCACATGAACAATTTGTAAGAAGAGAATATGCACTTGGCTTGTTTGATGAAAACAACAAAGGCTATTTAGAGAATAGCATACCGAAAGAATAAGTAGTAGAAGAAGAAGAACAACCAGTGTTAAAAAAGTAAGTAGAAGCAGAAAGTAGGTAGAAAACCTAATAAAGAGAGGGTTGAAAAAAGTGTTACAAAAAAAAACATAGCAAGAAAACACGTAAAGGTGTCCCTCCTTCCCGCCAAGGGAATCATAGAAGCGAAGAATAAATAAAAGTAAGAGCAAAACAATAAAGACAGAAGAAAAAAGTAGTACAATAATAGCGTACAAAGTAATAACATTATCAAATAAAAAGCAAGGTTAGAAAAGATAAAGAAAAAGCAACATGGAAACCTAGTTGAGAGGCTGGATCAGAGTTTTAAAACCCGGACCGGCCTGGCAGGTCGACCCGGGACCCGACCGACCCGGGCTTGGGACCGGTCCGGGTGGAGGCAAAAACCCGCTTGGAAATTGGCCCGGCGAAACCCGATCGACCCGGCGGGTTGACCCAGGTAAACCCGGATGAAACCCAGCTGTTTTTTTATATATGTATAAATAAAACGTCACCGTTTTATCTTTTGACTGTCAAATTATCAAACCATTTGCATTACAATGTGAAGACAGAATCACAAATTCACAATTCACATAAACCTAATCTCTTCAAAGTTCAAGCCATATCAGTTGCAGAGGAATCTTCACCCACAAAAAACTTCAAGGCAAGCCATAGCTGGTAAGTTCCCATCTTTTTTTTGGTTATAATAACAAGAAGAGGCTCTCAACAAACTCTAACTTTTGTTGTTTCTCTTCAGTTTTCTTCTCTCTCAAATTTTTGTTCTTTACTGATTGATGAAGCAAACTAGTAACTATACACTTGGAGAACCGCGTTTTGCAGGTAAACTATATATCTTTTTCTTCTTTACCAATTTTTCTCCATTGTGGCTTTTTGGCTTTTCTGGTTTCTGGGTTTTCTGGTTTTTAATTCACTGTATTTAATTACATGGGTAATTCATGTTTTCCTTTTTGTATTTGAAAATTAAGAAAATAATCCACCATACTATTGGATGTTGATCCATACCTGTTTAAAATGAGTTTTCCTTTTTGTATTCACTGGTTTCGTTTCTCTTCATGGATGTAAGTTCTATGTCAATCCTTTTGTGTACGAACCAGGAGACATGATGAAGGCTGGAAGGAGAGCAACAAGAAGCAACAATAGCACTGAAGTCTTGAATATAATTACAGTCAGTAGAAGAATAAAAGCTTGTATATAAACTGGTGTATGGAAACGTGTGAGGGGGAAGAAAAATACAGAATATTATTCTCGATCTCTGCTTACCCCTTTGTTCTCCTTTCTCTTCTCAATTCTCTGCTCATTCTCCTCTGCTCTCTCTTGTTCTGTTCTTTCTCAATTGCTGTTCTCTTTTCTTTCTATTCTTTCTAATCTTGTTAAGCTGAGCTTAACACCTTTTCTGTTTCTTGCCAGCGTTTTGCTTGAATCTGGGCTTTGTTTCTTGCCCTGTTTTTGTTTATGTTAACAACAAATTGAGAGAAAATTAAACTATACCCATAAACAACAGATTTTTTTGGGTTGACCCGGGTTGGCCCGGGTCAACCCATCTGACCCGTGACCCGGTCATTGTACCGGGTCGACCGCCAGGTCGGGTTTAAAAACTATTGGCTGGATCCATTGTTAGCACAACTTTCCCAAAGAGTAAGACGAAAGACATATAACTAAAAGGATCAACCTAAAAGAAAATAATTCTAAGCAAAATTGAATAAATACAATCGGGAAATCAAAGAATAATAAAAGCTTAGTGTGAAGCTAACGTATATGAAAAAAAAATAGTGAGCACTCTAGTATAATATAAATGCCATAAGAGCATCTTTAGAAAAAAAGCTAAAAGAAAAAGACAAATTTTTTTTTTTTTGCTTTCATCCTTCTTTTTTATAGTTCTAATAAGATAGCAATATTGAAGAGCCAAAATAACATTTATAAGTTAGAGAGTTATTCCTACATGTTGGTCAAAAGAGTAAAATGTTTGTTTAATATATTTTTATGCAAAAAAGAGGTTTTGATTGGAGTTATATTAGTTAGTTACTATTAATAAATAGTTGTTTCAATATTAAATATATTAAAATAAAATTGACTTTATTAAATGGTTTTTCCCCCAATGAAATGCATCTATGAAAAATGCTATATTTATACTATTCAAAAAGCCATATTAGCAATTTGAATGTTCTAAATAGCTTTTCTCATTGAAAATGCTCAAACAAATTCAAACAAAAAGAAGATGCAATAAATGTTGTGAATGAGGACAAAATAAAGCAAATAGAAGAGGAAATGCAATATTTACGCATCGAGTATAAGCAATAGTAGGTCATTAAATGAAGCAATCGTCTAAAAAACTAAGAGATAGGAGTATTGAAAACATCGATTCTTGTTCATGAAAAACACATCACATAAATAAAACATCCTTCCAGTATAAAACTACACAATAGCCTTACAACTTTTAATGGGTTAGAGAAGTAAAAACCTTTAAGGTATAAAATTCAAATATTCTTTCCTTAAACAAATAAAATTATCAGATTATTATTTCCTAAATTATAACCTAATCAAATATGGAGGGAGCATGTTATCATGCAATAGAAAAGATGAAGCAAACATAGAAACATCTTTTCTAACACAAAGCTAAACAAACAGAAGCCAAACAACCCTTTATGAGCTATACAATTTAAAACCTTCTAGTTTTGAAATAAAAAAGTACATTTTTTTTTTCACAAACAAAACTCTCAAACCATTATTCCTTAAACAATAACCCAATATGATATAGAGGGAGCTTGCTATCATGAAGTTCAAGGCAAGTTGCATTTTATCTTTAGAAAAAACATCATGTGCCTTATGTTATTTTCATGTAAGAAAATAAAAAATGAAAGAATGGAATTCATAATCTAGTAAGTATCATGGGATTCATATCAAATCCTAAGGAAGTTATGTTTCCTAAAAAAACATGATTAATAGGTTTAAGGGGTAATTTTCTATCAATACCATAATATAGATTTTTAAAATGACCTAAGTAGAAAAACAAAACTTGTAGAAAAAAAAACTATGTGGATAAACATCTATAATAACATACTCGGCCATAAAATAACAAATAAAAAAAGCAAAAAAATTATAAATTCTCTTGATAAATAACACATTATATGAACATAAAACATGAGGTGTAGAAGGAAAAATTTGTGAAAGAAAGACAAGGAACAATGTTAAAAAATAAATCATGTATCTTGTTTTTCCTAAAGTGAATTACACAGCCTAAAAGTAGAGTAAAGAAATAAAAGAGACTAAGTTGAGTTGCACTTTCTAATGAAAGAACAAAAGAAAATACCGAAGCAAAGAGATGAATTAAAAGAAGAGAAAATGAAAGCAAATATGCGAAAGAGAAAAAACAAGCAACTTAGAACATGGAAAAAAACATGTCCCATAAGCTTCTCCACTAATGTTATTGATTGCATATAAGTGTTGAAAAAGGATTCATAATTTCCAATGACAACTATAAAACTAAAAAACAACATACGTATAGTTGAGGAGAAAAAAATAATTATATAAAAGGATAAAAATAAGAACTAAATAGACCAAAAATAGTGTAATTGAACTCATATGGTTAAAACATGATTTTGAATTACCTAAATTCATTGATTAGAGGTTTTAATTGACAAAAAAAAATGTAGTTAGATACAATCTCATTGTGAGAGGACCAACAATATAATATGCAATCATATAAAATCTGATGGAAAACATATCCCAAAACTATAGGAGATGACAAAGATGATGACCATTGTGATGTGCATTAAATGCACAATGATGACTGACGAATCAATATATTTTAAAATTTTATTTTTAGCCTAAGTCCATATTTAAATTCCCAAAAACAAATTGATAACCTAATGATAGAAGGGTGAGACTTACATCATACCTAATATCCCTACGCTTGGTAGAATGCGAGGCCCAAATGACATAGGTCCAGCTTGCTTTCAAGCTCAAGATTATTTGGTTTAGCTACATACTGAGCCTAAGTATACATGGGTTTGGTGAGTTTCCAGATCCAACATCGTTGGGTTTAGCTACATGCTGAGCCCAAGTACATATGGGTTTGGCAAGCTTTCAGCCTTAACATCTACCAAACCTTTCCAGAGGGTGTTCATGTCGTCATGATACTTATGCACATAACGAATATTCTTAGCGCCTATCTGGCTACTATAGGATAAAGACTAGCCATTATTACCACCACTCCTTACTAAAAACCTCAAGCTCTCTAGAACCTTATAAACATAAAAGTGGGAAGCAGACTATATGAGAGTATATGCATAATGATGTCTACACCCCTGGTCAGATATAACATTCTCCCTTATCAAGACGGGTGTTGCATACTTATATTTTCAAGGATTATATTTCCACCAAGATGACATTATACAACTATGATAGTCTTACTGGCCTAAAGGAACATGTACAGACCTACAGAGCATCCTTAAATTGGTCATCTATGATAGTAATGTCATATGCAAGATCCTCCCCACAACCTTTAAGGGATCAATGTGTATGGTATAATAATTTGGAGTCAAGCTCTATTACAAACTTTGATGACACAGTTTAACATAAGTATCCCAACTAAAAGAAGCTTCACAAAACTCTTTGGGGTTACTTGGTAAGTCTACGCGAGCATACTGAAAGAGATTTAATAAGGAAATGCTCAAGGTCAAGGAATTAACCAAATTAGTGGCTTTTAAGGCCTTGATAAGTGGGGCAAAGAGGAGAGCTTTATGGAAAGAATTGTACGCTCTACTAAGAAAATTTTATTCAAAGTGAAGCAGGCCATTAAAAACCATATACAGGTGGAAGAGACAAGTGTGTTGTGTTATGGGCCTTCTTATTTCTCTAAAGAGAGTCTATTATAGAGGTTTATGAAGTGGAATTGCTCTTCTAGAAGGGATAATAACCTTAGAAAAAGTCTAAAGAGGCTAGTCAGGGAATGCATGACATACCCTGAAAGGCGCACTGCTCCATTAAATTCCACCCTTATATAAGTCTTTATTGTCATTAAAGGTAAATAATTTTTTCAATACTCGCACTTCTACAAAGTATTGTCTATTCCATAAGGATAAAAGACATAAGACAAAAAAGTGTTATGTTTTCAAAAAAGAAATTGAAAGGTTGATACATAAAAGTTATCTCTGTTAGTTTGTGAATAGGGATTCCTATCTTGGGTAAAGTAAGGAAGAACCTGACCAGTTAGAGACGTCTTAAGCTAAGGGCTAACAAAATACCCTCAAAATAAGCCAGTTATATTTATCAATTATGCTTTATGTAATTAAGATTGCCTTCGTTTAACAAAAAACTCTAAGTATAAAATGAAGATTGTTCAAAACCCATCTTTTAAACATATATAAAAAATATATAAAAAATATTTCTTAAATATTTTAAAAGGCCTTATTTATAGTTTTGTCAAAGTCCCTCGTTCACCTTAAGCTAACTTTATAACCAATCTATATAGGCACTACCCGAAATTAATGTGATCTTAGGTTGTACATTAATAGAGGGTGATTCTAGCTTGTGGAAAAGAAAGTATGAGAAACAGGTAATTGCAACTGGTTTTCTTCAAAACCCGTGGCACAACCCATCATCTTCACTTTAACAGATAAAGAGAGAGAGAGAGTAACCTTCCCACATGAGGATGCCTTGTTCATCTCCATAATCCTTTCAAACCATCAAGTTCATCGAGTGTTAGTGGAAAATGGCAGTGTGGTCAATATTCTTTCCAGGAAAGTGATGGCATAGATAAGGATACCCCCTCAAAATTAGCTTCAGTAAAAACTCCTCTTATTGGGATAGAAGACTCGAATGTTCCAGTGAATAGTGCCTCGGAAATCCTAGTTACTATTTGCACACCCTCTAAGTGTGTCTCTTTTTAGGAAACTTTCATAGCCATTGACGTGACATTGGCTTACAATGCTATTCTGGGTCAACCTCTCCTACATCAGATTAAATTTGTAATCAACATCAAGAACTTAACACTAAAATTCCTTACTAAAAAAGGAGTGGGCATAATGAGATGAAATTAGGTGACCTTAAAGCAATATACCTCTACCTGCTTGGAAGGCAAAAAGGCCTTAGCATTAGACCGACAAGGGCCCTTGAAAGAAAGTATGAAGGTGAAAACTAAAGCTAATGAAGAGTTGAGGGATGTACCTCTAGGAGAAAATAAAGAAGTAGTCATAAGAATAGCTTCCATCCTAACACCAATACAATAACAATCACTAACGGAGCTTCTCCATATCCAAAGATCTAATTTTGTAATGGGCACCTCTGACATGCTAGGAATCAGTCTTGAAATAGCTACTCATTACTTAAAGGTTAACTTAATTGTTCATCTAGCCCATCAAAAGAAGAGGAATTTTAGGGGTGAAAGACAAAACAATAACACCAGAGGTGGATAAACTCCTAGATGCTAGCTTTATTAGGAAAGTGATATACCCTGCTAGGCTAGCAAATATGGTAATGGTTAAGAAAAGCAAAGGCAAATGGTGAATGTGTGTGGACTTTACAAACTTGAACAAAGCTTACCCAAAATATAATTATCCTCTCCCTAAGATTGATCAATTGGTTGACTCCACTACAAGTTTTGAGTACCTAAGCTCTTTGGATGCCAATTCAGGATATCATCAAATCCTCATAGACCTAGATGATGAGGAAGAAACAACTTTCATAACTGAAAAGGGGAATATTTTGTTATAGAGGCTTAAGAATGTTGAGACCACTTACTAGTGGATGGTAAATAAAGTATTCAAGAATTAACTTGAGAGGATTATGGAGATATATATTGATGACATGCTAGTAAAGAGAATGATGTTTGATGAAAATCTAATAGATATAGAAGAGGTCTTCTCAACCATCATTAAATGAAACTTAATCTTTTCAAATATGTTTTTGCTATCAAATGAGGAGATTTTTTTGGTTTCCTAGTAAATAGAAAGGGAATTGAGCCTAACCTAAAAAAGGTTCAAACCATTCTAGACATTTCTGATGGCTTCTCATCAGTCAATAAAAGAGGCTCAACACCTCATAGAGAGATTGACTACTCTCAATCTATTCATAGCTTGCCTTGAGAAGTGTAATCTACAATTGTTCAAACTTTAAGGAACATTTCTAATTTTAAGTGGACATTAGATTGTTAGAAGGCTTTTGAGAAGCTCAAAGTCCATTTTCATATCATAAGATATTGTCTCAATTTAGGGAGAATGAAAGCCTTTTCCTCAATCTAGATGCGGATTTGGCGGACTTAACAATCAATGTAGCACTAGTAAGATAGGAAAAAAGAATACAATGCCCAATTTATTACCCCAACCGAACTCTCTATGATGTTGTAAAGAGATATTTGAAAGTAGAAAACATAGCTTTTGCTTTAGTGAGTGCCTCCAGAAAGCTAAAACCATACTTCTAACCTCACCAAGTTATAGTGTTATTAGACTAGCCTCTGCAGTAGATCCTCCATAAGTTAGAGATGTCTGAACGCTTAGTAAGATGAGTCATTGAATTGGAAGAGTTTGGACTTCAATACAAACCCAGACTAGCTATAAAGGGATATGCCTTGACAAAGTTAATTGTTGAATTGTAAACCCCGGGATAAATAAATAATAAAGTCTTTGGAATTATAGTGTAATGGTTTGACAAAAATGATGAGAAGAATAAATTAGGGAAAGAAATGTTAAGAATATGGAAGAATAACAAGTTTTTGGCCGAAAATGTCAAATTTCCTAGTAGTAAAAAAGGTCCAGCCGTTTTGAGAAATTACTAGACCAATTTGCTGAACCAGTCAGGTCATTTCTTAAAACAATCTAAGTGTTTTAATTATTTTCCTTGTAAAACTGACGGGGTATTGTTTTAGGAGAGAAGACCACCTTTCATTTTTCTTCTATTCTTACACCTTTAAAGGTTAGATAGTGAAATTGAGAGTGAAAATAGAGTGTTTGAAGAGATAAAAACACATCCACTATTGGAATTAAGAAAGATCAAAGAGAAAATACTGAGTTAGACAGCGAAAGTGAAGATAAAAAAAATGGGGGGGAA
This sequence comes from Populus simonii, assembly GCA_007827005.2. Classification (NCBI taxonomy): domain Eukaryota; kingdom Viridiplantae; phylum Streptophyta; class Magnoliopsida; order Malpighiales; family Salicaceae; genus Populus; species Populus simonii. Next base: position 18,085,924 of record CM017464.2, read on the forward strand.
AACATGGAAGATTTTGATAGGTTGGGGTTTGAAGACTCGATTATCATTCGATAAGGAGTTTTAAACCTAACCTAGAAATTTCATATGAAATGGATAACAATCGAGGTTGAAATCATGAGATTGATGCTAAGGTTTAAAGTGAAATTATAGGAAATATATAAATTGACTATAGATTGATCAATTGGGTTAGATTAAGTTGTGTTGGGTATTAATTTAGGAAGAAATGATAAAGAAAACCATAAGGTCCTTAAAGGTCTAATGGTCGACCAATGAGGGATGACATTACATGAAGTAGAATTGTATGTAGTTAAGTGATATTGTGATAGATTAGTGTATATAATTATGAAGGAAATGATTTTAAAGGAGTTTTGTTCCGTTACCTATATTAACTTAAGCGTTTATGTTGTTGTAATTTAGAAAATTCAGGGAGAATTATTGAATCTAAAGATGAATGTTATTGTGAATGTGTTTGACTTCTCATTTAGAGGAAGGATACATCAAAAAATTGATATAAATATGATAATGTTTGTGTGATATAAAATATGTATGACTAGGATCGTACGATTACGAAACTATAGATGTTGATAACATTGTTATTAAGTTTTGTTATAACTTTTTATATGTGTTTAGAAGAACATGTTAAGAAATAAATGAATTCTGTATGCCTAATTGGAAGAAATGCATGTGCCTAGTTGCTTGTTTAATTATAGTTGTCCTTGATGTGAGATTTAAATCAGTAATGGTTATAAAAATATAGTTTGAGAAGATATGTGTGTATACGAGTTATAAAAGTTTCTTTTGTTAAGTGAACTAAGAAAAATGGATTTAAAGAAAAATGAAAATTCAATGAGGATTGAATGGGAAATAAAGGTTAAGATGAAATAAATTGATTTAGAATATTAATATAGGGAATGTGCATGGAATGAAAAATAATATAGTATATTTGTTAATACAAAAAAAGCTACGGAAGCTATGCTAGGCCTTCTCATTTATTTAACCTTTAAAAGATAGTCTAATTTGTCTTATGCTAGGCAATAACCTCTCTTACTTTGCTCCTCTTATTCATCTAACACCTCTTATAATAGGCACACATCATGAAAGTTTACCAAAGACAAATGATTGACAAATGGAGGGCCATTTATCTAGTAAGGGTTTAATGACTATTGTAGCGCTCATCAGACATCATTAGGTTGTCTGAAGGAATGGTCAGAAGCCTCTCTAGGCACTTCACCACCTCTAAGCCATCCTCTTATATAGGATAACCTTTATGGACTGCCTTTCCTCCTCGGCCAAAAATATCCTCAAGCTCAAGTTGTCCAACTCCTAGTAAAGCATCCTGGGTAAAAGTCCCAACAGCTGAAGAGGTCTTTGCAGGTAAAACCAAGGGTGAAGGAATTGACAGTGCCATGATAGGATAGGTCTCTGGAACTGAGGCTATAACGCTAGATTCTTTAAGGGTGGAGACCTTTTTTCTTGTAAAATGAGTAACAGGACTCGCAATCACTTTAGGAGGGGTCAACTCCTTTTGATCCCCAGCTATGGGGGAACGACTTCCTCTATTAGCTTTGGTCTTCAACTCCATAAGAGTAGTGGCTTCACTCATTAACTCATCAAGAGGGATAATAAGCTCATCCATGTTGATAAGGTCATTTTCCGTCTCTTCTCTGGTCTTAGCTCCATTCAAGTTAAGAGATAAAAAAAACCCTTTATCAACGCAAATAAGCTCTCCTCTACATACATTGTTAAAAGTTTCTTCTTATCCTTCAAATGTTAAACCTGCACAAAAATAAAGTTAAAGGTGAATATTTAGATTCATAAAAATAGAAGATAAAGAAGATGCATACTTTGTAACAAAGCCTAGTAATGCCCTGTATCCATCTTATTAACATCATACTCGGTTGAGGTCGAGATCAAAACAAAATAAGTTTTTTCCTCATCCGAGCTCAGACAAGGTCTATTGTTCACTTTATGAGGAGAAACTCTGGTAGGGGACACAACCCTAAACTTCTTGCATTTCATCTCTAAGGCTAATCGTCCCATTATATCTCTTTATCAGTCACCTCCCCCTCTATTTTGTTGTATTCCATCTTTGGGGCTAATTGTCTTATTATATCTCTTTATCAATCATCTTCCCCTGTACTTCTAGAGGTGTGTAGGCTTACCCTACAAGGTCCTCTTCATGGATCAAGTGGGTTTGTTGCGATGTCGCGGTCGCACAAATTAATTACCCTAGCTTAAAACACACAAGATAGTATAGAGCAAGCAAGGGGTTGATCCCACGAGGAAGTTTCAAGTCAGATTTTTATATTGTATGTTATGTAATTTGGTTTGTGATTATCTAAACTATGACAGCAATTAAACTAGCAAACAAAATCAATTAAAATCGAAACTTATCAAGAAAACAAACCTTGGTCGCAGGCACACATCCACCAATGGAAATTAGAACCGATCCTTGAAACGAAATTTGTAGTTTATGTTCTAAAATTTTATCTTTTCTTAATGTTGATTAATTAATGGATCCACCGTATAACTAATCCTAACCAATAAACAATCAAAGTGTCCACACTAATGATTCAATTTAATGGTACCTTTAAGAACTAGATAATTTCATCAAGATTAACATACAAGCTGTCCGCAGCTTGTGTCACTTTGTTCAAATGTTCTCCCTAAGTTCAATAACGTAGTTCCGCCACAATTATCAAGCTTAGTTGCTTCACAAGTTCATATATCACAACTCTGGTTTTGATATTAAACTTAGCAATAGATTGTTCACAATAATAACTTAGAGTCCGCTCTAGCAATCATCAACAACAATCATAGGAAATATGCATAGGAAAACAATCTTACTCATTCATAACATAAACTGAAAATAAAAGGAAGAATAAATCTCACGGTTCTTGAAATCCGAAGGTTTGTTGTGTCCTTGCAACCAAGAAAAGAGCTTAGCCTTGCATAATTATTGAAGAACTACTTCTAAAGAATGAAAAGAGCATGATTTTTGGGTTTGTAGAGGAGAGAATTTGTGTTTATTCTCTGCTGGCTGCTGCCTCCTTCTGCTCTCCCTTTTTTTTTATAGCTGCTGCCTCTTCTCTCTTTCTTTTTATATGCTAAGAAACCCTAGTCTCTATTTTACAAAATAGTCCTTCCTTAAGTTGGCAGTTTACATTTAAGTACTTCAATAACTATTTTCCCTAAAAAAAAGAAATAGCCTTGCATGAAATCTTCAAGCTCTGACTTAGAGGTGTTAAATTGCTGATATAAAAACTTGGATGTCGGTTAAGATGCTTCGGAATGTAATTTGGACTCGTTTCTTCACGAAACCTGTTTGCTGGCAGAATTCAGTTGTCATCTTTGGAAAATCATATCTCCCTCATATAACATCGTTTTTGGCTGACATTTGGAGCGTGGATAGGTATTTGAATTAGGAATCCAAGAAAATTGAGTTTGCATCAATTGGACTTCTTTAGCTCCAGATATTAAATTTTGAATGGCAAAAAGTCAACACTGGCAGAATGCAAGATTTGACTTTGTAGGATGTGATTTCCATGATCTTTCTCTTTTTATTTTTCTTGCATTACATTTCCAGAAAGGTATGGATGTTAGCTTTTTAATGCCACTGGAATCACTTCATTTCAATCTCTAGAACTCACGTTCTGCACAAAACATCGACTGAACGTCAAATCTGCCAATTACCTCCAATTTACTTCTTTTTGCATCTTTCATCCAAAAGTACCTTCAAAACATAAAACAAAGAATATCAAGATATTTTATATGTAAAACATGGACAAAACATTAGGTAGATGTGGGTGAAACTATCAAAGAATATCAAGATATTTTATACATAACACAAAATATGAAATAAAATAAAATTTAAAGTACGTAAAATTGAAGAAAAAATAAACTACATTATTGAAGTTGCACCCTTCGATGTTCTATGGAATAAAATTCATCTATAATCGAATCCGAATCGATATCATTAACAAGCTCTTGTTTAATATAAATCATTATAGAATTTGCTAAAAACTTCTCTTCCATTTTATTGCGAAGCATAATTTTAACATGTTTCATTGCTGAAAATACTTGCTCTATTGACACAGTGAAAACAAGCAAAGTCAAAATAAGACGAATCAACATGCTAATCAAATGATAATGTTGCAACTTATTTGTTTCAACTAATCCTCAACATAATTCAGAAATGGTAGATATATTTTGAAAGCTCTTATGATGAATCACATTAATCTAATTATGTTTTAGCTGAGATCTCAAATAATACATCTCTTGTTCATTGAAATCTTCAAGATAAGATTTCTTAGTAAGCTTACAAATAACATCAACTTTAAATGATTTAAAGTTGTCCTTAGATTTTAAAACATAGTTAAGTATAAGGAGTTTCACTGTTCCATCACTGAATCTAGAATTTTATTCTTCCAACTGAAAATATATTGTTAAGTTAAATATATCATAATGATAATGTTGGTAAATTGTCATCAATCTTTATTGGTGACATAAACGACTTATAGCCTTTTTATACGAAGCATTTATATGTAGAATGTCAATCTCATATTGTGTGCAAACAGATTGCACATGTGTAAGGAGAAGATCAAATTCGAAATCTCTTAAAGTTCAAAACAATGCGTCAATAGTTGATACAAGATCCATTACATTTAAGATGTCAAGAGATTTTTACTGCAAAGCTTAACAAAGTAAATCAGTAATCCTTATTATTTTATGCATCAAATATAAGATGAATATAAATTAAAAAGATTTCATCACAATCAAACAACCACCAGCTTCTCCATGTATAGAGTTAGAAGATCCTTCTTGAACCATATTTTCAAGTACAATAATAGTTACACCATACATATCTATTAAGATGCAAATAGAATCAAAATGAGAGCTTCACTGAATAGTTCTACTTCAATGTATATTACCAATTTGATTAGCCCCTCTATCAGTCTCACGCTAGTAGCTACCATATATGCAATTTCTATAGCCTGAATGTAACTCGGTATGATGTTTGGGAGAAACACTAATAAGATTGATAATGGTTGTCAATTTTGAAGAAAAAAAATAACCAAATAGAAATCTCATTTCCAGCTGTTGCAATTAATGCTAGTTGTAATCGGTGGGCAAAACAATATACATAATATGTATAAAAGGCAATCTCTAAGAAATAGAGCTCGTAGTTTGTTTCATGCGCCACACATATTGTTAGCATCATCATACCCTTGACGTTACTTATTGAGGATATGCAAGTTAAATCGAGCAAGCACATCATAATTTTCTTTATTAGGTGTTGAAGAAGTAGTATCTGAAACATGCACAATACCAAAAAAGCACTCTCGTAGAAAACCCTGAATGTCAGCAAATATTAAAACAATAGCCATTTGTTCTTTATTTGATACATCTTTGGCTTCGTCAACCAAAATACAAAACTTTGCATCTCTAACTTCTTCACAAATCTTTTTCCTCGCTTTGTTCATGAGAATATGCAAAATCCCTTTTTGAATAGTTAGTGAGGTATATTTTGCATCTTTCAAAGCTTTTTCTAAGACAATATCATCAATATTAACATTTAATCTCCTCATAAGTCTTATCTTCTCCACAAAATTGCCTCGATTATTAGAAGTTAAAGATTCATTATGACCTCTAAACGCACATGCTTGTAAGCCAAACCAAGCCATCGAACACTTTCATTTGTGTTGTAAGTTGCAACCAATTTTTCTGAACTTCTTCAATAGTTTTTGCATTCAACACTTTATCAATATGTCTATTTACTTTCATTAAATCTTTAGCAAATTTCACAGCATTATTATGTAGTGAAGTGAGACTTCCCACATGCATAAAAAATACACATCTAACCCTATCACTAACCCTCTTCCAACTTCTAAAGCCTTCGATGATGAATGTGGGATGATAAGGCACTTTATTTTTAAAGAAAAAACATAGAAAACAAAATACTACATCCTTTGATGGAGAGTACCCTAACAAAGAAAATTGATCAAGCCAAGTGTATTGAAATCAATGATACAGTCTTCCTAATTCAATTCTCGGAGACTCTGCTAACTTAAGTTGATATGAACCTATTTTGATATAAGTTCTTCTAATTTCATCTTGTTGATTGATTAATAAGATGTTGCCACAATGGAATTCGCATCTTAAGATCTCGTTCAAGAGTATTAACATCAATTTCAACTCTTTGAGATTTGAAAAGGGGTTGGTCATTATGATTTGAGACATCAACATTCGATGGAGAATGTCCTTTATTGGTTGATGTTTGTTCACTTGGTTTAAAGAATGAAAACATAGTTTTTCCTTTCTTGCTTCCTTGATTTTCCATTATAATTTATAATGTATTCAAGTACAGGGGATTAGGGAAGCCAGGTGCAAATGCAGAAATACTAATGCGACAACAAGATATTCATGAAATGCAGACTACACAAGGATAAAGTGATAAATCAACATTTTAATTGAACTTATTATACTTCTTGAATACTGCTAGCCATGCATGGTCAAACTGAAAATAGAGATTTTAGTCAAATAACTTAAGTTTCAAAAAGCTTTCTAGACACCCAGCATAATGTGGGGTTTTTTTTTTTTTTGTCAAAGAACTTAAGTTTCAACTTGTCTTTGTGAGAGGATTTTTTATCTAAAGAATTACATATTCTAAATTTTGAACAATTGGTATGCTTACAACAATTACAAATTCAAGGAAGAAAGGAATTAAGGTGATAAAGACTCGAACAATATGACAACAATAACTTGTGCTTACGTGTTAGATGTTGAAGGCTAATAAACAGATAAAGATGTAGACTAAATTGATTTTCTGTATCTATTATGTCAATAAGTGTTCTGACTAGCATAACCTACAAACATTGTATATCAAATTTACTGAAAAATAATCAATAAAGAGGGAAGAGATCATAGCCAATAAAGCAAGTATAAAAGCCAAATATATAGTGAAGTAATAATCAAACCTTCAAGTCTAATAGTAAATAGCACAAGCTCTACAAATTCTTTAAGTTGTTTTAGGAATTCATCCAACCCTAAACACATAAAGATTATAACATAATTGATCTTAGGTTTCCCTTTGCATTTAAACTCAAAATAAAATATACATGACAACAAATAGAAATTTAGGTCAAAGAGCTTACATTTTAAAAAACTTCTCAGCACCTAGCAAAACATATTTTTTTTTTATAAAGGGCAGAAGTTAAATTTTTTTAAGGTGGGCTATTGGTTTTTTTAGGATCTATTATTTTTACCTGGGCTACAGCCCACCTTAGCCTTTTATACCCCTCTGCCCTTAGGTATACCCCAACTCATACATATATAAAGGGCAGTGATTTCATAGTACCTCTAGGCAATGTTCAAGGTCAATTGGCTAATTTTTTTAGTCTTAGAAGACAGTTTAGCAATATACTCTCTTAGTTGCAGACCTTTACAAAGGCCATCTCATCAATGATTAGGGAGTTAGGTGCATTATCCTTAGTGGCTTGAGGTACTCTCTCTCTCTCTCTCTCTCTCTCTCTCTCTCTCTCTTCTAGGGTTCCCTAGAGGTATTAAGGAGAGGACTTCTCTGGTGTTGGATACTACCTTCCCTCTTTCCAGAGGTGGACGCTGGAGTTCCACCGCTTTTAGTCTTAAAGCCTAGTCTAATGGACCATTATCCCTTACTACTTCCTCTAGTTTCTATGTAGAAGCTAGACTCACCACCAGAGGAAGTGACATCCTTACTCTTAGGGTCAGATCTAACTATTCTAAAATCCATTTTCTAATAAGAAGGAAGAAGAAAGAAGAAAGAAGTTTTAAAGTAGGGAATTGCTAAAATAACACAACTTCTTCTTAACACAAGAAATTTCACTCAAGGCTTCTTCAATAATTTTTTTTTACAGAGAAATTACAAGAGTGAAAGTAAAAGAAAAGAAAGGAAGTGAGAACAACCAGGGTTATAAAGGAAATACCTTTTTATCCTCATTGTTGGATGAATAAACTTGATGATACCATGAATCTCTAAAAACCTACTCAATTACTGTATAGAATGCACTCGTTATTTTGTTTCCCAAGAAACTCTCTTTCAATGAGGATAAGCCACTTGGCCATAAGAATCCCAACAATTCTGCTTGGGATAGTCTATCTCATAGGAAAGGTGAAAAGTCTCTCATTAGAAAGGTAAAAAGTCTCTCATTAAAGCTAACAACATTTTAAATCTTTGAGTATTCAATACACAAAGACTTGAGGGCTATTGAAGGATCAATATATTTTAAAATTTTATTTTTAGCCTAAGTCCATATTTAAAAGGGCAAAAGATAGGGTGAAAACTCAATAATAGAAGGGTGGGGTTTACATCCATACCTAACATCCCTAGGCGTGGCAGAATATCAGGCCTAGATGACATGAATTTGGCTTGCTTTTAGGCCCAACATCCTTGGGTTTAGCTACATGTTGGGCCAAGTATACATGAGTCTGGTGAGTTGCTAGACCCAACATCTTTGTGTTCAGCTATGCGCTAGGCCTAAATAGATATGGGTCTAGCGGGCTACTAGTCCCAATATTCTTGAGTTTAGTTACGTGTCACGCCCAAGTACATATGAGTTTTAGCGAGCTACCAAACTCAACATCCTTGGGTTCAACTATGTGCTGAGCCTAAAAAGACGTGTGTGTGGCAAGCTGCTAGACCAAGTGTCATTAGGTCTAGCTACTTGTTAAGCCCAATTACACATATGTCTAGCGAGCTTCCAGACCTAAAGTTTTTGGGTTCAGCTACGCACTAAGCCCAAACAGATATGGATTTGACAAACTGCTAAACTCAACATCATTAAGTTCAACTATGCATTGAGCACAAACAAACATAGGTTTGGCAAGTTGCCAAACCTACCGCCTGTGGGCTTGGCATCGTGTCAAGCCTAAGTAGATATGAGTCGGACAATTATTATAGGCCTCATGTTGGGCTATAAGGCTTCGTTTGTTTATTCTTATGACTTTTAACATAAAATATTAATGTCAAGGATATCCATTTCCCTACACGCCTATGTATATAAAAGTCTTCTAAGGGCCTACCATATTTCCATTGTAACTAATAAGGGATATTTATCTCTTATTAATATGGTATAAGAGATATTTGTCTTTCATTTAATATTGTATAAGAGATATTTAACCTTCATTAATGCTATCATGATGAATAACTCTCTAACCCCTTCATTTTAGCAACATAATAAGGTTTAGGGGCTATAAATACCCCTTAAACCAACCAAATAAATGGTTTACAATTTATATTTTAAAGTATTTATATTTTAACTCTCAAAGCATTTATCATACAAGAACAAGAATAAACACTCTTGTTCTTGAAATTTAAAACTCATTCTCTCATTTATTGCAATCCTTTACTAAAAAATATACTGACTTTATCATCTGACCTAAAACCTACCAAAAAAAATTGTTTTGCAGGTGTTAAATTTTTTGTCACCAGCCATTTACTTTTTGAGCTTAAGATAAGAGAATATTTGCAAGAAAATATGAGTACCCCCCATCCAGATATAAAAAAACTCAATCTTTGAGTATATCGGTTTTTAGAACATCATTCAATCACAAGACATGATTTGCCAAGAAAATCAGGAAGGCACCAACATTGAAGAAGAAGAAGAAGAAGAAAGGAGGGCAAATGAAGGAAATAATAAAGACATAGCAATTAACGAGGACACAATGAAGAGAATCCGAGGCAGTGCGATAATAAAAGAGGATCATGGAAACAACAACACTAAGAATGTCATTACATCTTAGGATTTTTGCAGTGTCTCCACAGTAAATCCAATGTGAGAAGCTACAAATGGGACAACAGTGAATGTCCGAGCTGTTTTTGTTTTCTTTATAATATAACTATAATTAATTATAAATATAATTAAGCTTACTAAAATGTGAATTTGATTATAAAAAAGTGTTTACGCTGGGAAGGGAGAGAGAAAGTTGATTGAGAGTATGTGCCTGTTTTTCCCGGATTCTTTGCAATATTCGACCTTCCATAATCAATAGACAACCATTCAATTTTTGTATCCCTAAACAAACTCAATCTTTAGATCCAAATAAATCATCACTTTATTTTAGTTTATTCCTCTTATTACACCTCATTCATCCAAACATGCACCCCACGATCCACCAACACATGCTACATGGCGCAAGACGGAAACTAGATGCTAAAAGAAAAAACAATACCATCTCCTCCAAGAGATAGTAAATTCTGAAAGAACACCAATCTGTTGAATCATTTGGTAGTTGGGCTTCTCTCCCTTTTTCTCTCCATCCTTGTCTCTTACCAAGGACGACAAGGTGTAAGCACCTCCTAACTCTTTACGTTGTGTTTTGGTCACGAGTAAATAATTTCTTGTTCATTGCATAGAACCTTTTCTTTTCTTGATTTTTGTTTTATTTTGAACATTAAAGATGGTTCGTGCTCTCGGAGAAGAACAAGAAGAAGACTATAGGTCTAGATTGTATCATTTCAAAGGGATGAATGAGAATGCCGGGGGTCAGCATGTTAAGAGCTTGAGCGCAGATGATAGTTCTAGTTTTGAAGAATACTCTTCAATGGAGGACAGAATGACATGTAGAAACCATCAGGCTCCAAGACGCTTAAATGACCAAGCATCAGATCATAAACAGAAAGTGGGGACTTCACCTTATAGGAATGATAAGGGCCCTAGATCAAGGATAGGAAAGGATGAAGCCGGGGTTGCTCCTTCAGGAAAAGATAATAAAAATCTAGGCAAGTCTAATTTTTTAAGTTCGTGTACAAATATTTTATTTCATCGATTAATAATGTATTATCAGATTCAATGAATCATCTTTTCTTGTTTAGTAAAAGGAAAATCATTAAAAGTTAGTTATTGTTTACATTTATTTGATTTTGGAAATTAATAGGATTTTTGTTTTCTCCTGGGGTTTGATTCAGAAATGGAACAGATGAAGGAAAGGTTTGCTAAACTGCTTCTTGGGGAGGATATGTCTGGCGGAGGAAAGGGTGTCTCCTCAGCTTTGGCATTGTCAAATGCAATTACAAATCTTGCTGGTAGGTTGACTTTTTCCCTTCTCTGCAATTTTCTAATCATTCATGATCTCCAACATCAACTGGAAAACAACACCATCGAATTTTTGCAGATACCCCAACAAACATGGTGGTGCTGTATAGTTAGTTATATGAATTCAGATGGTTTTCAATTTTTTCTTAAACCCTCTGTATGAAATTTGGCAAGCCACAATTTTGTCTGTCTTAATGCATATGTTGATCCCTCGTTTTATTCTCTCCTATATGCAGCTTCTGTGTTTGGCGAACAACGGCGTCTAGAGCCTATGTCACCAGAAAGAAAAGCAAGGTGGATAAGAGAAATTGATTGGCTCTTATCTGTAACCGATCACATTGTTGAACTTGTTCCTTCCCAACAAAAATCCAAGGATGGATCAAATATGGAGGTAACAGCAGTGTCTCTCTAATGCATTCCTTGAATTGAATGTCTTCCCCATTGAATCATCATGCAAACTAAGAATTTTGTGTTTGTTGATTGAATAGATAATGGTGACAAGACAACGAAATGATATTCATATGAACATCCCAGCCTTACGCAAGCTTGACGCAATGCTTCTTGTAAGAAAATAAGATTTTTGTAGTTTCGCTTAGTTAATTTGAGCTTAAGATATGAACGTTGTTAAATGTGGATTGCAACAGGTTTAGTGTATCCCTCGATAATGGTTTTTCAATATTAATTCAGGACTCCCTAGATAACTTCAAAGACCAAAATGAGTTTTATTATGTTTCAAGAGACTCCCCCGAGTCAGAAAAAGGAGGCACCAAGAGAACAGATGATAAATGGTGGCTACCTACTGTCAAAGTTCCTCCAGATGGTTTATCGGAAAGGGCCACAAAATTTATTCAATACCAAAAAGACTCTGTGAACCAAGTTCTCAAAGCAGCCATGGCGATAAATGCTCAAATACTTTCAGAAATGGAGATTCCTGAAAACTACATTGAATCCCTTCCCAAAGTAAGAAGAAATGCAACAGTTCCTATTAAAACAGTGCATATAACAGAATCTTTAAGAGCCTTGCTAACTCTCTGATCGCATTTCTTTTGGGTTCTTTGGCAGAACGGGAGGGCAAGCCTTGGAGACTTGGCGTACAGGAGCATTACTCTTGAGTATTTTGATCCTGATCAATTTCTGAGCACCATGGACATATCATCAGAACATAAAATACTAGACCTCAAGAACAGAATAGAGGCTTCAATAGTGATTTGGAAAAGGAAGATGAATCAGAAAGATAGTAAATCCGCATGGGGATCTGCTGTCAGTTTGGAGAAGAGAGAACTCTTTGAAGAGAGGGCAGAAACTATCCTCCTCCTTCTCAAACAGCGCTTCCCTGGAATTCCTCAATCTTCACTAGATGTCAGCAAAATTCAATACAACAAGGTAAGAATAGATCCCCTTTCATCTGAGTTCTATTTCATATTACACTTGGAGCTGAATGAAAAAGCACTGGCCGGATGCATATATACTTGTTTTGCCATTCTAGTCATTTTTGTCAAACCAGGGGGCTAACGATATATTCTTGTCCTGACAGGATGTGGGGGCACGCCATCTTGGAAAGCTATTCGAGAATTCTAGAAACCTTGGCCTCGACAGTCTTGTCTCGAATCGAAGATGTACTCGATGCTGATTATGTTACTCGAAATCCATCACATGCAGGACATAAGAGGAACTCGTTAAAAGAGGCACCACAGGTACCGGCATCGCCCAGAGAAGGGATGGAGAAGAACTCCGAAGATACAAATGCTTCGATGACTCTGTCTGATTTTATGGGTTGGGGTTCAGAACAAAATGAGAGTGCGGCAAAGAAGGATCCATTTGGATCAGATGAACTACTGAAAGATGATGATAGATATAAACAGAAACTCACTAACATATCAACCAACAGGAAACCTTCCTATCTTGATAATTTAGGAGCTTTACGAAGCCCAACAGCTCGCCATTAATAGCATTGTAGGGGGAGAAAGATGAACACGTACAGAAAAGAGAGAGTGAGGAAGCCCAGCACTGAATGTGTATTTTCAGACCCTTAACTAAGAGGGTCTTTTTGGTTTGTGTATTTCGACTTGCTTTCATTCCATTCCTTCCTTTTGTAATTAGGAAGAGTGAGCATGCATGAGAGCAAAACTATGTGATTTGAAACATTTTGTACAAGAAATGGATTCGTAGTTCCATAGCATCTTGGCCATTTTATTTTACTTTCATTCCTTTTCTTCCAAGACATTTTCGAATATGCTCTATATCTGTGTTTGAGAATCAATAAGCTTGGTTTTATACCAAACAGCAACATAATTAGGCTGAAGCCTAGGCCCAAAAGGATTGCTAGCACTCAAAACAACGTTTACGTGTGCATGGTATTTTCTGTGAGCACACCTAATTGCTTTTAGAAGTCATTATAGCTTATAAAAGTTTCACATGTTATATCATTTTATTAGATTTTTTTTTGAAAATCAAGGCTTAAAGCCCGGAGAAAAAAAATTATATTAAACGAGAAAGAGTGAATCCAATAAAATTATATTACAAGGTCAAAAACAACCCTGATGGTGAGTCCTAAATAATCCAATTGTCTCTATTAATTGGGTTTCTAGTAAGACCAAAATTTGCTAACCAGTTTGCTGCGGTGTTAGCCTCTCTGAATACGGGTGTATAATTTGCATCTACCTTAACAGTTAGCCTTGTAATTAGCTGAACCACCAATGAAGAATCCGATTCCAAAATAACCCATCTAATTCTAAAAGACTAGGCTAGTTCCAAACCAGTGATAACAGCCCACAATTCTACCTTGACTGATGAACAAATACCTATATTAATAGCAAAACCCTTACACCATGTACCCAAGTTGTCTCTTAGGAGATCCCTCTGCTCCAGCGGTTCCTAAGTTGTCATTGCTACAACCATCCACATTTAATTTTATCCAGTACATGGGAGGATACCATCACCCTACATACTGCAATCGTTTCTTGTTGCTACCTTGATCCGTATGAGCAAACTTCACATGCTCAATATCTGTTAGCATCCCTTTAATAGTTGTAACTATACTGCCTGTGGGTTGTCTTGGATGCCTGAAAATCAAATTATTTTGCTCTTTCCAAATGATCCACACTGATACCCCAAAGATTACGGACCATTTCCATCCATCCGTAGTGATAATTTTACTAGATAAGTTGTTGAGAAGCCACGGTTTTAAACTTGCACTGAAAAAATCATCCATGTTGTGTTGTTGTATTAACTGTCTCTATATGTTGATAGTTGTTGGACAATCTCGAAGGATATGAGTGGTGTTTTCTACTTTTGACTGGCACAAATGACAGTAGGGGTTGTCCGACCAATTTCTTGCAACCTTTCGTTCATTTGTCAATAATGAATTATGAGCCACTAGCCATAGAAAACTTCTAATCCTTTCAGGTCCTTCCCATTTCCATACCATCCTCCAGGTTGGATCCCATAATGTACCGTGAAACTCGTTGTTAGCTTGGTGCTTAGAAGCTGTTTTAATTGTGAATTGACCACTAGAAGATGCTTTCCAATACATATTGTTTGTCCCCATCATAGTACTTGGCACGGGATAACTAGCAATAACCATTAGAACTCTTACGGGGAGAAGATGGGCAAAGTCTTCCCATTTCCATGTGTTATTTCTCCCCACCATATCTGCCACCCTAGTGCCATGTGAGGGGAGTATCATTTTATTAGTTAGCATCTCATATAGAAGAATATTTGTTTGGTTACCTTTTATTACCTATTGGATAAATTATATGGTCATATGTTCTTTTCATTGGCAATGAAAATGATCTTCAATGACAAAATAACTTCTCGTCATGATCTCTCTTAGAAAAATCAAAGCCTAATAGCCTACTCTTTTTCACTCCTCATCAAGTAAGCTAGAGATTTGGGTGACCAAGGGCTTATAGATACCCAAGACCACCGACATAAGAGTTCTAGATGAATACTTATACAACTATTTCTTTAAATTGATTCTCCTACTTTTATCTTTTTTTTTTAAAGTTTACCTCTCTCTCTTCTCTTTATTTTATTATCTTATGTATATACAAAACTTATTTTGTAGAAGAATATATAACAACTAAGCCTAGACACCTTGGCCCAAAAACTAAGCCTAAACACTTAAGCCCATAAGTAGTTATGGAAAGCCCAAATTAAATTTAAAGTTTCTTTTTTATTTTATCAATGGCATCATTAATTTATATGATTTTTTTTTAAAAAAAAAGCTACTTCATTCTTATATCATCGTATCACTAAAAGTTCTTTCTATGATTGATGACATAGAAATGCTAGAATATAGAAGAGTAATTGACCTCCCCATCGTATAGATATATTAGCTCCCCCAAATTTCTAACAAATTTCCTATCAAATAAAAGTGATAATTAAAGTTATTCTAACTATATAAAAATAAATTTAAAAATTTTCACTCCTAGGTTACACAATAATTAGATCTATTATATGCATTACTGAGTTTATACAGACAACTCTAGTTTTCTAAAATAACAGAGTTGAATGACGTGCAATAAATAGATAAAAGAATAATTGTATTTTACCTCTTTAAAAAACATTTAGCATTAATGAAGAATATATACATAAACTCCTAATTACATTATTTCTCATCAAATGAATTAGGTTTACTATACTAAGTATTTATTACAGTGAGTTCGCTAGCAATCAAATATAATTTTCTTGCTTTACCAATATTAAAATCTTATTCTCTTTGCTTTTCTTTTTCTTTTTTTAACGAAAATTGATGAAGAAGACCGTTTTACCCCGCACCTTCACGCTCCCACACAAACACTCAATCCACAAGGATAAAAGAACCCCCCAAGTTCCGCTCCTCTTCTTATCCCCAAAAACTCCAGGAAACAGCACGATGCTGCTAACAATGTCCCTCACATCCTCACTCAACTCCCTTACTCTCTCCACTCCATTCCTCCATGGAACAACCCAACTTTCTCACTTGTCAAAACCCACTTCTTCTCTCACTCTCCGACCCACGAAGCCCTTCACTTTCCTCCCTCCAATCAGGGCCATGAAGTCATTGCAAGGCAAAGTTGTATGTGCAACAAGTGACAAAACTGTGGCTGTTGAGGTTACAAGGTTGGCCCCACATCCTAAGTACAAGAGACGGGTGAGGAAGAAGAAGAAGTACCAGGCTCATGACCCTGAGAATCAGTTCAAAGTTGGAGACTTGGTCCAGCTTGAAAAGAGCAGACCCATTAGCAAGACTAAAAGTTTTCTTGCTGTGCCTGTACCAGCTAGGAAGAAGAAGGAGAAGAAAGAGGGTGAGGAGGGAGGAGTGGGGTCTCAAGAGCTTGGAATTCCATTGGAGTCTCAACAGGAACTGCAGGCTTAATGTGTGAGTTTTCTGTTGTTTGTAATGATTTTGCTTCGTTTTGTGAACTTTTGGGATGTAATTTGGTGTTTAGTACTGTGATGATGTTTTGATTTTTGTGTAATTTATATGATTTTTTCAATTTCAGAATCGATTGAAGTGGCCATGACTTCTTAACTCCCCCCCCCCCCCCCCCCCCAAAAAAAATAATTAATATATATAAATAAATAATTAGTACATTTCATCTGTTGGGAATTCGTGATTGGTATTTCAGTGAAAGAGAAGTTGCTTAAAGGAGCTCTGGGTTCCTTTCTTCGGCTGATACTATTTGTTGTGCTGTTCATTAGCGATTTTTTAATGCGTATCGGTGCCTTGGTTTTGCGGTGATATTTGAATTTAGGTGTTTGATTGTTAGGATTGATTTTCGCCTTTTTATGTTAGTTAACTTGTATTCTTAGAGTTGTTTTTTGATGGGTTTTGGTGATTCTTGTAGACATGATTGGAATCTTTTAGTTTTGATTTGTCCAGATTTTTGGAATTAGCAGATGGTTAATTGCTGAGAGATTCAAAGCAGAGATGTTTCTAGTCAAGAAGAGCAAGGAAAGGGAGAAGGAAAAGGAAATGTTGAAGTGCGGTTGTAAAGGGGTGCCCAAAGAGCTTAAGATTTCTTTTGGAGTTTCAGCAGGAGCAATTCATAGAATGAAATGCTCTTGCTTGTTTGTGATTTTGAGAACTTGATATTTGGTATCTGATTTGTTAGTGTTGTATAAGAGGTACAATATGGACAGGCTTTGTGTTTCTGCAGTGAAATAAATGCAAGTTGCTAATAATTCAATGAATTGGTGGTGCATTTTGAGTGGGGTTGATATCATGGCTTTGACAGATTTTGGTGATTGGTATGAAGTGAACTTACCTTGGTGTTTGGCATTGCTATTATGTTGATGGGATTGCTGATGAGTAAGCAATGGAGAACTGAACTTAGTTGTAGGTTCTGTGGAATGTGTTAAAGTGGTGCCATTTCTTTGGTGATGTGTTTGGCTCTGACCAATATTTTTCTATCTCCTTTGAATCCAAGTTTGTGTTAAGCCAAGATTTTCATGTCTCTGCTAGTTCCTTTTGGCCCAAGAAGCAGCAGATTTTGCGGGAGATCTATATGATATGCTGCAGAGTTTCCATTGATAAGTTAAAAGGAGTTGTTTGAATGTTACATGCTGGTATGAGTGTTTTATGTTAGATATGCTTGAAATCTAGGGCTTCTTGTGATTTCTCTTACAGATTTTGTTGATTGGTTATTCCTTGTGTTAATAGTTATGGTTGCTTTACTGGCTTTGGCGATAAAGTGTGAATGTAGTTAATGGGTTTAATATAAGCGGAGGTTTTGTTGATGAGAGTGGCCATTTAAAAAAATGAAATAACATTTTAAAAAAACTGCAAACTACGTTAGTAAGTGTTAAATCTATTCATGAAGATGCTTACACTTGTATATATATATGAATCACATGCCCTTCTCATTCTAAGGAATGCCAATAAAAGATTTATCCAAACTTCAAGCCCTTAACTTAAAAGTTCTAACCACAAACAAATAACATACAAACTCACATAAAGATATCCCTCAATTTAAGATATAAAATATGGAGGGGCTGGGAAAAAACTAGAAACCTATATGAGCTTTACAGTTAATTTGTGTCTATCTAACTAAAAAGCTACTGTAATCAACTATCTTCACATTGCAAGCTTGTCTTGATATTTTTCAATGTGCATGATATAAGTGTGTTAATAGAATCCACAGATTCCATGGTTGGTTTGGCTGTGGGAGAGGTATTCGTTAGGATTTGGAATGCTATTGTTAGCAAACATCCTCCTTCTGTGCTCCTCTCCTCTTGCCTAGAAGTGATCACTAATGGTCTTGATTCGTGTCCATCTGGAAGAATTGAGAATCCTGATGGTAATATTGCAAGGTTGCTTGAATCACATCCAGTAATCACAGATTGCATTCCATTAGTGTCCACTGGAGCATACACCACCATGGATTCATAAGCATTTGTGCAGCTATCTTGGAGTACCCACATGTTGTTCTCTTTCGATTTCATCTTCTGCAATTGAAAACAGCTAGTTAGAACCATGAATGGAGAAATGCACATTAGATTAATGGCGTGGTCTCCTCTTATCTGAGATGTAGATAACTTACTAGAATAGCTGCTGCATTGCCTCTATCTTGTCCTTTGATCAAGTTTGCAATGGTTTGCACAGGTCCTCCATTTGACATGATATCCCACTACATTTTATGCAAAAAATATTGTCAGACAAGTTACCTGACAAAACTTGTACTCTTTAAGTTGAGCAACTCAAAGCAGCAATATCCCATTTTGATAGGATTTTAACTGAGTAATGGCATTTTTTTGCTGTACCTCATTTCTACGAGCTTCGTCTCTTAAGAAATCAAACAGAATATGAGGAACGACAGGCAACCATACAGAAGAAACTGCACACAAAATCACTCCAACAGGTTCACCAGGGTCATTTAAGTTTTTCCTAGAGGAAACCCTTATGTCTTCTCCTGTTTTGCTTGAGACCTTGTTCCATGTGTGATAGCTTGATGCGCAGATCGCTCGACAAAAGCTCCATGTCATTCTTTGTGCCAGTTTCAGAATGCTTTTCCTTCCAGCTAGAGTAGCAACACCTAGATATTTACAAATTATTTTCATAAACAATGTTATTTATATAGATAGCAGACAATCCACTGGAAAATATGGCAACATAGTGTGGCTTACCAGTTGAATCCTTGGTGGGAACATTGGTTGCCATGAAGAAAACAAGCCGCTCACATTGGAGTTGCAATGTTGCCATCCAATGCCTTGCTCCAAAGGTTAAACCGCTATGAACTACTGTCCGGTACATGGTATGAACTGTGCTTTTCTGGCATTGCAGGTGTTCTACCCAGATCACCTGAAAATATTGTTATAAACTTGTCTATGTTAAACTGTTAAAAAAGAAAAGAAGATGATTAGCATTATAGCATCGTCGTATATGTTTGTCTCTATAAATATGAATTGTTGCCTCTTTTCTTCTTTCTTTCATCTTCAGTTTCCCCAGTTTCCATTTAAAAAAAAAAAACCAGAGGATAAAGCATGTTCAAAACCCAAAGCACATGTACCTTACAATGGCCATTTGATTTATCCTCGATGATGCAACCAGAGGGGCGTTTTCTGCATTTGACGAGTGAAGCATCAATATTGTCTTCAACTTTGTCAATAGAAACATCAACAATGGCCCATTGTTCTGCATTAAGTTGCTTGCAATATCTCACAAAATAAACTTCTCTGGTGGGCACCATGGGTGTAAGCATCTGGACCTCAGCAAACATCTGCAAATTAAAAAAAAATAAGAACAAATAATTGGTAAGAGCAGACAGGCTAAGCTAAGAAATGAATGCTTACAAGCACACAGTTCAAAGCAATAAAAGTCAAGAAATTGATGTTTTAACAAACCTGAGCAGGAGTTTTTTATCCATTAATTTTTTTCATTCATCAAAACAGATAAGGGGGTGTTTTAGGCATTTAATCTTTTTGATTCTCAATTAGTCTAACCGTAAGTAAGAGGGTAGTCAAACTGTACTGTCCAAGAGTTGGACCTTCAGCTGAACCAGCTGAGGAAAAGTAGATCTCCATGAAACACAAGGTCCCACATAAATAAATAAGAAAAAAACTCATTTTCTATGACAGCTGGGTGCTATTAATATACAACGTAAGGACAGTTCCACAGCAGCCATCCTCTCTGCAGAAAGCAGATTGAAGGAAAGAGGCTCCCAGGCCTCCTTCAAAATATTAATTTCGTGGACATTGCATTTAATGTTAAAAAGGACAAGGAAAAATATTCCCACTCTTTTTTCTTCCTTTCTTTTTTGTAGTTAATTGTTACAAAAAGAGAGGTTGAAAGCCTTTTTGAGATAGGGAAAACACAGTCATAGTTCATTGACAAAAAGCTGCTGCCTTTTTTCTTTCTTCTCCTTCAAGTATGTACTATGGTTTTCGTCTTCACTGAAATGGATGCTGCTTTTCCCATGCAGAGATCTCTACCTTCGTTCAAGCTGTACTAGTGCTAGTTTAATATGAGATGCATGTTGCTAATTAGAGCTGTAACTCACCAATTGCACTGCACCATTTCTACTTGCTCCTTCACCATTGCAGATAACATCAACAGTGGCTGCCTTTGAAATTAAGCATGGAAACATTTCCTTCCACTGATCCTGTTCAAAGGGCAAAAACGATTATTGGTAATTATACATAATTAGTTAAAGGGAACTAATCTATAATTAATAATTATATGTGGTATATTGCTAATAATTATAATATCTCACCACATCCATAAAACTTTGAACGAGCCTTGGGACATCAATGAACACAACCCCGGTCTCCCTTGAAGCCTCAATGGATCTCTTTGGCCTTCCATTAATGCTTGAATCTTCAGAACCAAACACTTTTGTGTACTCGTCGTAATTGAGAATTTCACGACCTGTCTCAACACTTCGAATCCAAAGTGGTTCGCCTGCCGTAGCCATTTTCTTGAGCTCTTCCATTGCTTGATTAGCAGTCTCCATGATTCTAGACTTGTCAAGTCCGAAAATCCCAGTGTAAAAATCCAGTGAACTTCTGTTCTCTTGCTCGTTTCCAGCTGAGCATGATGCTGTTGCCCCTGGACTACATTTTCCCACGACCGCTCGAAGTTTTTCTACCTACATATCATGACAATCAAACTTATGCTAAGCATGTGATTTGATTAATGTACTACAAAAAAAAAAATGTTTGATTTTCTGTAATAATTAATATTAATTAACTAATTAATTAGGAGCACATTATTATAATATTAATCTCTAACCTCGGCTTTGAGCTTTGCATTTTCGATACGTAACTGTTGTTCCTCAGTGCTTGTCAAGGCAGCGTCTCTACTAGTGGTAGCGGTACCACAATTTGGGCAGCAAGCTTTGTTGATGGTCTCCCTCATGCTCTTGTTGTCTTCCCGGAGTTTATCCATTTCAGATTTCAATAGAGAGTTTTCATGGCGCTCTTGTATAGCCTGCAATACAATTAGCAACCGCCATGGTCATTAAACCAGCAAGATAATTAACCAACTGTATTAATGAGGGAATTATTTAATTTGATCTATCCTACATATAACACCAACGTACGTGCCTTGATTTGAGTACGGCGATTTTGGAACCAAAACTTGACTTGTCTAGGAGCAAGGCCAAGTTGCTTGCTTAACTGCTGCCTTTGCTTCTCATCTGGATGAGGAGACTCCTTAAATAGCCTGAGCATTAATCATTAATCCACATGAGCCATTAAGGTGAACGTTCATGGATGATCAAGAACACAATCCTGGTCTTAGATACATAGCATAAACACATTTGTTAATTAACAAGTTAAAATTAGGAATCCTTTTAATCTGTGTGTTGAGTACTGTTGAACAAGGAAAATAAACTTTTTTGAGTCGTCTTTTTAGTTTTTAGCCTTACAATCCTGTTTTCTTTCTCTTAATCTTCGCGAGCATACCGTTACCGTACGTACAAAATAAAGGACAATAGCAAGAGATAAGAAATACTTACGCTTCCATTTCTCTGATTTGCTCAGCGGTATGTCTATGGTATTTCTTTCTTTTTTTCTTCTTGTTTTTGTCATCACCATCTTCATCATCCTCATGATCATGCTCTCCTTCACCTTCAAAATCATCATCTGATTTTGATCTCATAGGCCCTGAGTTCTCACTGCTAATTTCCACTGTTTCTTCCCTTCTTCCTCCTCCACTTCCTTCCTCCCCCTCCTCCACCTCCATGCTTGCCGCTGCTTCCCCATTACCCACATTTGCTCCCCCGGAATATTCCAGCCTTCAACAATAAATAAAACCACAAAGATGTTTAGGGAGATAGAGTAAGTGTGTCACAAGGGTACTTAAACTTCGATGCACAACATCCATGCATATATGTATAGTTATGCATGAGGGATTTTATTTATGAAATCAATACACACATCGATCAACCAAGTAAAAGATTTTCCTTTTCATATATATATATATATGCACAACAACTGGATAGGTAAGAATATTGGTAGGATTTGAAGATGGTGGCCGGAAAAGCTCAAAAAGAAAAGAAAAACCAGGAAGTTAGACAAGAAAAGATGTGTTTGTATGTAATACGAGAAAAACTAAATATCGAAAAAGAAGAGCAGTGGTTAAAGGGGAATTACAAGACTAAGAGAAAGAGCAGGCGAGGCAAAGAAGTCCTTGATATGAGAATTGGGTGGATTAGACATGTCGACGCCCATGGCCAGTCCGGAAGAGGTTGTTCTTCATTTGACGATGAAATGGTAGTTTCGAGGAGCTAGCTAGCCAAGGCAACAAAATACTATTGCTGGCTAGAGAGAGAGAGAGAGGTGGGGCTTGCTGATTTAAGGATATAAAAACAAAACGAAGTCCTGAAGAGGTGATTTTGTAGAGAGAGTAAAGGCTGGTAGGAGTTGACTGTTAGATATTGCTTTGAGTGGAATATGTGGACGTCCAACTAACTTTAAGCAGTTGAATCTACGCTTTCCAACGGTATTTTCAGTTTCCAATTACCAGGTGGCTTTCAGCTCAGCTGTGGCTTAGCCCTAAGCTACCAAATTAATCTCCACTCCTTCCTTTACTTTTTATCGATGATGTTTACCGTTTCGAGCAAGAACTTTAGGTATCCATCCTGCTAGCATTAATCATTTTGTAGCCTAGCCAAGCCTAGCCTAGCCTAGCCAGTTCTCTTATGCATCAAGTTTGTGGGAGAGTGTTTCCAAGAACATCGTTGATGAAAAGATTTTATTCTAGTTATGATATAAATTAATTTGAGAATACTCTTGCTATCGAATCAAAGGAAATTTGTATGACAATGAAGAATAATGCTTTTCAATTATTTGAATAAAGGAATAACGGCTAGCTTTGCCCTATTTTGCAACTTAATTATTACTTGTTAGAATTAATTTTCAATAATTTGAAATTATTTCACTGTATACATAATTTAAAGTTGTAGTCCTCTCGATTCTTGAATGGCAATTACTAGAAAAGTGTCTAGCATACAAGAACATTTGCTAAATAGTATTTAACTAGCTAAATGCTACAGTACCACGAGCAAGGTTTCAAATTAATTTTTAATGTATAAATCTCAAATAAATTTTAAAATCTCAAATAAATTTTAATGTGTACAAATTATACATTCATACAACAATTTTTTATGGAAAAAAGCTATAAAACAAGTAAACACACAAACAAACTACATATATTATATTAAAATTCCAAAAAATTAACATTTTAAAAATGAGTTAAAATAAAAAATAGATAGTTTTGATTACTTGATGTGGTGAATCTTTAAGAAAAATTGAACCAGAATAGAGATATTGGTAGACTGAGTGTTAGGATGACGAGATTTGTGATGATAGAAGCTTGATTTGTAACAAAATAAGAGCATTTTCCCTCAATAATTCTGTCTATAATATTGACACGTCATTTTTTTTCTTTCATTTTCTACTGTAATAGCAAAGTAATACTCCGTCAGTAAATGTTACTGTAATTTATCAATAGTACTATTATTTCTGTCGATATTTTTATTTGCTTATCCTTGAATTAATGGATTGTGGCACATCGAGTATGTGCTATTAATGTGATAAATATTGTTCTTGAATTATCATAGGTTTAGGTGAATATGGTTCCTCTATTTGATTGAACTGCTATAATTGATAACAAAAACCCTGTAAAAATTTAATTTTAAATATTTTAAAATGAAAATTTTCAAATACACCAATAAAAATTGAATCTACATAAAAATTAAATCTCAAAAGAATATTAAGGTAAAGAACCATTTTCTTTTTATTTTTCTCAGACTTTAAATATTAACAAGATTGACAAAAAAATAGAAAATAATTTGGAATAATCTCAAATTTTGTTGGTGGCTATAAAAAACATATAAATTTATCAGCTTAATTCAAATTTAAAAGGGTAATTTCAAGAATTAAATATGTAAAAATCTTGAGAAACATAATAAAATGATCTATGTAATTAAACTTATGTGATTTCCTAAGTACTTTTAAAAAAATGATGTAATTCCAGCTTATTTTTCATTTTTTATAATTTAATGAATTTAATTATATTGCTAAAAAAACAAATAAACTGTCGGTGCTCCCTTCTCCTCTTATCTGTCTACCAAAAAAAAGAAAAAATAAATAAATATTTTCTCTTGTAATTTATTCCGTACAGGAAGGGGGCAAAAACAAAACACAGGCAGTACTTGAGAACTAGAAGACAGAAATAAGGTTGAACTAGGCAAGCCGAGCGGAGCCGTATTTGAAGGAGCAGTTTAGCTGTATGGTTGTGTATACATACATGTATCGTCGTGTCTTCACATCATTATATGCTGGATTTAGACAATTAATGAATTTGTCTCCAAGCCTTAAAAAATATTTTGCTGACATGGATAGCTCTTCATCCTATGGTTCGAGACACATATATAAAACAAATCCTACTCCCCTAAAACAAATATAATTTTTATTTGTTTTTAAATTAGAATAACATCAGTTTTTATTTCTTTTTTTTAAAAAAAAATAAAAAGTTAATAATTACTCTCAGAATACCGTGATTTTTTTCATCTGCGAATATGCTCCCTGTAAAATATGTCTTCATGTAATACACTCAATGACCATATATATATATATATATATATATATATATATATATATATATATATATATATATATATATATATATGCTTTAGAGAACAAGTCCCTGTTAGCTTTTACCTTACCAGGAAAAAGAAAAGGAGGGGACTTTTTACCTAGGGAAAAACCTCTTTAGCAATTTCCGCAATGAAATGAAGAGCTTGAAGATTTCCAATTAAGAATGTGGGTCCTGAGAAAGCTGATTGGCCGGAAGGATGACCTGAACGTCTTCTTATGATCCGGTTGATCGGAAGTATGATAATGGTTATTTTTTAAAGTGTTTTTAATTTGAAAATGTATTAAAATAATAATTTTTAAATTTTTAAAAATTATAAATTAATTTAAAAAAAAATAATTAAATTTTACCCGATTCTGTTAATAACGCAACACCGAACAGGAGGCAAACCTTTCAGTTGTGGGGCGAGGGAGCATGTCGTCTAAAGCCAAAAAGTAGCAGCTACTACTTTGGAGGATCACATTGATTACTTACCACTCACTCTTTTTACCATTTTCAATTTCACTACAGCATCAGCAGTGAATATAAATAATTCTGGTGTTTGACCAACAGATATCATTGTTCGTTGTTGTTGTATCTTCTTTCTATTTTGTTCATAGAGTGGTGTAAGAAAATGGGTGGCGAGCACAGTGGCGATGATGGACTCCCCATGCCTTCACATAATCCCCCTATAAAGGAGATTCCTTTTACCATGTCATGTAATTTCTTCCATCAGCTAATCTTTGACCTCTGTATTTCCTGATGTGCACAGTTCTTGAAGAAGAACCTTGACTGCAGCTGGTGCACAGGATCTTGAGGGTATTCCTTGGAGCCATTATTAGCCATCATCTTCTATAATTAAAGTTTTGGTGTCTTATATGTTATGATTGAGAGCTCATCCACCATTCCTCAAGCCATCTGTGAATAATTCCAAGTGCTGAGTTTTCTACTTCTCCATTAACGATCTCGTTGTTTGCTGTTAGCTAGGAATGGTAGATAATATAAAGCAATCACATGATGTGGAACGAACCCAATAAAAACAATATTAATTGAGTTGCGGTTCCTTTTGGATTTCTCTCACTACTTTATCCTCTTCTTTTCCTTTTTCCCTCGCATTCCATCAAGGAGAAAAGCAGAGGGAAAGAAATCTCACAAGCAAGCGTCTCAAACCGCTTGCTTTTCGAGGTTTCTTATGAATCAAGGCTGAGGCGCCCCAAAAACCAGAGGGAAAAAAAACGGAAAGGATTTCGAGAGTTTTGGGAGAAAAGTTGGGGAAAGGGTGGGATTTTGATGCTTTAATTCAGGTGGGAAAGATGAAATTGGAATGATGAAGCGACCATAAAAGCTACAAAAAGAAAGGTTTAAAAAAGCTTTAAAACAAAGACAGGAATAGCAAAGAAAATATCAGTGCATCAGCTACTTTCGCAAAGAAAAAAAGGGATAGATCCTTGTATAAAGTTGACAAATTGAAGAGATGAGAGTAGTTCATACCGGCTTGCTGTAAAATTGAACATTAACCCACCCTACCAAAATTATATAGAAATATTGCAGACACAGCGATGATAGTTGCAGCAGAGGAAATGCTCCAAAATTTGAGCCTTGCCTTCAGTACTGCCCTTAACTATGATGGTAACATATCTAAGATTAAGGATCACTGCTTCCAGTTTTTCTCATTCAGATTATAGATTTGTTCTAGTTTCCTTTGCTCGCTCTTCACATATCAAAGAATATTTATATTATTACATATAAAACACTAAAAGGTGTAGTTTTTTTTTTGTTGTTGTAAAAATATTGTTCCCTCCCTCGTATTTTACCGTGAACAATTCAAAAATCTTTATTTTTTTTAATTTTTAATCCTCAAATTTATTTATTTATTGGCACAATTGCATTTTTTATGGCCACAATAAAGAAAAATCAACTAAAATTTGTTGACTAGGAACAAAATTAAAAAACAGGGGACCAAAGTGGAAAAAGCACAACATATAGATGAAGGTCTTAAAGTTCTCACAAGAAGTTCACTTTAGTCCTCAAACTTCACATATTATACCTATTTGGTCTCTCAGTATTTTTTCAATTCAATTTTGATACAAAAAGTTTATTTTTGTTATTTTTTTAGTTTTTAGTTTGAGAGAGAAGAGACAGATTGTTGGATTTCGGCAATAGTAAGAAAAAAATATCGTTGGCATCAATTCCAACACCAAAATGATCGATCTTTATGTCAAATGATTTCATTTGATAAATGGAGTTCAACTTAAGTGTTTTTATTTTACTATGAAAGTGCTTAAAAAATTAGATATGAGCTTAGGAATATTTTTTTTTGTTTTAGGTTGATTTTGAGTTTTGAGATTTTTTTTTTGGCTGGATTTATTAAGGTGTCTGAGATGTTTAGTATCAAAAATAAGTTTTTAGGTAAAAAAATCTTCAACCCTGATTTCTCACTCACCATGGTGGTTGGAATATGGACAAAATCAGACGATGTATCGTCTGATTTTTTTTTCCAAAAGAAATTGGGGTGGATGACATATCTACCAAAAAAAAAAAAACAAAGGACCAAGCACGGGGTCCCTTGCTAAATGGGCCATGCTTGCTAGGCCCAATAGCATAGGCCTTTTCTCTTTTTTTCTAATTTTTTTATTTATGCCTTTTTATATGTTTTTTTTTCAATTTAGATTTAAATTAATATCTACTCTCTCTTTTCTTTTGTTTATTTAGCCCCTTTTAAATAATAACTGTTTTTTAGTTATTTTATATACATTTAGTCTTTGAAAAGATTATTTTAATTCATCTATATTTTTGTCTTTTTATTTTTTGTATAAATAAAAAATATTTTATAATATATGTAACCTTACATAATATATTTTTCCTTTTATTTTTTTTCAATCAATTTCATGCGTGTCTATTTATATTATCGTTTGCTTAAATAAAAATATAATTTTGACAAACAAAGTTATTAAACACAACCGGGTCAAACACCCGTGTTCCGAGATCAAATATCTTGATCTATATATGTCTATCAATTTTTTTATTTTTATCTATATTTATCGTTAATGACTTTTTTTATTCATTAACACACATGGTTCTTAATTTAGTTGATTACATATATGCAAAAACTTTTTGATTTACACTTAATATTTTTTTATGTATAAAAACGCGTTGAAAAAACCTCAACCTACATATATAATTTTTTATATAGAAAAAAAACATTTAGCCCATGATGAAGCGCAGGTGAAATATAGTTCCAACTCCTTTTCTTGTTCACCTCTAGCTAGTATTCAGTTTGTATTGGCTAGATGTTTGTAAACCTCAAGTCTCTACTTCAACACACACATATTGCATATAGTAACTGTTAAAAAATCAATTCAACCTAAAAGCTTAAACTATTAGGTGCGGTTCCAAGATATGATTTATGTTATTCTCTAACACACCTCCTCAAATGAAAGCCCTTTGAGCTTAAAACTTACACAGGCTCACGCTACCTTGTGTTTAATTTTTATCAAATAAATAGGGATGGTAAGATTCGAACTCGTGACCACTTGGTCATCAAGGTTCTGATACCATGTCAAAGAACCAATTCAACCTAATAGCTTAAACTATTAGGTGAGGTCCTAAAATATGATTTATATTATTATCTAGTACACTCCCTCAAGTGAAAGCTCTTTGGGCTTGAAACTTGCACAGACTCACATTACTTTGTGCTCAATTTTTATCAAATAAATAGGGTTGGTGAGATTCGAACTCATAACCGCTTGGTCATCAAGACTTTGATACCATTTCACTTGACGGGGTATGTTAGAGAATAATATAAATCATATCTTAGGACCTCACCTAAAAGCTTAAGTTTTTGGGTTAAATTGGTTCTTTGACATGGTATCAGAGCCTTGATAACTAAATGGTCACGAGTTTGAATCTCATCACCCCTATTTATTTGATAATAATTAAGCACAATGTAATGTGAGAATGTGTTAGAGAATAATATAAATCATATCTTGAGACCTCGCCTGACAGCTTAAACTATTGGGTTGAATTGGTTTTTTGTCATAGCCTTGATGACCAAGCGATCACGAGTTCGAATCTTACCATCCCTATTTATTTAATAAGAATTAAACACAAAGTAATGTGAGTCTGTACAAGTTTCAAACCCAAAGAACTTTCGCTTGAGAGGGTGTGTTAGAAAATAATATAAATAATATCTTGAGAACTTACCTAATAACTTCAAAAAATTATCATAATATGATTTATATTATTCTCTATCAGTAGCTTTATATTTTTTATTGCAGATTCCTCATGTATGCAATCAAGAATACACTTTTACAATCCTGAGGGGTAGCTCAAATGATCAGGCCTTGGGTTTGTTCCCCAATGATCACGAGTTCGAGTCCTCTCAAGACCACTAAAGGCTTATATGGTCGTTAACTTCAGGGCCTGTGAATTAGTCGAAATGCACAGACCTAAACACCCACATTAATCTAAAACAAAATACACTTTTACAATTATAAACAACAATTCATGCACGCAATACAACACAAGTCTACATTAGAATAAACATCTATATTAATCTAAAAAAAAACACTTTTACAATTATAAACAACAGTTCATGCATACAACACAACATAACACAAGTCTGCATTAGAATAAATCTTGATTCTAAGAATTCCCGATTACTCTGCATAAAATCTGCTAAAAGTCATGCCAACAAATGGATTATGTTCTGGCAAGATCTCATAAAAACTTAATTGCCTCTTTCTCTACTCATTTTGTTTTTCGAAGCTATCGTACACCTCACAACATTTAAGATATCTAGACACAACACAAATTAGCACCTTTCAATAAAGTAAATTGCAGCTGCTAAGACTAATAAAATGGCATTTAATTAGAAATTTGCAATCTCTGAATCAAGTTAGCAATCCTAACACAACACGCAACCCGCATGGAACTGCACTGACGCAGCCATTGGGACCAGGAAATCCTCAAAGGGATGTTGTTGTATTGAGAATCGAGTCAAATAAGGATGCCATGACAGACTGGTTCAGCTCAACGAACATAGATCTCCATTATAAGAGGGCACGGCTGCTAGCTGCTAGTTTCTATCTATCTTTTGGAGACAGTTAGATGTTGAAGAGTAGATGAAATATATAGTGATTATTGGTGGTCACAGCAACAGCGCCGTACAGTGGCAGGCGAGGTTGCGTAGAAAATGAAAATGAATAAATATGCTAACAAAACTTTAATGGAGTAGGGTTGTCAGAGCTAGTCTTGATTTATGCTTACACACATTCATGTCAATCATTAATCATGAATGCCCATTTCTTTATACAGAGGTCAAGTGAGTCTCCGGCAGAGAGCGATTAGATTCTCCACCTGATCTACTTGTCTCTTCTTCGTTATTGAACTAGTAATTGCTCCAATTAGGGAATTTAGCATCTCTTTCATCT
This sequence comes from Populus simonii, assembly GCA_007827005.2. Lineage (NCBI taxonomy): Eukaryota > Viridiplantae > Streptophyta > Magnoliopsida > Malpighiales > Salicaceae > Populus > Populus simonii. The sequence goes on from CM017464.2 coordinate 18,116,490, forward strand.
TCCCTCTCCCTCTCTCTCCCATGGTTGGTTGGAAGAAAAATGTGACAGTTTACCAGTACCAAACAAAGAGCAGTTAAATGAACAATGAGGTAACTCACAGGTCATTGTCACCAAAGCCCATCCTATCATCAATCAAAATGAAGAACTCGTCAACTACCAGTCTACAACTAATTAGGTCAAGTATGCATCAATGCATGTCACTTCTTGTAGTAGCGGTGGAAGTAAAGCCAGTTGGATTCTTACAAGAACAGTGTTTATAACATCATGAAACACACATTTGAAGCTACGTACTGTGACCAATAGTCCTATGAAATCTTGTCCACACAGATCAGGCATAAACCATCAAACACTTGTATGAGAAGATAATTCAGTGTGCGGCAAACATTACTAGAGAAATGATGGATAAAAAAAACAAAAAACAAATTGAAATTATTGGAACCGCCCATGCTTAGATTGAGCAACAAGTATGGATCTACCTGTATAGTTTTGGACCGACAACAGAACTGATAAATAAAAGCAACCGGGACATGATAATGTGTTTAAACTGGCAAGTCTCCAGGAAAGCATCCTTTGGTTCGTTTCACATACAGCTATATCGTATAGTATGATGCCAAGTATAGAATTTAAGCTACAATCAACCATGTGTGTAATATATTTTCCTGGCAAGTCTCTAGGAAAATATCAAAGGAAGCGACGAGCACAAATTATGCAAAAGTACTAGTTTAAATGGATTCAAATGGAGCTTAGACGATGTTACATGTCATGTTGCAATCAAAAACATTTAATCTGCAACTTCCCAGAAACCAAGAAATGGACTTTGATTAAATGCAGAATAGATTTAATAAAGAATAGAACTGAACAAATACCAACTGTTGTTAATTACTCACAGCTGGTTTCTCTCAAGAAATTATGCCTGCAGGAGGATAATTTCAATGCCTCTTCATCAAATATAATACCACCATTGGTTATGAATATTATACATGTTGTGAAAATAATAAAAATTTTATATAGAAGTTTTTAAAATCTTGTTAGATAAATTTAGAGTTATTTAGGGATTTATTATCTGAAAATCTGATTTTTTTTTAGTTTTAAATAAGTTTTTAAAGACTTAGTTGCCACAAACCACAAGCCGTCCACTTAGATAGTCAGATCCTAGGTAGCTTTAGCAAGTCTCCATAAGTCCATTGGAAGCATATGAATTGTACCTTCATCGCCATTTCTTTTTCCATCTTGGATTATATAATAATTTCCTATCCAAATTTTTACATTTCTAAATTCATAACATTTATATAATTAATTAAAAAACCTCGAGTTATATTCGAGGGGAATTAAATAGAAAAAGTATTACAACATATAAAAAAAATAGAGATAAAGCAGGACACGCAAGCCCTATTTAATATTACAATCATTCAACCATAAAAACACAATTGTATTGGTCTTTAATGTCCATAATCATCCATCATGCATAAGAACATATTAATGTACATAATAAAATTATTGCATGCTTCAATTCTAATTATTGGGTCTATGTGCAATTTGAAAAAATCTAACACTTAGAAATATTAAATTCAAATCCAATTTGATAATTTCCCAATTTAATATAGATTCTTTTATTGAAAAAATATTTTTCAAAATTTAATAAGAAAATTAATCATATTAAAATTCTTATTAATATCCTAAACTATTTTAGATCAATTAAATAAAAGTATTTTGGTTTAAAAACTCTCTAATCCTAATCCTATTAAGATATGACAAAACTCAAAAAATTTGATTTAAACATTTCAATTCAATTATAATCTAATTAGGAAATTTAATTCTATAATTAATTTAATTTAGGGTTTCAATTTTAATATAAAATCATTATTTCTTATATGAAGGGTTAAATCATAAATTCAGCCCCTAAATATACCTAAAAGTAATTAGATATAAGTTGTAGGGGTAGAATCATAATTCTCACACTCAAACAACCGTAAACAAAGCTCAAGGGCATCATTGTAATTTTTCCCATATCTCCTTCATGTTGCAACAGCCTTGTTGTTGCCGACGTGGTTGCCCACGTCGGTGGCAGTCATCAGCAGCGGCAACAATACTGTCATTGCACCTGGTGGCAGCGCAGAGTAACAGCCCTCGTGTTGCTCTAGTCTGGTGTTGATATGGCTTTTTTGCCATCGGCATCTGGTTGTGGATGTAGCACAGTCAAGTGCACCAGCAACGTCAGCCCTTGTGTTGCCCTAGTCTGGTGTTGATATGGCTTTTTTTCCATCGGCATCTGGTTGTGGATGTAGCACAGTCAAGTGCACCAGCAACGTTGGTGTCGCCGCTAATTGTTGTTGCAACCACCTAAAATAATAATAAAAAAAAACATATCAGTTGTGAATTTCTGTCAAATCTAGCCAAAGTGGTAACCATAAAAAATAATCAGAGAAAAAAAATACCTTTTTGGAAAATTAAATTTGCACACGAATGTAATTCATAATTAACGTCAATAACAATTAAAACATGCAATTAACAAACATAATTGTCAAACGAAGGCTCTGATACCACTATTGAGTTCCCAAATATTATACACGCAATGGAAATAATAAAAAAAAATTATTTCTGAAGTCCCTAAGATCCCGTTAGACAAATCAAACGTTGTTTAAGAGTTTATTACCTGAAGACTTGATTTTCTTCCAATTGCTCGGCCTCCAACTTTAATCTACACGAATCACCAATTAGAAATCCCATAAATCTCTATTTAGAAGAGAGGGATTTCTATGCGTAGAGTGTTAACTCTCTATTCTATGACTTACATAATTTTTTTGTCTAACAGACAACCACACTAAAATAAAAGACATGGTGTACTATTTATAAGGAAATCTGAAAAACCCTATAAATTAGTAAAATATTAATTTTCCTTTGAATAATATTCATATATTAATCGAGGATAATTTTAGAAATTAACTCAATCAAGTCCTTACTTGATTTTTCTAGGTCTAGAAATATAATCCATGTATTAATTATATTCCAATCTTTAATTTCTAAAATATATTTTCATCAAGTCATACTTAATTAAACCATTCCAATTTAATTTCTGATTAATGGCTCTTAATGTGTGTGACCCCTTAGGTTTATAATATGTTGATCCAAATATAAATTATAATTCTAATTAAATATAATTAAATAAATTAAATAATTTAATTTATTATCAATTCAACAATTGATTAAGTTATATTTGAAGATCAGATGTATCGTCTGGCAATATGTCATGATCATTCAAATATTAGAAAAATCATTAGTGGTTTGACTTAACCTTTTAGTGACCGGTTTCTCAATATAATTAATATCCTTTCATCGATAATGTTCTGATTTAACATTAAAGTATGGAGTATGTCTATCATGTTTAATTATATTTGTTCTCTATTTAATAGTCATTGATTGTTTGAATAAGATTTGAAACTCTTTTCAAATATCATTCCACCTTGAATAAGGATTTCTCAATCAATATTATTTGATAGCAGATGAAATATTTTTCTTAATTCACCTAGGGTGATGAATACTCTTTTGATCACTTAAGTACCTTCATATAATTCATGTTATACTCAATGTCCACTCCTTCGTCACCTCAATTAAGATAACATGTAGTAAGATTAAAATATAACTTTCTTTATATAAAATAACTTAGTGATTTCAAGTCTATGAATCATTTACATAACCATCACGTAAGGATCTCTATATATGGAATTCTCATGCAGGTCAGTTCAACATACATGTCTTATAACAAGCACTTACATATTAGTTTTAGATATCTCTTATACCTTAGTTTATGAGAACAACTACTTCTTTTTATAAAGAAAAGAACATAATATGTATTAGTCTCTATGGCTCTAATAAATGTCCAGTATTCAAGAGAGTATCAACTAAGAATATTTATTATATTATATAACTATTAAAGATAAATGAAGCCTTTATTAATAATAAATATATTTAAATGAATATAATAATATCACATATAACAGGCTGATTGGCTACAGAACATATTAAACTAACGTAAATTATTTCTTAATGAAACCTTAGGGTTATTAGGCTGGGGTGTAACTAAGCTCATCTTGAAAAATACTGACTACAGGAGTATGGACTGACTATCCAGGAGATAACCCATCAGGGTAAAAGAACAAATATGTAAGTTGCAAATGTAAATAATATCACAAGAAAAGGGGGCAAAATTTACAAATGAAACTCTAACAAAATCTTATGTCTGTGATGGAAGAAATTTGAATCCAAAAATTGGTTCTCAATGTGCATATATTTGGGGATATTCAATCCCCCATCTTCAGCGTAGAGATATTTTGTAAAGCAAATTGCAGACAATTTCAGCATCATGCCATGGGTGCTTGCTTTGAAGCATTCATCACCTCCTCAACAACATTTAACCTTTTCTTTTCTAATTTCCTTTTTTTTTTTTTAATACGACGATGACGACAACAGAGCCTTAATCCTTCCGCATAATTTTATTATCATTAATGAATCCATCTTATGCTAGAAATTTAAAAATAAAAAACTATAGTTAATGGCATATTTAAGTTTAAATTTAAAGTGAAATCCATTCATTTTTACTATTAATATTTTATTGGGAGTTATTCTCCAACAAAAGTTATCTAACATGTAACTTTAATATAATTAAAATAAATTAAAAATTAAAAATACTAAAAGATCTCAAACAAATAACTTTGATAATGGTGTTTGTGATTTTATATTACTTGTGAGTTATTATCTTTCATGTCAAGGGTAAGATTTATCCTTTGTACCAAGAGGCTCATGCTGAAAAAAATAATAATTTGGTTGATACATCATGACTCAATCAAAAATCTTAATTGTTAATTTTTTTTAAAAAAATTATCAAAATAATATAATTTTAATTTAATTTTTTTTAATTGATTCTCTCAACCCGACCCGTGATCTAATGATTATAAAAAAAATTTCTAACTTTCCAATCTATTACAAAATTAAGTAATATGTTGTTTTTTAAGAAAAAAAAAACAAATCTTAAGTCTTAATCCAAGATACTTGTAGTAAGATTATTTTCTTCTTCTTCTTTGAGTTGAGAATGCAATTTTTTTTTTTAATAGAATAGAACAATTTTATAATGATCATATATTAACAATAAAGCATAAAAATCAAAGCATGATATAAAATAATTATTAGTTCATATAATATTTTAAATTTCATTTTCCACAATAATAAAAACATAACTACTAAGATTTAAATAATCGTAATCTCATTATAATAAAACAATATTAACTATTTTAATTAAGGTTGTCAATTCTGTTTCGGTAGGTGTTTCGTTTTTTCAATTGGAATGAAATGTTTCAGTTTCGGAGTGTTTCGGCGTACCGTTTCGAGCTTATATATATTCAACAAATATAATTCAAATTTAAGATAAATTAATTATAAATTATGCAATAGAAATACAATACCAAAAAAATATAATTTTAAAATTTAAAATATTTCTAAATAGTCAAGATTAAAGAGATCTTTAACTTAAAATAATTCAACTTAAACAAAATATCAAAATATTATGAAAGCAAAATGTTTTAACACAAATGTTTAAAATATAAAGTCAGGTCAATGTTATTAAAGCTAATGGGATATAAAGCATCCCTTATTTTGCTTAAATTCCTACAAAGTATAAACATGAAAAAACAACATGAATATAAACCATATATATTAGTGATAAATCTAATTTTAAAAAATTAATATCATTGTTAATGAAAATAGTAATAATAATTTTCAATATTATTATTAATATCATTGTTATTGAAAATAGTAATGAAAAAGAGCTTTTTTATACTTCGGTGATTTAATTAATTAAATTAAATCAGGTTCAATTTTATTTAATGGCTTTTCAAGACCGGAACGGAACATGTGGAATGAAACCAAAACATTCTGGCCGAAATTTAGCAGAAAAATCCGGAACGAACCGAGATTTAAAATGAGATGAAAATTATTCCGTTTTGTTCTGTTTTTTAAATTGGTATGAAATGTTTCGGTCATTTCAAACAAAATAGAACGAAATTCACAACCTTAATATAATTAGAGTTAGAGCTCCATGCAGCAGCAAAACGATAACTGTGCTTTATGGTGAAAGCTGGTTACTTTTGAATCTCTCCCATCCCCTGAGACCTGAAATAAATCCATGCAGCAGACTTGGTTTAAAGTATACACCAAACATGAAATGAAACTAACACACCAGCAGCCAAAGAACAGGGACATTCGCTAGAGCTGCTCTAGGCAGACATGGCAACAAGTGCACTTTGTGCTCCTACTCGATAGTCCAGACATGGAAAATGGGAGTAAAGAGTGCAGAAAGGAAAGGAATTTCAAGTAATGAAGGCTGTTTCTCTCTATTTGAGAAACACAGAATTTGTTAGCATGTTAAAAGGGAAAATTTCACAAGCCGTGTTCCATACATACTCAGAACATGAGTAAATAACACAGCTTATGGTTATCAACATGACAGCTTACAATACATACCCGCAATCTACCACCAGTTCAAACTGAAAAACATGGCAGGCCCTCCTATGTTACACAACGTTTTTTTGTTTTCTATTCTGCATTTTTTTCCGTCTTCACCCTCATTTACAAAGATCAGCTGGATGTCCAGATACTAGGTTCTTTGTCTGACTCTTCGACCATTGGTGTCACAACCATCTGAAAGTTGGGCCCATACACTCCGTGACTTTCCACCTTCACTGCTGCAATCCTCCTCACAACCTACCACCGTCTTCAGTAACTCTGATTGCAGTGATGGGCAGTTCTCCTTGAGGTAGGTAAATCCATCTGACGGCATTACAGCTGCAGTAATGATGCCCAAAGGAGATGAGAAAACCGCATCAAGCACCAACAATTCATCATATATTGAACAACGAGGCATATCTATAAATCTCAAATTTCCAACCGTGCAGTTCATGAATAAAAGGAGATACAGATATATAATGTACACCTGTGGTTAATAGTAGCAATAGTTTGCATTATGTGATGCTTTTAAGTTTCAAGTGAAAACCTTGACACATTACTCCAGTGGGAACATTTGCTTCCCTCATAAATACCACTTCATTTACTTCTGTCCTCATTCCTCATTATCTTTCCGTACAAGTTGGGCACACCATGAAGAGCTGCATTTAGATGTGCGAATTTAAGACAATTTTGCCTGGCTACACAGATGTATGAAGTGGAACATGATTGCCAAGCAGTTAATCTATGCCCTCCAGAGCTACATCAAAACAAGGTTGATGTGATTGATGTGAGGCCCTTCTCCTACCACCACCAAGTGATAACTTGGCAACATATTTATGCAGAGGACTTATTTTTTTACAGTTCTTCACAGCTGGATTTCACAAAGGCCCTTAGCCTATCCCCTCAGTTGACACTGTTTATTTTGACAGTTATACAATTCTCTAAATAATGAATGGTAAGGGAAATTCAAAAGGGGAGACTAGAAATTACCTGCAAGGTTTTCAGCAGCGAATTTTAGGCAAAGCAGCTTCTAACTCTGTTGCGTGATGTCAGTCAGCCAAGGCAAGGATGCTGGAAACAGAATTCACAGATATATCCTTGCAGAGATGAGACGCACATCAGTCTGAGTCTGTCCAGACCATACCTGTCTGCTGCAGCTAGCAGCTTTGTTGTTAATGTTTCAGACACGGAGCAGAGAGGAGAAGAGCTAGAAGTTGCCATGTCCACATCTTCAGTGAGAGTATCTCGGTATATGAAGTGCAGCATAGCCTGTAGGGAATCACATAAGGAAATAAATAAACACAGAAAAACAACAAGAACACAAATCCTGACCCAATATGCCTTTAAAAGATTCGATCTTATGGGAATAAAAATCACCTTGAAAACCACAGGTTCTAGATCAGAAATGACAATCTCTTGTTCATCTTCCTCTACGCCATCATCAAAAAATTTAGATCGAAAAAAAGGAGATCAGGCAGACAACACCAACTTGTGAGCATGGAATTTTTCCCCTGCCACGTTAAAAATAACATCTGAACCTTCCATATTGTCGAGCAGCATGCCAAAATGAGCTCCTATATCAGACTCTGGAACCTGAATTGAGTTTAACTGGGAACAATTTGTTGCGGAAACTACTACTCCAACAGTACAATTAATTTTCAAGCAATCATCCTTAAGGTAATCGGATGATTCAAGCATTGCTCGTCTGAAAAATCGCTTGTAACCCCTACATTAAAGAAAACAAGACAGTATAAACATCCAAGACCAAAAGTTGCCATTGAATCATTTCAAAATAAGGACCTAGCCTGTCTCAAATATATATCTCAAAAGTCAGGAAAATTGGGAGGTTGAAATTCAAATATATTGAACATTTTACATATCCACACCAAGCAGAAGGAGGCAAACGTACAAAGGAAATAATAGAGATAAAGCAGGGAAGAGGGTAAAAAAAGGGGTCACTTAAATAAAATGAATCAAAATTTTAGTCTTAACTCTCAAGTCAATGCAAGGAAGATGACATAAATGCAGAAGAAACAAATATAAAAGATTAGCCATGACTATTGCTGAAGCTATGCAAAATCATACTAGAAAGCTGGGATAGAGCCCTGGTACCATAAAGGTGCACGATCAGTGCTTTCTGTTTCTGACAGTTAATTAAACTTCAACACCTGTTCACAGAAAGTATACATAGAGAAAGTGGAACACTCTGAAGAAAAATAATAATCCAAGGAGAAAACCATTAAAGAGAAAGAAAACAAGAAAGTTAAATAGAGGAAAAGCAGGATGCAAAAGAAAGCAGATCTAAAGACTTCAAAAGTGTTTTAGAGTAAAACATATAATAGGAGTGCCCAGATTATCTAACAAACTCGAAGTAAGATGCTCAACCACAAACTCTACATCACACAGTGGAATAACATCCCAAGTTCAAGGTGCTCTTCTTTACCTAATCATCAATGCCAAACGTCCATCAATCAGAGAGCTGATTTACATTTTCAATTGTATAAGTTCTCGAAAATCTTTTCAAGGTAAATATTAACATTGATGAGCCTAACCCTTATAAGCTAGAATGGAATGTAAAGAGAGAGAATATTCAGCACCCTAAAATGTTCCTAAATTTTCAGAAGAGTCAAGCAGCATTTAACGGTCTATGTTATCTGGTGTGTACTTTCTATGCTAATCACAGAGTTGTTACAGAAGTAAAAGTTGTCATTTCGATCTTAATATGGGTCCATGACTACTATGACCTCTATGATTTGAGAATTGGAGACAGAATCACAGAGATTAGTTGTACCTTAAAAATTAATGGAGTGAAGAACAGGTTCTGAATTACAAACAATATCCCTTCAAATTCAGTAGAGGTGTAGAACCTGGACTACACTGACTTAAACCTGGACTACACTGACTAAAGATCTCCTTACAGGTAAACCTGGACTACACTGACTAAAGATCTCCTTACAGGTAACTTTTTTCAATTCAAAGAACACCATCAAGCTCTAGCATTAAACAGCAAACTTATAGGAACACCATCACTTTGATCTTGCTAATTCACATCAATTTAACTTTATTTCGAAATAATTACTGAGCTAGTGGCGTTTGATTTCTATAAATCACTGAATTGATACAAGAATTCTAATTTGACTAAAGCCACCTTCACAACCTGGAAAATGATTGAATACATGTTAGTTTAACCTAACCCTATCCCCTTGTAGCTTTTCAAACCGAAGCCGGCAAGGTCATTTAATGTCAAGACAAGGATGTGGATAACCACATCTTGATTTCCCTGGATTTTTTTTTGCATCTTTTTACTTCTCTTTGTTCAGAACTCTACTTTTCAGAAAACTCTATCCAATTTGTTCATGGGTCTGTGCCTGGTCCTTGATTCATGATGATTTTGATCTCAAGTTTTTAAGTTCAGATCATCCTGCCTCGTCCAAAACTTTGAAGATACTCTAACAATAATAAAAATATGTAATATTTGAAAAATAATTAAAGACACTACAAATATTTAGAATCAATTTTTTTTTATGATAAAATTTTTTTTTCTTATTGTTAACCTAGGAACCAATTTATCCCAATCGTATGTAAATTCCATGGGAAACTCCAGCTGGGTAGAACTCACACAATCGACTTCGCTTGTTAATCCCAATCTTTTTCATTTTTATCTTGGTTTGTCCCTCGGATGCTGATGCTAAGAGGGTGTTTGAAATTATGGTAATGGTTATGGTTTAAAGTTTTTTTTACCTGAAAATATATCAAAATAATTTTTATTTTTAATTTTTTTTTTGATATTAACATATCAAAACGATTTAAAAACATAAAAAAATATTTTTTTTTGCAAAACCGTGTATCCAACATTGTCTAAAGGAGTGTTTGGGAATGCGGTGCAAACCGCGTTCCCAAAAAATTTGAATTTTTTTTGTTTTTTGGTTTAAAATGAAATTTTTTTTTATGTTTTCAGATATGTGCTAATATCATAAATAATTTTTAAAAATAAAAAAAATTATTTTGATACATTTCTAAACAAAAAAACACTTTGAATCATCACCGCTACCACAATCTCATAAAAACTTTAATATAGGAATTCAAACCTTGGTAGATCCTTGGCCATAAAAGGAACTGCGCTAATGAACTTCCACTGGTTCATGAATTGCAGTTATATATCTTTTGCAACTTCCATATTTAGCAAAAGCTAGCTGATTGGAAAGCTATTAATTAATCAATCAGGACCTGGTAGCTTGATTTCATTGTTAATATTAGTTTTGGTAACTTCTATGATAGTTTATCAGTCACAATGAGTTCTTTCAAGGTTAGGATTGGTTTGACCTAGCCAGTAATGGAAATCATTGTGAGTGTTTTTTTTTCCCATTAATTAGGATTAAAACATATTCCTGTAAATATGTGCTTAGGTATATTTTCTAGCGTGTCAAATTGTGAGATTTTGTGAGCTATTATTGATTTTGTAACTATATGCAAGTGTTATCAAATGATCCATGCATTGCTTCATTGTTAGCTCCAATACACACTTATGCATTGCCATTGATGCCACTACGTACTCAAGGCCAAGCAGCTGGTTGGATCTATGCTATCTCTCTGGGCCTTGCATGTGGAGTTTTTATCTATGTTGCGATCAACCATATATCTCATAGCTAAAGGATTCCATCCACAAGCTAAGTTGTACTTCGAACTCCATTCTTCAAGTTTGTTGCTGTGTTCCTTGGGGTGGGAGTTATTGCAGTTGTTATGATTTGGGATTAATTAAAATAATTCTGCTTAATGTCCATGCAGATATATGAAAAAAATATGTGTGTGGGTGCAGACTGGGAGTTCGTTTTTCCTTTGTTTGCAGTCACAACGTTAATTAAACACAACATTCTAATTGCTTCAGGCAATTCATGCATGCTTAAGCCATAAAGAATATATATATAAGCACGAACTTAAAATAAAATCCTTCCTGTATATGATCATTTTTCCACTGCTGAACTTAAGGTTTACTAAGATCTTAAGCATGCATTAATGTTTTTGGTTGCTACATTATAACAGTCAGGGCTATACCATGTGATTCGCATAAAATGGACGCCTCAACAGTTAACTCCCACATGATATTTGTTACTTCTAATTAATTCGTTATAATTGTAACTTCATGTTTAAGAATATCAAGAGATTAATTGCTTTACTATTTACAGAAAGAAGTGACTATATATGTCAAACAAACTCAATATTCTCTATATATCGATGATCATTCTTTTGTTGCTTGGAAGTAAGGTGGATCAGATGTCCTTCTCTTCCCTGGCTTTGTGATTTTTCAAGTGTGGTTGGCACATGGGTTATCACCAACCACTGTACATGTCCCACAGTCCCAGTGAGGACGTAAGTCTTGTATGAAAATGATCATTAGCATGGAACGTTAAACTTACTAAAAAACAACATGTTCAGAGGGAAAATGGGATCTCTTTGATTGCCCTGGCCATCCACAACAACGGTTTGATCTTCAAATTCTGTAGCTGAATAAGATAGAGGTTTCCATTTTTATTTACAGATACGTAGGCGACCCCAATATATATATCCTTGGAACATAGGTTTTGGCATGACTATGATAATCTTTCCCATCCCTCATATTCTCCTGCTTTTTTGGTGGAAGATACATTTCATCACTTGATGTGGTAATAACAAGTCAAATTTCATTTACAAGCTAGCATGCGACTTTGTTTATAGGTTTTTGAGGAAAATTTTCTACGAGAAGAGTTTTCAATAAAAAGGGTTACTTACGAAGAAGGAAAATAAATGCCATGCTGACATTTCTTTCGATTAACCAATAATGGTAAATATTTATGTAATTAACAAGTTGAGGCAATCGTCCACCATATTATTCAAACTAAAGCTAAAGCACAGGTAAAATTAACTAATTAATTGACTTTGATTACACTCCAACTCAAACATGAACCGACAGTAGGTAACTCTCTCTCTCTCTCTCTCTTTTGTCATATCTGAGACATCTGATTGCCTAATCAACCAGACACTGCTGCTCTAACTATAAGCTATTTGCCTATATAAACACCCTCCACTGGGTCTAATGATCATATAATTCCAGTAAGAGAAGCAAAGTTTTGAGTTTCACCAATATTACCTAGCTCCTATCTCCATCCATCTTTCTACCAAGTAGCAAATTTAACTTCACTTTTGGTACGTAAAGCATGGGTGCTTCAGTCCCTGCATCGCCAGAAATTCTTCTGACAATTCTACTCTTTGCTATGAGCTGCCTCTGGGCCTTTCCTGAGGTTGCCGGTGCAAAGCATGCAGGCATTACGAGGCACTACAAGTTCAACGTACGTGTGTATATATATATATATATACTTTGCGTATGCTAACACTCAGCTAAGCAATTAATTTTATGCTTTTGTCTGGCTAGCTAGCTCATCATCATGTTCATATGCAAGTAACATTTGTTAATTGTAATTTTCTTTCAGATAAAACTGACAAATGTCACCCGCTTGTGCCACACTAAGAGCATGGTGACTGTTAATGGGAAGTTCCCGGGGCCTCGCGTAGTTGCCAGAGAAGGTGACCGTTTAGTGGTGAAGGTGGTCAATCATGTTCCAAATAATATCAGCATCCATTGGTATGAAAGTGATCGAGTTTTCTGTTGTATGGCACTGTTATTCATGGATTGATTGACAATGACATGTAGTTAAATTATATCTATATTTGGTGGTAATTAATATTATTAACGTCTACTTTTGGTGATGAATTGAATTGAATTGAACAGGCATGGAATTCGACAACTTCAAAGTGGATAGGCAGATGGACCAGCATACATCACGCAATGCCCTATTCAAACAAACCAGACTTATGTTTACAACTTCACTATTACAGGACAAAGAGGAACTCTCTTCTGGCATGCTCACCTCTCATGGCTTAGAGCTTCTGTCTATGGACCCCTTATCATCTTACCTAAGCGCAACGTTTCTTACCCATTTGCCAAACCCCACAAGGAAGTGACTATCATGTTGGGTAATTATTTACCTTTTTTTTTTTAACCTTTTCTTCGTATCTTCTAAGGATTAAATATCCGGTCTAAAAAATCCAATCAAAACCGATTTTATTTTCAAATACTGAACCAAAGGACCAAATCTATCAGGTGCATTCTAGTTTTATTTTTTAAAAACAGAATAAATATCTAAATGGGTTTTCTTTATTTTATTTCTCCGTTCAAACTTTTTTATTTTTAAAATCTAAAACTAAAATCAAACTAAACCAAATTTTTTAAAAATTTTCTTACCAAATCTTCTGAATTAATTTCTCAAGTTGATTTTTACAAATATTCTAAATAATTTAGTTATTTTACTCACCGACTATTATCTTCTGCAAAGTCAAACAAGCTAATTAAAAAAGCATTTGATTGAATAAACCACAGGAGAGTGGTTCATTGCTGATACTGAGGCAGTGATTAGCCAGGCTTTACAAACAGGAGGGGGGCCTAATGTCTCTAAAGCCTACACCTTTAATGGACTTCCAGGTCCATTGTACAATTGCTCAGAAAATAGTAAGTGATCATAACTCTTTTAGTCACCCAATTGATACTTGAAAGCTTATTTTACACACACTTGGACATTCATTTCTGTATCATATGTTTATAACTAGCAGATACATATAAGCTAAAGGTGAAGCCAGGAAAGACATATCTTCTCCGATTGATCAATGATGCACTCAATGATGACCTCTTTTTCAGCATTGCAAACCACACCTTCACCGTTGTTGAAGTGGATGCTACTTATGCGAAGCCTTTTGAAACCAACCTCTTGATTATCACAGCAGGACAGACCACAAATGTTCTTTTGAGGACCAAACACATTGCCCCCAATGCATCATTCTACATGTTAGCAAGACCATACTTTACTGGCCAAGGCACATTTGACAACACAACTGTTGCAGGGATACTCGAGTATGAAACTTCTTCAAATTCGACAGCTTTTAAACCAACCCTTCCTCTGATTAATGCTACAAATGTCGTCGCGAATTTCACAAGAAAACTTCGTAGTTTGGCTAATTCTCGATTCCCGGTTAATGTCCCTCAAACAGTAGACAAGAAATTTTTCTTCACAGTTGGTCTAGGAAACAGCCCATGCCCAAAAGACCAGACATGTCAAGGGCCTAATGGCACGAAATTTGCAGCTTCTGTTAACAACATCTCCATGGCTCTCCCTTCATCAGCCCTCCTTCAATCCTATTTTTTCAAAAAATCAAATAGGGTTTACACCTCTGATTTCCCAAGCTTTCCTCTCCATCCATTCAACTACACAGGGACCCTACCAAATAATACTCTTGTGACCAATGGTACCAAGCTTGTAGTGGTACCATTTAACACAAGTGTGGAGGTAGTGATGCAGGGCACTCGCATTTTCGGTGCTGAGAGCCACCCTCTCCATCTTCATGGCTTCAATTTCTATGTTGTTGGAGAAGGGTTTGGAAATTTTGATCCAAATATTGACCCCAAGAACTTTAACCTTGTTGATCCTGTTGAAAGGAACACTGTTGGTGTGCCTAATGCTGGTTGGGTGGCAATTCGTTTTCATGCAGACAATCCAGGTTCGTAGCACTATTTCTTAACAATAATGATAATAACAATAACAATAACAATAACAATAACAATTAATAAGTTAAAGCACAGTACCCTTTCCTTTTTCATTCTGTTATTTTTAGGATTTTCATTTATTCTACTAACGTTTTCTTAATCATATCGACATAATTAATGTGTTGTGACGCAGGAGTATGGTTTATGCACTGCCACTTTGATGTCCATTTGAGCTGGGGGTTAAGGATGGCATGGATTGTCTTGGATGGAACACTTCCCAGTCAGAAGCTCCTTCCTCCACCATCTTATCTTCCCAAGTGTTGACCAATGCTAGCTATGATCATGATTTTTTCTTCTGGGTTGCAAATTCTAACTTAAAATTTTGTGTTGCTGCTGCTTTCCTAATGTTTTCGTTGAAAAAAATTTTGTTGCCCACCAGCATTCATATTAGATTTCTCTGTATTTTTGGCTTGCCATTCTCACAAGCTAACTATCGAGTTCACTGGAAAAGAAAACGTGGTGGAGGTTTTGTAATATATTACAGAGTTCATTGTGCTCTTCTTTGGAGCATAAATAAAAATTGTTCATTGATGAAATTACAACCCTCTCTCTCACTCATCTCATTTTGTCATGTATATATCCTTTATTCACCGACAAACGTTCGCTGGAGCATGAAAAACTGTACTTTTGACACGTCATTTGTGCCCTTGTCTATGAATGACCAGCAAACTAAGACCCTTTTTTTTTTACAAGTTTGAATTAATTTTTTTTTATGAGATGTAGATCAGAAAGCTTTAAGTTTTTTATCCATGAAAAAATATGAATTTGATATTTAATAATCACTATCTTTTAAAAAAAAACTATACTAATAGATAGTACATCGCAACAAAATACTTATGTTCGTAATATTTACAATAAGTTTAATGAAATAAAAAAAAAAAAACTAGTGTTATAATTTGCATATGTGTTTTTAGAATGTATTAACAATCAAATGCATATAAATATATTTGTAAATTAAAAAATTAATATATATATTTTTTTGTTTTATTATCAACATCAATTTCAACTATAATTTAAAAAAAAAACACCCTGAATATTTTTTTTTTTTTTGTTAAACAACAACTTCAATTATAATTTTAACAAAATATATATTTTAATCAAATCAATCACAATTAAAAATGATTTTTTAAAATAATTTTTAGTGTTTTTGCCGTAGAAAATGCAAGTGTAAAAGGAGTGTACCGCATTGTCGAAAAAGCCTAAACCTCTCATGTGTCATTCTACCCTAACATTGTGAGTGTATACAGAAAAGGCCATTGAATCAAAGAATATAATGTAAACCTTGATGGATCCTGCAAAATAATATGTTGAACAATGTAATGCATCGATCAAATCAATATCTAAATGCATACCCTTTATATGTTTTTGATCTTGTTATGGAAGAAGAGAAAGGCATAGCGTGAGAAAGAGGAGACTATAGGAAAGCCAAGGTTGACTTCCTGCAAAACTAATAAAAAGCTTTCATATAGAAACCTTCCTGAAATGCTCAGGCAAGTCATCTTTAGCTTCCACGCCGCAAGGCTCTGATCCTCATGTTAGACCTCTCTTCTCTCAATTCATATATATATATATATATATATATATATATATATATATATATATATATATATATATATATATATATGCGCGCTACAAAATCAATGCCAATTCTACATGTTGAAGTCTTTATTTATAGGCCATGAAAGAATAGAAAATATCACTTTTATAATGCTCTATGTTCTTGAGGATTTCTCCGATTTCATTGCATTTTATGCAACTTAACATTACATTATTTGAATGCCTATGATGGAAAATATTCCTCCAGATTATATCCCTCTTAAGGGTTTTGCAAGAATTTATGCAGAAAAGAGGATTATCAACTTGAATGAATTGATTTCGTTGACCTCTCACATCCTTCAAAGGCTATTGATAAAATATATACATATTCATGCATATAGTTTATCTCAACAAATTAATTGTCTTCCTTAGTCTTTATAGGGCCATAACTGATCATCATAACACCACGATGGTTAGGTTTTGATCATTTTTGAGATATATACTACAATTGTAATTAAGGACTGGAATCTTAACTTGGGCTATGAGTTAATTAGGATTAGTGCTCTGGGATATATGCTGTTTCTAGGCCTTAACTCTTGCCCTTACGAGGCAAAATAAAATTTTCTCTTAATTAAATAGTGAATTTATGTATTTTTAAAATATATATGAATTATCTTGATTTTTTTTTTACCGAAACAGTAACTAAATACTATGATTAAAAAAAAAGAAAAATAAAACACATTTGATTCCCTAGATTTATCTAAAAGTAATATATATAGTCTTCTCAATATGAGTTCAATATATATAGGCTCGCTTTCCATGGCAGCTCAATATAGTCTCCTCCTTTTTTCTGTTTTTTTTTTTTTTAATTCAGTCAGCTCAAATGTTATATACGTACAATGTTGAGCAAGATGAGATGAAGTTTATGTTGCAATTGGAACAAGAATGATTAAGAAGAATTAAAAGTAATTTTTAATTCAGTCAACTCAAAAGTAATTTTTAAAAATTTTTATTGTATTAGCATATTAAAATTACTGAAAAACAAAAAAATTAATATTTTTTTCAAATAAAAATCAATTAAATTTTATTTTTTTGAAAAGTAGTTTGAACTACAAAAACAACAAATATACGTTTAATATTGTTGCATAATTCTATACCTAACAAAGAGTTTAGAATTATATAGCTAGATTGGCCAGTTTATTTATGATTGTGACTAGCTTTAGCTGATAAATGACAACCCTTTTTAGATATCATGACTTTTTGGGCATATATGGAAAGATGAATCAATCTTAAATTAAGGTCAATGCATGCATTTGCCACTATACAAGAATTGGTCCATCTTCTTCCTTGTTAAAAAGGGCTGAAAAATGAGAAGGTAGTTCATAATTTTATTTTTTTAGTGTTTAAAAGTATAATTGTTAATCTCAATCTAACTTGACAGGTTAATTAATTTCAAAAATTTATTATTTAAAATTTAATTTATGATGAATTTTAAGTTAAATTGAAAAAATATTGGTTCAGTAAAATTCAACTAA
The DNA here is from genome assembly GCA_007827005.2 of Populus simonii. NCBI lineage: Eukaryota > Viridiplantae > Streptophyta > Magnoliopsida > Malpighiales > Salicaceae > Populus > Populus simonii. The sequence continues at coordinate 18,134,685 of CM017464.2, forward strand.
TCTACAATATTAACTTATAACTCTATTGATATAGTCAAATTAATAATAAACTCTAAAAAAATAAAAATAAAAATATTATTATTTTAATAAAAATATTATCCTGGGTGGATAATTAGCTGCTAACTAAGAAGCAACAAACAAACAAATAATCCACAATTTAATTGTTCAAGCCGGCCGTACTCTAGCTTTAAACAAATCAAAATTCTTCTGAAAACCAGTAAAAGAATCAAGAATTAGGTCCCAAAATATGCTCATAATTAACATCTTATCCTCATTTCCCACCTCTAATCTGCTCCACCATTCTTCACCTTATCAACTGGCTTTTCAGCAGTACTCGATAAAGCTTCATGATCAATATTTACAGAGGCTTCTTGATTAGTAACACATGATTCATCATCGTTTAATTATTTCTATCTTCTTTCTTCTACCTCTGCAGGTTCTCTTAAATCTTGGATTTCTTGTATCGAGTCTTCTATGCCAACTCAACATGCTAAGAACCTTACCACACATGGAACATGACCTGTGCAGTCCATTAAATAAAATCATAGAAATAATTAGAAATTAATTTCCTTTAGCCTTGTCAGTAAGAGTAGAACAATAATTATAAGAACCTGTGTGATTACACTTACACGGAATCTTCTTGGCAAAAAGTTGGGCAACACCTAGTGCATGAACCGCACCAAAGCAGCATAGCGGTAATCACTATAAATTTGATATATCAAAACACTGTGGATGTGGATGTGGATGTGGATGTATGGGGAGACAAATTTAAAGAAAACTCGGTCTAATTAAAGATTAATTTTGGTATGTTATGTGATTAGTTGGGGGTATTAGGATATATACACACACACACAGGAGTCTTAGTTCCTTGGGGAGGAAGTATTTCCAGCCAGGGTTGTTTAGCTAGGCTAGGGTTTACTTGGTCACCGACCTTGAATATTTATTAAAAGAGCATGGAATTGATTAATTATGGATTTGTTTATGACATTAGAAATTGGCCATGGGTCCTCAAGAAAGAGTTCTTTGCATGTAGCAGGAAGCCTAGAGGAGCTTCGAGGAGGTATATTTTACGGACTAAGGCTCTACAAACTACATGCTGGACAAATATTTATTATGACTATTTTCAAAGGGTTTTTGTTTTTCTTCTCTTTTCTCTAATAAAACAACAAAGAAGAAGAAAAACTATGTTTAAGAAATTTTTTTAAGGAAAATGGAAAATTATAATACTACTACTGGACGTGTGAATAATTAGATTTGTTTTAACCTTGCTTAATTCTGTTTCGGTAGGTGTTTTGTTTTTTCAATTTGAATAAAATGTTTCAATTTCTGAGTATTTGGACGTGCCGTTTCAGGGTTGCACTGTTCATATATATATATATATATATATATATATATATATATATATATATATATATATATTCAACAAACATAATTCAAATTCAAGATAAAGTAATTATAAATTATACAATACAAACACAATGCCAAACAAATATAATTTCAAAATTTAAAATATTTCTAAATAGTCAAAATTAAATAGATTTTTAACTTAAACTAATTCAACTTAAATAAAATATCAAAATATTATAAAAGTAAAATGTTTTGACACAAATATTTAAAATATAAAATCAGGTCAATGTTATCAAGGCTAATGGGATTTAAAGCATCCCTTGTTTTGCTCAAATTCCTACAAAGTATAAACATGAAAAAAAAATGAATATAAACCATATATATTACTGATAAATCTAATTTTAAAAAATTAATATTATTGTTAATGAAAATAGTAATAATAATTTTCAATATTATTATTAATATCATTGTTATTGAAAATAGTAATGAAAAAAAAACTTTTTATACTTGGGTGGTTTAATTAATTAAATTGAACCAGGTTCAATTTGATTCAATGGCTTTTCAAGACCGGAATGGAACATGTGGAATGAAACCGGAACATTCCGATTGAAATTTAGCCAAAAAATCTAGAACGGACCGAGATTTAAAATGAGATGAAAATTGTTCCGTTTTTTGAATTGGTATGAAATGTTTCAGTTATTCCAGGTGAAACGGAACGGAATTGACAACCTTGATTTTAATATTAATCACAACTTTCTCTCTCTAGACTACAATAATAAAAACATAACTACTAAAATGTACTTTTCAAATAAATTCTAAAGAATCACCTATGTTACCTAAGATTTTCACTCCAGTCTTCTATCTTTCAATTCAACTCTTTCTCTAAAAATCACATTTACTTAGTGCTTAAAAGGACTCAATTGTGCAGAGAAAAAGTGGGACCAAAATGAGAATTTATTAAAAAAAAAACTATTACACTCCACAGTTAATTGTGAGAGGATAAATAGTAAAAGGATCTACAATAAAAGAGCCACATCGTTTATTATATTACTAGTTACATGACCCGCGTGATGCCGCGGGTCAATTTTTTTTGCATAAAAAACATCAAAAAAGCTAAGATCTAAAAGTGTTAAGTCTTTCTGCAAAGTTATACCCAAAAGTCTTAGGTTTGACTGCAACGCCTGACCTAAGAGTAATATTTATAATATTAATAATAACATTAAACTTACATGACGTAAGTTTAAGTGGGTCTAGCCTTGGACGTGGGTCTGGCTGCAAGGTCTTGTCATAAAAGTGTGATAATTAAATAGATTAATTAAAAAGAAAAAAACAAAGAAAAAAAATTGAATTAACTGGGTTAACCCTTCAAATCAGGTTAACCCGTCAAACCTTGGATCCGTGTCATAAAAGTCTAACAACTAAATAGAAAAAAATTTAAGATTAACAAACTAAACTAAACGAAAAAAATTAATTAAAAAGAAAAAAAAAGCAAAAAAAAATTTACGGGTTAACTCGTTAAACTCGGGATCCGTATCATGAAAGTCTGATAACTAAATAAATAAAAATTTAACATTAACAAACTAAATTAAATAAAAAAATATTAAAAGAAAAAAGCAAAAAAAAATTGACAGGTTGGTTAACCCATCAAACCTGAGATATGTGTCATGAAAGTCTGATAACTAAATAAAAAGAAATTTAACATTAACAAAATAAAGTAAACGAAAAAAATTAATTAAAAAGACAAAAAGCAAAAAAAAAATTCAAGTTAACTTGTCAAATCAAGTTAACCTGTTAAACCCGGGATCCGTGTCATGAAAGTTTGATAACTAAATAAAAAAATATAACATTAACAAACTAAATTAAACAAAAAAATTTATTAAAAGAAAAAAAAACAAAGAAAAAAGCAAAAAAAAAAACCTGAAAGGCATAAAAAAAAACAAATAAAAAGGAAAGAAACAGCTCAAAAAACAAAAACAAAAAAGACAACTTAAAAAAAATAAAAAAAAAAAATAAATGGCAAAAAAAGAAACAGCTTAGCTTTTACTGTGAATTGCATAGTAAAAGACTGAACCGTTATATTTATAATAGAAAATTATAAATAAAGTGTTTGTTGAAATACTATCAAAAAAAAAAGTTGTAGCTTTTTTATCATTTTTTTAAGGTATAATATTAATTTGATGACAAAATTATAATTATATGTTTGATGATAAAGTTATAATATTAATATTGTAATGATTTTTTTAATAATTAAATAAAATATAATGGTAATCCTGTAAACTTTAAGAAGCAAAGTGTGATGAATTTATAAATTTTAGTATGTAAATTTTGAAAGAATGAAAACAAAAGGAAAAAACAAATTAATTATTTTATATTTAGTAATGGAGTTAAACCTGTTTTTCAAAGTATTTTTATATTATTATTTATTTAAAAAAAATATTATATTTATATTTTTACAAATATTTTTAATGATTTTTCTACGTTGATGTTATAAAAAAAATATAAGTATAATGTATTTTTAAAAACACAATGCAAAAGCATTAAAAAAAAATACACTAAATTGGTCGATAATGAGGGCAAAAAGCTCCTAGCCACAAACAAAACCTAGACATTTCTGTGTGGCGCTTCGACCTCTCGCTCGCTTTCGCAATCAAAGAAGTACAAATTCTGAAACCCATTTTTCTTTTTTAAACTATGGAGTATAATCTCAGCTTTATCTCATAAACCTCTCAAAATTTGATAGTTTGTTTCTGCTGTTTTATTTTAGGAAGAAGACATGGCTTCCATTTATGCAAACTTGCCTTCTCCACCGTTGTTGGTCCATGGTAAAAGGATCCCTTTCAGGACTCTTCAAAAGCTCCCACTTTCTACCATTAAAGGTAAGAATTATGGATTTAAAGGATCTACTTTGCATTTTACGTTCATAAGCTTTATGGTTTAGTTCAACTGTTCAAGTCATCTTGCTTATTTCAGTAAAACATATTAGTAGCTTGTAGAACCGGGTTATGCTCATTAGCAGAATTTAATGTTACTAGTAGAGTGTGATGAGCTTGTGTGTGTTGAGATTATGACTAAGATGCTACTTCTGGGACTTGTGTCATTGAAAACTAAAGTGTTATCATGGGCAGGGAGTGTATGCTGTTGCTTACTGATGTTGAAAGAAATTGAGATTTAAGGTCTCACGATCAATGTAAATAGAGTGAGAAGGAGAGCAAGAGTTGGGCTAATTTGCTAGTGTTTTTCATTTACTTAGTCATGTGAACCTTAGTCTCTGTGAAGTCTCAGATATTGGGCCAAATTATTGAAAACAACAGGCTGAACGGGGAAATTCTTTACCTTTATTCTCAGCGATGGGCTCTTTTCTCAAATGATTCATGGCGAGCTGGGAGCAAAGTTTTCAATTGTCTGGATCTAGATTTTCTGTGGTTTTAAGATTCGACATTTTATCCACGAGACTTTACACTTTAGTGATTGTAGCAACTGGCTAAACTTGCAAAGTCTGTTGTATGCACAAGGAACTGCCTATCCTTGTTTTGTCGCTGTAATATTGTTGCAAGTTGTTGTAGTTCACCCAGTTAAATTTCTTATCGTGTTGATGCTTGTGCTTTTTTTGCCATTCTTGCTTGAGTCTCGATGATTTTGCACTGTAGAGAGACAGAACTGTGTTGCTGTTGTTGTGAAGGCTACCGGGGAAAGCTCTGAGTCATCAACCTCCCTCAGCATTGTTAAGTCTGTTCAAAACATTGTGAGTGTTAACCTCTCCCTTCCCTTGCTCTTGATTTTGTTCTCTTCGTATTCAAAATGTGGTCTGCTATGTCATTTATCTGTACACAGCTTCTTGTCGTGGTTTCTTATGCTCTGTAAAGTTGAAATCTTCTCAAGTTCGTTGATGATAGAAAAGTATGCTTGTTTATTTTGATGCATGAGATGATTGGTTGTCATCCTTCAAATTAACTCTCGTTTGCTGTTTTTGAAGTAAAATCGCTTTTGGCCGTGCAAAGCTTCTGGTTTTTTGATATATTCTTGATTGGTCCGAAACAGTGGGACGATTCTGAAGATAGGCTGGCTCTTGTCGGTTTGGGTTTTGCAGCACTGGTAGCTGTTTGGGCATCAGCAAATGTCATCACGGTGATTTACATGACTCATTCTTTTGAATATTAGAGGACCAATGGTGATTAAAGTTTATATTAAAGAAGTACCATAGAGATCGATGATGATTAAGCCCCTGTTAATTTGGTTTTGCGTTCTAAATGGAGGTTGGGCAAAATTTGAATTTTTTTTAAAAAATTAATATCATTTTGATGTGTTAATATCAAAAATATTTTTTAAAAAATAAAAAAATATTATTTTGATGCATTTCCGTGTGAAAAAAAACTTTAAAAATCAACCACTACCATACTCCTAAACACCCCTGAAGCTTTTGTGTGGTCATCACTAGAAACATCCACTGCGTTTCTTTTTCTCTCATTTTTCTTTTTCATGTATCAAGAGATAGATCAGCGCTAACCTTTTCTGGTTCAGGCAACGTGAAGCTTTTTTCTTTATGACGCCCCTGGTTTCAGAATTGCCTTGTTTCAGATGGCTTCCTTATTTTCGTGCTTTTTGTAGCCAAGTTCTTTGAAATTAAATATTCATGTCAGCACACAGCTTAATCATCTTGCTGGCTTCCGCCAGGAAAAGAAAGCAAATTATTTATCTGTGGTTTCCCTTCTATGCATAGGCCGTTGACAAGTTGCCTGTTGTCCCAAGTGCACTAGAATTCGTTGGCATCCTTTATTCTTCGGTAAGTAATATAACCCAACTTGTGGTTTCTGAGAACGCGAGAACAAATGAAAGACAAGTTTTAAGTTCTTGCAACAATTGTTTGTGGACCAAATGATCTCATAAAAGAAAAAAAAAATTGAGCGTTCGTTTGTCTTCTATTATATAATACTAACCTGAAGATTTTCCATCCATTTCAGTGGTTTATATATCGATATCTTTTGCTCAAACCCAATCGGTAAGTAAAACCAATGACTATTTGGTTTTGTTGCTGTTGATGTTACAAAAAAATACCTTGGCTTGCAGGAATTTCACATGGTTTGTTCTGTTTGGGTGTTCCTTTTGGCTTATAGGGAAGAGCTTCTCCAGATCATTAAGAAGTCGGTTGGAGATATCTTAGGCCAGTGAATCATGCTTTGAAATGTAGTCAGGTGTGTTCCTTTTGAGCTTTACCTTGTTGGCGTACCAGCATTTTCATTTGGTGGCCCAAGCTTTTTATGCATCGAGTTTAATCACTGTCTTCTCACATCCTGCATGTCATCATCACTTTGCTTTAGCCCTTCAGGCCACCAGCTCTTACGCTTCAATGCAAGTCCAGAACGCTTAACATCGAACCAGACCTCGTACTAGACAATGACCAGTAAGAAAAACTCTGGGAAATTCACACAAGAATAGAAGGATTGATTAAAACGAATCAAAGTTTTTCTACAAAAAGGGCATGGAAAATAGATGGATTGTAATGCGATTTACTCCTAACAAAAAAGACTCTTGCTATGAGATTGACAATTCCCTACTTTTATTACATCAGAAGGCTTTTGAATTGAACCAGTGTTGAAAAGATGTTGACGTATATCACCGTTTTCAGTCGATGCAACTATCTACAGTACTTTTTGTCCCAATTGAAGTTCACGGATATTTTGTCCAATTTTGATTGTATGTAACGTGCATGAGATGATGGAAAAACACAGCTTTCTATGGTCGACTGTGACCACTAGGTGGCGCTAACATTGCTTCAGGACGAAATGCTTCAGGGTCATCTCCGCCATGAGATTCTACCCTGTCATTGCAGCAGCTTTCTCAATCAGGTTTCAGATCTTGCTTTGATGTTGCAAGTGCTAAGATGTTCGAACCGACTCCCTAATGAAATACAATTCCCCAGCAATGCAAAAAACATGATCATGAAGTCACATTGATTTATAGGTCAATTGACAGAAGGCAAAAAAAAAATAAAGAAAAATAACCTGACTTTACAAATATATATTGATGAGCACCAAGTAAAAACACAAGACGCTTGTGTTGAATAGGAAACTGGACTTGCTTGTAAAGCCTCATTTATATAACATGTAATATAAGAGAGAATGAGGAAGACTCTTGGTGCATGTTTCCTCTATTGATCTAAATCCAGTTGATTACGTAAATTTGAAACAGATCACTAATCGATATGAAGCTGGTACTTCAGAATAAAAGGTCACCAATCCTTGAATTCTTACATTAATGTACTCTTTGTTCAATATTAATTCTTCTCGGAGATAATATGTGCTTAATATTTTTTATCAACTTTCAAATAAGTTCTCACATTTTTTTCCCAACTCAAACATCAAATTGTTGGATTCTACTTATAGCTAGTCGTAGATGGACTTCCTGGAGGTTCTATTTATTGTAGTATGCGTTTTTAATGTTGAATTGTTGACAAGCTTTCAAACTGGTAGTTTTTGTATCTATTTAGAAAGATGAAGGGCAGACCCATACCTTTCATTGTTCCAAAAGAGATGAGCTTTCCAAGACAATCCCGTAAACATGTCAAAACAAGTCTTTCATGCTCCTTCGTGAAATTTTCATTGCATCCATGATTCAGATTTTGGTCTAGGGAAGCAGATCTTGTGAACAATTTGTCCTTCTTGTCGCACATCAAGTAATCTCCTTCAGATGAAAACGGCCCTCCATCCTGCATGTCAATGTCACAAGATCTGGAATTATCCATGACTGTTATATCAGTTTGGCTCCCAGGAAATTGGTTATGAGGCACCACTTGATGAACATCAGGTTCTTTCTTGCAATCTTTCTCAAGATCACAGGCCATCTGGTATTCTTTTACTTCTTTTATCTGTGCCTTGCAATGTTCGTCTGGAAAGAGAAAATGCATTATTAAACTGTGTTAAATTCCATTACTCGCATTACTCTTACAAGTAGATTCAATAGAATTTACGACAAAGACCTGGGCATGTAAACAAACAATAAGCTTGTACAAACGAATAGAGCTTGGGTTGGCAAATAGATATTTGTCAACAAAATTAGATTGGTGGGAATGAGAATTCCAGCAGAAATTAGAATATCAGGTTTTTGCAACTTTTGCAGTACCCTTCATTTATGTAGACAGCTTGTTGAACATGATGAGAAATTCTTGAAAAGGTTTTTCTATGAATTTGCTTAGTAATTTTCATTTTGTTACTATGTGACAAGCAACATGTCTAACTCATCAGTATTTTGGTTGTTTATAAAGTTGATTGGCAATGTATGATTCTGAGACAACATCCCATGCAAAAACCAATTCCGCGACAAGCCAACAACCCATTGGTAAATTATGGAAGTGAATAACTGGTTTCAGTAGAGAGAGATGGAAATAATCCGGATCATATTTTGGTATACATGTGTTCGAGTGGTCAATGTGCGCATGTCTGTTTCAGTTCTTCACCTCTCATAAGAATAAGTGGGTCTATCTATACAAGTCCATACCAGCAAGAAACTTTGCAGCTTCTGATAAAACCACCAAAAGTGAGCAGAGCTCTCTAGTGTCCAATGGATGAATAGCATCTGCTAAGAGAGATCTGATATAGAGATCATCAACACTAGTTAGCAAATTTAGATTAAGAAACATAAAACTTTGACAGTCGGGGGAAAAAAAAAGAATCAGTGGCAAATATATTAACCTGTATGTAAGCGTTGAAGAGCCCAATGCTGCAGAACTAGCAATTTGACAAACACAATCAGCACGTAAGGTTGGGATTGAAACATGAACTCCAACTGGATTCACCTGATTAGAGTAACAAAAAACAAAATTTAAAAGAGGTGGGAGATAGGCAAGTGGAAGCCAGACAACAATAATATACAGGAAATAAAGGGGATCCAAAATGTCTAAGCCTATTCAAGAAACATGACAATAAAGATGGAGATTCAATCTGCTGAGATCAAGATAATACCCCAAGAAATAAATATAATGAAAAAAAAATTGAAGTCTATCATGACGTAGATGCAATACAAGTACACAGCCATTGTCATTAAATCAAGGCTAACTGCTAAAGGATCATTTTCATCATATCAACATTTAAAATAAGCTCTTGTAATCAATCTGATATGGAAATAACAACCTTGATGTTCTTGTCAAATATCTAGTAACAACAGTACTTGAGTCAGCATGTGAAATATAAACTCACCGCATGATGTTTTGTACACTCATGAATTTCTGTATCTCTCATGTTTGAATCAAATAGTTCTCGAAATGTTCTTTTCCTGGATTCTTGAGAGAAGATATGGCTTGAGGATGCAACAGCACTGGATGAATTAGCATTTTCCTGCTGAATGTAGGCTTTGGTCTTACAATGATTTTCCGAGGTAACAACCATTCCTAGCTCACTTCCTTCCAAATTTTTGCAGCTGACACATTTGCAATTTTCAGAGCAGAGAATGTTTGCTTGAAAGCACTCACAATACTTTTTGAGGCAACCAGTTCTTTTACAGTGGCATCCCTTGATGTGTTTAGCCATTACCAAAACATCTTTTGCCGCATCCTACACTTATAGCAAAGCATTCTCAGTGAAGTTAACAATCAAGGCACAAACAAAATAATCTTTTTCAACAGCTAGAAAGATGCCTAATTGCACAATAATGGCTACAGTGAAAAGAAAGAAACAAGAGATATTGCACTGAATAACACCATACAACATTCACAAGAAAACAAGAAAATCCTAATTCTTGTCCAAGATCGAGATACAAGTTATCTAAATAATTTAATACATATGCAATTTGCAATGGCCCATGGGCGAGTGATAAATTTAGTAACCAGAATAAACAGATCTTTCTCTGCAAGAAAATTGAAATATACATACCCCATAGCCTGGAGGAGTACACGGACTGCCAATTATTTTTGGTTTGAAAGCATTTGGATTACGTTCTAGGATGCATTCAGCAGCTTCTCTCCTCACATCCTCATTCTCCACATTATTATGACAATTAGCACAACTGCATTCATCACAATATGATCCAGAAGCAAAGCACTCGCAGTACCTGCCAATTTGTGGACGAGAATTTTTTAGTCGGATATAGAAAATGCACTTCAATACTACGTACTATAAAATACATGCTAGTTATCCAGCATTCAGTAAAGGAAATCCATTTGGAGGTATTCGATTGGATGAGAATAGTACCATTTGCAAGGCAAAAGGTTTTTGAAATTTGATTACAAGAACCCTACTACAGGTGCAGAAGACAACGAAGAAGATAACTATGTAAATTCATCAACAAATACACAATGAAGCCGCAAATGGAGTACTCACAACTTTAAGCATTTTGATTGCTTGCAATGACACTGCCTGTGACTCTTTGGAGTGCCATTAATTATTTTGGTTCTAGCCTGTGGCAGAGATATTCTAGGAGACTCTGACTTCCTGCAAGAAGTAGATAAAAGGAAAAAACAATTTTAGATAACATATCAACCAAATGCTGTAAAGCTTTCCGATTTCAAAAATTCCTTATTGTGATCAAGATTCTATAATTTTAAGCAAACAATTACGGCAAGCCTGACTAAGAAATTGAACACTTCTAAACACTTCAAATGGAGCTAAAACAATCAATTTATCAATCTCAAAGAGAGTAAAATCAAGATTAATCACATCCACCTCGAATCAACTAGTAATAAAAGTAACTAATGTGAATCGAAACAGAAAAAAGATAATTAAAGAGAGCTCACTTAAACGATAATGGAGAACGCGGAAGCACATGTAGCTTGGTTTGCAAGAGGAGCCTCTCTTGAGGCGACGTATGCAGCGGAGAGGCACTGACGACCGGAGACAAGCCGAACTCCGTGAAAACCAGTTTTCTCGGCGTGAAATCCGATTTGCCTAGTTCTCCTTTATCTGATTCAATCGTTTCTGGCGGGAAAAATGATGTCATTGTAATTGCATTTGTCGATTTCTCAACTGATTCAATCGTCTTTGACGGTAATCTCCTTTATCGTTTCAATCCATCGACACTTCAAATTCAGAGAGAGAGAGCGAGAGATTTGAAATGTGGAAGAGGAAACTGATGGCTTACACTGTGGGGTATTTCCATTGTATTTCTGCATGTTGACCTCTTTTACTGTAAGAAGCGACGGTGAAGATTAAGTTTAGGATTAATCAACGGTTTATACCATGTTTGCAGAACGATGAGTGCAGGTGAAAATAACATTCAAAAGTTAAATGTTCTAATCTGTTAAAGTTTAAAATTTAACTTTTAATTAAATAAACTTTCACTTAAATTTATAGCACATTTTTTATTTAAATCAAAATGATTACAAATAAAATGTATTTATGATTTTTTATAAAAGATTAATTTACATCAATTTACAAAATTCATACAAAACCAAAACATAACAAATTTAAAAAAGTTGTAATTATTAAACTTAACTTAATTAACGGGATTATGAACTTTTTTAGTGGTTAACCATGTCATCCGAAGTGTCTAGCAGAGGCAGAGCTTATAAAATGGGGCGAGTTGCTTAAATCACGATGGTTTGCACACTTGTTGGCTTTTTTCTCCCTCTTATATTTTCTCTCTCCACTTTATAATTCATGTCAGGTTAGCTAAAAATCATGATGTCCTTCTATTTATTTTATCTTCCAATTTTGAATCATTTTTTTTTATATCATTATTTGCTTTGTATTTTTTTATGTTTTTCAATTTTATTTTTTTTTATTTTTTTCTATATTGAGTCATTGTTACTTGTTTTTTATCATTTTCTGAATTTGTTTTTTTTTTCAACTATTCCCTCCACATTTTATTTCATTTGTTTTTTTATCCAATTTTAATCCTTATTTTTTTAATTTTTTTTTTATCATTTTCTTAATTTACATTACAAGTCAAACGTGTTTCCAAGATCTTTGAAAATTTAAATTCTTTTTAGATAATACTGAAAATGCTAAAAACAATGCAAATATATTAAAAACATATTTTTTGGATTTTTGTTCTTTTTTTGTTATTTTTGAATTTTTAAAATTTTTTATTAAAACATGAGTCAAAAATTGAGTAGCAACAATCTTGATATTAACTATCATGTAGTCCCTTTGCAAAACTTGTTCTCTTCCTCTATTATGCACTCTTCTCCTGCTGCTGCTGGCTAAAATCTTGCCACCATAAACGTTTCAAATTTGTAGGCTTCCTTTATTGTTGTTTCCATGCATCTTGCTTCCGTGGATGCTATTGTTTGACTCTCTAATATTCATCAAGTTATTTCTTTGAAACTTATAAACACAAATTACATGTATTGGTAAATGCAAATGAAGTCATATTTCCTTGGACAATGTGTTTTTCATTTTGTTGATGACTCCTTGTCATGTTCTTCTCCTCATATGGTTGCTACTGATTGTATTTCTCTTCAGGTTAATCATTCTTTTCTTTATTGGAAAACAACAGGATCATCTTATTTTAAGTGCATTACTTTCTTCTCTTTCAATGGATGTTCTCCATCTTGTTGTTGATTGCCAAACCTTACACTTTGTTTGACGTACTCTTGAGCCAACTCTTGTTTCTCCGTCTAATTCTCATATTATACAACTTCATAGTTCATATCAAGATCTTCGATATGGTAATGATTCAGTCATTATGTTTACATAAAAAGCAAAGGCATTATTTGATGAATTAGTTGTTGTTGGCCGGTCAGTTTCACTACAGGACTTTAATTTGTATGTGTTTTATGATCTTCGGGGTGAATTCAAAGAGTTGGTAACAACTCTCGTGACCAAGGCAGAATCTCTTTTTTTCTTTCAATTTTGTCTCTCAATATTTTTAATTAATTTGGTTTTTTTTTAATCAAATTTTGGTATTGATTTTTTTAATTGCTTTTTTTTTTTGTTATCTTTTTATCTTTTATTTTTTTTTATTAAGTCCCTTATTATTTTCTTTCATTAATTTTTATACTAAATTTGATCCTTATTTTTTTTATTATAATTTGTTTTTTTTTATTATTGTTAAGAATTTTGTTGAAGGTTTTTTTTATCTTATATAGGGTTATCTCAATCTTATAACCACAATTTTTAATTTTGAAGATTAACTCGATTTAACTTTGTTTTTTTTAAAAAAAAATTTATCCTTTGACACTAGGTTATTGGATCTTGAACTTTCTATTTTTTCCCTTCCTTCCTCTATGGCTATCCCGGGTTGCGTGTTAATTAAGCTAACAAGGGTTTCTCTCGATGTTTTTCAATTTTTTTTTGTTTTTTTAATTTCATCATTTAATGTTGGACTATTGGGTCTTAAGATTTCTTATTTTTTATATTTTTCCTTTCTATAAAGTTATCTTGGGTTGCAAGTTCGTTAGGTTAACCTTATGTGACTCGGGTTTTTTTTCATGTTTATTTATTTATTTAGCTTTGATCCTTTTTTCTAGGTTATTTTTTTTTAAAGTAATTTTCTTATTCCAATCTCATATTGCTAGGGGTGATCATTTTTTGTTCGGTTCGGTTTTTATCTAAAAAAATAAAAATAAATAAAATTTTGAAAAACTGAAAAATTTAAACTGGAACCGGTTCAAACTGACCGGTTTCGGTTTGGTTTTTTTAACATAAAAACCAAAAAAACCTATAGTAGCCTATCTCTTTTGCGTTCCATGCAAAAATCTTAAGGAAGTGTTCTAGGTTGTTATTGCTATCAATGATATTTTACCAAGAGCATTGTGAACATGTACATCTTGGCTTCCCTCACTCACAAGATGTTCCAAGAACTGAGTGAGCAAACGAAGTCGATTTCTGAAAATCGCAACAAAGAATTAGAACAACGAAATAAAAAGGAACAAGGGCCAAGGATCAGGGGCAGACTGAGAGCTACCTCTTCTCACATTCCTCCACAAGAAGCTCAACTGGAAGCAAAGAACGAACATAAAGAATAAGGCCCTTGATAAGGTCTTCAGGGCATGTATCATCTAACAGCTGCCCTACACAAGAAGTCTAGATCTGGCTAAAGTGATGGAGAATTTATCAGCCGAGAGTGTGAGAGATTGAGATTTGAGAGTTGTGGCTTGTGAGGGCTTTTGGCAGGGGGGATGCTAGGGTTAAAAATTTAGAAAGGGCTTTTATAGTTTTTTTTTAAAACTAAACCGGTTTGATTCGGTTTTCTTGGTTTTAGGCTTATCAAACCGAAACCGAAATGAACCGGATGATTTTTTAAAATAATCGGGTTTTTTTGCACGGTTCGGTTTTTTCAGTTATTTTTTTTCCGGTTTTCTCGGTTTAATCAATTTTTCGGTTTTTTTCTCACTCCTATATATTACGGGTTATGGGTTAGTAAAGTGAACCTGGTTTGACTCAGGTTTTTATCTTTCAAGTTTTTTTTTTCAATTTATCCTTTAAAATTAGCTTTATTGAGTTTTGAGCTTTCTATTTTTTTTTTTTATAATTTCCTTCTTCTGGTGTTATCTCAAGCCGTATGCTAGTCAAGTTAACCCGAGTTCTCTCAAGTTGTTATTATTTTAATATCTTTTTTTATGTTAGAAAAAATTAACCCGCTCTACGGCATAACACGAACAAAAAAATTTAGTTTGCTACGCTAAGAACTTGTTTGATATTGTGGTAATGATTGTTTTTCAAAGTGTTTTTCGCTTAGAAATACATCAAAATAATATTTTTTTATTTTTTAAAATTTAGTTTTGATATCAACACATCAAGATTTAAAAAAATATATAAAAAATTAATTAAAAAAATAAAAAATTTCAAATATTTTTAAATGTGATTTTGAAACTCAAAAGGCAAATTGATAATGATTTTTTTTTAATTGTAATTCTTAACAAAAGATTAATTATTATTTAAAAATAGTTAAATTAAATAATTAAAAAAGAATATATTGATTAAAAATTAAATTTTAAAAACAAAACAAGTGCATTTACTGTTTATTTAGTGAGCAATCAAATCGACCTCCCTCCTCGTTTTTGAAAACCACCATCTCTCTCTCTCTCTCTCTCTCTCTCTCTCTCTCTATATATATATATATATAAAATAGCACCGAAATCTATCAACAGCTCAGCAACACTCTTTACTGTACCACCACCACCAAGAGCCATTACGTGAATCTCCAAGAAGAAGCCCAAAAACGCATTCCCCCAACCAGGTTCAATTCTCTCCATTCGCTAAACTTTCAATTTTCAATAATTCAATCAGTTAGATTCTATCGCATTCGATTCAAAACCTTACCAAAGAGATTCAATTTTCTGTTTTTCCCGATGGTATCTTCGTGTGCGTTCTTCTTTCTAGGTACGATATTTTGATGATTTATTGTTCTTATTTTGTGCTCGGGGGTACGTTATACAAGAGATGGCTTGGTTTAGCGGGAAAGTCTCGCTAGGGAACTTCCCTGATCTAGCAGGGGCGGTGAATAAGCTCAGTGAGAGCGTCAAGAATATCGAGAAGAATTTCGACACTGCACTTGGTTTCGAAGATAAACCCGATTCTAGTACCAGCACTGAAGGTACTTTACCTACTACTACCACTACTTTTTACTCGTTATTTATATTATTTTATTACAGCTTTCATGTAAAATGATTAGGCTACATTCGTTTATTAGACAGATTTAAATATCCTAGTTGTTCAAGTTACACCTTGTGGAATGCTTGAGCTCATGCATACGGCGTTTAAGTTATAATGGTGGATTAGAAATAGGTGGTTGATCTCACTACTTTGCAAGAATGTTGACCTTCGTGCACTAGAGCATGGAAGTTGGTTGATAATATGTTGTATTGTGCTGAAGTTTAATGACAAACTAGGGAACAACATGGTTGCATGTTCTGTACTTCTGTTTAGATGTTCTAACTTGTGTGTATTGAGACCAATTTTATTTAGAATCTTCGTTCCTTTTGCTTTCCAGCTTCGGGATTATGGCCAGTTATGTCCTTTATGGGGCAAAAAAACGAGGATAGTACAGTTGAATCTTCAGAGAAAACTGTATCTCCACAGAAATCATCAACTGTTGAGGAGAAAGAGTCACAAAATTCTGACACTGAACAAACCACAGCTTTAGAAGAAAATCAAATGCTTGAGAGAAAAAAAGATGGCGAGCATCTAGAGATTGCTGAGAAAAAAGATGGTGTCATTTCAGACTCTGGCAAAGCTGAACTCGAATCCAAATTGCAATCAGAACCTAAGGCTGTCGAACCTCCTGAGCCAGATGTCCATGATGTTGAAATACCAGATTCAGCTGATGAATTACAGGGTAAAGAGATTCCAGAGGTAGGGCCTGCTGAAAATTCAGATACATTGGAGATGAAGTCAGAAGCACCCAGGGTTGATGAAGTCGAGGCTGCTTCCATCTTACATAACGACTCACATAATGTGTTTCATGCCGAGAGCATAGATGAACAAGAGACAAAAGCTGAGGAGACTGTAGAACAAAGTTCAATTCAAGCTGAGGCATCAAGTGATACGCAAGCTGAGGCATCGGATGATGTGCAAGCTGAGGCATCAAGTGATAACCGAGCCGAGGCTTCAAGTGATACCCAAGCTGAAGCTGCAGTTGATTCATCCAGTTCACAGCCAATAATTAGTGCTGAAGTGAGTGACATGGCTTGTGAACTCTCCCTGTCCACTGCATCTCCCTCAGGTGAGGCTTCAGAAATAGTTTCTGGATCAGTTTCTAAGGTAGACGATGGCAATGATCAGACAGTAGGAGGAGACGAGGGAGTCAATTATGGCAAAGTTGGCAGTAAAGAGCAACGCCTGAGCTCAGGGTTGAATATATCAGACTCTATAGATTCCATGCTTGAACTAGAGAAGGTGAAGACTGAGATTAAAATGATGGAAACTGCATTACAAGGTGCTGCAAGGCAAGCTCAGGTATTACTACATGGCACAGATATATTATGCTGGAAAAAAAGTCTTCAGACTGAGCCCCATTGATGCATCGCTACTCTTATTTTCAAAATTGGACTGCATTATATGTTTATGCCGGGCAAAAAATTCAATTTTGGTCTTTACTGAGCTTTTTACAGTATACATACCACAATCAAAATACACCGGAACATCTTTGCTCATTTTCTTAGAATATTTCACTGGTCGATTCAACATTCTTATCTTCGTGATAGCCCTATAATTTATAGTGGATAGCAAGATCCTCTCCAGTTTTTTATTAGTTCTTTTTTTTGTCTTGTCATTGTTTTACACTAAGCTTGACCATCCTCTGTGTTGCTTGATTTTTTTATTATTTTTGAATGACTTTTTAGCATGTTTTCTTTCTCCTGTCCGCATAACACTTGTTCGTGATGGACTAATATCACTGTGATTTGTGAGTGTCAAATCTGATGCTCTTGCTTCACATTTCATTAAAGTTTTGTCCTCTCATGTTTCTCAAATTATGGTTGTTCTGGCATAGTGAATCAACCCAGCCCTCAAGGCATATCGCCTTCACCTTTCTGCTCAACAAGGGCTACATTAGTACCTTTACAATGATGATGGTTGCTTGTGCTTCTCTTCTTTTGTTAAGAAGACTATTGAAATTTTGAACAACTGAACTTTTGATGAACAAAATTGATAATTTTTAATGCTAGTTGTCTAAACTAAAATGTGTTGTAATTCTGTTTTGAGTTTTTATGTTAAACTAAAATCCAACTCTGATGTTCTTCTTCCAGGCAAAGGCTGATGAGATCGCGAAGTTGATGAATGAAAATGAGCACCTGAAAGTTGTTATTGGGGAATTGAAGGTCTGTATAAATTTTAACTATTTCTACGTTCAAGCTAATTTGGTTTAGGTACTTTGTGCATATGTGTGCATTAAGGTAAAATGGTTATTTTTTGTACCTTTTTAAAGAAAATCTGGTTTGTGCTAATTACATTTTATCTGGATAGTTCAATTAGTTTGTGTTGCAAAGGTTGTTCTTATATTTTCTACATGGGTTGTATTTTTTTTATCTTAAAATAATTCTTATTGTCTTTTTGATTGCTATTTTGATGGTATTTTTTTTTGACGATGATGTTGTATATTTACCTAAAGCACCTATATGTGTAAGCCATTATCGGAATTTTATGCTTCTAGCTGTAAAACATCTCTTGATTGGAAAACTTTATATTATAATAAGTACTATAACATCAGCACTTGCTCTTTAGTCCTTAATTTGACCCAAAAAATTGATTGTCGTGTGCATGTTAACTTGCATGAGTTGGGTTTTTTCAAAAAAATAATTTGCCATTTTTTTGTGTGTGTGTGTTCACTTACAACATCTTCATCTCATCTACTCTCCTCTATTCTGTTTTGATCTCTGGTTCCACTTGTTTTTACAAATATTACTATTGGTTGATAAGATAATGATTTCTCTTTACTTTCTCTATAGCCTGAATATGATGTTTTTATCGCTGAATTTTATGGAACAGAGAAAAGCCAATGATGCAGAAATCGAGTCTTTGAGAGAGGAATACCATCAAAGGGTTTCAACTCTTGAAAGAAAGGTATGCTCCTAAAATTTGAAAATTATGACATGCCTTTTCTTTTACACACACACACTCACACTCACACTCTTTCTGCAATTTCTTAACAAACGAGAATGATTAGTTATTGGTTGTGGAGAATGAGCAGTTATTAATTGAGGTATATGTAATAACTAAGATGTCATGCTTTGATACTTATCAACCATATATTGATCAGCACATGAATACTGTCTACAGTATATATCTAGCTTAGCTGGCAAAGTCACTTGGATGGTACCAAGTGGCGTGGGTTCAAATCCCACTCACAGCAGGGAGGGGAGGGATTGAGGGAAGGAGAGGCTATCCCATGTTCTGTTGCATAAAGCCCAATTGGCCTCCTAATGAACCTGATGAAAAATGTTTACTGTTAGATATTCCATATAATCCCAGAAAGGTGCAATTTTATGATATTATTTTTTTTTGGCTCTTCCACTTATTAGATAAAGAAGTTTTGATCATTTATCTGCAATACCTTTCATTTTGATATGGGCAACACACGTGCACATGCTGCACTATTATAGCTACTAGATTCCAAAGTAATTTCTTACATCCTCTAGTTCTTGAGATAAGTGGAAGAGGCTTTTGCTGTTTTGGAATCAGTGGGTGTCCCTGGATTGGGTGGGGGATTTGTTGATGATACATTTAGTGGGTTTTGGTAGGAGGAAGGACAAAATGTTTTATGCTTGTACAGTGTTTGCTATGATTTGGAATATTTGGTTCCAGAATTTTAAGAACTCTCCTTTCAATGCAACTTTTGTGAGTTTTGCTGGCTTCTTAACAGCATTCTGCTTCACAATCTCTTAAAGGAGTCTCTATGGATCATATTCAGCCGACTGGAGTTGCATCTTGTCTAGTTTTGTTTTGAATTTTGTTTCCTATTCTTTGTACCATATTATGGAGGATAGCTTATCTCCTCTTTTTTTTTTTTTTCGGGATTCAAACTCATAATAATATATCCATCATTTACCAAACAGAAAGGGTTTAAATTGAGAATTCAGGTGATATTTAAAAGCCTGAAAGTTTTGGATAGTACTAATGCCTCTTGGTAGGCTAGTATGTTGTGGTAGCGTGAAAGATTTGCAACTTACATGCTGAGTTTCAGCCTGATGAGATTTTCTGTGCATTTAAAGTTGATTTTTTTTTTGCTTTTTCGATGGCAATTAATCATAATGCTTTAAATTTCCTACTGCCGAGATTAATATTGTCTTGGAATGTTTGGTTACAGGTTTATGCTCTTACAAAGGAAAGAGATACACTTAGGAGAGAGCAGAACAAAAAAAGCGATGCTGCTGCTCTTCTGAAGGAAAAGGATGAAATTATTAACCAGGTTATGGCTGAAGGTAGAGCCACACAAACATTTATATTCCATGTTTAATGAATGGTTCTGCCAATTCTTTCATAGGAAAAGATACTATAATTTCTCTCACTCTATGATTTTTTGCATGTTGAACAGCTTTGCAGTATGAGGGTTTGTAGTACTAGTCAGGATTAAGGTTTTCAGACATAACTACTTGATTTATCAACAATTGTAGAGGGTTGTTTCCTCTATTTTTTAATATTTTTGTATGGTAGGAAACAATTTGGTGGAGTTTGCAGAGCAATGAGGTTTTTGTTTCACGTGCTCTTCTTATTTGAAGATTTTCCCTATGAATTCCAGGTGAAGAGCTTTCAAAAAAGCAGGCTACTCAAAGAATCTACTATTAGAAAATTAAGAGCTCAGGTATCTAGTAGGCTTACTGATTATCTGAACTTTGAAGTTTCAATATCTAATCCCAATACTCTTGCCTTTCTGATCTAATGAATGTTTTGCATGTATCTTCACTTTTTGTGAAAGTCTAGAATAGAGAGCTTGAAGAAGAAAAGAAAGGTTTGATGACCAAAGTTCAGGTAATTTGATTCTAAACTGTGATGTAGCTGATGTAATATTATCATGATATTTTGGCTATTATGTTAACATTGAATTCATGATGACATAAAACAATTATTCCAAGGGTTGTGGACCATACTGACAAGGTCAAGTCTGAAAAGAAGTCTGCAAAGAAACCCGAAAACATCTGATATAAAGCCTAGAATTAATGTTTTTCTATTTTAATTATTTTTCTAGTTAATTTTGGATTTTAATTATTTTTTTCCTGCACAACTTAGGATTTATAATTTAGTTAGTATTTTACTATTTAAGAATCCTAATGCTAGATGGATTCTATTAATTAGGAAACTTGATGGAGGTCATGGGACCTTGTTAGATCAAACCAAACTACCATAACCCGAGAGACAAAAATCAATCATCATGATTGAATGTCAGTATGAGCAAGAACCTTTCGATGACGAGGATGTTCTATGCGAACCTAATGGAGATGATGAAGAAGACTTATATGATGATGATGGTGGTGGTGGTGGGGGTGGTGGTGGTCTTGCAAACAAGGACATAAAGGACTTGGTAATTTATGACAAGTCTTCTGGAGATATTATTGAAGATTATTTTGGGATGATTTAAAGGTTGAAGTATTGGAGGACATAGATGATGTTGAACTCGAGTTTGAAGTAAAAAAATGTGGGAAGGAATTACAAGTGGACTTCATACGAACGAAAAAAATAACATCAAATATTTTTAGGAAACTTGGAGGTCATGGGACCTTGTTAGATCAAGCCAAACTACCATAACCCGAGAGACAAAAATCAATCAACATGATTGAATGTCAGTATGAGCAAGAACCTTTCGATGACGAGGATGTCTATGCAAACCTGATGGAGATGATGAAGAAGATTTTTATGATGATGATCTTGCAAACAAGGAAATGAAAGACCTGGTAATTTATGACAAGTCTTCTGGAGATATTATTGAAGATTATTTTAGGATTCCTTTAAATACAACGGTTGAAGAATTGTGGACATAGATGATGAACTCGAGTTTGAAGTAAAAAATATGGGAAAGAATTACAAGTGGACTACATATGAACATAAAAAATAACATCAGATATTGATTTTTCCTTACTATACATGCAACGTAAATAAATTTTAAAGTTCACATATCAAAGACATGTTACTTCATGAATAAGTTAACTACAATTTATATTCGGAGTATTTGTTTCTTTGGGGTGGAAGAGTTCAATTTCTAATAGATAACTTGAGGAATGGTTTTTCTCAAGTGGGGGAGACTAACATAGAACAATTATCCCAAAAGTCCATGGACTAGATTGACAAGGTCAAGTCTGAAAAGAAGTCCCCGAAAACATATGATATAAAGCCTGGAATTATTGTTTTCATGTTTTAATTATTTTCCTAGTTAATTTTGGATTTTAATTATTTGTTTCCTACTTAGCTTAGGACTTATAATTTAATTAGTATTTTACTATTTAGAAATCCCAATGTTAGATGAATTTTATTAGTTAGGAAAGTTTTAATAAGAATCCTTCCTATAAAGGATTTTAGCACTAATATAAATAAGGATGTCTAGTTTATTTTATGGAGATCAAGACTATTTTCAATAAAAATACCAGAGAATTTTCTTTAGATTTCTCTACCCTAGGGCTCAAGAACTTTAGTTTTATTTTCGCTATACGCTGCGTTACATGATGAGATGGGCTATTGTATCTGGACTTTTTTTGGCCTTTTTTTGTTGAAAGTCTTCTGAGCAGATATGTTGTCACAAATTTGCAGAAGATGATTGAGCATTGATAATATGTGGGGCCTTTTTAAATTTGATTCTACATTCAATATTTTAATGTTTGTGAAGCCGTGCTTAGATTCTGATATCATCTGAATGGACGACTAATACATATTGCTTGCAAATAAATGAAAGTTGAAGGAATGTTCTTTGCAAATTCGGAAATTAAATCCTATTCTTTGTTAGCTTCCTTGTGTTATGATTTTCATGTGAATTGCTGCTAAAACACCTTTTTTATGTGAGTTTCTTATGTAATTCAATTCATATATCTACCTTTTCTGATCATTGTTTTGGCATCAACCTGTATTGTATCAACAATATTAACTTTGTTGTTCCACTTCCAGGTGGAAGAGAATAAAGTAGAGAGTATAAAAAAGGACAAGACAGCTACAGAGAATTTGCTGCAAGAAACAATAGAAAAACACCAAGCAGAGCTTTCAGCCCAGAAAGAGTATTATACGGATGCTTTATCTGCATCCAAGAAGGCTGAAGCATTAGCAGAGGCACGTGCTGATAATGAGGCCAGAACTGAATTAGAGAGTCATCTAAGAGAGGCAGAGGAACGGGAGACTATGCTAGTTCAGGCACTTGAAGAATTAAGACAAACTTTGAGTAGAAAGGAGCAGGAGGTCATACTCAATTGTATTAACATTGTTGATTTGTGCCTATTGATATGCTTGAAATGACTCTCTAGCATAAGTTCTTAATTGACTTTTGGTTTTGTAGGCTGTTTTTAGAGAGGACATGCTATGCAGGGACATTGAAGATCTTCAAAAATATTATCAAGTATGTTGAACTTTATCTTACCTTGCTGTAAAGTTACTTTTGCTTTTGCATTATTCTCTATTTACTTCAAGTTGTGATGTGTAGTTTTGTGTGTTCTCTAGGCAAGTGAACGTCGATGTGAGGAGCTGATTACTCAAGTTCCTGATTCTACAAGGCCTCTCCTAAGGCAGATTGAAGCCATGCAGGTGGATTTATAATTTTCATCCATCTTTAGGTAACATTTGGTGACTGTCTCGGGACAGAAAAGACAAAGGCGGTAGGAAAGAGCAACGCGTCTCTTTATCTCTTGTTTTGGAAGTATAAATTCACTCCAAAACTATCGGATATTTATTTCGATGTCTCTGTCTTTCCAACCAAACACGTTTCTATTCCCACAATCTTTGTCTCTTCTGTTCCTGAACGGTAACCGAACCCTACCTTAGAGTTGCCATGGGTGTCCTTATGAACCTCAAGTTCCAAGCTATTTTGTTTATAACTCTTTGTCACTTGGTATTAGGAAACAACAGCTAGAAGGGCTGAGGCCTGGGCTGCTGTGGAGAGATCTCTAAATTCTCGACTCCAGGTGCCTGAATGTTATTTCTTGTTATGATATAACACGTGAAACTTGTAAAGACATCTCTATTTATTATTAGCTGTTACACTTTCAGGAAGCAGAGGCCAAAGCTGCTGTTGCTGAGGAAAGAGAGCAATCTGTGAATAAACGCTTGTCTCAAACATTATCTCGAATTAATGTTCTTGAAGCGCAGGTTCATCATCTTTCTATGAACAAATTTTTGTTAGTGATGGAACTATTTGATGAATTGTAGCTGAAATTGGTTATGCTCAGATTTCTTGTCTCAGGACCGAGCAAACACAGTTAAGTAGGTCCCTTGAAAAGGAGAGACAGAGAGCAGCTGAAAATAGGCAGGAATACCTTGCAGCCAAGGAGGAAGCTGACACTCAAGAAGGTCGTGCCCGTCAACTTGAAGCACAAATTAAGGAACTGAGGCAGGAAAACAAGGAAGAGTTACAAGATGCATTAACACACAGAGAACTTCTACAACAGGTATCACCCTTTGGTTTCCTTCTACTCATGACTATCATGGTTAATTAGGTTGCATGTGTTTTTATTCTGGATTTCCCTTTCTTTTTCAGTTTTTCTTCTATTGCCAACCACATTATAAACACAATTCAGTCTTGACAATACTAGAAGTGAATGCTCAACTTGAGTTGTCTATGGAAAGGGCACTTATTGATGTTTTGTCTGTGGAGCTGAAGAACCTGCTCAGTTATTGAATTTTCCCTGCAAGAACCTGATATTTTTCAATCTTTTAGGAAGATGATCTAGACATAATAGAAGCTGATTTGAAGTTTATTAATTTAGTCCACGTTCGGAATTCATATGAAGCTGGATGGTTATGTAGAGGATAATTTTGTTATTGTTTTGGAGATTTCTCTGAAAGACTAGAACAAAAGCCATCTTCCTACTTTATCATATGCACTTAAAGTGTAATGCTGTCTGGAAGATTCGTGATTTAAGCTCATGATTTGTTTCAGGAAATTGAAAGAGAGAAAGCTGCTCGGTTGGAGTTGGAAAGGACAGCTCACGTCCATTCTACTTCGGCATCTGATCAAACTCCTAGTGCAAGGAGCAACTCTGCTTTTGAGAATGGTCTGCTTTACTTTGGAAATTTACACCAGTTAACTTCTTATTGCTTTCATATATTTTTTACATTTTGCAAATTTTGCAGGAAATTTAACCCGAAAGCTCTCCACTGCTAACAGCCTGGGCAGCATGGAAGAGAGCTATTATCTGCAAGCATCTCTGGACACATCTGACAGTCTTTCTGAACAGAGAAATTTTGGAGAGGCAACCATGAATCCTTACTACATGAAGAGCATGACACCTAGTGCTTTTGAATCTGCCCTTCGTCAGAAAGAGGGTGAACTTGCATCATATATGTCTCGTTTGGTATGTATTGCTTTTTTCTTGAACTTCATGCTTAAAGTGTTGCTTGTTATCACATATCTTCATGCTGTATGCTGTATTGTGCATTCTGGTGCTGAGTTTTCGCGGTGTATATCCTGTGTGGATATGTTGCATTTGGACAATCATCTGGGTTTATGCTTAAAATTCATTCTATTTCATCCATGTGCAGCTCTGATCAATTATTTGCATTTTTTGTGCGGTCCAGGCATCCATGGAATCTGTCCGTGATTCTCTTGCAGAAGAGTTGGTCAAAATGACATCACAAGTGAGTTTCTACATGTTCTTTAGTGAGTCACATTCACAGAATAGGTAATTACCTATATATTATTGTTCTACTATAATTTCCCATGTCATTGAGTTCAATGAATGTTTTGATCTGCTGCAGTGTGAGAAATTACGGGCCGAGTCTGCTCTTTTGCCTGTTGTACAGGCAGAACTAGATGGACTGAGGCGAAGGCACTCTGCTGCCCTGGAGTTAATGGGTGAACGTGATGAGGAGGTATGTAAGGAATAAATTTGATTTTCTGTTGATGTTCTTGAGATCTTATTGCATAATTGAAATGTGCTAAACCTCTTAAATTGTTCAAGCAAGTTCCCAGAATCCTTGAAGGAATTTTATTTTTGATTGGCTTATAAAAGAAATGCATTTTGTCTGTGGAATTAAGTTTGCCCCAAAATATGATCGATCATTTTTACTCCACTCCATGGTGTGCTCATTGTTTAAATAAAAAGTGGACATTTGTAGAAATCATTTGTCCACCGGAGTGCTGTAGATTTTTGTTTCTTGTTCCACTTCCTTTCTTTTAAACCGCCCTTTATCAAATATGCATGCACTAAATCGAATAGAGTTCTAGGAAAAATGAAGTGAAGCAGAGCCTTCAGCATGAAGTTTGTCCAATACAAATGGGAAGAATGACACTCAGACTGATTTTTTTGTTTTTTCATGTAATCGTGCTGGATTATTCTGTGCCAGATTTTGAAATATGTTTGGCCACTTGCTATGCAAATACTGAGAGAATATATTGATAACAAATATACTTGAGTAGCATACGTCTGTCTATCTATCGTGATTTCCATATTGCGATTATGGAAGTGGGATTTCTTGATGCCCTTTCCCCTATTCTTATATGGTTAAATGGAAAACATGGTCGAGTGGAATTTGTGTGTTATTTATTATATCCTGACATTTTGAGTGTCTTCATATT
Organism: Populus simonii; assembly: GCA_007827005.2. Taxonomy (NCBI): domain Eukaryota; kingdom Viridiplantae; phylum Streptophyta; class Magnoliopsida; order Malpighiales; family Salicaceae; genus Populus; species Populus simonii. The sequence goes on from CM017464.2 coordinate 18,161,106, forward strand.
TCTAGTTGGAGGAACTTCGTGCTGATATTGTAGACTTGAAAGAAATGTACAGAGAGCAAGTAAATTTGCTTGTCAACAAGGTATTTTATTTCAATCTTCTTTTCCCCAAACATTTTCGTACCATTCTAAAAAAATGTGGTGATTTTTTACTCCCTGTTTCATTTTTTTTACCTGAATTCGCTCTCACTAGTTGTTTCTGTGCTTACGCTTGCAATCTGTTGACAGATCCAAATATCAAGTACATCCTCTGGCAATGCCTGACAAATTGACTCGACAGAATGTGGTATTTACCATTTACTGTGAAGCTCGTGGTATAGTTGCAGGGGATGTGATTTATCGTTCGTTCGAACCTTTTTCTCTCTCTCCCCCTCTATAGTTGTGATTGCGGGGGCAAGCGGCGATATATTCATAGGAGATCCTTTTTCATGAAACCTATAATTATATTGTAATTGAGATGAATTTGTTGTATAGCAGAAACCCGAAGGTGACAAATTTGTTTCTCCAGCTTGAAGATGATATAAATTTTTGGATTTATTTAGTGATGATTAAAATTCTTCATTACAGTCTTCACCTTTCACTTTAACTTACGAAGCTAATAAGGTTAATAATGAGATCAGTCACAGAAAACCTCGGAGGCTATGACTGTTAGAAAACGCTTGAGCTCTGAAGGTTCTTTTGCGGGCAAATCTTTATGATCTGTGCAAGCGTGAGTTTCTTGCTTCTTCCATTTACATTTATTGAACATTGAATTCAGAACTGAGAAATACTGAGAAGCAGTATTTAAGATACACTCGAGCATTCCTAATTAGCCATGCCCCCAACAGAACTGAGAAACAGCAGCTTGCTACAATCTGAGCATATACTGTTTCTTAAGAAATTCCGAATCGGTCATTCCTCGTGTATAAACCCTAATCATTCTCAAAAAAAGAAAAAGAAAAACCTAATCAATTAGTTAAGAAACTTCAAACCTACAGAGCGGACAGAATTTGCTCTTCTCCAACCATCTGCGTATGCACCCGCAATGATAGACATGTGAGCAAGGCAATCGAGTTGCTTCACAGCCAACCAAAAGTTGGTCGAAACAAACTGCGCATGGCTGGTTAGCAGACCCTTCTAATTCAACCTTCACAATCTCCAATTTCTCTATAGACGATGCGGTGGCAGGCACAAAGCTTAAGACATCATCATCATCATCTTCGTCGTCACTGCGGCCGCCCGAAGACTCATCAAAACTTGGTGGGACATCAACTCTCACCTTCATATACAAAACCTTACGATCCAAGAGCAGAACACTTCTTGCCATTTGACGAGCACAAGTCAATACCTGATCTATCATGAAAGCCCTAACAGGGATATCCATAACAGTAAGGATATTACGGATGGTTAGTCTTGAAGTTTCTAGGTCATGCAATAACTGGTCACGATCAACCAGGAAATCTCTCTTCACCCAATCGCAGTCCGCATCGTAGAGATGCTGTGATTCATCATCTTCAAGATCGTCTTCGTCATAAAGTACAGGAGGCATGAAACTTGCTTCAACCACAATGCAGAACTTGTTACACAGCACAGAATCATCTCCTGGTCTAACTAAATCCAGTGGAATAGTAGAAAAGCATAAGTCACCAAAGTCTGACATTAGCCCTAGCTTATTAGCTTGGATCAGAAACGACTGCAGAGGTAAATTTTCTCTAGCGATCAGTCATGCGATAGGAAAGGGAAGCTACCAAACATATATATACACAATCGTTAAACCTATGTTTGTTCGGAATCCTTAAGCAACAAGAAAACTTGCGATGTCATGTTACGATGTAGTCGTTACCGCATTTATGGGAAGTGATTTACTTGAATTATGCAGCATTTTTATTATTGGTTTATGAATATGTTTGAATTTACGTAGATATTGTTTAAAGTATTTTTATTTGTAAATATATTAAAATAATATAATTTTTAAAAATTGTTAATTATAATATGAATATAAAAACATAAAAAATAATTTAAAACTTTTTTTTTTCAAAAATACTCACACTCTTATTCTTTTTATAATTTGTAAAATAAATTAAAAAATTTCTTGTTTTGCATATTCAACAGTACTGATATTTGAGTGGATTTGGCATGAGGTTTAACTTATTTTTGTATTTTAAAAGAATTTTTGAAAAAAATTAAATTTTTTTATTTTTTTCTTTACTTCAAATTAATATATTTTTTTAGTATTTTCATATTATTTTGATATACTAATATTAAAAATAATTTTTAAAAATTAAAAACAATATTATTTTAATATATTTTTATATAAAAAATATTTTAAAAAATAATAATAACCACACTTCCAAAATTTATCAGCTACTATTTTCTTTGAATTATTATTATTATTATTTATAGCAAATGCTATCGTGTCAACACCACGTGAACAAGGACAGTTATCATCTCGTGAATACGGCCACACCAGATCCTGCTCAACCAACGGCCAGGTGTCGTCTCTCTCGATTTGCTTGCTCTCTTTTAAGAAAAAAACCAGTGAGTGAGGGGGAGGGAGCTCTAGTCTCAATGTCACCGCTATACTATGCATCCATCCCCATCACCCGCGCACATTAGCTATAGCCGACTCACACTCGGTCAACACTCTCATTTTCTAAGAAACGGTTGTTTCTCCTAAATTGGACGCTCACCTTCTCTCTCCCCGTGAACAGAAGGCGCATTTAATTGTTGATCACAGCCACCGGAAGGGTACTCTTCTCGAAATCCACTCCGTCTCCACGTCTAAATATAAATATTTAGCCAGCCAACATTTCTTTTTTATCACAAACACCCTCTCTCAAACTCTGTTTCTCTTCGTCAGAAGTTGCTGCGCTTTCTTTCTTTCTTCTTCTTCTTCTTATCATCATCATCATCATCATCATCATCATCATCATTATTATTAGTATTATTACTACTACTACTTTTCTTCTCCGATTACCTAAAAGAGATGGCGAGTTTGTTCTATGGGCGTTGGTTTCTTAGACTTGTATTTACAAGGAATGAGATATAAAACGAGATCCTATTATTATTATTATTATTATTTCTTTGGATTTATTTTAACTTGTGATAATATTTTGTTTAAAGAATAGAATCTTGATTAATATATAGAGTTAGAGAGGATGATTGATACGATACTGTATTAAAATAAAATAAAAAGGGCTGATCTGGATTTGCAGGTGGTAGACAAAGTAAATCTTGCAATGAGAGGGCGTTATGTGGAGACAGTGGTGACCAAGAAACGGGCTTCGTCCAGGGATTTTGTTAATGCCTATGATAGAGAAGAAAGTTCTGGTATTTTAATTTTAATCATTTCTTTCTTTCTTTCTATATATATATATTGCTGTGTGTGTGATCTAATGAGAAAGAATATATCATACTGGGGACCGCAGATGCTATGTGAATATTCTTATTTAGAATAAAAAAATGCACAAGCTGCTCTATTTCTCCTTTTCTTTTGTATACTTTCGCTATGCTAATTCATCAACTTCATTACTCAATATATATATATATATATATATATATATATATATATATATATATATAGTGTGTGTGTGTGTGTGTGTGTGTGTGTGTTGGGGGGGGAGAGAGAGAGAGAGAGCCAAGGCATTGATTTTCGTATTTAAATCACATTGTTTTTTAAGTGATTTGATTACTCATGCTTTTAGTTTCTCCCCTTTTTTCATGATAAATTTATCTTTATTGAGCTAGTTGATGATCTAGGAGCACAAACACCGTTTCCTTTAGCTAGTTATTTGTTAGAAGCTACAAGCACGACATATGTGGTTGCAAGGATGCTTGTTACGCAATAAAGTTTATGAATTTTTACGACTAATGTCGATGCATTTTGTTAATTATTATTCATTTTTGCTATATATATAGTTTCCAATGTTGTGGATGATAAATGAAGCGGCTGATATCTGCTATTGGCTGCAGGACATTTAGCGATTGGAACAGCCAAAGATGCTGGAAACCCTCACTGGAGGCATTCTTTGGTGCATGTACTGGTAGCAACTCTTTCTTCATTCTTATTCGGCTATCATCTTGGGTGTGCCCCTCTAACTCTATTCACTTTTGCTCTTCTGCTCAAGTTTTAATGATTTTGGATACATTATTTACTAATATTTTTGTATTATTAATTCAGAGTAGTTAATGAAACACTAGAAAGCATCTCTTTTGACCTTGGCTTTAGTGGGAATACCATGGCTGAAGGTACTTCATGCAACAAACTGTTCATTTTGTTTCATCTTCCCTTAGTGGAAAAAAAATAAAAATCTAAAGGATTCTTTTCATTTGAAGGTCTGGTGGTAAGTACATGCCTAGGGGGTGCATTTGTTGGATCTATATTCAGTGGCTGGATAGCGGATGGTGTTGGGCGCCGCAGGGCGTTCCAGCTTTGTGCTTTACCAATGATAATTGGGGCTTCAATGAGGTATGCATAGGGACTTGTATTTGTTTCAGGCTCATTTTCCAAATTCTTATTATGTCTAAAACTCTTTCTAATGAGGCTATTCAAATAAAAAATTGCAGTGCAACAACAAAAGATCTGTGGGGTATGCTTCTAGGGAGGTTTTTTGTTGGCACTGGGATGGGAATTGGCCCACCTGTTGCGGCTCTCTATGTGACAGAGGTACAGCTGTATAAGAAATGATAATTTTGATATATACATAGCCAGCTAACTTCTCAGGATCCTACCTTTGTTTGCTTTTCATTCATTTATTGATTGAATAAAACATATATCACTCTAATGAATAGGTTTCACCAGCTTATGTAAGGGGTACTTATGGGAGTTTGACCCAAATTTCGACATGTCTTGGACTTTTGGGATCTTTCGTTATTGGAATTCCAGCCAAGGAAACTATGGGTTGGTAAGAAAATTTGAAAGGAGGTTGAAGATTACTGTTCACTGCAAAAATTCTTTCAATATGTTTCAGCCATTCAAGTACATTGCTTGTGATCGCATTAACACAAATTAGTTGTCTTCTTAACTCGTTGCTCTGCTCAGGTGGCGCATTTGTTTTTGGGTGTCCGCCATCCCTGCTGCAATGCTTGCTCTTTTTATGGAGTTTTGTGCTGAGAGTCCTCACTGGCTTTTAAAGGTCATCTGATCTTCAGTTTTATGCATATCAAACAATTCAAATTTTTTTTCTTGTGCTTGCATTGGTCGAGCTTAGATCCACCCTCTTGATGTTTGCACCCAAGTCGGGAGAAATATGCCTATATGTGACCATACACGCACACATGGTTATGTAACACCACATTTTTCTTGTTCAATAAAAGTACCCATATTGCCAATCCCTACAAGTTTGGATTAAGGCTTTGTTGTTGTTAGCTTGTTAAGAGCTATTGAATGAAAAAATCATCATTGAAATTCATCTGACATCTATGAATAGATGTGGGTTACAGGTTACAATTGGTGATTAGATCTTCATAATCTACTAATAATCTTAAATTTCATAAAGATGCATATGATTTTATTTTATTTGGGAAGATAGAGTGTTAATTACCAAATATAATGGAAGAAATGCGCAAAGATAATAATGGACAATACTCTAATAGTTGAACATTTTTGAACAAGTGGTCCTTTAGCATGTGGTCTTAGAGCTAGGCTGCATCTCACAATCTAGGAAGCTCCTTTGAATTTTAATGTAGGTTCTTTCCTCTTATGATGGTTGGATATTAAATGCTGGAAAGTAGTATGCTGACTCTTGTCCTTTTCTTTCCTTTGCAATGTCACATCCTCTTTTTGTAGTTTTGACTCATTACTCCTAACAGAAATTTTGATGATAAAACTTCAAAGATAAATTTTTCCCTCTAAAAAGTTTAAGTTTTAAAAATTGGTTGTTTAAAATTATTGCTTTAGGATCAAATTTTCAAATTGTATTTAAATCAAATTCAGTTTTCCCCTTCTCTAATTATTTTCATGCAAGTAACTGGATCCTTCTTCCATGTTGTATGAACAAGCATTATAATATTTTAAAGAGTACAATTTTGACGCAACAATACTTTTGCTGGGGCAGTCTAGAAGTAAATTACAATTGATACTGGCGTTTTTTCTCTGCAACTCCAACTTCTGTTCTGTTAATTGCTCAAAATATTAAAAAATATATCATTCAAGCTTCTTTCTTCAAATAATTATTCAAGTGTTATCAATATTGTTCGAAAGTTGTTCTGAAGAACAAAAAGTTTAGTAAATGAACCAAAGTTCAGAGCTAGATAGAGGTTGTTATGTTTAGCTTTATCATGAGTACTCAGTGTGATCTTGGTTCATTTAGCCATTGTATAGAACGTAATTTAGTAAGTAACGATAATAGATTTTCCTAAATTTACTTCAGAGGGGAAGAAGTACTGAAGCTGAAGCCCAATTTGAGAAACTTTTAGGAGGATCACATGTCAAATCTGCAATTATCGAATTGTCAAAGTCAGACCGGGGAGATGAAGTTGATAAAGTGAAGTTATCAGAGTTTCTCTATGGTCGCTATTTTAAAGGTGCATTTCTCTTTTAACTTGCAGTTATATTTTCACGTTAGTTTTCTTTCAAATAATTACATTTGAATTCTCCATTTGCAGTGGTTTTCATTGGGTCTGCCCTTTTTGCCTTGCAACAGCTATCTGGAATAAATGCTGTATTCTATTTTTCATCAGCCGTCTTTAAAAGTGCTGGTGTACCTTCAGACTCTGCAAACATATGTGTTGGAGTTAGCAATTTACTGGGTAGAGAGGGCTTTTCTCACAGACATTGACTTGTGGATTATTGTTGGCTATCTCTTCCAAATTATGATTCTATTTTTAATATCTTCAGGGTCAATAATTGCGATGGTTATGATGGATAAACTGGGAAGAAAGGTGCTACTTACTGGAAGCTTCTTTGGCATGGTAAGGAAAATAAAAATGTGGTGGGAAAACTGCTATTTATTTTATTTTCTTGAAGATTATGTCTATAATGTGAAGATTGGTAGCGGTATATTCTAGGTTCAAACATGAAACAAGTATCAACAGTGTTAAAACCATATTTTGATCTTCCAAGCAAGCCATTTTCCAGTCATTTCTCCCATTTAAGTGGGGTGGGGAAGCAGAATTTGGAGATAGTCTCATGCCCTTCTGCCATTTTCCAGGAAGTAGTTGCTCTCAAGACCTGGATCTTATACCAGGCTGTGTGTAACTTGTAACTTCCTAGCACCAGGTTCTAATCTGATTGCATTATAGAATCTTATCAGGGTCCATGTGTATGTTTGCAATGGAATAGACAGATAGTGATTGGGTCTTTGAACAGTAAGAGTTTTCTTAATTGATAGAGAAAGTCACCAACAAGGTGGAATGTAACATCATAACTGTATAGGTGAAGATAATGAGTTAATTAATCAAATATAACAGGCAGTAGTCCTTATAACTTTGCCTCTTTTTTGAAAATTTATGGAGAATTGATTTATTACATGGCAATATTGAGTGAATAACTGTAGACTAAATGATGCATTTGTGCTGACAATAAAAACTCAAGAATTGTAAAACGTAGACCAGAAGGTGGCGTAAAGTTAATGCTAGAATAGGAGCTTTGTAGGTAGGGTCCAGCAGTTTGTGAGTTCTGTTTTTGTTTTTGCAACTGGATTCCTGTGGTACCAATATGCAATTTATGAGTTTAATGCTACAGATTTGCATTATCAGAATAGAATGTGACAATATGCTTGATCGATACTTCATGCATTCTATTGTGCAGGCAGTCTCAATGGGTCTTCAAGCAACTGCAGCTACTTCATTTGTGTCAAGCTTTGCAGCATTGTATCTATCAGTTGGAGGCATGCTGCTGTAAGTAGTCATCCTTATACTCCAGAACTTGTGAGAAAAAGATCACTTTTCATTATGAATAAACCAAAATATTAACCAAGCTTATGATGACTTGGTCATTACTTTCAGACTCTCCAATTCTCTTTTAGCATGAATTCATGAAACTTTTTTGACGAAATATACTATATAATTAAGCATCAGTTGATATTGGAACCAAAATTGGAATAACAGAAGATGCATACACTTAAAAGGAAATCTCCTAACATGTGAGATATGAATGATAAGTTGTTTAGAAACTAGTTTTTTCCATGAAGATTGTCAGGTGAAAACTTATTATTTTGAAGCCTCATGGTTTCTGTTATTTAAAACACAAAACTGCTAGTGCAGGTTTGTATTGATGTTTTCTCTCGGCGCTGGTCCAGTTCCTAGTCTCCTACTATCAGAAATATTGCCAAGCCGGATTAGGGCAAAGGCGCTCGCAGTTTGCATGGCCGTGCATTGGGTAATTCTTTCATGGCTGTCCTTGATTTTTTTGACCAAAGACCTTTTCTTTCGGGCAATTGAGACAGCCAAGTCTACACCTATGCAACTAAATTTTTTTTTTAATCACTTCAATTGATAGATTGATCTTTTTGATGATGACTAGACAGTAAAATTTGGAGGAGAAAATCTTGGCAATGGATAATTCTCTCATGGCTGTCCTTCATTTTTCTGACCGAAGACATTTTTCATTTTTTGGCCATTGAGACAGCCAAGTCTACACCTATGCAATTTATCACTCCAATTTGATAGATTGATCTCATTTTGGATGATGACTAGACATTAAAACTTGGAGGAGAAAATCTTGGCATTTCCAGTAGACTAACCAGCATAATGATATAAGAATTTGAAGTTTGATTCCACATAGAGAGAGTTCTGCTGTATTTTGTCATATTCAAAGAACAATATTATCTGCAAACACAAATTCAATCAAAGCAAATTACTGAATTTTTTTTGTCACAACACATTTGAGATAGTTTAGGTTTTCTTCTTGTTGATTTGTGAATTTAGTTCTTTTGTCTGGGTAAATTTTAGTTCCAGCTTCAAGGACTTGGATCTGTGCCAAGTATTTAAGTTAGGTCATTTTCTTGTCTCCCCTTGGATCACTTATCCAAACTCATTATTTGTTGTCATCGTGTTGCTGATTAAGTTAGGTCTTTGTAACAGGTTATAAATTTCTTTGTTGGCCTCTTGTTCTTGCGTTTACTGGAGCAAATCGGGCCCTTGGTCTTGTATACAGTCTTTGGAAGCTTTTGTCTGGTTGCTGTGTTTTTTGTGAAGAAAAATGTGTTGGAGACAAAAGGAAAATCACTCCAAGAGATTGAGATTGCACTTATGCCTCCAGAGTAAAGGTCGATCGTTTTCATACTGTTTCCCAGAATAGTCTTCTGTTTACAGATTTTTTCTTTAATAAAAAAAATAATTTAAGGGCTAATCAATTGTATTGCTTGGAATAACCTAGTCTATGATAGTTTGCTAGAAACTATTATGGAAGTTAAAAAATGGGAACTATTTTCCTCGTAAGGCTTTTTCTTGACATAATGGTTTTCAACTTTCCAAATGCCTTGATTATTTATACAAATGTTAACTTGGCAACTGCGTTCATTTGAGAGCTTGGTCCTGCATCTTCAACCATCAAAATGACACCATGTTTATCCTTTTACCCCCATGTTTATCCACAATAGCTATTTGCTTCTTGCTATTGATAAGTTTTAAATTTTCATTAGAAGCCAAAGGATCGCTTTACCCAGTTTGTGATATACTTTAACTGCAACTTATTTCATTTTTTATTCTATTCTATTTTGATTTCCTACTAGTGGCTGGCTTTGTTCAGGGTATTTTTGGCTGAGAAACCCACATATTTTGCATTTTGGTGTTATAAATCATGGCTTTGTTTGGGTACAATTTACTCTTCCCTTTATAGCTCTATTTTACTTCACATTGCACATGTTTCTTTTCCTTTTAAGTTAAGGGCAGCTCTCAGTTTAATCTGTCATGTAATTGTTTCTATCTCCCCCTATAGTTCAGCATGAAGATTAAAATGATTTTCATCCATGGGCATGATGAGCTGACTTTGGATGATTATTCTATTTGTTCCAACAAATAGATCAACTTGGATATAAAAACTAAACCATTCTTCCTATTTTGTGTCTCAAGCATGGCTCACCTCTTAGAACATTTCCAGCCATGGCTAAAATGGTTTTTGATCAGGACGTGGATATATTCTTGCTGGCTTGTGTAATCTATCTGAAATCGAGGATCTCTTATTATTGTTGTTATTATTATTATTTGGATAAATCTGATCTTGGGAATCATGTTGATTTGCAGGAAGACGAAGGGATATTTAGTTGGATGTTTCTATGCCTCTGCATCAATTTTGCCTTGTTCTGGTTTGGAGACAGCGGTAGAAGTGGAGAAATTGGAAAATACATCGATAATATGCTCGCTCTAGAAGGCCCACGTATACCGCCGGAGCATTATTATTTTTGTAGCAGGATAATTCACGAGCACATCGGTGTATACTCCAAACTGTCCACTACAGATAATTGAAGCGAAGCAGAATAGGTTGTAGAACTTGGGATTCTACCCGCAAATAATATGCTTTACATATATTAGGTTGTCAGCAGCTGGCTCTATTCCATGCGAGATAAATGCAGAAATTCAAGAACATTATTTTAGAAAATTAAGAGAATTCTGATACTGCTCAATTTATATTATGTTTTGAGTGATAGAATCTAATCTGTTTGTTTAGTTCAATTACAAAACAAATGCCTGTAAATATTAATTATATACATGAGATCAAACAAAAAGTACGCTTGCATAAACAAAATGCAAACTAGATTCTTAAGAACATTTGTTGAAGTACTTGAAGATCTACTTGTGTAAATGATCAATCATTTATATTTAAAATTTTAATGCTCATCTCAAAATGATTCCAATCAGTCTATCAAAATCTTAATAATATTACCTCGATTAGTTTTGCACTATTAAACAAAATATAATATAAAATATCTCTATAATAACAAAAATTAAGACTATAAAATATAATATAAAATATCTCTATAATAACAAAATTAAGCTCTAGAGTAAAAGGAAGAACAAAGTATAAGAGCCCTGGAAAACTAAAGGAAAGAAGGTTGATGAGCTCCTATTTGGTGTTTAGACTCCATTTCAACTATTTTTTATAAGGTTTTTTGAAACCAAAACTGATGCAAAATTAATTATTATAATTGCTAGAATTAATTCTTGTTGTTTGCTTTAATTATCCTACATAAAAATAATAATAAAAACCCGATAGTTTTAGCTGTAAAAACTAGATGTTATTTTACTTAGAAAATAAAATTGTCTAGAAAGAGGAAAATTAATTATTGTTTCCACTATTCATTCATAAGTTAAAAAATTATTTTACAGTAAACTGAAGTTCAAGCCCAAGAACACAAGATCCAAAACATAAGGTTTGAGGCTTAGGGATTGGAACTCAAGGCCCATATCCATGCCGTGACAAGTCGAGTGAGCATGCTTGTGTTGCTTAAGTTCAAAGCCCGATTTGCTAAAATTCTCTATTTTCTAAAAGCTTTGTGACATACTAACCCATTTTTAACTTTTCATCTTCTCACCATATAGCTTCAATAACATTTTATATTTTTTCAATATATAATAGAGGATTTTGGATCTCTCAAAACATGTCAATTAAAGATTATTTGAGATTAATTTTATATTCACTCATAATTTATTTTAAGAGGAAATTATTCTAACCCTCCCAACATTTGAGCATGGTAACGCTTTGGGTTTGTCTTTTCAAAATTTACACTTTATATCTTACTATTTATATAGTTTATAACACTTTACATGTTGAGTTTGACGCGCAAACTCGATCAATGAAAAAATTAAAAAATATTACAAAAATGTTATCATAATTGATTTAATGTTACAAGTGCAATTATAAGTGAAATATTACAGCTTTTGATACGAACCAAGTCAAGTTTGAATTTGATCTTAAAAATATTTGCTGGCTAGTTTTACGAAATCAAATATACCTATCAAACCATACATCGGAATGAGCTGAAATATTACAGGGAGATGCTAGACATATGGAGCTATATTTGGGTAAGGTTTCAGGTCAAATAGAGTTTGGAAACATATTATTTCATAGGGTTGAGGTTACTATACAAATCTTATCAAATTTGTCAAACTAGACTTTTGTGTACTGTTTGGAACATATTTGGATCTACATGTGGAATTTTGCTTCTATTCAAGTTGGGATGGAAAATATACATCTCAAGATTTCCAACCATATAAGGTAGGCCTAGTAATTTATACAGACAAGAAAGAACAACGTGTTTGAAGTCAGGACTAAAAATTTGCCAAAAATATGCAAAAATTGAAGATTCAAGCTATCTGGAAGAATTTTGGCATGAAAACTTTGTTTTTATTATCATATTTTATTTAATTATTTTTTAATTTGGGTCTGCTCTGGCTTATTATACATTGTTTAAGAGTTTTTTTATTATTGGACTTATGTTAGTTGATTATTAGTTTAGGCTGATTAGTTTGTAACTCAAAAGAGATTCATTAGAGTTAGTTAGAGGAGACTATATGATGGTTTTTTAGCTGCAAATTTCAAAAGTAAGTTGGAAAATAAACATAGTTTTTCTTTTGTTTATTTGTGGCAAAATAACCTTTCTTTGCAAGGACAAAGATCATACATTGACTTATCAAAGACTAGCTGATTTCGTGGTGTCATTCGCATACTTAAGGTTCTTAGATACAAGATTATATTCGGGTCCAAGTCTTTTTCTAATACCTTTGATTCTAAGGTACAATCCATCTTTGGATCAAGGTTCTATCAAACCTGATTTTTAGCTTTTCGAGTTGTTATCTATTTTGTTGGGGGTTGCTTAACCACATGATCAAGAGATTCATATCAGCTTTACAACATCTTTCTCAGATACTTTATCAAAAACTATAAATACATTAATTTCTACCGGTCTCCATCTTTATCAAAATCAAGCTTCTCTAATTCTCTTATAACCAAACACTCATATTCCTAATTAAAAAGTACAACTCTATTTGCTTTTGATATTTTAGTTTTTATAATCCTATAATAAACAAGAAATTAAATTAGAACAATTGAATGTCAAGAAAATGACAGTAAACAAAACTAAAAAAATGAAAAAACATGACAACAATTTTAATTCCCATATAGTATTAGCATCATCATCATCACTGCTTATATTACATTCATTCTCCGAGTCGAATGCACCATCCAAAGTTTTAACAAACTGAACATCACCTTGTAAGTTATTAATCCACTTATCTTTAGATTTATTATAAAATTCAAATCCTTCTTTATAATTGGGAATATAATTATTATTTGTTTCATCCTCATCATCTTCACAATCATCCCTAACTTTCCCATCATCCTTATTTTTTTTCTTTTATACAAGAAGTACCACAATCATTTCTATCACCAATAACGTTATTAACATAAATACCCATATCAATACTAGAACTAGCAATGCAAAACACATTATCTTCATCATCATCATCATCATCATTATACACACACACACACACACACACACACACACACACACACCATCATATTCTTTGACAATCTCATTGTTAAGGGAGCACCAATAGGATCAACATCAACGTATATATGAATTTAATCTTCACCTTTATGTACACTAAATACATGTAATTTCAAGGAATCATCAATAATTGTATTTCATTTTTCATCTCTTATTTGAGACCCCTTCAAGTTTACATCACATACTTGCTTACATATAAATAATATATCTATGTAAGACAAATAATTAGTGCCATAATTTATTTTAAAATTTGCAGAATCATCATGATGAGCAACTATATGTAGCATTTTGTATCTTGCATGTGTATATTAGGATGGTTAAAATAAAGTACTAACATAAACAAACTATACATGTCTAAGTGATCATGTGTTATTTTCTATAATTGAACTGTATTTTTCAAAATTTCTTTTAGGTTTATAACTGCAACAATCTAGTGTACTAATATTCACGCAATTATATTTAGCTTCCAACAACCAAAATTCCCAATGGAGAGGATAACTTTTATTTTTATTTTTTTCTAACCATCTAATATGATTTTATATTCCAGGAATACTTTCAATACCAAATGTGTTGCAACCAGGTAGGAATATAAGTTGAGTGGTAGACTTGTAGATCCATGATGTATTATATAGTAGCAAAATAACCTATACGCAAATGATACAACTCCTAAAAAGCCAAGAAATCAGGTTTGGAAGTGTGACACAAAGATTACCTTGAATCTAAGCACCAACATTATTGGAATCTAAAACCCCCCAATGAATAGTAATTTATGAACGAGAAGTGTAGGATGACGCCATGAAGATAAATGTTCTTTGATAAGTCAATTCAATTCGTTAGAAAATGAAAGTAAGAGAGAAAACTCACCCTCACACACTCATAAAGAGAGATGTTGCAATCTGAATTATTATTAAGCAAAAACATGAAACTAGTAAATGATTAGCTTGCATAGGGACCACATCACACATAACATCACCAGAATATCTATCAATAGCAAAGGAATCAACAACTTCTTAATGACTTTCACTGTACCATATTCATTCAACCACTATAATCTATAAGGCTTAGGATGTTTCATAGTATTCAAATTCAATTTCCTAACAAGAGTATTATTACCTACATTGGCATAATTGTCTCCATCAATTATCATACTATACTCTTTACTTTAGATATGACATCTAGTGTGAAAGATGTTCTTCATTCGTTGATATGCATCATTCTCTTTGACTTGTACATTCAGAAGACACCTTACAACCTATAAACACTTAAGCTACACATGGTTTCATTAGAAAAACCACCACTCTTTTTCATTGACTATTGAATTAAATATATACAAAAACAAAATCTATTTTAGGTAACTAATACATATGTACATTTTCTGTAAATTTGCAAGAATATAATTTATAATGAATGAAAAGATTTGTAACAGCTATAATTCTAAACTTGGATAGTAATCTATTGACTGGGTAGAATTGATGCTAGGCAGAATTGAAGCAGTCTTTCTTAATAATTTGATAAAAATTAAGCACAAGATAGTTTGAGCATGTGTAAGTTTCAAGCCCAAAGAGCTTTCACTTGAGGGGATGTGTTAGAGAATAATATAAACTATATCCCAGGACCTCACCCAACAACTTAAACTATTGGGTTGAATTGGTTCTTTGACTTAACTAAGGCCTCCCTCTTAACTGGATATGCAATCTTCGCATCACTATAATTTTCCAAATGTGGCATCTCATCAATATCAAATTTGTCACTTTCAGATTCAATCTCACCATGCTTCATAATCATTGTTCTTTTATTTGGACACTGAGAAGCAATGTATCCACTCCCTAAACATCTAAAACATTTTATATCATGATTACACATAGGTTATGAATTGGTTTTACCTTTCCCATCAGTAAGGACTTTGGTTGGGCAACCCTCTTTCTCTTCAAATTCAACCTCCAAGATGATGAAAAAGATGTTGAACTGATATGTGGTCTTACGTTACTCTTTCTTTTGATTTGTCTCTCCACATTTGTTGCCATATGTACAATATCCTTCAACTTTACATAATGTTGTAACTCCATAACATTAAAAATATCCCTGTTTAGCCCATTTATAAATCTAGCTATAATGACTTTTCTATCTTCAACAATATTGGCTTGAATCATTGTTATCTCCATCTCCTTGTGATATTCATGTACTATCTTAAAACCCTAAGTCAAACCTTGTAGCTTCATATATAAATCCTTATAATAATGATTAGGAACAAAACACCTCATCATCAAGACTTTCATCTTCTTCCATATCTCTACAGGTCGCTCCCTATTCCTCTTTATTCCTCATTCTACTGATCATAATCTAATCCCACCAAATCAATATGTAATCCATAAATTCAATGATGATCAATTTCACCATATTATGTACAAAATAACTATGACAATAAAAAAATCCAACTAACCTTTTTCTCCCACTATAAATAAGCCTCAATATCATTTTTACCTTGGAAATTAGGAATTTTCAGTTTAATAGAGTCTAAGTCTCTATCCACATCGCCATGGTTCTCTCTGTTACAAAAGTTTCCCCTCTGGCTGAATTGGCCTTTGTCTAATCCTAAAATCCCTTTAGTTTCTAGGTTGCCAAAAACTTCTCCCTTGTTTTAGAGTCTCAACCTCAAAATCTCCATCCTTAGAGTCATCATTGTCCTCCCTAAAATCACCAAAATCAACCTCAACATGCCTTTCAACCCCTACTTCATGTACATCATGATTATTTAAATTAATGTCATCCCTACTTTTTTTAACCTTTCCATGTCTCCTAACACTATTTGCACATTTTCTAACATTGGTAAGTGGTAATAAAATATCCTCACACTTGTGTTTTGCTCAAATATCAGATTTTTCACTCTAATATACTCGCTCTGTTTTTTTCCTTTTATCTCTTCTTATTTTGGCTCTTCCAAAACTGAAATCAGCACTAAATAGAACCACTTAAAAGCATAATACAAATGAGTAAATATGATTCTAGACACAAGAAAATTATGAAAACAAGCAAAAACAAAACTACAATTACAATTTCGTGAGTAACAAGCGAATCTACACGAAATATAGATGACTTCAAGACACGAACAAAAAACATATATGAAATATATGAAAATGATGCCAATAGCACCTAAATATGCCAATTATTATGATAATATACTAAAAGATATGAAATCAACAGAAACAAAACAACTTTTAAAAGCTAAAATAAAGTAAACATGTTACGACAAGCTTGAACCCGAATCTGGACCCCAAAGAAAATGATTTTCAAATAAACCTAAAATTAATATATAGTGTGATTAGGACCCCATTAAACAGTATATAAAATTTGAGTTAATTCCAAGTCATTTTAATAAATGAACGCAAAACTGATGTGAAACAACCCCTTTAAAACCCAAATTTGGAACCTAAAGCAAACAATGTCTAAATGACCCTAAATTTAATATATAATGTGATTAGGAATCTAATAACCTAAAATATAAAGTTTAAGATAATTCTGAGTTGATTTAATTCAATTTCCCTTTGTTTATTTTTTTTCAGCATAATCTGAAACTGATATTTTGAATGATTTTTTCTTTTTTTAAAAAAAATATTTTATGCTACTGATATGTTGAGAGATAGTAACAAATTGAAATAATGTTTTTTCTGTACTAAAAAAATGCCATTAATAA
This sequence comes from Populus simonii, assembly GCA_007827005.2. Classification (NCBI taxonomy): domain Eukaryota; kingdom Viridiplantae; phylum Streptophyta; class Magnoliopsida; order Malpighiales; family Salicaceae; genus Populus; species Populus simonii. Next base: position 18,178,224 of record CM017464.2, read on the forward strand.
ATTAAAGAGAAGAAGATTGGGACAAGTAGTTTGACGTGGAATAAGAGAAAAACAAAATTAAATTAAGGATATAACAAGATTAATTGAGCCAAGCTATGATACCAAATGATGCAAACCTCATAAGCACTTGGTCACATAACCCATATGCAAGCCATGCAACTTCTAGAAAGCTAAAAAATCAGGTTAGAAAGTATGACATAGAGATTACCTTGAACCTAAACACCAACACTATTGGAATCTGAAACCCCTACCTAATTGATAACAATCTGTGAAGGGAAGTAAAAGATGACACCACAAAACAGTTGTTCTTTGATAAGTCCATTTGGTTCATTAGAGAACCAAAGTAGAAGAGAAAACTCACCCTCACTAAAGAACTTTGAAAGAAGTTTTCTCTTTCTTCATTTCATAAACTGAAGTATTTGGTACAATAAATAGGGAATAAATGCTAACCTACTGACTATCAAAACAGGAAATAAATACTAGATAGGAAAAAACCCTACACTAAACTAGAAAGAAATAATCTGTAGAATCTAGTTAGTTAATACCAGATTCTTTTTATTTAGACATATATTCTAAGATTTCTAAAGGATTGACACGACCAAAAGATTGATGTCTTCTCCTAAGTGCAGGAGTGTCGAAGTAATAAATAATCCGGCAAGACCGGGGTCGAACCACAGGGAGATTAACTAAATAAATTATAAATAACAATAATACAACAACAACAACAACAACGATAATAGTAATAGTAATAGTAATAGTAATAGTAATAGTAAAGAGAGCTTTGAGATGTGATATTGATATAAGGATCAAACAATGATAAAAAACAATTGTCAAGGTTAGAGGATCCACTAATGGTATTTTAAACAAGTATAGTATAAACTCTTTTTACTCAACTGGAAACCACACACAAAGGAGGTTCCAATCGGATTATAAATTGTTAACATGATTACATTAGTTATCTTATTCGAATAATGCTAATATTTGTAAATGTTGTCAGGTATTCAAGATTATAACTTGTGTTAACAACAAATCAAGTTCCTTTCATAGCACAGTTGTCGGTTATACCATACGGTTTGGGCTATGAAAGTGCCAAGTATTTGTTGTACCAAGGTTATACAACATGAATCCAGATTAACCATTTAACAAGTAAAGTATTAAGAGTGAATAAGATAACAAATACAAAACATATTAGTATCAAATATTAAAGTTCATGTTGAGTTTATACTATACTTATTCTTACACCATTAGTGTAACCTTTTCACCTTGACATAATAAAGTTAGCTAAACATAATGAAAGAGAGAAACATAAATAAACAAGATAAAAACATAAATAAGATATAAGTTAACTAAGTAAAGGAAAGGGAATGAAAAGCATAAACAAGAGATTAATATAAACAAAACTTCAGCATTACAACAATATAAAGAGAGAGCAAGAACATGATCTTGATCTGGAAACCAAGATGCCTAAATGCATAGCAAATGCCTCCTTTTATAGGCCAAAATTTGGAACTATTGATTTGATGACTAATTGTTGAGTGGGTAGCCACATCTTGACTTGGTGGCAATCCTTATCTTCTTGTCTGAATAAAACGCCATTGATAACATCAGAATTTGAACAGACTTAAATCATAAAAGTTTTAGGACATTGTCTCAGCTTTCCAGGAAAAAATATTGAGGTCATTTGGACTTCTAGAACTCGAGATATGGGCTGAACACTGAACAGTGTCTAGGCTGCAGGATAGATTCGGACTTCTCCGTTGTTGCTACAATTTGGACTTGAAAATGGCCTTTTTAAATCTTGGACTCCCATGAAAGTTTTAGGCCTATGTCTTAGCTTTCTATCCATATAAAACAGACCTAAATCTAAGATCTATAGCTCTAGATATGACCCGATGACCGAACAGTGTTCCAGTTTGGACTGAACCAACATCTCTTTTCTAAGTTTGGCCCTCTATTTGTCCTTTCAATTTTAGCACTTAAACTCATCAATCAATCCTTTCATTTATGTGATAAGTTTGCATTTAAGATGAACATTTATCATAAATTAAAGGTATCTTATGGTATCAGACTTGTTATTATAAAACATGTTTTAGTTAAGGAGTTATTGATACTTTAAGTGCAAAATGATGATATAAAACCTTGATAAAAATGCACTTTTAAGTACTAATCAAGGATCCTAACTGATTTTGAGTGTGATTTCCACACTCCCCCTCAAGTTGGGTTGTATATATTGTACATGCCCAGATTGTGACTCAATTCTTCAAAATTAGTTCTTGGTAGGGCTTTGGTGAGAATGTTTGTAATTTGAGATTTAGTTGAAATGTAAATCAGATGATTAATTTTCTTCTCAATTTTTTTCTGAGATGAAATGTCGATCTATTTCAATTTGCTTTGTCTTGTCATGATGAACTAGATTCTTTGTTATACTTATAACAACTTGATTATCGCAGTGTATCATGATAGGATTTACTGATTCTACTCCAAGTTTCTTAAATAGTTTTTGTATCCACATCCCTCCATAAATACCAAGGGCTAGAGATCTAAATTCAAAATTTACATTACTTCTAGATATAACAAGTTGTTTCTTACTTCTTCAAGTCACTAGATTTCCCCAAACATAGGAGCAATATCTAGATATAGATCGATTATCTAAATATCTTCTACCTAGTCTGCATCTGAGTAGATTTTAACATTTTTATTTTCATTTTATTATATAGAAGGCCTCTACCATAAGTCATTTTTAGGTACCTTAAAATTCTATTAACTGTTTTCATATGCTTTTCTGTTGGGTTATTCATGAATTGACTTACAACACGGATAGAGAAGCCAATATCAAGTCTAGTATGTGAGAGATAGATGAGTCGTCCCACAAGTCTTTGATATCTCCTCTTATCAATCGGTATACTAGCATTTTATGCTCCTATCTTCTTGGTTGAATCCATTGGAGTGTTTGCAGGTTAACATCTAAGCAGTCATGTTTCTTTTAGTAGATCCAGGACATACTTTTGTTGAGAAATATATATATACCTTTCCTTGATCGTGCCACTTCCATGCCAAGAAAGTATCTGAGGTACTCAAGGTCTTTGATCTCAAATTCCTTGGCTAAAAGTTTCTTCAATCTCACCAGTTCTTCCTCAAGTCCTAGTTAGGATTATGTCATCAACATATACAATTAGAATTGCTATTTTCTTTTCTAGAGAGGTCTTTATAAACAATGTGTGATCTGCTTGGCACTAGAAATATCCATATTGGATTATTGTCTTTATAAATCCAGCAAACCATGTTCGAGGGGATTGCTTAAGTCCGTATAATGATTTTTTCAGTTTACATACTTTGTTGTAGATGGAGGATGTTTCTAGCCCTAGAGGTATCTCTATGTACACCTTTTCTTCCAAGTCTCCATTAAGGAATGCATTTTTTATATCTAGTTGATGCAACGAGCAATCTTGATTAGCTGTCATGGATAGAAGGACTCTGATTATGTTGAGTTTAGCCACTAGAGCAAATGTTTCCTGATAATTTATCCCATCGGACTGAGTAAACCCTTTTCAACTAAACGTGCTTTTAACCTTTTAATGCTTTCATCATCCTTATGTTTGATAGAAAATATCTACTTACAACCAATTGGTTTCTTTCTAGGTGGGAGTTCATAAATTTCCCCAGTGTTATTCTTATTTAAAGCACTGATTTCTTCACTAACTACCCTTCTTCATCCTAAATCTTTGAGAGCTTCTTCAATAAAATTAGGAACTTGTACACTATTAATGGCTGGAATAAATGCATGATAAGATGGTGATGACCCTCTATAAGAAAAAAATCTACTAATAGGGTGACTTGTGCATGATCTAACACCCTTTCTCAAAGCAATTGGAATATTTGAGTCATCAGTAATGGATGCAATATTCTCACAATAAAAAGATTTCATATCTGAGTATATTTGAGCAGAATTTGGACTTGGTTATGAATTTTAATCAATAGTAACAGGTATTATTTGTTTTGGTGTAAGATGACTCTAGACATGAGATTGAATTGAGGCTGGAGGTACTGAGACTGATTGAACTGAGGCTAGAGGTACATGGAAATGACTTAGGACAAGAGAACTCACAGGGGAATGACTTTAGACAGGAGGACTCTATGGGTTATCTCCTGAGTGAATTATATAATCAGACTTTATATCCCAGTTCTGGTATTCTCTCATATTCTCCCTCCAAAGATCAAACTTGGGATATTATGCTTGATGTTAAAAAAATATGGCATTCATTGAGGTATAGATCTTTTTGGTGATAGGAGAATAACACTTGTAACCTTTTTGGTGTGGAGAATATCCAAAAAAAATACACTTGATGGATTTAAGGTCTAATTTGCCTTTATGATGTGGATGTATATGAACAAATACTGAGCATTCAAATATTTTAAGGTCTAAAGAAGAGAGTATTTTGGTGTATGGAAAGACTTGTTAGAGGACTTGACTAAGAGTTTTGAAGTTTAAAAGTCTGAAAGGTATTTTGTTGATGAGGTAAGTTGTTGTGAGTACATGAGTGAAGAGCATAAAGGATCTAGCGACTTCCAATAAATGTCTATTCTTTCTTTCTGCCACTTTATTTTGTTGTGGAGTGTCAATACAAGAGCTGTTGTGGATAATACCTTGATTTAGACAATAAGTGTTAAGACCAGAATTGAAATATTCTTTGGCATTATCAATTTTTAAGATTTGGATTTTAGTGTGAAATTGTGTTTGTATCATGGAATGGAAGTTTTGAAAAATTTGGCTAACTTCAGATTTTTCTTTCATAAGGAATAACCAAGTCAATCTAGTGTGATCATCAACAAATGAAACAAACCACCATGTTCTAGTTATATTTCTTTTACTTATGAAGGGCCTATATATCACTATAAATAATGACAAAGGGATGTGATGGTTTATATGAAATGATGGGATAGCTACTACAAATGTGTTTGGGAGTTTGACATATTTCATATTTGAAGGATTGTGAACTTTTATTGGTAAATAGGGATGGAACTAATTTTTCAAGGTACATGAAATTTGGATGACCAAGACGATAGTGTCATAACATAACAACACTATCTTTATTGACATGAAAATTTAAAGTTGACTGACCCTTAGATGGTACATAAATTTCATTATGAGTTTGTCTTCTTAGAGGAGTATCACCTTTGAGGAGATAGAGCCCTGAACACATCTTAGCACTGCCAATCTTCTTCCCCGTATCCAAATCATGAAATATACACAAATTAGGAAAGAATTTAGCAACACAAGTCAGGTCACGAGTCAATTTGCTAATTGAGAGTAGGTTACAGTCCAAATTAGGAACATGAAGAATAGAGTTTAGGATCATGTCGCTCAAAATTCTGCTTAGGCCTGTTCCCTTAACTTGGGATGAAGACCCATCAGCTATACGGATTATGGAATTATTAGTGCAATGATTGTATTCATTAAGGATATTGGCATCTCCTGTCATATAGTCTGATGCTCTAGAGTCAATGATCTATGGGCTTGAGTATTTCTTACAAACAGTAAAGGTTTTTGAGAAGTTACCTTTTTGTGCTAACAATCCAGATCCAGAACCAGAGGCTGACATACTTAATTGAGATAATAAATTCTAGCTGAAGAGTTTTTGTAAGATCTCAAGTTGTTCCTTGGTGAAAGAAATTGTCTCGGTTGGTAGATTGGTGATCTTGTCTCAGTTGTCATCTGAGGTAACATTGTTGGCACGTCTGTCTTTATTATTTATTGATCTTAATGGCTTCCAATCAGCAGGTTTGCCATGAATCTTCCAACAAATTTTTTTGACATGTACTAGCTTGTTGCACTGATCACACCAGGGTTTTCCCCTTCTATGTTGACTATCATAATTGTTGTTTGGATATTCCCAAGCAGCAAGGGCAGATCCTTCCATTGATAGAGCTGAGTTTTGAGGTCTCATCATTACTTTCTTTCTACTTCCTCTACACCTAACTTTAGAGAATTCTTCTTTGAGGTTTGGAAAAGGTTTGATCCCCGTTATTCTTCCTCTGACTTCATTCAGATTTTTGTTGAGACCAAGAAGAAATTTGGAAGTTCATTTCTGCTTTAAAATTCTTTTATATAGGGTTATGTCTTCAGGGCATTTCCAAGTGTAGATTTCAAACATATCTAGGTGTTGCCAATGATGACAAAGTATGTTGAAGTATTGGGTTATAGAAAGTTCTTCTTGGCGTAGATCATGTAATACTGCCTCAATCTTGAATAATTCTGATGTATTTTCAAAACTAGAGTAAGTTTCTCTTGTTGCATCCCAGATTTCCTTTGTTGTTCCATATAGGAGAAAAATTTCTCCTATTTCATTGGTCATTGAATTGATCAACCATGACATTACCATATGATTCTCAATCTTCCATGTTCGAAACTTGGGGTCATTCTTTTCTGGTATAATGAGATCCCCTGTGAGATAGTTATGTCTGCCATTTCCATAAATAAACATCATGACTGATGATGACCATTGAAGATAGTTAACGCCGTTAAGTTTGTGTCTTGTGATAGGGTGTGATATGTCTTCAGTGCCTCCAGGATTTTTTGCAGATGATGTTGTTTTTAGTTGTGAGGTCACCTCAGAGATAGAGCTTTATCCCGCTGCAGCCATGCTGTTTTTTTGTCATAAAACTTAGAGAAACAAATGAGGGTTCAGAACCTAGCTCTGATACTATGAAGAACTTTTAGAGAAGTTTTCTCTTTCTTCATTTCATAAACTGAAGTATTTGGTACAATAAATAGGGAATAAATGTTAACCTATTGACTATTAAAATAAGAAATAAATACTAGATAGGAAAGAACCATACACTAAACTAGAAAGAAATAATCTGTAGAATCTGGTTAGTTAATACCAGATTCTCTTTATTAAGACATATATTCTAAGATTCCTAGAGGATCCTAACTAATTTTGAGTGTGATTTCCACACTCACACATTCACAAAGAGAGAAACAACAATTTGAATTATTATTAAGCAAAAACATGAAATTAAAACTTGGTTGAAAAGGTGTTTTTATATGTGTAATAACCTAAGCTAAACCCTAGAATACCCAAGATGTGGACTTGAATAAGTTAACTTACAATTAAGCCCAAACCTTTAATTAAACAAGCCCAAATAATCAAGCCCAAAACATGAAAACAAAAATTAAAATAAAGGTCTGAAGCATGTTGCCACAAATAACAAAGAAAATAACATAAAAAAGTTTTATTTTCCATAAAATTATGTCCTAGTCTAAATAGTCCTCTTGACTGAATAATCCTTCCTTGTATCTTAATGATCAGTTGCTGCCTTTAGAAATTCCAAATAGACTACGAGAATCAATTTTGACTTGGAAATCTTTGTTGTCGCCTCTAGATTTTCCTTGTAGAGCTTAGTTTCCTTGCTTTACTTGGATAAAAATAATGATTATTTTCTTCTTAGTTGTTGACTTTATTATTTTCTTTCATAAACTAGGAGAATCATTAGATAATTCTTCTTGGCTTAAGAAACAAATATGCCCCCCTTAGCTACTTTAGCGGACTACGAAATGTCTTCTTTTGAATGCTCAAAATCCTCTCTCATTAAAGATCTGATTTGGTTAGATTTACCTTGCACAAAAAGGAGAATAATTATTGACTTTTAATCCTTGTGATATTAAGAAATCTAGCTCAAACAAGACTATCATAGGGCCAGACACATCAGGCTCATGTTGCACATGGATTGGGCTTTTCTTACACTTGGATTAGATGAATCAAAGGCTACTCTTTAAGCTTCATGGGTGTCACTTGCTCCTCTAAGTCCATCTTGTCCTAAACATGCTGAACAAGCTCATTAAATGCTTCTTAAGCTTCTTTTCCACAGCCCTTGTAATTAGCCCACTTGACATCTCTAAAGGGTCAATGGCATGTTTAATTTTGGTGTTGAGCTGATCCTCATCATTTATTACTAACAATGCGGAAACAACTTTGAGCAAAGTGGAGATTTATGATTCATATATTAAATACATCATCCTTAATGCTGGCTTATGAGGTCAGCTTTGTGGGTCCTATTCTAGTGATCAAGGCATATGAAAGGTTGTTTTAGTTAATGACTTATGATTCATATTGTATGAAATGTCTTTTGGAAAACCTTATTCTGTTTACATGAAACACACAACATAACATCATAAAATTATACATGAAACCATGTAGTATAACACAATGAAACCAAATAAATATGCCTAATTAGGTTATACAATTTTGAAATGAAGTTAATGAAAAGGTTTAATTGATCAATTAAACAAGTTATAAACAAATAATTTAAATTTTAAAGTTTTGTGAACGATAACTTTAATCTTTAAATTGAGGTTTTTATTTGTTCCCAATTAAACATGCTCAATTAGCTAATTAGGCTATACAATGGTTAAAAAAATGTTAATGGTAGGGTTCAATAAATCAATTCATAACATTATAAACAAAGATTTAAAATTAGGTTTTTGTGAACAGTAACCCTAACATTCAAATTAGGGGTTTTCCATGGTTTTCGATTAAATATACATAATTAGGTTAAACAATAGTTAAAATATTTATGAGAGTTTAATTTTTATTGATTGAACAACTAATATTGGAGTTTTTATGGTTTCCAGTATTGGGATTCACTTTTTAAAAGTAAAACATTTGGTAATTTGGTAATTTTTTTTCAATCGAGTAAAAACACATGATATTGTAATGAAATAACCTTGTTTTTTTATCAACAAAATGCACTAAAACTAGTTTTCAAAATCTCAATTGAAGAAAAAATTGTAGCATTAAGATAAAATATATAGGGTGTGAGTTTTTCATGGCAGCACTATACAATTTACTTTGGATTGCTATAGTAAAATTACAATTTTACCCTTGAAGGGAAAAATGGGAGCCTTGGTGGTGGGGCAACTTGGTATTTTCCATTGACTCATTGGTCATTAAAATCATTTTGGGGTATGTTAGTCTTTTCAAGATTTTTTGCACATTCAAATGACATATTTACCCCTAAAGTCAACAAAATCTAAAACTATTGAATAAGGGTTATTTCATCTTTTCAAAAACTTTTAAACAATAAAATTACTTATTTATCCCTGAGGTCAAAGAAATTAGAGTTGTTGACCAAGAGCTTTCTTGTTTTTTCACTTTTTAGAATACAGTAAAAAAATACACTTTTACCCTTAAAAAAGACAAACAACAAGGCATATATCTTGGGGCTTTTTTTATCATTTCACAAATGTTTTTTTTTTTTGTAATTTCCAAGCTGATTAAAGAAATTATGGTATTTTTTAAGTTAAAAAAATATTTTTTTTACTCGAAAATTTTGTTGGAGCGTGCTTATTACGTCTTAACACGTGGGTGGTGTCCACACCATTTGGGAGACACGTGTGGTGCATCCGTTGGCCAAACCTATCCTTTTATCATGTCTTCGAAAGTGTCACCATGTCCTCTTCCTACTGGTTCGGTGTGTTGGGGTGGATGATGGGTGGTTTGTTTTTGCCGATCGTTTCTTTTTTTTTCTTCATTCTTTTCTCTTTATTCTAGAGAAAGTAAACGTATGTCATCTTTTCTTTTAGTTTTTCAATTTCATTCCTTATGTTTTTTTATTGTTTACTCTCATCCTTGACCCTTTTAAAAAAAATTTATGTTAAAAAAATATTTATTTTAAAATAATATTTCTAATATTTTTATTTTATTTTATACATATGAACTTCATTTTATTAAAAAAATATTTATTTTAAAATAATATTTCTAATATTTTCAGCATTGTATAATATTCTAATCCTATTACTTTATTCAATCAGTTTAATATGTGTTTCCGTTTTTATTATTTTTTATTGATTTTAATAATAAATTTAGTAGACATAAATAAGTAAATGTCTCATTCCTTATTTCCGTTTTTATTTCCGTTTTTATTTCTTTTAGTTTTTCAATTTCATTCCTTATGTTTTTTTATTGTTTACTCTCATCCTTGACCCTTTTAAAAAAAAATTATGTTAAAAAAATATTTATTTTAAAATAATATTTCTAATATTTTTATTTTATTTTATACATATGAACTTCATTTTATTAAAAAAATATTTATTTTAAAATAATATTTCTAATATTTTCAGCATTGTATAATATTTTAATCCTATTACTTTATTCAATCAGTTTAATATGTGTTTCCGTTTTTATTATTTTTTATTGATTTTAATAAATAAATTTAGTAGACATAAATAAGTAAATGTCTCATTTTACGATATCAAATATCTTGATCTACATTTATATCTTGATTTTTTCTATTTCTCTTTTAGTTATTATTAATGACTTTTTATTTATTTATTTTCATAGATGATTATCAATTTATTTGATTAGATTCTTACATAAGCTTTTTAATTTATACTTTGAATTCTTTTATATAAAAAATATATTAAAATAGCCTATATACTTAAGTTTTTTTTTTAAAAAAAAACTTCATGATCTGCGTGTAGCATGGATCAAATAGCTAGTACCATACAAATATTGTTGAGTTTAAGACAAGAGGGATCCCAACCTTATTGAGTTTAAGAGGTGAAGAATGAGGGATTTCACATGAGAGGAGAACACCTATCGATTAAACAAACATTAATTTTATTTTTCAGTTTTCAATCAACAAGGAAAAGAAGAGACAAATGGAGGGAAGAAAAAAAAATCTGGAGATAAAGTGAGATAAGAGAGAGAATGTGATATGTCATTTCCATTGGTGCTCTCATATATTACATATGAGGAGAATTTAGTTATTGTATCCTTTTTGAAATTTTTATTTGAAAATGTATATAATTACTTAATATATCTAAAAGAGTTGGAGTGTCAACTCTTTCCTTTAGTATCAGTAAAAAAGATGATATTCTTTTGCATTTCTTTTTTTTTCATTTCCCTACCTTTTTTTGTTATTTTTTTTTAATTTTATCCTTCAATATTTGCTTGATTTTGAATTTATCTTCATAAATTATTTTGATTTTCTTTTTATAAGGTTATCGCAATTTCAAATAGATGTCCTAAAATTTGATTTGTGCTTGATTTTACAAGCATATATTTTTATTATCCTATAATTAAGTAAAAAATAGTGGGAAAAAAAAATAAAGTTCTTAAACCTAGTGGAGTCCATACCTGGATCGTAGATTTGACGTGTTAAGCCATGAATCCCGAGTCGATCTAATATGTCGTCATCTTAATGTTAAAAAAAATCATCTTAAATTTTTTTAAAGTCAAACTACTTTTTTTTACTAGTCATTTGGGTTATCTCGAGAACCGTCAAATTATTTGGGTCACGTTTAGACCAGGGCTAGGAAAAGAGTCATGTTGAAAGGTTTCAAGGTTAACCTATTGGATCAAGTTTAATAACAATATCAAATAGTTCCATGTGGCTTAGATATTTTTTTATATTAAAAAAAAATATTGATTTGAGTGTGTAGTGTAGCACAACCATGTAAACTAGTTCACTACTATACTAGAAAAGTTAAAGACTTCCTCACCTTGTTTAATGTTCATATGAACAGTGATGAAGGTGACTTTTTTCTTTATTTTCTTTGTTTTTTTAATTTTATTTTCTATTTTTTTATTATGATTAAATGATTTTTTTTAATTTTATTATTTAATATTTTATTGATTTTGAATTAGTCATTGCAATTTGTTTCATTTTGCTTTCTATAAAATTATTGTACTTTCAAAAAAATGTCATGATATTTATTTGGTGCACAATTTTTGCAAGTATCTATTTTTATTATCATATCATTTAATAGAAAATAGTAAAAATATGTTTTAACCTGGGTTACGAGTTTGGCAAGTTAAATTATGAAGTCCGAGTTAATCTAATATATCACAATCTTATAAAAAATATATCATCTTGAAATTTTTTAAAGTCAAATTATGCTTTAACATGTCATTCAGGTTGTCTTTAGGTCCGTTAAGTTGACGAGATCATGTAAAGGCAACTTCCAAACGGGTTAATTTTAAATATAAATTAGGTAAGGAGTCAGGTTAAAAGGTTTCAAAGTTGATTTCAATAACAATGTCAAATTGTTCCTTTAAAAAAGAAAATTTTTTTTCCATTTCTTTTCTATTGAATCTTTTTTGGCTTTTTTTTTTTATATTTCGTGCTTTAATATTTTGTTGATCTTAAATTGGTTTTTATAATTTATTTTGATTTGTTTTATATGAAATAATCGTGGTCTCAAAAAATATCTAATCTTTTGATTGGTGCTTAATTTTACGAGTATTTATTTTTTTATCAAATCATTAAAAAAAATAGTTAAAAAAAAATTGCTAAATTTAATGAAATTCATAATTCAAGTTGCGAGTTTGTGGGGTTAAGCTGCAAATTCAGGTCAACGAAACAATATTTGGGTATACCAAACACCATTTTGTTGAATTTAAGTTTTTTTTTTCCAGCTTGATAGCTAACTCGAGTAGTGTGTTCTGAGTTTGGAGGTGCATACTATGTGTTTGATAAAGCGCCCCACTGAAATTTGAGCATAATGAAGTATTTTGGGTTTTTTTATTTATATATTTGATTTTTGTTAGCTGGTTTCAAGTTGGATGATATTTACACGAAAATGGAAAGCAAAGAAGACGAGGAGTAGAAGAAGGTGCAGTTGGTGGATGCTCGAGCAAGGAATATCAGCCACAGTGTTACGTGCACCGAGTGTGGAGTCAGTCCATTGAAGATTCTCAAGCAGATATTGCAATTTTCCTTGGGAAGGTATAAACATTATCATGGACGATGTCCCGATTAAAATGTCATTGTTATAATGCTGCTTTAAAATTTATACATTCCGTTTCAATGTTCTGGCTCTAAACTTTTTTTTTTGAATAACTTAGATATTTAGATCAGCTTGCATATATCTTTTGACTAATCTCATGAGTCCTGAAATTAACGAACATGTAAATTTTTAGCAGCCCTGAGATTTGTGGGACTCGAATTAGTAATTTCTAAAAAAAAAATCCAGAGCCTGACGAATTAAACTATATTTTAATTTTGAATTGTGAGGCAGGGAGTATACATTGAAGGGCCGGTATGAGTATATATTGAAGGGCCGGTATGGGTTTAGACCTCATTTTGAGACGTCTAAGCTGGCTTTTAATGATTTTGATTGTTGACTACATGCTACTTTACAAGCTCTTAATTTATCAAAAGAAATCATTGCTTGTGTTTAGTTAAGAGCTTTTGCTTCAAGAGATTCTAATGATTGTTTGTATGTAGTAATACAAGCTTTTGTTGATCACTGCAAGGATGCTCACTATATGCAGAGAAATGAGAAATCCTCAAACAAAGGATTCTCAAGCAGATATTTCAATGTTTGAGCATTATCAGCCACAGTGTTAGGTGTAGAAAGTTTAGCATGCCATTCCGCTTGGTGGAGAAGGTGGACCGGTCGATGATAATGCTTGTTTTTCCCATTGACTGGTTGATTTTGTACTTGGCTCAGTACTTCGATGGGTAATAGTGTTAGCTTGAAATGCATTGAAACATTATTATACGTGACATTATTTATTATAATTATATATTTGTTATAAATAAAAATTTAATTTATCTTTAATATTCATATAATAGTAGACTAATGAATCTAATATTTTATTTATAAATCTAGAATAAAAATAAAGTTCATGGGACAAAAACAATTTGCAAAGAAAATTATAAAGTTATTATAATTATAAGATTCTTATTTTATCATAGCGTTATTTCTAAAATATTTCTAGTCAATACTTTTTTAAATATTAAAAATTCATTAGAGCCATAAAGACTAGTACATATTATATTCTTTTCTTTATGAAAAAAAAACAATTATTCTCATAAGATGAGATATAATGGATACCTAAAACTAATATATAAGTGCTTGTTATAATATATGTTCACTGAACTGACTCATATGAGAATTTCAAATGGCGATATCACATGTGTCTATGAATAGACTCACGTGACTTGATTGAAAATAATTTTAGAAATTAAGCACTAGAATGTATTTAATTCATAGATTATAATTCTAGTCCTAAAACAATTAAGTAGGAACTTGATTGATTAAATTTCTAAAATTATCCTTAAAAAATATATGAATATTATTTAAGGGGAAAATATATTTTTCATTTATAGAGTTTTTAGGATTTCTTATAAATATAAAGCTATGCCTTTTATTTTTTTAAAAGATTATCTGTTAGACAGAAATCCTACATAAATCATAAAATAAAGAGCTAACATTCTAGGCACAACAATCACTCTCTCCTAAATAAGAATTTAACATATTTCTTATTGGTAGTTCGCGTGGATTACCATTGAATGCTGAACAATTAGACAACTTGTGATTTGCGACAACCCAACATTTGATTGAAAATAATTAATTAAGTGTGATTTGATCAAAAATAATTTTAAAAATCAAGCACTAGAATGTATTTAATTCATAGATTATAATTCTAGTCCTAGAACAATTAAACAAGAACTTGATTGATTAAATTTTTAAAATTATTCTTAAATAATATTTAAATATTATTTAAAGGGAAAATATATTTTTTCATCTATAGGGGTTTTAGGATTTCTTATAAATATAAAGTTATGCCTTTTATTTTTTAAAAGGTTATTTATTAGATTAGAAATCCCACGTAAGTCACAAAATAATATTCCAAGCTTAACAATCACTCTCTTCTAAATAAGAATTTAAGATATTTCTCATCAGTAGTTTATATGGATTACTATTGAAGGCTAAACAATTAGATGGCTTGTGATTTGTGAGAACCCAATATTTAAAGAATTATTTAAAATTAGAGAATATCAAATCTTCAGGTACTAAATTTCTAAATAACTCTTGATCTATCCAATGACATCTTAGAAATTTTTAAATAATTTTATTTTATTATTTTTGCTGTATTAATAATATTCAAGAACCAACAATAAATAATATGGTGTTGAGCGTGAAGGGAATGCTGATCAACTTGGGACCGGTTGATGATAAGGCGTGTTTTTCCCCGTGACTGGTTGCTTAGTAGTACCAAATATATATATTCGAAGGAAGCTTGATTGTGTATACAAATTTTCTGTCATATTCACTCTGGCATGCCTGCTGTGCTGATGCCTTATTATTCGATTTATTCGGTTCACATTGTACTGGTACTTTATTTGTAAGCTATAAATGTCACATTCAACACATGTGAATCAAACGGGTTCCCATGGCTGCTAAATCTCAAAACTTTAATATATATATATATATATATATATATATATATATATATATATATATTTTTGGTACCAGTTAAGTTACGTGTGTAATTATTTTGTTTGCGAAAAAAATAGTTGTTAGTAGTAGCTATATAGCTAGCTGCCAAGTGCTTATTTTTTTTTTTTTTATTTACGTGTGGTGTCCGGGCCAGCTTACGCGCACCACGACTATTCCCCACGGCCCGCTGGACATCTTGCAAGCCCAGGAGCATGTAAGGCATCGCGGGGGTGACAGGCGTGCACATAGAGGGTCGAACCCGGGACGGGAGCGGAACAAGTCACACGAATTGACCACGGCAGCTAGACCCTCAAGTTAATATTAAGGTTGAGGTGCTAAAAAAATAAAAAAGATTGAATTTGAAACACGATAATAATGAGGACTGAATTATATTTATCAAGTTAGGAGATAGAAATGAAAGGAAAAAGAAGAAGAAAGGGATATCATCAATAAACAATCAACATCTGAACCACAGTTATTAAACCTGAGTCGGCTCGACAAGTCAATCTGGTGACTGGACTGGTTTGAGTTTGTCAAAAGACTGGCCGGTGCAACAACCCAGCCAAACCCGGGAGAGACCCGAATTTTTTTTTCAAATATGGTTTTTCTTCTATACCCATCTTTTTTCATATTTTTTTAGTTGGTTATTAACACTTTTTAAAGTTCACTATATAAATATTAGAAAAATATTTTATTTTTTCAATATAGGATTTGAAACTCTTTAATATATATATATACTTTATGTTCCCATAAAAAAAGTTATTTTTTCAATGTGGGATTTCAAACCCTTTCATATATATATATATATCGTATGTTCACAAGAAAAAAATTATGTTTTTCAATGTGAGATAAAAAAAAATTTGGTTTAAATATTTCAACTTAAAAGGATAACATAATATCTTTTTAATGTAGGATATGAAGCTTTTTAGTATATATATTCTATGTTCCCAAGAAAAAGTTATTTTTTTAGTATGGAATTTGAAACCTTTTATTATATATACTCTATGTGCATAAAAAAAAAGTTATGTTTTTTCAATGTGGGATAAAAAACTTTTTAAAATATTTTTTTAAACTTTATTATTTACAATATGTATAGTCTATATTCACATGGATTTTTTTTATATGAAATATTAAAACATTAAATATATATTTTTTAATTTTTCTGGGGTGTATGAAAAAAATACAAATATCAAAATGTCTCTACCTAAAACCCTTTTTCTTTTACATTTGAAAGTATTTTGATTATTTTATTGCTTATAAATATATTTTATAAACTAAATATCTTTAAACAAATTTATAATATCTAATACACTGTATGAATGAAAAGACAAAAACAAAATATCTCTTATTTAAAAACCAACAAATTTTAACGTGAAGAACTAAAATGAAATTTGATGATATTGAATCTCATAAAGACATGTGTTGGAGAAATTTTAAAATCAATTTTAACATGAATTGATTCAAAAATACTCTTTAATTAACTAGAGAATAATTAATTCTTATTTTTTTAAATTTGAAAAAAGAATGAGGCACAATACAAGATTAAAAAAAAACAAGTTTTTTCCCATGCTTTTAAAGAAAAATAAACCATTAACCAACGGCTATAAAAATAGCTGTTGGCAACGATAACTTCATTTTAGCTATTTCATATATTGAATAGTTATTTTAGCTCTCCTTTTACCTACTGCGTTGGAGCTGTAAAGTAAAAAGAGAAAAGTTAAAAATACAAATTTTTAAATTTAATTCTTCATTTACCTCTCTTACTAATTAAATTTATTGAATCCAAATATGCATATGTAACTATAAAATATATGAAAAAAAATACAAATATCAAAATGTCTACCTAAAACCCTTTTTCTTTTACATTTAAAAGTATTTTGATTATTTTATTGCTTATAAATATATTAAATCAACTACATCTCATTAAACAAATTTATAATATCTAATACACTGTATGAAAAGAAAAAAAAACAAATTTTAACGTGAAGAACTAAAAAAGTCACCGCATTCCAATGGTGACTTAAAAAATGTGAGGGGATACAATGCATCTTACCCTGTCTTTTTATCACATTTGTTATAATTCATTTGTTGAAAAATAAAAATGAAAGAAATTTTATGATATTTTTTTATTACCATAAATATTTTTAATTAATTTTATAAATTTTAAAATTAATAATCATATAAATCTTTAGTGTCATTATTTTAAAAAATTTATGATATTTAATCGCATATAGACACATGTTGGAGAAATTTTAAAATCAATTTTAACATGAATTGATTCAAAAATACTCTTAAACGATAGAACTGAATTAAAATGATGAATCCTGACTGTAATGGCGGCGCATAAAGAACACCGCCAACCACCGACCTGAACCCGCGCGGCCTTAAAAAACAGCACTTAGGATTTGACTTCCTACAAAACGAAAACCACAAAAAAACATAACACAACCATAGCTTATTACAACAACATAACTGTAGAGTAGTTTTCAGACACATCAAATTAATTTTAACCACTCCATCACCTAAATGCACGCCGTCTCATTTATAGCTCTGTCCAAATATTTGAAGATCATCAACTACCCTTCCTCTCTTTATTACTCTACTCATCGTCTATGCCGCGACCCTCTCTCTCCCTCGTCTCTCTCTCCCCTCCCACATCGCACCTTTTGCTTCTCTTCTTCTTCTCGTTCTTTCTCGTGTACGTATCTCTTTGTATTTTGTTTTTGCCCGCTTTTTGTTTGATGAAACTCCTAGCTCATGATACTGTTTAGTTTGTTTTATTGGATGACTGGTGTGGTCATTGCTTTGATGGATCAATGTAGGATATCAATTGTGCCCGTCAATTATGTTCTCTCAATAATCCTGCATGTGATTACATGATACTGAAATGAATTTTTTATTTTGTGGTAGATGAAGTTCAAATTAAGGTAACGTTTTCGTTGCTGTTTGTTTTGCAGCGTCGCATCCCGGTACGCTTATGGAGGTCGTCAAGAAAGTTTATAGGCAAGGGACTGCAGCTGCTGATAGCATTGCTATCAGAGCCGAACATAAAAGTTACAGTTACAAACAACTCATCTCTTCTGCTCGGGAGATATCCGACCTGTTATGTAACAGTGGCTTAGAAACCGTGAGTAGATATTAACCTTTCGATTTACCTTTTAAAAAAAAAACAAAAAAAAATTTGTACAGGAAACAGCTTATTCTGTGAGTTTGTGATATATGGTTTGAATTTGAGGCTTTCTGAAATGGGATCAATGAACGAAATGTTTTTCTTAAACTGGCGCAACAACTTTGGCTATGAGGCTGTGTGTAATGATATTGAAAGTTTATAATGCTGGTACTCCTGCTGCATGCATCTTTCTATCTCCGTCACTTGGTTAAAGTTGTGTATTGTATATTCAGACATCGGAGACCTGAAACATGAAAATCTGTTCTGTAGGTTGATGGTGTTGGAGGATGTAAACATCTTGGTGGAGCTCGAATCGGAATCGTGGCTAAACCTTCAGCAGAGTTTGTTGCTGGGATACTAGCAACTTGGTTTAGTGGAGGTGTTGCAGTTCCACTAGCACTCAGCTACCCAGAGACTGAGCTCTTACATGTGATGAATGATGCTGTATGCCCCTGGATTGAATTCTATATTTCAGTTTCTCTTCTCATTTTTTGTGAAGTTACTTTATTGTCTTAAGATCAGCAGTGTTCTTTCTAAGTTGGACTTGATTTTGATATTTGAACTTTTAGATGTCCATTTGAGAAATCAGAATTTTCGTTGTGAATTACATTAAATCTGTATCCAGCTCCCTTTGGACTTGATTTTGATATTTCAACTTTTAGATGACCATTTGACACATCAGAATTTTCGTTATGAGTTACATTAAATCTTTATCCAGCTCCCTATGTGTTACTTCTGTTCAAAATCTTATTGTGTGCTTATCCTTCAAACAATACATTCGTGCAGTTTTTATACAGTTCATCCTTATGATTTCTTCCCCTTAAAAAGATGTCATGACTTCGGTCATGAATGGGCTTTTCTCTGTAAGTTCCATAATGTCGTACAACAACGGTGGAATTGGTGGCATGTGCGGGTAAAAACCAGTGTGCTGAAATAGTTTTTGCTTCATGCTCTCCTGCACAAAGTTCATTAACATCTTTATTTTTTCTGTGCACCAATTCTCATGGATCTCTTATTTATATTTGGTTTATAGGAGATATCTATGGTACTTAGCACTGAAGATCATCAGGAGTTGATGCAAAATGTTGCTGCTAAATGTGCTGCTCAATTCTCTCTCATTCCGTCTGTTCACAGAATTTCTTCACATGAAAGTGTACATGATCATTCACAAGTTGAAGAAATAGCTTTAGAAAAAGGTTATAATTCTTCTTCTTTTCTTGAGAAATTTTGAGAACTCAATTAAGATTGGACAGTTCACTGTTTTGCTTTTTTTTTTACCCCATAAAGTTACATTTTGCAGTAGCGTTGCATATAGATGCCAACTTATTTTTCCAATGAACTCTGTGCTCTTCGTTGATATAGGTGACGATCCAGCATTAATTATCTACACAAGTGGAACTACAGGGAAACCTAAAGGCGCAGTTCACACACACAAAAGCATCACTGCACAGGCATGTATTTGAATGTCCCATACCTCTTGGTTTCGGGCATCCCATCCTGAAATAGTACCCCTGATCTTGAACATTATCAGATATCGCTTCTCTTTTATGATTGTGAAGTTGACTGGTGTAGAACCACCAAAAATAACACAAATCAAGAGAACCAATTCACTGAGAGAAAACTCAATTTATCTTGATTATCAATATTTAACGTTAAAAGTGAATGTCTAGTTAGTGTGCATATTTATAGACACCAAACAAAATAAAAATAAGAAATCCCAATAATAGTAGGAAAACCTTATAGATAGTCCTAATTCCATAAGAAAGCTAAAATACTGAAATTAAACTCGATATGTGTTTCTAAAATATGTAGTCCTATAAATTCAATTTTGCAGCCCCACATCATGTTCTCATATCATAGATATGGTGTATGTGCAAATTACAAGTTAATGATGTCAGTTGTCAACGTTGAGCTGTAGAAGAATACTTGATGTCTTGTGAATCTCTTAAGATGGATTGTGGACAGACATTCTAGATATTGATTGTTATTGCTAACCAAAAAGTTGTAGTATTATGTGATGCGTACTTCAAGGATTCGTATGTGCAAGAGCTGATACATCATAATGATGATAAGACATGTAAATTGCGTAGTATTTTCCTTCTTAAGTTCAGTTTAGCTCTTATTTAATGTTTGATTTTGGTGCTGACTTTGTGCAATTTTGGCTCAATTGCAGGTTCAAACTTTGGCAGAAGCTTGGGAATACTCATCCACCGATCAATTTCTCAATTGTTTACCGCTACATCATATCCATCAAATTGCAGTTATCTAGTTTGCTATTTCGCTTTCCAATTGATATGGTTTGAGCATTGGTTCTTGCTAATGCTATTATTTTCTTCTATGGTTGATATGAATATTTTACATGAAATTGATCCTTAACTTATAATTTACATGTTCATGGATTTTTCAATTCTCTATTTGCCCCTATCTATGCAGGCTCCACGGTAATTTTTTATTTATTTTTTTGTTCCTGTACAATGCACATACATATTGCTTTTGAACCATTATAGTACATTTGGTAATATTGGTTTTGTTGTAATATATCTAATCATGTTGTTGAAGGTTGAGTTTATGCCAAAATTTAGTGTGAGGGGAATCTGGCAAAGATGGCGTGAATCTTATCCTCCTAATGGGAGTAAGGCTGATGATGCTATAACAGTGTTCACTGGGGTAAGTTTCCTGTTTGCATTGAGCATGCATATATTAGACTGTGTTTTTTTAATTTACTGAACTATTTCTGTTTTATTTATTTATTTAATCTTGCATGCTTTTACTGAATAGTGAACATGGTGCACTGTCTTAGATCACGGTTGCTAGTTTCTGTACTCACAACTGGTCATTTGGTTTTATATTCTTTAATTTCCTGGCCTGCAAAATTGTTATTTGGTAGCAGATTGGCTAAGGTCGTCTCTGTGCTGCTTTTAAGTAAATTTTGGGCATTGATGTCATTATTAGTGAGAAGGAGGCATATTATTTGGCTTATGCTTATAACATGGAACTAGTCATCTTAGAGATGCAAAGAAAAAAACTTAAATAGTTTTTTTCCTTTCTCCTGGGCTTAGGCCCCTATTCCAATAAAAAAAAAGGGAAAAGAAAAACTTGATAAAATTAGCGAATAGTGCAGTTGATTTTCTCCTACTGGGTATATATGTATTTATGTATGCAATTTAGGATTACTACAATTGTACACATGAAATTCCAGTGTAAGGTTTTATTACAGACTTGTGAATTTGTAACTTATAGGTTCCAACAATATACTCTCGACTGATTCAAGGTTATGGAGCAATGGACTCAGATCAACAGGCAGCTTCTGCCTCTGCTGCAAGACAGTTGCGGCTGATGGTAAGTACCCTGGAAAATCTAGTGTTTCTTATTTTCATTTAAAATGCATAGGAACGAGTTGCTGGAGAGTAGACCCTTGGTTAATTGATCTTGACTGGAATTTACCTGACTACTTGTTCTACTTATAGCATTTTAGATTGTTGGATTCTCTAAATGTACAACTGTTCCTGCCAATCCCATTAGTTTTTGTTTATCAAACAAAACTATGATCACAAGATAAAATCCTTAATGCCTTTTTTCCAGATGTCTGGCTCCTCTGCTCTCCCGCTTCCTGTCATGCAAGAATGGGAAGCCATCACTGGTCATCGCCTTTTGGAAAGATATGGCATGACTGAGGTAAGTGGTCTGTTTATTATTACAAAGTGCACAGCATATTAGTTTTACAATATTCTCATTTGTGGTAGTGGTTTTGTTGTCTTAGTTTGTCATGGCAATATCAAATCCCTTAA
Source organism: Populus simonii (assembly GCA_007827005.2). Lineage (NCBI taxonomy): Eukaryota > Viridiplantae > Streptophyta > Magnoliopsida > Malpighiales > Salicaceae > Populus > Populus simonii. Next base: position 18,200,413 of record CM017464.2, read on the forward strand.
GAGGTGTGCGGAAGGCAGGGACTGTGGGTAAACCATTTCCTGGGGTGCAGGTTTGTATGCTAAGAAATGGTTTTTTTTTTTTCATATCCTTCACAGTCTTTTTCCTCAGCAACATCTTCTTTTGTACTTTTGTTAGGTCAAAATTGCAGAAGATCAGAATGAAAATGATACAACAGGCGTGGGTGAGCTCTGCATCAGAAGTCCTTCCATGTTTAAGGAATATTGGAAACTTCCTCAGGTGCTGCCTGTCTTCTTTTCATGTTATTCTTCCCTTAGTGGCTATCCCCAATTTCATTTTCTTTTTTCAACATATTTTTCTATTCAGGACAATATGGACGAGTTATGCTATTATTATAGCTAAACCTGTTTTATATTTTCAAAGATGCCTGCAATGTGAAGTTCCGTATACTTATTTCTCAACCTTTCTAATCAAGAAAGATGTTGTATCTTCTCTGAATATGGAATTGAAAAAACATAGCAGATAGAAATTATTTCATGTTGAATTACATGTCTCCTTGCAGATGTAGAGATTTTGTATGGCATTTAAGAATTCAACTGTCCAAGCTTCATTTAGTCATTCTGCAGAAGCCTTGACCATGTCAAGCTCACATTGTCTCCTGAATCTTAGAGTTTCATTAGCTTCATTTCAGAGTTCAACCATATCATAGAAATGTCCAACACTCATAAATGAATTTCTGTACTGTTCTTGCTGTTTCCATGATTGTAGATGTGGCACTAATATTTTGTCTGTATAAATGTGATCCTAATTTCACAGATGCAAGCCATATAATTATTCCTGCTTTCGATCAACTTATGATGTTGATTTACATCATTTGACTGCTTATAAACTGGCTTAGATAACTAAATTATGCTCTTCATGTTCAATTCCATTTCTTTTAATGTTTTGGGCAGGAATATCTTTTACAAGAAACGCTCATTTTTTTAAAACTTTTTCTTATGGTATTACTTTATAGTGCATATTATGATTATTGGAGTTTTATGCTATATTAGTGTCTAATGATTGATAAAAATTGAACATTTAGAGCAATGGAGTTGTAATTAGATTTTAACCAACTAGTTTGCTAATTTGTGATTATCCTGCAGGTAACTGAGGATTCATTTACTGATGATGGCTTCTTCAGGACTGGGGATGCTGGTAAAATAGATGAAGATGGTTACTACGTCATTTTGGGACGTAAGGAGATTTAAATTCCTATATACATTGACGCTTACCAATGTTTTCCTTTTCCTTGTCTTTTTCCTTTATTTGCACAAGATGAACACTTTTATCCCTTTTTAATGCTGCATATTTTACATGGCACAGTTTGACTGTTCTTACGATATGCAATGCCTAACATGGTCATTATTTGGTACTGGTGCTTGGTTCCTATCTAATTAGAATGGCTGGTCTTCAATTTTCTTTCTTTTGTCCTCAGCCAATTTGGATATGCTTTTCAGCTGTAGATAAATGACAGGGTTCGGTTCCATTTCTTTCTTCTCATTCTAAGTTGTCCTTCAATCCATTGAAAATGGCCATAAAATTTATGATTAACTAACAGTTGATTTCTATGTCGGCAGTCCACTAATACCAGATATATTACTAATTATATCTCCAAACTATTATATTAACAAAGTTATAGTGCCCCTTCCCACATGCATGTGTGGATATATGTTATAGTTCTATAGCGAAGACGCCAGCTTCTGCTGTTGAATTTCATGTAGTTCTTTTCTAGAGCTTCATCTTCTCCACATATCCTTCGTTTACTAATCAATATTTGCTTCTAGACAACTCTAAGACATATGATCTGCCTGTTAATGGTTTTGAAAGGTCATGTGCTGCCCTCAAACATGTATTAGAAGAGTGGCATGCAATTTTAAGAGTGTGTGCAACAGTTCTTTCTTCCCTCTTGCTAATATAAACTTTAGCATTACTGTCTCCACTAGCGATGGTTTTGGGAGGGATTGTCAAATTGGAGAGAGTGTTCTTAGCAATATTTGTCTATGTATCATTTGTTTTGTTAGTTACTCCCTGATGTCATTGAGGAAGCTGCTATTTTGTTGATTGTGTGCCATAAACATTGAAAAACGAGTTTGCACCACAATGGCTTAGAATATAAGAAAGACTTATACTGCTCCTGTCCTTTCAAGTGAAGCTCATAAGGCTTTAATGTTTCATACAGGTACAAGTGCAGATATCATGAAAGTTGGGGGATACAAATTATCTGCATTAGAAATTGAATCGGCACTTTTGGAGGTAATTAGTTTTCATCATCTATTTTGATTCTTTGGTCGTAAACAGACTCTACTGTAGATCATTCTGTCTCTCAATTGTTTTATGCATAGAGAAGAAATATACAATATGTTCTAAGAAGGGGGAAATTTTGTAACCACAAATTCCTTTTGTCATACAGCACCCAGTTGTTGCAGAATGTTGCGTTTTGGGTTTGCCTGACAAAACCTATGGAGATGCTGTGTGTGCTATAATTGTGCCAGAGGAAGCAGCAAAGAGAAAACAAGAGGAGTCATCAAAGCCTGCTATAAGCTTGGAAGAACTACGCGAGTGGGCTAAAGACAAACTTGCACCATACAAGGTATTGCAACAGACATCTTTCATTTCTCACATTTCCAAGGAAATATTTGGAGTTTCAATTTGTTGGAGAAATTCTCTCTTTGGTCATGGCCGCAATATGTGGGTCTTTATTTGGGATGATGAAAAACTGAAATCTCACTAGTTTTCAAGCTTGTTGAATTATTTAACTGGTGGTCAGTAATGCTGCATTTGGAACCTCAATAAAGCTTAAGAGAGCTTATTTATGCATCATTGGGCTCGCTAGAAGTCACTACCAAGTGCTTATTATCTTCCATGACACGAAGCCTGACCAGAAGCTTAGTTTAGAAGAGCGTCATTAACCTATTCTGATATGTCAAAAGCTGTAAGCTTCAATGCTGTTCTCAGCATATGCTGGACAAACACAGCCAGTGCTCTTTTATCCTTTCTATTAAAGCTTTAGATTTTCCAAACAATCTTTTTTCTTCTTTTTCCTCTTGAAATCCAGGTCGTTCAATATCAGTATTCTTTTCAGGTTTCCAGTTATCTTAGTTTTACTGTTGTTGCTCTCTCATGGTCGAGCATCAAGAAGAACTTGTTCTTGATGAGTTCATATATCCATGTAGCTCTTTGTATAATTCATCAAATGCTGAAAACAATATTTGACCTTTCCCAACTCATAACTAACATTTTCTCTTGCATTTTTCCAGCTACCTACTCGATTGTTTCTGTGGGAGTCACTGCCTCGTAATGCTATGGGAAAGGTGCATTTCTTTCATACTGTTCCTAGACATTTTGCCCATATGCTTCCCCACACAAGTGAGTTTTTTCGCGCATCTGATTACCACCTTTTCTTGTCAATTTAGGTAAACAAAAAGGAGTTGAAGAAAGTTCTTGCGGCTGAATAATAAATTTGCTTGTTGTAAGGCCAAAAGCATGAGATGTATGGAGCATTCCACACATATCTATATAGAGTTAGACTGAAAAATGCAAACATCTGTCGTTGCAACACAGATGAGACTAAAAATAAAATAAAAAGCAATGAATTGTTCAGGCTATTGCATTGCATCTGTTGCTGGTAGTTTATATGATGTAGGTCGGGTTAGTGAGCAATTATGCTATATGCTATTCTACCTTCTGTAGAGCCAACGACAGATTTACAAGCTATGCATGTAAAACTTAATTTACAAGCTAGAGCTAAGTCAATATTGTTGGAAAGAGAATCTTTGAACAGTCCCACCTTGCCTTGGGTATCAACTAGCAACCCCTTCCTCAATCAAAGTCTCTAGCAGTGGACTCTACGTACATGCCGTGCTAAGAAAGAAGGCTGACATCTTTGCTTATAAGCTGGTGCAGCAACAATGCTTGGTACCCTTTCTCTATATAAGCATAACGCTCACTAGATCTTGTGTGAGCATGACATTCACATAGGCAAAACGCAAAATACACTTGCTGGGATCTATATAGCGAGGGACATGCATGATTTTGGGGGTTTAGAGAGAGATTGCAAAGTTATTTTTTATGTAACATTTGGTTTTGCTGGTGGTATTGTTGCAATGCACTTTGGCACAAATGTGGGAGACGGCATGGGTTAGTCCGTTCCACGGCAAGATATATCACATGAGTTTTAGGTTTGTTTTCTAAAGGTTATCAGTTTGAGTTTCACAAATCTCAGGGTTATTGGAGGCTTACATGATCGTTAATTTCAGAATCCATGAGATTAGTCGAGATGCATGCAAGCTGGCTCGGATACTCATATTAATTAAAAAAAAAAACTTCATAGACTGGGGATATCCTACGTAAGACGACTTCCCTCCATTACTGCCCTCCTCTCTCATTTCTTCACCCACACATGTTCATGGTGATATTTAATGTCGAAGGTTTAATTTATCTTTCAGCTTTCATTTTCACCGCCAACATCCACGATAATTTCCGAGTTTCAAAACGATATTTCAATGCACGAACACTTCGAACTTTACTGAAGGCATGATTACTACTTAGCTTTACTCATAGCTTGATTGATGAAGGCTACTATTATTTGTACGATTGGCCACCATTGTTAGTTTCAACAAAAGTTAGCTATTACTGTTTTGTTTTGTTAGGCACCTTAGGGTTTTGAAGTAGTTTTTAAATATTATTAAGCATTTTTATTTGAATTTTAATAATTATTTTTTTAATTATTCTGTATATATGAAAATAATAATACTCATAATAAATTATTAATGAAATTCAATTCAAATTGTTTTTCTATTCTTAAAATTTTTAAATAGATTTTGAATATGATTTTATCACTTTTTTTTAAGTTTTTAATTACAATATTATTTTGATATATTTTATTAACTCGTTTTAATAATTATATAATATTTGTTTTTAACAGAAACAATGATTCTAGTTAATAAAAAACTTGTATTTGTTAAGATAAATAAGAAATATATTAATAAAAGAATTTATTTTGATGAATTTTTTCTTTTTCAAAATGACAATATTCTTGGATTTATTATCAATGTTAAAGAATTAATGTGAATATATATAGACTTTTAATTAATATTGTTTTTACATTTAAAAAAATTATGGACCTAGCAACATAACTCCAGCATACAAACTAACTAATGTGAATATATATAGACTTTTAATTATTGTTTTAATTAATTCTCGGTTCATTAAATTCATTAGCTTATTGTAAGTTGTACTAATTATTTTGGCATCATTATGGGTTTTCCCTTTTTATTAGTCAATTAATTAATAAAATATTAAAGGGTGTGATTAAATAATTATATCTACATATATAAAATACTATTTATTGAAATAGTGTTGTGTTTTTTTTATTTAGTTTTTTTTAATTTCACTCTTCAACAACTCAATTTATTTTTTTCTTGTTGGGTTATATATTGATTTCATGGATTTTGTTTTTTTTTTCCTTTTTAATTTCAGCTTTCAACATTATATCTGTTGAAAATAAGGTTTCATAGTTTTTCGATTTACTTTTTATAAATTTATCTCAATCTTATAATTTAGATCGCAGATTTAACATGTTAAATTAGATTGGCTTGATAAGTCTTTTTTTGTATATCTCTTTTACAATTGATTTTGGGTGTTTTTGTATTTAGTTTTATTTTTAATTTTATTATTTAATATTATGTTGTTTTTGGTAATTGTGTCTCGTAATTTTTTCAATTTTGTTTTGTTGGGCTATGTAGTCTCATGGATTTCATTTTTTCCATCATTTTAAACACTTAACATGAAATATATTAGAAGTAGGGTTTCTTGATTTTTTTTTATTTGTTTTCTATAAATTTATCACAATTTCATGACTTATATTACGAGTTTAACAGAATAACCATAGTTGGTTCGTGTCATTTTTTCCTCTTTTTTCTAATTAATTTTTTTACTTCATCTTTTAACATTGAGTTAGTTGAAATTTAGGCTTCATAATTTTTTTGTTTACTTTCTATGAGGTTATGGTTACACCTATAAAAAACTATGAGAACAAGGGTGTCAAGGCGTGCGCAGCATCGAATGATAGGTTTTCTTCCTGAATTGAAGGGTTATGGAATTAATCATAAAATTATGATTTTAAAAGAGCTGTCACCTAGTATCACGGCGACTAAAAAATTTAATGGTCTATGAGAGTCTGAGTAAAGAGACAAGTTGTGCAAGGAAAATATACATCACCCTAGTACACCTTACCTATAACAAGCTGCATTGTTGATGGATTGTTTTTTTATGTCATGTTTCTATTTGATTGTGTCATCTAAAATTCAAGACATATTTTTCTTCATAAAAAAGTTTTTGTTTTATCAGGCTATATTATAATTAATTTTATATCCTCAAATAATAAAGTTTATAACTAATATATAATATTTATTGTTATTAATTTTTATAATTTAATATTAAAAATATGTATTATAAAGTTCATATCCACAAATTAATATTAGTATTCATATCCTGAATACTAGACTAGGATTTAAGTATCTTTTCATTGCTATGAAAAAAACCGACTATATGTTTTTTTTCCTTTGGCAATAAAGCTTATTAGTGGTGGTGCTTTATTTCAAGTAATTTGACACGGAGTTTGAGTTTTATATATAGAATATATAATTATTGGAAGAATTTTATTTTTTAATAAATCAACTTGATTGGACTGAATTATACCGAATTTAATAAATATTTAAATATTAAAATTTAAACACGAAAAATACAAACAAGTTTAGTGAAAATAGCAGCTCGTAGTTTAGCGCAACTCAATTTTTGTAATTGGTTTACTATATAATTTGGTATCCAATTACTTCAATTTTTGTACTCGAATCATGTATCATGCTTGCAACTCCAGTCCGAGCCACCAACAGGTGCGGTCAAGCTTATAAGATTGGATGGGCTTGTGAAGACGATGACAGACTAATCTATGCCGGAAATCGTCTTCTTGCTCAGGGACACGACGGTTCTCCGTGGACGGGCCGGACCTCGATTGGTAGGACAAATCCAATCTCCCACTCGCTTCAAGTTTACCAACCATCATGGATTCCACAGACGCATCAATGGATCATGGCTCTTTCTAAGCTTCAATTTGAGACAGAAAATTTGGTTCTTATAATTTGTAAAGATTCAATAATTTCATATCCTCACAAGATTCTTGTGTTTGATTTGTGTTAAGAAAGAGAGAGATTATCGATTGAAAAAGGAGAAGATCAAATATGCTTTTTTTTTTTTTTTTTTAATTATTATTAATTGTTTAATTTAATATAAATGGGGTTAAGAGAATTATTTATTATATATATTTTTTATTTAAAAATACAATAAATAATATTTTTTATTTTTTAAAATTTATTTTTAACATATAAATATTATAATAATAAAAAATAAAAATAAAAAATTTTAAATTCTTTTAAAAACAGTTTTATGAAAAAAAAAACAAGCGGGTTCTTTACTTCCCCAGGATCACGATTTCTTTTCCAGCCGACCCAAAGGCAAAACAAAACCCTCCTGCTTCTCTTCCACTACAGTAGCTTCGTTGCTTCCTCTTTCACTGTCCAATGATTGCTTCTGCTTCCTCTATGCAGATTAATGCGCTGCATCCAATCAAACCCATGTTCCTTCTTAAACCTGCCTCCCTGAGACCAAGCAGAATCAGGTGCGCCGCTGCCACCACCAAGCCATCCAAACGCTACTCCATCACTCTTCTCCCTGGCGATGGCATTGGTCCCGAAGTCATCTCTGTCGCTAAAAACGTACTCAACCTTGCTGGGTCTCTTGAAGGTTAACACCTGCTAGCCCGCGCTTCGACTTCCCTCTTCGACTTTCTGTTTGAAGAAAATTGAAACTTTAATCTTACTTAATTCACCATTATATACACTTTTATTAATGTACTTATTGGGTTAAAGGAGTCATCAATGCAGATTTTTCCTGTCATTTCTTTATATATTGAGATTTATAGCACTTTTTAATGGCCTTTTGGATATTATGCTTAGTTGGGTTTCAACTGGTTGCTAGTTGAATCAGTGGTTGATTATTAGTCTTAAAGTAGCCCATCAGATGTTTATTGCTTCTTAAAGAGATTGGATTATCAAGTTCAATGTCTATGTGCATGTATCGGGTTTCTGATAAAATGAAGTAGAAGAAAAGAGATAAAAATTAAAGTTTGATGTCTATGTCTGTGTGGATCGGGTTGCTGATAAAATGAAATTGAAGGACAGAGATTAAATGTAAAGAAATGTGTTGTTATTAGGGTTATTTGAGACTGGTAAGTTATTTTTTTACACGTCTTAACCAGGTTAGTCTTGATTGTTTGTTTTCTTTTTTATCCTACTGTTTTTAACAGAAGATTTTGATAGGCCATGGTTTAGGGTTTTCCCTAATTAACTGTTTTATTGCATATGTCAGGGATTGAATTTAACTTTCAAGAAATGCCTATGGGTGGATCAGCTTTGGATCTGGTTGGAGTTCCATTGCCGGACGAAACCCTTTTGGCAGCGAAGAAATCTGACGCAGTTCTTCTTGGAGCCATTGGAGGGTGCTTATCTCTTTTTAAATTATCTCTTTTCGCTTTAATTGCTCTCATTGTTGTTAAATTATTGCTTTGCTTTGTTATGTGTTGGCTTGAAGGTACAAATGGGATAAAAATGAAAAACATCTGAAGCCAGAGACTGGATTGCTTCAGCTTAGGGAAGGTCTTGAGGTCTTTGCGAATTTGAGGCCAGCAACTGTCTTGCCACAGGTAGCATTTTATTAGATATGATTTTAATTTACTTTTTTTTTTTGCTTCGAATTACACTGGCATGTTTGTGATTCTATCACTTCCAAGTGAAGCATGTTTAAGTTCTTGTCTTCTGCATGTGGTCTTAAGGGCATAACTAATGTTTCCCATAAAAAAACAGACTTTTGATTTACAGAATTCATTGATGGCAACTGGCTTGTTTCGGAGATAAATATACATAAAGTGTTTGTTTGCTTGTTTGTCCCTTTTGCCTTTTGTGTGGGTGAGAGATCTTACAGTAATCTGGAGTACGATGTAGTTTTGTTAAAAGGAGGCTAGGCACATCAATATATGAAGTGGAAGCATGCTTCATTGTTAAATAACCACTCTTTCAAGGTCTTTAATGTATATGATCAGTCTTGTCTCCAGAAAAGATACTCTTTGGCACCAGTCATTTTGTTTTATAAATTTTACTAGAATATCAGATGATAAAAGTCCTCCTTTTCTTTCTAAACCCTTTTCTGGATGATTAAGAGTTAATCTGCAACTTCATATCTGGGGAATGAATTCATGCCTTACTGGATGTGAAACATTTGAGAAAAAATCAAGACTGGCTTACCTTTAGGCCCCTTGTAACTGTCTAATGTTGCATTTGTTAACAAAGAAAAATGGAATTAATGGATAGCTATGAGAGGTGGTATTGTATGCCTGACCCCATTTAGAATCTGACACTGTATCTTGTGCTTTCTTTCAGCTAGTGGATGCTTCAACTTTAAAGAAAGAGGTTGCTGAAGGTGTTGATGTAATGGTTGTAAGAGAGCTTACTGGAGGTCAGTGTTCTTTGAACTTAATCAGAATCACACAGATTGGCGCTTTATCATTTTTTCTAGTAAACATGAACTTATTTTGTTGTTGGAAATAGGTATTTATTTTGGGAAGCCAAGGGGTTTTGGCACCAATGAAGATGGTGAAGAGATAGGCTTCAATACCGAGGTGTATGCTACATACGAGGTAGATTTCTGATGCACTTCTCTTACTGGTAAAGTTAATTAATGCCTGGTTTTCTATCCCATTTTTAAGCCCATACATAAGGATTTACTATTTACTTTCATGTTTTTCCTTTTCCTTTTGCTAAATTTTTCCATTTTCAGGCTGTAGATCATGACATTTGGGTAACAGTTTAGTTAATACCAACTAGACCTGATATATTTAATGATGCTTATGTCAAATTGTAAATGACTATGATTTTTCCAATCTGTAACTCCATGCCTAAAATCTATTTGTTGATGATTTTTTTTTTCTCCTAAGCATTTTTGAGTTGATCTGCGCAAAGATATCAGATCATCATTTCACATTGGGAAACTAAGAGGTTGCGAACTGATGTCTCTGGTATCTGAAATGTTAGAAAGGCTAGTTGTGGTGGCACTTCCAACTTAAGTTCAATTTACAAATAAGGTTGAGGGGTATTGATAGTAACAGTCTTTTCATACTTTAATTTGAAAAGTCTGTGGTATGTGATGTGCATCTACTTTCCTTTTTATTAGTAAATGAAACAAAGATTTGAAATACATTTTGCTCGGGCCTGGCATGTATACAATGCAGTTCATCATTTAGGTCCCTTTGAAAGGTTTTTGTTTTATAGGTGCCCTTGTATTAATATTAAGATAGAAATACACGACATATGTATGTATACAGGCATGCACACATGTATATATTGTATATGCACATATTATGTATGTGCTTGCTCAATCTACTGGCAAGATGTGTTGTCTGGATTTATCCACCTAATTTGTTGAACTGATGGTATGTCAAGCCACTACATCAATGAATAGTAAGATTTGAATCTCCCTTTTTTTTTCCTTTCAGAGTGAATTCTTGCTTCATAAATAATATCATTTGTTGAAAGTTGATACCTCTTTCTTATCCTGTCCAGCAGCTTCTTCTGAATTTTGCATAAATGATTGGCTAATATGAAAAACAATCTTGAACCAGGTTGATCGTATTGCACGTGTTGCATTTGAGACTGCTAGGAAGCGACATGGAAAACTTTGCTCAGTTGACAAAGCAAATGTCTTGGAGGTACGTGACAGTCTACTGTTTTCTTCTTTTATATATATATATATATATATATATATATATATATATATATATATATATATATATTTTAATTCATCTTGGGTACTGAAATTTGGTGTAACACATGGGACTTGAAAACTTTGGCTATCGTTTTATGTTCTAAGCAAATTGCAACATTTTTTGAGCCAAATCAATATCTCTGTTTGCAAACCACAAGTGTGTTTGCTTTCATAGAAAATGCCCCCCCCCCCCCCTTCACTTCCCAGTTAGCTTTGGGGTTAAATCTGTTAGCTTGATTTCCTGTGCTATAGGGTATCAACATTGTTATCAAGAAGTTGGTTGGAGAAATCTCGTTTTTCTAAGCATAAAATGATGGGCGTTGGTATCAGTTAGTGACCCAACCAAGAGTGAAGATAACAGGTTTGTTATAAGTCAAAACATTTAAAAGATCAACAGGGTTTGGTAAAAGCAAAAACTTTCAAAGACCAAGAACATCATAACCATAATAAGACTTCCAAAATATTTAATTTTTATTCATCCAAGTATCATTTACTAAAAGGCTATTATAATTATTTATATAGGAAAACTAGAAAACCCTAATAATTCTGAATAGAAAAAATAAAATAGGAAAACTAAAGAGAAAAATTATTTTCTTGAATAGGACAAAATAAAATTCCTAAAGTGAATAAGAAGATATTAAAATAACCAAGGAAAATTTTTATTTTTCCATAAAAGCTGATGCATCAGTTGGCCGACACATCTTTAGAGTAGTTCCTTTGTTTCTTTTATCATTTTTTTTTATTGGCTTGGCTCTTGTTTGGAATGAGGTATTGGGGAATACGCTAGAATCTCAACTCTGCTTTGAAAAATCATGGAGGACAATGCTTTTGCCAAAGTCTGGTTATGATTGCAATGCAGTCTCAAGCACATTGTAGTTAATGGTCATCATATAGTATCCTATTCATGCGCGCGCGCTATGTCCAGATGATTATTATATGCTGAAATTATTGTTTAGGGAGCTCGGAAAAACTTCTATTAATCTAGTTTGATGTTTGATTCTTAAATCAATATGATTGTCGCGAAAGTTCAACGACCTACTTCATGAAATGGTTGTCATATCCATCGATACTACTTTGGGTTACTTATTACAATTTCCAGCTTACAAGTCTGGGTTAGTTGTTATAATTTCTAGTTACAAGACTTAAACTTTTGGCATTTTACTCTTATTTCAGACATTTATGGAATTTTTATTACCTTTATTGGTTTAGCAAAGCATGCACCAATTTTTTTTATTTATAATGTTATGCTCATGCAACCTGTTTTCAAAGTGTTTGCTTTTGCTGTTAATCATCTTTATTATTTTTGTAAAAATAAAATTTTGAGTCGACCTGACACATTTTTGGCACAGCGATGATGTTTGTATTTGGAACTATGGTATAGTAATTTGCAATATCCTATTTGGCACTAATCAGTGAATTGGAATTGCATCTTCTTTTCAACTGGAATGTTCATCTCTGTAGTTAACATGCAAAAATATGCTACAAACAGTAGTTAATGTGCCATTGTTTCATAAAAATTTTAGGCATCAATGTTTTGGAGAAAACGAGTGATCGCTATAGCGGCAGAATATCCTGATGTTGAGCTTTCACACATGTATGTTGATAATGCCGCAATGCAGCTTGTCCGCAATCCAAAACAGGTTTTCCTTTAGAACCAACTGGCATTAACTCTCTGCACTTTCATTTGATGCTCTTTGAACAAGGTTGGAAAGTAAAGCTGTTGAACTGATGATAATTGGCAGCCTTACAATGTTTGACAATGACATTGCAGTTTGACACAATAGTGACGAACAACATATTTGGTGATATACTATCTGATGAGGCTTCAATGATTACTGGAAGTATTGGGATGCTTCCATCTGCTAGTCTTGGTTCATCAGTATGGAAAATCACTTAAATCTTCTTTTTAATTAATCCAAAGTTTTGGTCGCATTCTAAAGAATTTATTGCAGTTCCCTTTCTGAAGAAATTTTAGTGTTCCTTTTACATGACAAAACATTAAACCTAATTTTTATTTGGAAAATGGCACAGGGACCTGGACTTTTTGAACCAATACATGGTTCTGCTCCTGACATTGCTAACCAGGTTGAGTTCATTCTTCTCTTTAATAATACATCTTGCTATTATTCAATTACTTTATGCTAAAAGAAAATTGTGAATTTGCTTTTGCAACCCTTATGAGTTGAAGTTTAAATGCTGAGTTTATTTATATCATTTTTTATAAAAAAGCAAGAAAACAAGAGGAAATAGAAAAAGAGAAATGAAGAAAAGAAAGAAAGTAAGAAATGATAGAAGGTGAACGTAACTCTTAATTTGGAGTGTTATGGTCTAATATGCAGGATAAGGCCAACCCATTGGCAACTGTCCTGAGTGCTGCAATGCTTTTGAAGTATGGTCTGGGGGAAGAAAATGCTGCCAAGAGAATTGAGAATGCAGTCTTGGATACCCTGAATAAGGGTTTTCGAACGGGTGATATTTACTCAGCTGGAAATGTATGTGCCTTCATCTCCATTCCATTGCTTTTATTATGTAACTGGGGGTTTGTTTACTGAAAATTAACTAGAAATGCAACTGATTGCAAGTTTAACACCCTCACAACAAAAATGGCTGAGGTGCTTATTTTCAACAATAGCTGCTGCTGATATTAATTATAGGAAAATTTTAATCATGACAAGTTCTTTCGACCTTGGCCCCTAAAAAGTTCTTAAGAAATGGCATTTTTATGATTACAATATATATATATATATATATAGTACCTTCTTTTCTGATTTATTATAACGGGTAACTTTTATACAGAAATTAGTAGGATGCAAGGAAATGGGTGAAGAGGTGCTGAAATCAGTAGACTCCCAAGTTGCTGCTGCTGTTTGAATTAAATCGGTTAGCACCACTGATACTTGTTCTTGACGTTTTCCTCGTATTGTGATTGATTTTAAGCATTAACACTTGTGCAGTAATTGGGAAAACATGCTTCAATTTGTAGGCTCTCAGGTATGTGCAGCTATTTGAACTGGAACCAGGTTAGAACCAACTAAGAGCTCTCAGCATGGTCACATCATCATTTGTTATCCAAGAGGACATCTAGGCTCCAAATAACATGATGCTATTTCCAAAGTTTCTGTTTGGTTTGCAAACTGCATCATTTTTATCCCTTTGCCAAGCTAAACCATTAACTCGAGTGGAAAATAGATATGAGGTCAAGACAGCATGACATGGCATGACATGTTAGCTCGTCTCCCATTGAGATATTTTTTACATCTTGATTGAGGTTTGTAGTGACATGAATATCATTATTAATGGAAAAATTAAGTAAAAATCTAAAAGGCATGGGGTGTTTACTTTGAGCTGACATTGTTCGTACACTCGCAAGCTGTGGACATACACTGTGCATTTTTCAACAATTCATTTTGGTTCTTAAATTTTTATTTTATATGATTTGAATTCTTAGTCAAATTCTAGCGATGAGAGGGAGTCGTCGTTCACTCAACTTTTGGCCACCAAAATGAGTTTTCTATTGTTTGATTTTTTGGCTATCACTATGGTGGCTAGAATCTAGGCTTGTAGACGACACGTGGTTTGTTTTCTATCTTTTCTTTTTCAAAAGAAAATAAAGACAAATAATAGGTCGTTCACCTATTTTTTTTTAAAATTAATAAAATAAAAATAAGCTATGATCCCATGATCCTATAAATTTATAATATGAAGAATATTAGTGGAGATAAAATTAGATGTCCATGTGTAAAGTGTGAGAATAAAAAATTCCACCATAAAGATATTGTGACGATGTATCTATTTAAAAAATGATTAGTTAAGAAATATTTATATTGGTTTGCACACGGAGAACCTTATGTTTTTTATAAAATCATGAAAGAAATGATGGTTGGCTTGATTTCTAGTTCTAGCAATATACATAGGAAACTTTTATCTTTTTTTTTTGTTTTATCTTTCTTTTGCCACTAATATCGCTTAATTTGAATATTTATAAATAAATTTATAGAAAATTTCACTTTCCTTTTTTCTTTTCTCAAAACATGTATACAAGTCAACAAAACCCCTTCAATGTTAATTTCCTCATTTAATTAGATTCTAAATAGGTTACTTTAATAACAAGAGTCTAAATCCAATTAGGATTAATGCTTAGTTAAAATTTAAGGATTGATTCATAATTTTTTACTCTAAAACACATGATTCCATGAATTTATTTGTTTTCACATATAAATAGAAATATATAAAATAGAGAGATTAAAAACAAATTAGTATAAAATTAAAACTACAAATATAGTAAAAATAAAGCACATTAAATACCTCAAACTAAGACTTGCATTGAAACACATTTCAAAATTGTCAATGAGTCCTTCATCATCAAAATAATCCACCATGACTCTATCTACATCATCATATGAATGAGACTATGTCATATGCTCAACAGATTTTGAAGATATAAATAACATTTGCAGCATAGAAGTTATTAAGAAATATTTTAATTTTTTTATATATTATAAGTGTCATTTCTTTACTCATTATTGAGTATATACCGAGTATGCTGACAAGTTTTACACTCAATAAAATTTTTATATTTATTATTGTATAATATGAAAAAGTTTGGACACATACCAATTTTTTTGTATCTTAGGACAAGTGGTTCCATCATAAATTTTGCAACATAGAAGTTATCTTTCAGTCTATTCTCTTTAGGTAATATGCTTTTTGTCCATTTCAGGATATTATTATAACCGGTCTCACTTAACTCATAATCTAACTTGATTACAAACACTTGTGTAATAGCCGACAATTTATTGTGAATTCTATACCTATTCCATAATAGTTCATCATAATCTTCCAAAAGTTTAAAAAACCTAGTTGCATCTACAATTGTATTCTTCATTTAAAGGAATGTTAAATGAATCTGTACCTGAATAATCACAATTCATTCTCGTTGCATTTATCGCCATACATCTATAATGATTACTATTATTATTTGTAAACCTATGTATGTTGCTAGAATTAGAGGTTGAGCCAATTATCATTTCTTTCATGGTTTTGTAAGGAACACAAGGTTTTCTGTGTACAAACCAACTTAAGTATTTCTCAACGAACTTTTTTTAAGTAGATATATCATCACAACATCTTTATTATGAAATTTTTTATTCTTACACTTTGCACATAGATATCTAATTTTATCTCTACTAATATTCTTCATATTATAAAGTACAAAATTAATAAAACTCTTAATCCTTTTAAGATAATCTTGTCTATACAACTCTCCAAAAAAATCTTGATACATCTAAGAATAATTGTCTATTAGTTATGAAACCTATATAAAATATTAATGACAACATTTATTAATAATGTAACTATCAATTAAAAATTCAACTTTTTATTTAAAATGAATTCATAATCCAATAACTAATTATTATTTCTACATGAATTTAATTTTATGTCAAAATGTGAACTAAGCAATAAAATTAACAAGAAATAATCGGTACCCAGCTACTTATCCATTATTTGTTCAATTCGGATTTATTCAATCTAAATTAATACCTTTTAATTATTATTAATTCCACAAAAAATCAATTTCTTTAAATTTTTAACTTGACAATAAAATTGATCAAATGTAATTGGTTTCCTTTAAATAACCCATAATTTCTTCAATTACAAACTTAATTTCATCAAAAGAAAAATGAAATCTTCTTCAAATCCCAAACAAATCCTAATATACAAATCATATATTAATACAGTAAAATTCTTTATGAAAAAGCTATAAAACATTTAAATATTCAAGCAAACTACAAAGAATTTCAAAAAATTAACTTAAAAGATAAATATTTTTTTTTAAAAAAATAGATAGATTTGCTTGCTTAGTGTAGCAAAACTTTACAAGAAATTAAATAAGAAATAGGAATGTTGGCTCTATTTATAGACTTAGGTTGATGCTGACGGTTTGAGGTGGTTAAATTTGCGAGGATGATGTCTAGATTTGTGAGAAAACAGGAGGAAGGGGATGCTCTTTTTTTTTTTGTTTTTTTTAGGTTGGAAGAAGAAGAAAAGAGTGAGGGAATTTTCAGGTTTTATTTTATTTAATTTTCTCAATAGAATATTCGTTGGAAAATATTGACATGTCAAATTTCTTACGGTAATCCCAATGAAATTTTTATTTTCTTTATTTTATTAAAATTTTTTATCTAAAATTATTAATGGAACAAATTTCATTGGCAATTATCGATGAAAATTTTCATGGGTATTTATATCGGAATTAAAGTACTGAAATATTCCGGCAGCGTTGTCGTTGCTATCTGTCAATTTTTTAGTGGGGTGCCTTGGAACTTGCGTTCTTTCTTGTTTTCTCTTGGTTTATATCCTAACAAAGTGATATTGTGATTTGCATGTGTAATATTTATTATGTTAGGATGCAGATGGGAACTGGCATGTTGGAGCCATGGCAACGTTCATAGCTGCTGCTGCGGCTGCTGCTGCTGCTGCTTTCAAAGCATTCACTTTCTTTATCTACAAGACTCTTTCTTTTAATTATTTTTATTTTTGTTTGTTTATATATTTTTACATGACATGACTGTAGAAGTGATTGGTTAACATCCTAAATCACCTAGAATTAATATTTCTATTGCCCTTTCTATAAAACTTGGAAGTTTTAGAGCTTTATACCATTTCCTCTTTTCCCATCCTTTCACTCCTTGTATCTCCTGAAAGGCTGGAAAAATTACAAAATATATGGTACTTATTTTGTTGTATAAAAATTATTAAATTAATTAGACAATTTAGTGTAGATGCATGCATTATTATAAAAATATGATAATTTTATAATCATTATAAAAACTAGCATTCTTACTAAGTAAATTAATATATAAATTGAAACACAATCCTAACATTCATTAATCATACTTAAACAAAAACTAAGTATAAAATACTTGTTGAATCTCTCGTAAATATGTAAAGTTATTATTATTGTCAAGGATTAATCATTTATTCTTAAAGATTTATCAATCATCACTTTATGCAAAAGATTCGGCTTTTATGATTCCAATAATACTATCTTATTTAGATGCATTTCAAAACAATATCCATCAAACTCAAATAAATTATAACTTAGTAATTTTTTTTTTTTGGATTTGAGGAAACATCATCCATTGGAAAGCGCACTTTGTGAGCCCAGATAAGCGAGTAAAACTCTGATTGTCCTAAACTCTTACAAGAGGTGCACACCCTGACTCAAACTCAAGACCTGTTGTGCAGATCTCAAGCCCTTTGCCATCACGCCACATCCCTTGAGAACAAAATAAAAAAATAAAAAAAAATAAAAATAAATAAATAAATAAAATAAAAATTAAAGAAAACAAAGAGCATAAATAGAGCTCAAAACAAGGAGGAGTAAAAGTTTTTGTAGAAACTTTGTCCAAAATAGTATAGAAAAAATCATCTAGAAATACTCATATTCAGCTCCTATTTATATAGAATTTTAGAAACCAAAACAAACAGAATTCCCTTTCTTATGAGCTTTGATTACCCTCTATAAAATCACAATTAAACCTGAAATTTTTTTACTTTAAATAAGATTTTTCGAGCTGAAAAAATGAATTAGGTTTTGAAGAAATTGTTCAAAAAAAATTAATCATCCATGGCCTGAACAAACAAATAAGATAATTCTTTATAGACAAATCCAAGCCCAAATTTAGATTAACAAAAAATAATATTTTATAATTCAAAAAATTATTATTTTGCAGCAAACAAAAGCTTATGCCAAGGCTGAGCCATGCATATATATGAGTTTAAATCCAAATTTTTATGCTTGTAAGAGCTTGAGTACTTTTTTAGCCTAATTTTAACTCTTTCCATCTCCACTAAATAAACAACAAGTAAATTTTTTAATTTTTTATTTGAGATAAAATTTTTTAAAAGGTTTTAAATTTTTTCAAAACATGTCAATTAAAAACTTTTTGAGATCAATTTTTCTTTTAGCCTCAAGATTTTTTAAGATTAATTTCTCATCTACATACCATTTATTTAAATCATGTTAAAAAGCTTATAGTTTAGGTTAAATCCCAGCAAAATTTTAACACCAAAAATAAATATATTTCATTTTTAATTTGATCTAAAATATAATCATTAATTAATCATGTTTTAAACAAAATTCCCAACTTCACCCGAGAAGGGCCCTGGTCTCATCTTCAAAACTTTAGGAGGAAATTCTATCAGTGTGACAAAAGCTAGAAACTTTTATTACTTTGGAGAAGTAGGTTAGAGTGAAAACAATATAATGCGTGTTCCTTCAGTTCTTTTCTTCTTATTCACTACTGGCAGGAAGAAGTTGAATTAGAGGCAAAGGTTTTAGAGGACATAGGACGGATAACATCAGTGGTCATTGAGGCTACAGGGAATAGTACCGGGGAACTTGTTGCTCTGAGCAAGCAATGGATGGCCTCGCATAATCATACAAATACGGCCAGCAAGCTGACTTTAGACAAGTTACAACTGATATGCATTTTTTGTTCTTTCCAATCAAGAGAATTTAGCTTAATTAGGTGGGAAGAAACCATTGTCTGTGTCTTGCCATTTTGTTATTATTGGCATGAATCTAGCCGAGTTGTCATGAGGTTTCAGCTCATTAAAGATTTCAATTGTAGCCCTGCATTATCTGTTTTCTATATGACAAGAAAACCCTCTTTCATTTTCCTTTTAAGATCTTTCAATGTCAACTTGAAGAGTAATATATGTCCAGCTGCCTTCATTTGTACGAAAAGATAGTCAATTATGAAAGGCATTTCTTCCATTAATGAGATGAGCATATTGCAGATGTTTTGGCACTAGCGAGACTATCTGTACAAAGTTCTCTTTCAGCTTTTAAACTTGTACGGACATTTCATTCAAATATATTGGCAGCATTCAAGGACAGTTTCTTCATATTCTTTCATGCTCGGTTTGCCGCTTTGTATTTCTCGATTGAGTTGGTCATACATATTATACTACAATTCCTTTTCAAAACATTATTGGCAGCCCAAGCAAGTGATGAAATGATGGTTGGTAGAAGTGGACCGGCATAAAACTCAGCGATGATGGTTGAGTTGGTAGATACAGACACAGGTTAGTGCTTGAATATCTAAGTGCCAAATGATCATGCACTGCTAAGGAAGAACATGATCATTACGTTAGCTGCAACACCACTCAGTGGTGCTAGTACGTAGTTAGTCTGTTGGGACTGCCTTCCTTTAACATGCTGTACTATTTTAATCACTCGAGCAGAAAACTTGATTAATTTAATAGAAATACAAAAAAAAAAAAAAAAAAAACAAGAACAAAGAAGAAGAAGAAGAAGAAGGAGAAACGAGAGTTCTTTACAGTTTCATCACTAGTCCATAAAATCTCCCCTTTTAGGAGGTGTTACTATCATGAATTCTAAGATGTTTTCTTGAAATATGATTGTTAGGAATATAACTATTTAAATGTGATAGTATTTGTGATTGATATTGAAAATAAAAATTATTATTCACGTTGGTATATGATGAAGTTTAACTCTAGAAAATTATGATCTCCAAGTAAAACAATAAATCTAATAACAAATTACATGATATGAATAATTATTTTGGTATTAGATGTAGAAGGGAATTGCATTTTTAATCTTACAAGTAAAGTGAAATCCTCGGATATATCAAATTCTTGGAAATTTAAGAATTCTTAGCTTACCAAATACAAAAATATTCGATATCTAAACTTTTTTTCGAGTAATGTTGAATGCCTTGACAAGAAATACTGTCACTTTGCTGGGTTTTGATTACCCTGATATTTCTATTGTAATATAATCAAGAGTAAATGGGCTTAAAGCCTTTGGTGGTTTGGAGGTCCTGTGATGATGAAAATCAGTGTCTATCAGTTGAAAAAGAATAAAATAAAAAAATCAAGGGGACACCGGAAAGTGGGTACCTTTATTTTCTACAGATATGACAGGGACATATAATAATGATAATTGAAGAATGTCATAATCAGAGAGAGGGCCTACTCCTCAGTATGACACTGATAACTCCGCCTTTTCTTTTGATTAATCTTCAAAATGGTCAGTACAGGTACAGGAGGAGACGTTCATCAGGAGTGGCTCCATGAATTGTCAATTTTTTTCACCAGTCTGTGGCTGTCAGAAGCATACCACGCAACTGTTTTGTTTTTCCTGCTTTCATCAATTTTGATAGCAGGTCTCGCATGATTCAACAAGGACTCGTAGAGCCTACGAGTCACAACTCGTTTCATGTTAGTATCATTTCTCAGTTAAAACATCTTGAGTTCAAACACCTTCTTCATAATAGAAAGAAGAAGAGAGATAACGATTGGCATTGCTAGCTACACCATGAACGTGGGGTGTGAATTATGATTGATAGATGCCACTGGGACAGAACAATGGTCTTGGAAAGGTGGCCATGTTGTATTGATTTTCAAATGATGTAACGATCAAACTTGGTTTCATTCATACAATGAGGAAATTATGCACAAATCAAGATCAAATTCAATCATTCAATTCAAGACACTGCATTTCTTTGATATAAAAGATAAGGTACATGCATGTTCAAGTATGGTAAGATAGGATTATAAAGAGTAAACTTTTACACACAGGAAATATATATATATATTATGCTAATTGCAAAAATGATAATATATCCTAACCACTATCACACCATGTAGGTATGTATACATTTCATCACTTCAATCACACCAACAATACTGAAAACGAATCAAGCCAGTTCTTCTAAACTTCAGAGATAACTCATCTCCATGATCGAAGCCTTATACTTCGTCTTTAACAATAGCTCCTATATTAGATAATTCTTCCTCCTTAAAGCCATTCCCCTCATCACTGACCTTTATTACTCGCTCCACACAAGGTCCGTAAGCCCAGCTACATACTAGAAAATATAGCAAATTAACAGAACTCATTATGGCAAGAAGCCAGTAGTAGTTATCATAATGACCCTTGTTAATGTTATCTGAAACCCAGCTCTCTTTGCCCCCTCTTGAAGTGAGCTTATCAACTGCGCTTAGTATAGCACTTGCTAATAAGTTTGCCACGGCCATTCCTAATCCGAATAGAGCAGCTGCAATACTAGACATGCTCTTAGGGAACTCCGAGTAATAAAACTCTGTTTGGCCTATTGCGTTGAAGGCTTCTGCCAATCCATTCAAGCAATGTTGCGGCACAAGCCACATTGCAGACATATCCAATACCGCATGAGCATTGTTCAAATACCCTTCCCGGATTGCTTTCCTTCGCCGAATGCTCTCAACTATTGCGGAAACTACCATGGCCATGCAGGAGAGAAATAGGCCAATTCCCATCCTTAGTTTAGCACCTAACTGCACTGGCTTGCCCTTTATTTTAGATGCCAAGGGAAGGATAGCGCGATCATAGAGGATAACCCATGTTGCCAGAGAGATGATTGTGAACATACCGAAAGAGCCAGCTGGGATTTGAAAGCTGGAAGAAATGTGCCGGTCCATGGAACTTGCTTGGAGCAATTGAAAAGTGCTTTGGCTAATGTTTATGGATATCATTATCCCAGTGGACCACAATGGGATGACTTTAAGAAGCGCCTTGAGTTCTTCAACTTGCTCTATTGTGCATAGACTCCACGGATTTGATGCCGATCCATCTGAGGCTATATCTTGTTCAGGATTTCTGATGATGCAAGCCTTGTTCAAGAACCTAGTAGCATTAAATTTTATAAATCGTAAATGCTTCATTCATGCGCAAAAACGAAAGGCTAATTAAGAGGATGATGACATGATTATACCTTAGTTTGGTTGTTGGCGCAATAAACTTTGAGTCCCTCTTGTGATGGTACCAACCATCAGAGTCTCTGGGCGGGAATGCGAGTTTTCTGTTCTTGTAAGCAACGACAGGCACTTGTATAAAGCCAGTGAACAAGCGTTTACTTGGTTTTTGCTTTACATAAAATGGAGAAGCAAAGAAGAACAACAAAGCAGAGAGGAACATAAGGATTGCAGGAACTCCAAATCCTACTTTCCAACCAAGATGATCTTGAATATAAACTATAGCCGTCAGAGAAATCAAGACAGAAATAGCTGCCGAGGCATAGTACCAGCCAAAAAAGCTCTCCAAGACCCTTTCATTTTTCGGGTTAGATTTGTTGTCCAATTGGTCAGCACCAAATGCTATGGAACATGGTCTAACGCCACCAGCTCCAATGGACATCAATGCGAAGGAGGACAACAGCAGAGTCATCTGGCCCGTTGTTGGGGTTTTACAGCTTTGAGTTGTTATGTCACAGGGAGGAGGCCTAACTTTGGGAACCATTGCTGTTAACCACAGTAGGATCATTCCCTGAATCATCCAAAACTTGTGCTCAATTAGTATAATAATAATACTAAGCACATGATATCTGAATTGGTCATAGTGAGTGAGAGTGGCTAATACACATGCATTTTAGAAATGTTGTCCATGTTAAGAACAGCTTTAACTGTAACTAATCCAGGGTCTGAGACAATATGCAATCTTAATTAATTAATGCAGGCACACAAATCTTTAGCAACCTGCTCATAAATAAAACCTTTTTAATTCATAAAAAAAAATGAAATTATGTTTAACAAAAGCTAGGTGCGGTGCAGGTGACCACCAAGCCATAGCAACTTTGCTCAACTTGGCAGAATTTTCTGTTTTCCCTTTTCCTTTCATCTTTGTCTGTCTTCCCTTAAAAAGATGTCCCTTTTGGGTTCTC
Organism: Populus simonii; assembly: GCA_007827005.2. NCBI lineage: Eukaryota > Viridiplantae > Streptophyta > Magnoliopsida > Malpighiales > Salicaceae > Populus > Populus simonii. The sequence continues at coordinate 18,224,017 of CM017464.2, forward strand.
TTTTTTCTCGACCCAAAATTCCCAAAAACACTATGATTCAGGAAAAAAAACAAAAGAACCCCCCCACTCGCCACCCTTTTTATTTTGGGCCCAATAGAGACGGCAGAATCCCAAAATTTATAGGCCTACTGGCCGAACCCACCATGATATAAGTTGGGCACAGCCAGCCCAAGGCTGGTCCCCCATCCTAGCTAGATCAATAAACTGTATCGATGTCTACCTTCACTGTTTACACTTCCTTGCATAGAGCAAGGTTTGAATTCTTTCTGAACTTGCAGCTTGCATTATTCATAAACCATGCTGTTTTTTTATTTTATTTTATTTTCTCATACAACTTCCAAGCACACTTTATCCACGTAAGAATCACATGATGATGATGCGAGGCAACTGTGCTATTTTTGTAAGAAAGCTTCTAACTTTGGATGCCAAAAAGGTAAAGGTGCATACCTAATCACATGACCTGCCTGTACACACACACACATGATATCAGAAACAAGAAGACATCCTCCCTTGTCTAATTATATTCTATCTTATCATACTTTATGGTGGGGCTGGGCATTTCAATTAATTAAGATCCCAATTTTGCTTAAACCAGTCGTGAAGAGCTATCTACACGCTGTATAAGAGATTAATTAATCTCTTGGAAAACATTTTCCAAAAAAAAAAAAGTCTTTTGGAAAACAAGCTAAAAAGAAATCTTTTGGTACATTTATGAATATATTGTGGAGACATGGTATCAGAATATCAGTAAAGTACTGCTGCGAAGTCTTTAACCAAGAACAGAAATTTAGTGGAACCTCTAGTTGTCCATAAGCAAGTAAGCAAAACAAGAATGTGATGCAAATCCACTTTTAAGAGATCCAAGACAGAAATGAAAGCATCTAGCATCTTTTAAGTTTTAACACCAATCATGCTATCTCACTTTTAAATAATTGATGATATTGACCCAGAAAATGAAAGGGATCGGAAAAAAAAACATCATGAAAAGAGATAAAAAGTACCAAGAGACTGGAGATGGAACCCAGGCCAATGGTGAGGAAGCGACCTAAGTATGAATCAGAGATTAAAGCTCCCAAAATTGGCATGAAATTTGTACCAGCAGTCCAGAGGAAGAGGATGTTGGTCCCCTTCGCTACTCCCACGCTGTAATCTCTCATCAGGTACAGTATCATGTTTGGTATCAATCCATAGCTTGCTACCTTCTCAAATGCCTCATTTGCTGTCAGCAGTAGTAAAATCCAAAACCCAAGATTCAAAGACTAATTAAACATCATGAAAGTTCATCCAGTAAACTTCAAACCCTCATCAGATTCACCAGAAAACGTACCAATAATGAATGGCATGGTAATGAGACCACCCTTTGAATGTTTGGGGGTAGTGTGCTGGTGGGTCATTTCCCCTTGGCTTGACAAGGGCTCTTCCATGTTCTTCTCCATTGTTGAAGTGCTCTAGCCTGCTCTCTTTCGTTCTCTCTTTCCCTCCCCCCCTCAAAGAATGAAGTCCGTAGAGTGAGTGATTTATAACATCTCTTGTCCCCATGGGCTTCGTAGTTTATAATAAGCTGGGGAGTTTGGACAAAGAAAATAGATGACTTTGCAAGTGAGTTGTGAGATGTGAGTTGTGACAGCTGAAATGACTAGCCGGGACTACACGATATATTCCAATACTATGAAAAAGGTAGAAATCCGAAAAACATTATATTATTTGTAGATCGTAATTATTACTACAGTCCAAGCGCGTGGCTTCTTGCAGAAAAACTAATCTAAAAAGAGAAGCAATTCTCTAAGCCAGATAATAATTGAGGAGAAAACATACCACGATACTAGCTAGCTAGCAAGCACCTTTTTGCTCGCGGGTTTCATACAGTTCATTACATCTTTATCACATTCTTTCAGAGGATAATTTCACTACTTTTACAAATAATTACTAATAAATAAAGCACTGAAACTCAAACAAAATATAAAATAAAAGGTACAGCCAATCATATTACTCTTTAGGGATATCGTGTGGCAGGCTGCAATGCAGGCAGTGGGCAGATGGTCCACGCTGCCTTTTGCTTTTACTTGTTAGCCAAATCAAGTCAGCAATCAGCATGAGCACAGAGTGCGCAGTTCCTTTTTCCTCTCGATGTGGCTCGACTACTGGATCCGCGAAGAAGACACTTCTAGTATATGGGGTAACTGAAAAGTAGTCGTCGGCTTACTGCTTTCTTAGAGAATCAGTCCCCTTCCTTCAGGATAAAATTCCATATTGAAAAGAAATGACAAAAAAGAGAGGTGTTTATATAAAATGAATCCACAATCCCTTAGCTGGGTTGGAGATGGTGACCATTCCTCATGCACCAAAATTCAATATAAACATGGAGGTGCATGCATTCTTTGGTTTTTGAAGGGAAAGGGGGGCAGAGTTCAACATTTTAATTGCGGTAAGCATCTAGTTTTAGTGTGTTTTTTTAAGGTAATTTTTGTGGTTGTGATTTTAGAAAAATAAATTTTAAAAAAGTGTGGTTAGGTGTAGTTAGTTGGATTTAGATACGTATTTGGTAAAAATTATGGTTAAAGTTTATGTGCAGCAAAAAACATGTATAAAATGTTTGGTAGTTGTGTGGCTGCGGTTGCTTTTTAAAGTGTTTTTTACTTGGAAATGCATTAAAATAATGCATTTTTATTTTTAAAAAATTATTTTTGATATTAGGGCATCAAAATAATCTAAAAACACAAAAAAATATTAATTTGAAGCAAAGAAAAAAATAAAAAATTATCAAATTTTTTCAAAAGCGATTTTGAAACGCAAAAACAAATAGTGTTTTACGAAACTCAGTTAAAAAAGTATGTAAAATCTGGTTGATGAAAACTGCGTTTTTTGCATCGCAAACGCAAAAACAAGTGCAAAACAAAAACACCCTTACTTAAGGGGATTTATCTCCATTTTAAAGGTATGTTATCGATTAAATTTCCAAATGTAATACTTAAAACAGTAACCAATTCGCAATCAAACAAAAACAAATGCAGGTTTTACAAATATATAATCGAATGACTATGGCCGTATGACGAAATCAACCAATCTCAAGCTATAAAAGCCAGTTATGGAAATCCAAGGAGACGCAAATACCCAATATATGGAAAGAGCTGAAGAGTTGCTAATAATGGCGCACGTGCAAGTGGATTATTATTATATGGTCTGTACACAATTAAGTTCATTGTTTTATAGAGATGAATTTATGGCTGTTGCTTGGCCCTGTCAATGTGTGTGTGTGTAATCTGGAAATCTTTGGCTTGATTCGTAACATAGAAATATTGAAGAGTCTTATCACCTTTAATGTTTATGGTCTGCGAGCTTTGAAATCTAGCAAGTGTTCTGGTATGATTTCTTTAGTCATCAATGCTTTGAGTGCCCTTTTTTAAAGTGCGCAGGTGGTTGAGTAACCATAACCTATCCATCACGATCAAAGGCTAAGTAAGGGTATCTTTCTTTGTGGCAAGGAATAGAAGCAGAGGAATAAAGGTGGAGTAATTACTATAAGATGGGTAGCTCTAGGCTGTATATTGTTGGGGCAAATCCACTACTCTTTCGAACACAACGTAATCAAGATGTTCTTCTTTTTTAACCTATGCTATGCTATGGTCGTGTATGCTAGTTTTTCATTCTAGAACCTTATTTACATTAAAATTAGATCATTCATAGCAATTACCATGTATTGGGTTCCCGAATATCATATATGTGCGGTGGGAACTATAAAATGAAATTATTCGAGAGTCTCTGGAATCCTGTAATACAGATCTAGAATTGTTTAGAGATTTATTATTTAAAGATCTAATCTTCTTCGACTTTGAATAATTCTTTAAAGGTTGGGTTGTTGCAGACCATAAGTTGTCTAATTGTTCGGTTTCTAACAGTAATCCAGGTGAACTACTAGCGAGAAATCTCATAAAACCAGGTTTTAAATCATTTTCCTAAAAAAATCAAACAACAAACCCAAAGTAACATTTAATTTGAGAAAACAACAATTTATTTCATGAAAAAAACAATTCCAACTACAATATCAAAGTAAATAACTCTTACTCTTCAAATAAAGAAAAAAAATCCTAAGACCTATCAATAACAAACACACAATAACAAGGATTGGTTAGAACAACTTGTATAACAAAAACTCATATAATTTAAGCAATAGGATTTCATTCACCCCACGCCACGGTTGTAAACTAATGATTAGCTCTTTCTATAAAGATTTTAGATTTGCTTATAGTGATCAAATTATATTTAGACTTGTTTCCATTTTTCCAATAATTTTCAATATAATTTTTAAATAAATAAGAGACAACGATTACACAATAAATGCAACAAATATCATGCTCAAATCACTGCAATAAAAAAAATAAAGACTGAATATGAAAAAAATACCTAGGAATACAAAATAAATAAAAATAAATAGAGAAAAATAGTGATGAAAAGAGCTTGAAATAAATTGATTACACAATAAATCTAGCAATGATTACCGTCAAACCACTTAGTATAAAGAATTGAAAGAATAGAGACTAAATAAAAAAAATATATACAGAAAAAAAAACATATATATAGGAATACCAAAATAACCAAAAACAAACTAAGAAAATCAGTGATGATGAGAGCATGAAATAAATTGAGAATCTTGACCTGAAAAAAGGCTAGAATAGAAAAAATCACATCAACGTACAAAAAACCCACCATGAACCCGATCGATATGATAAACAATAGGACATAGATACTAAAGAAGTGTCATTTCTCACTCTCCATTTTTTTTACCTTCCTTTTCTTAAATAAAGGTCTCAAGATTTCTCAACATTAATATTATAAATAGAAAGAATCAAAGACCATATTAAGAATCTAATTTAAAAGTTAGAGAAATCCACCTTAAATCAGTACCTTCACGTCATTTGGTTATAATCATATCCTTGAACAGGTCTCCTACCATCTACATCTTTTTTTACCCTCCCTCTTTTCATCCATGTCTTTCACTTGCTAATTAACTGTGGTAAAATATTGAGAAAGAAAAACTCCTACCTCCCCTTAGAGGTCCCTGGTCCTCATCCTCTCCCTCCCTCTCATCTCTCCCGTTGATTTTTTTCTATCTCTCAACTCGGGAAGGGTGGTAAAAAACTTAGCATGAGCTTTTATGGCTTTCCATTGGATGAAAGGAGGAAAAGAAGTATAAAAAACTCGGCGGTGGAGGGGTGGAGGGAGAAGCCATGCCGGCAATAATAATAAAAAAACATCGTGCAGAACTGATCAGAAAATCCAAAATGACCTCCTAAAACATCTAAGCTTTCAAACGGAATGATGGGAAAAAATAATAATTATATTATTAGAATCCATAATATCCCGAGTCTGTGTCCACAGAGAATTTTTTTATATATAAATATTGCTCCTTTAATTATTACTACTTGTTTATTGAAAAAGAAAAAAACAGTGCAATAACTCGTCACTGGTTGCTCAAAATAAATTGTTTATTTTAGCTTAGGCTGATATTGAGCGGCCATCGAATCACTGTTGCCTTCATTAGTCGCTAGTCTTCGAGCAACTTGTTCATGAATTGAACGGAACTTGAATGAAGTTCATAAATAAAATTAAAATCAAAATCTTCTCGACGTTCATATTGTAGCTTACAGAACTAAGATCTTACAACCAAAATCAAATCAATCATTTTGATCAATTATTCAACAATAACAAAAATCTTCAAAATCATAAGAACCCCACCACCAGAAACTTTACTTGATAAAGCACCACCACCATAATGCAAGCCCACAACCATATCAAGTACATTGTTTTTTCAACACTACAAGGCACAAACCCAACAAGCCTGGTAGGGTGATTGGTTCAGTAGCAATGCAATATGTTAAAGCTGCCCTTTTCTGTACAGTTAGAGCCTTTTATCTGCGTCGTGAGAACTGCCGTCCAAGCTAAAATGTACAAGAAATGATGTTTTTTTTTTCCTTTTCTACTTGAAGCGTAGGCAAACAGACATGTAAGTCACCATGAGAACTCCAGCCTAAGACACGCACGGATGCATGTAGATCTTGGCAATTTAACCAACCTACATCAGGGCTGCACAGAGGACAAATTCATTGAAATAATTCCTCTGATATTTTCCAACAGTTTATTCATATCCTTGAGCGTAATACATCATTATGTGTTATATTTTGATAGAAAACAGTGGTTGAGAAAAATGACGTGTGAATTGGATTGAGGTAAAACGTAGAGAAAAGAGAGATTTGACCGCTGCACCAACATTATCTAAGAAAATCTGACTCATATTATGCTGACTCAAACTTCTTGCTCAATGACAATGACGAATATAACATGTAAACAATTCTACATATTCTTCGAAATTTATTTTTTTAATGCTTTCATTTCCAAGAAAAGTGAAAAGGGAAAAAAAAGTGAAAGCGGTTTCTTGAAGCAAAATGGCAGTGCCCATAAATGAACCCATCTCTAACCAAAACAGTTTCCTCCCTCCTCACTTTTTCATTCAATTAAGAAGAAAAGGCTCCTAATTAATCACTTCATCAATTCAATAAATGTTGCTAATACTAACTCTTCTGCACGTCAATTTTCTCTGAACCTTAGCCTCTTAGGTGGGGTCCAAATGGTTTACTGTTTTTGAGATGCATTATTGAACAGACATGAAGCCAAGGGAATAACGACATTCATGCCCCTCTATTCAGGCCTTTGCGTGTGGTGCAATGTGGCCCTAGGGCTGCATTTCAATAATTTCATGGAGGAGAGAATGCTATGATAATTTGAAGTCATCACACAGCAGTGACCTCGTTTTGAATTTCTCAAAGAAATTGTGAATTCTGCTTCTTCTTTTTTCCTGTAAATACAAAGAAATAGATTTTTGCAATAAGGTTACAGAAAATATAGAATATCATTTGTTTTTCCGCAACAGAAATTCCAAGTCAAGAGTCTTTCTGGACCAAAAACAGCCTTTTATTGTGAAAAAAGTATGATGGTTTTGTGAAACCAAAGTAGAAATGGTTTTTGATAAATTAATCAGCATCTTCTTTCTCCTCTATAATTGGTATGCATAGTAAGGGCGTTAGATTGAGACTGGCATAATGTGGGTAGAATTGAAGTGGACATCTTTTGCTTTTCTTTTTTTCTTCTTTTAAAATTATATGCTAACATGTCCATTAACAGTAATGAGTTGATTGTGGTGGATCTCTGACCATGACAACTAACTACATATGTTGTTGTTATGATAAGATCGGTATCATTCTATATAAAATAAATATGAAGCTTAATTTTCTAATAATCTAATATTAAAATATAAAATTGAAATAAAAAAACAAATAAAAAAAATAAGATTGAGTTGTTAACTAGTGAAATTAAAAAACAAAATCAATTAAAAAATAACCAAAAAAAATAAATAACATCAGCTCGAGTCAACCTTCCAAACTTATTACTCGGGTCATGAGATCGAAATAACTCAATAAAAAACAAATCTAAAAAAATTGCAAAGCCCAATTAAAAAAAATTCAATTAAAAATGGATAAAAAAATCAGGATCAACCCACCAAACTCGTATGGTTGGGCTTATATGGGCTGGACCTTTAGCCCAACCTGTATGGTTGGGCTTGGTCCAACCTACCTCTAAAAAAGAAGTTATTTGGGCCGTTTCTCGGCTCAACAAAATGAGGGGGCCCAACCCATATTTTTGGGCTTGAGCCTCAAGCTCAAACGACCCACCCCATGTGGTTGGGCCAAGCCCAACACTAGACTTAAGGGCATGTTTGGCCCGCCCTGTTTTTTCTTTAAGAAATAAGGTCTTGTTTGGCTCTTTAGGGGGTGATTGCTAAACATGTCCTTAAGATATTTTTTATGTCTGTGATTTTAGGTTAAAGGTGTGTTAGGAAAACAAGCCTTAAGTTTTTTCTGTTAGTTTTAATTTGTCTATATTTGTGTGTCTACCCAAACAGACCCTTAAATATCTAAAAAAATTTAGGGACCATTTTGAAATTATTTTTAGGCCCCTCGTATGTTTTTTCAAACTTTAATGATATAGGTTTATTGAGACAAACCTAAAATGCCTTTAAATCAGAATATATAAATCTTAATGCCAATGATATAAGATGCCTTACTCGTATCCTTCATGTAAAAATTTCTAAAGAGAAATTGTTTCACCTCATGCAAAAAACCCTTATCATTAGTCGTAAGTTTAATGTCATCCACGTATAAAATAAGAAAACAAATCTTACTTCTACTGATTTTATGGTATATACATTGATCCATGATATTTTCTACAAATCCAAATGAAGATATTACATCATGAAATTCAAAGTACCATTGTAGAGACTTGTTTTAAACCGTATATAGATTTCTTGAGCTTTCATACCAAATACTCACCATCACTAGAGGATAATTCTTCAAGTCATTTTATGTAAACCTTCTACTTTAGATCTCCATTAAGAAATGCAATTTTCACATCAAATTATTTCATTTCCAAGTTAAAATGTGCTACTAATGCCAAAATAATATGTATAAAATCTTTCTAAGATATATGATAGAAAATTTATGTGTAATTGATTCTTTATTTTTTTAGTGAATCTTTTAGCAATGAGTCTTGCCATATATCTTTCAATATTGCTCAATAAGTTTATCCTTATCTTAAAGATCCATTTACATCCAATGGCTATTGTATTAATAGGTAACTCAACAAGATCCCGGACTCTGGTACTTTTCATATAATTCATCTTTTTCTTTTTAAAATTGTACCAGAATTTTGATTCTTTACAACTTATAGCCTGTGAAAATGATTTAGGATTATTTTTTGCTCCAATTTTATAGTTAGATTCTTTAGATACATAACATAATCATTAGAAATTGTTGATCTCTTTGTTCTAGTAAATCTTCTCAATGTTGTACCATTATCTTTTTAAGAAGTAATCGGTCCAACTAGTTGTTCATAAATTCTTGGTAATGCTTGAAATATCTAATATACTAGAATGTTGTCAACAACTTATGGAACTTTAATGATTGGTCGTTCAACATTAGTTTGTACTTGAGAGATGCTATTACAATATCATTTTATTGAAAGGTTGTGATTCTGAATGATCATTCTTAAAAACTATATTCTTGATTTGATCGCTCCCACTATTTAAGTCATTTTTAAGAAACTTGGTACTTTTTGATTTCATAATCCTAGTTTTATGAGATGGAAAATAAAATCTATACCTTTTAAACCTTTTAGCATATCCAATGATATACCCACTAATGATTCTTGGATTCAACTTATTTTCTTGTGGATTATAAATTCTTACTTCAGACTAGCATACACAAACATGCACATGTCACAAAATCAGATTCCAACCTTTTAATAACTTAAATGGTGTTTTTGGTTCAACCTTGATTGGAACTTAGTTTAATATGTGTACTATCATCTTTAGTGCTTTAGTTTATAAGGATTTAGACAGATTGAAGTTGCTAAACATTCTTCGTACCATGTCTAATAATGTTTGATTTTTTTTTTCTGCTACACCATTCTGGTATGGTGAACCAAGTATGGTGTATTGGGCAACTATCCTATTTTTTTAAAGAAACTTTATGAACAGACTAGGTGTTTGTCCATCCTTTGTGTATCTTCCATAATTTTCTCCATCACTATCTGGTCTCACAATCCTAATTTATTTCCTATATTATTTATCTAATTGAGCCTTAAAAATCTTAAAGGTATCTAATGCTTTGTTCTTGTTATAAAGCAAGTAAAAATATATATCGTGATTTAATCATCTATAAAATAGATGAAGTATTTTTAACCATGTGAGTCCATGTCTGGACTACATACATTAGTATGAATAATTTCTAATTTGTATAAACTCCTATTGACACCTTTTATTGACTTGTTGGTTTGCTTTTCCTTAATGCGATCCATATAAGTTTCGAAGTTAGTAAAATCAAAAGCACTAAGTATCATATCATTTACTAATCTCTTAATTCTCTCTATAAAAATGTGTTCTAATCTCTAGTGCTATAACATAGAGGAATTCTTATTAATAACATATCTTTTAATGCTAGTATGAACATGCATTGAACTATAAGTGTCATTGTTGTGTAAATTAATGCAATAAACATCATTAGACAAAATACCATTTCTAGCACTATCATATCTATAAAATAAATTGAAAGTTTCAAAAAAATTAATGAAGTTTCACATACACTACAAGGTATTTAAAATATGGATTACAGAGCCAGAATCAATCCATCATATGTTATAATTAACACCAACCATATTAGACTTATAATAAACAAATGAGATTAGAATACATTTCTTTTCAAGCCAATTTTTAAATTTAGTGCATTCCTTCTTCATGTGTCTATTTTTTTTTTATTATAGAAGAAACACGTGGATTCCTTCTTCATGTCAGCTTGAGGAGGCATTTTACCTTTTCCTTTTTTATTGGCTTAAGTTTTGACCTGCCCCCGGGTTGCTAGCATTATATTTTCTCCTAGTTCCATTACCAACCTCCATTCCTCCTTAACAGACATGGTCATGAGTTTATTGATTGACTGTCTGTCTTTATATGTGTTGAACAAGAAAGGTCCATATTGTTATGGAAAAGTATTCATGATATAGTGCACAAGAAAGAATTCTAACATTTCAACCTCAAGATTCTTCAATTGAGCCACAATATCTCTCATCTGCATGATGTGCTCGTGCACACCTCTCACACTTGTGAGCCTCATGGATGATAACTTCATGATTAAGGTGCTTGCTAGTGCCTTATCTAAAGTGACAAATTGATCATCAATTGCTTTTAGCAAATTGCAGACTTTCTCATGCTAATCAATCAAACCACATATACCAACGAGTATTCTAGTTTTTATAAAATCATATTGAGGTAATTAGATCGCTCTCATTGTTCATAAGGTGCAATATGCTCTGAAGTGCAGATGTTAGTAACTGTAGGTGGTTCATTTTTCCTAATTGAATAATCTATGTCCATCCACCCTAAATGAAGGAGAATTCTTTCTTTTCATACTTTATAGTTATCATCCTTTAGATCATGAATATTATAATGAATATCAGAGAAATTAGTAGGTTGAATAATTGTAAAAACAAATTTAAAGTACATGCTTATGTCAAAATCAAGGAATAAATAAAATTTCATGCTTTACCAATGTAATTCATGCTAAAATTGAATCTAATGACATAAAAGTTACCTGTGGGCTAAATTCTTAATTGAAACAGATTCAAATATATCGTATGACAAAATTATCAAATTATGCGCTTAATTCATGATTCTGTGGGTATATATTATGAGAATAATTTAATATTCTATCCTAAACCTTACAATAAAAATATCAAATTATGTATTTAATTTATAATTCTTGTGGGTATATTCTTAAAATAATTTGATATTTTATTCCAATCAATTATATAAATATAATGACAAATTCATGTGGGATAATATTTATTATATTTAGCATAATTAGTTATGATTGTTGTTTATAATTATTTATGTGATCTTAACATAGCATAATATATAATTTTATTTAATTAAAGATGTTGTGGCTAATCCCTAATTATTTAAAATTATACAAATCACTAGACATTAAGTTAAGGCATAATTTTATATAACATAAAATAACATGCTAATTTATTTTTCCTTTTTCCTAATTTATAAAAGAAACACCGAGGAAAACAAAAATGAAGCCATGGAAATAAACCGCGTAAAAAAATCAAAGTGACATCCACGAGAATTAAGAATAAAATGGATAGCCCAAACATTGAATGATTAGAAATAAGTTTTTTTTTAATGATTCATAATCATACAAAGCATAAAAACAACCCATAAAATAAAAACTCTAAAATGTTTATTTTTGGCACCAATAGTTTTCAATTTATTCCTATGCTATTGGCTGATGACAATTATTTCCTTTGCTACTAGGCATCATATTCATGAAAATTATTGAAACTCATTCCACCATAAACTAAACTTTTAATCAATAAATAAACTCAAGTTAATCATTAATTTAGTTTGGAAACTAAGGTTGTTCCTAAAATTTTCATGGCAGATAAAACATGGTGGAGTAAAAAAAAAATAACCATTAAATTTTTTTATGACAAATATAAATAAGCAAATTAATTAATTTATTTGAGCAAAAAAATTCTTGGTAAGATATATCAATATAGATATCAAGGAAAAGGTATTATAATAGGCTCTGATATTAACTGTTAGATTTGATAGATCTAAACATGTTTATAAAATAATTTGCATTTAGATCTAATGTGGATAAATAAATAAATCAAAATATATCTCTTGTCAATAATAAAAAAACACTAATGAATTTTTTATTTTTATTTTTAAAGATTTTAGTACTTCCAAGCTCATATACTCAAATTTAATAGTATATATAGAAGGTAAAATCTTATATTTCAGTGTATAAGCTTAGAGACTAAAAGCTTGTATGCACGAGTCTCATTAAATTAACTTTTATTGATATAACTCTGACGCCATTAATTTAGAAGATATTAATATATATGAGAGTTAATTTATTAGAATAAACTAAAGTTCTAATGGAAAAATTGAATCCACATTAATATAGAGATTAGTAAAATGTAACTTTTAACATAATGTTTCTAAATAATCTGGTAAGCCTTCATAACCTACTATAATTATAGCTTCGCTAATCAGGCAGACCTTTGTTATTACTACAAGGTGATTCATTCCTTTTTTTTTTTTAGGGTTTAGCTGATTGTTATTTTTTTATTTGATGTAGAGTGATTGTTAATTTCAATAATCTCCTGATATTTCTTAATTTTCAACAATATGAAAGCTAAGGGAATAGCTTTATAAGCTATTAATCCCAGTGGTCTGTCTCTGTAATCTGATCGTTAATTTCATCTATGCTCATAGCTTTATCGTTGTTTATGAACAGCATAATTCAATGAAAGAGTTTGAGCATCATTCAGAGAATTAAGAAAACCTTACAAACAGACCTGGCAACCCAATTCGCAAACCCATCCATCCGTGCTCTGGAAACATATATAATCCTTTTCATGCGGAAATCTTTGGCAACAGCAACAAAAAGATAACAGCTAGCATGCAAAAAAAAGTTATAATGCTTTAAAATCTGTCAGACCTGACAAGAAAAAGTACTCCTTCGGGAACTTCAATATCTCAATTTTTCAAACCATGTCTTTTATGTAATAGTAGGCGCCAGGTTGGACACTACTTTCGACCTCCAGAAATATAATAGATAAATATGAGTCTGAAATTGAGCTTGCATTGCTCTAAAAGTCAATCAATACAATACGAAATACATTTTATCAACGTAGGAAGAGAGAAAAAAATATTTTTCTAGTGTTTGTGTGTGTTTTGCGTTACCACCATCTTAGTTCTTCAAAACCAATGTAAAATGAAATGAAGAATTTCGTCCATTAATGAGCTTTTCTAAGAATCTTTTTACGTTTAATATCATGCACTGTCAGGGTAAATGTATCAGGATAATGTTGTAAGCACCGTGCAGAACATAGAAGCTTTAGCTTAGCAGAAGTTAATGGTTCGGTTGCAAGATGCTAACTATTGCAAGCACAGATAGGCATTAGCCTGCCATTCCATTCATTGACAGCTCAATGATAGGGAGAACGCAAATTTAAGAGTGGATATTTCGCTACTTTTCTCTCTCTTTTACACTAGATTGCATTACACTGACAACACGCAAATTAAATAGCTCCTTTCAAGCACAATTATTCTGAATGCACAAGGTAGATTACACTGCAAGAACAACCAGCAAGGACAGCTCCTCATTTAGTCTTGACGTGAATGGAGCATCAGAACCACACCATTCCTGCAATGTTGGGGTCCCATCTCCTATATTTTTCATGTATTGGCTGGTTCAGAAAAAATTAAAAAATGGGGATCTAAGTCAGCACAAAGAAAAAGAAGGGTAATTAAAGAAAAGAATGTCCACATCATAAAAACAAAGAATTGATGATGAACGTTTTCTCATGTCAATTGTCTTTCACTGTTCACAGCGCTTGGAGAGCATAGATAGTAAAATGCTGTAGAGTGATCTATCCACATTTCTCAATTGCAGGATTATTGAGAGCCACGCAAGACAAGGAGATAGCAAGTTTTCATCTAGTTTATAGCTGAGATATGAGAGATCAGTGATGCTGTGAATATCATCATAGGGAGGCCTCAACAAAAAGATTGCGGCATAGTGATCGATGATTGTTACATTAAGTGGCACATCATTTGAATATATTTTGAGCCAGATATGAAATCCTTTGTCCTATATCATTTAAACTCCCCAATACTGCTAACAAATATATATATGGACTTGAACTCTCCCTAGTGCACTGCAAATTCTACTACATCAAATTTCAGGCTAAAGCCACCACGACGGAGCTTCACTGATACATATTTACTTCCAATTCCTTTTAACATCACAAAGGAGTACAAGATCTGAAATGAATAAAAACTCCCTTGTCATCCTTGATCTTAAAATACCAGGGTGATATGAACCAGCTTAAGATTTATACAAGGGACCAGCAGAGACAATTTTTTTTTCCAATTCTCAGTGAATTAATGAACAATTCAGCTGTTCGATCGGTTTTTGTTTCATGAAAGTATGATGTGTTCATTCAGAGAGTAGTTCCTTGAAACTCATAGCATAAGGCTAGTGGTTTTCTATCATGTTTACCTCTTATTTCATGCACATATCTCATCCGTCTTCCATTTCTAAGTCCCTAAATCACCAAATTCTACAGCCCTTGCTCTGATAACAACCATCTACAGTCCTACATTTTCTCAGCTATCCATTTTGTTTGTTGAGGCAAAAGAAGCCTGATACAATAATTTTTTGCCTATACATACCCTAACATAGTACCAAACTCCAAGAACCAGAATAAAAGTCTCCAGGATACTTATTGCCTTCAAAATGATTTCTTAGTTTTGGACAATAAATCTGATAAGGCAAACAGCATGTTCGACGAGCTTACATGGTACAGTTCCTAATGCAGAAGATATTGAACTCTTTATGAGACCCCACCGAGCTTCAGGAAACCAATACTTATTCTCAAATCCACAGTTTCAAAAAGAATGGAGAGCCAACTTATTGTGCTTTATTGATTTTAAGGTTTTCCTTTTCCCTTTCTTTTCTTCTTTTGTCCTTTTTTTTTATCCTATCAAGGTTGTTCCAATCATTTAACAAAATAGTAGTAAATTCTTGAAACATTCATTAGAGAGCATAAAAAATGAATATAAGTTAGTATTCAAGCTATCAATGAATACATACCAACATGTATGTCAGGTGTAGCAGCAGCAGTGGCATAAAAAAGATGACAGTGACAGGCTGGTAGTCCACAGCTATTGCATCAAAGACAGTCTGTCTAATGCAATTCGGAGTTCAAACCCCTCCATGAACAATTTTAAGGGATCACGAACTGTTATCATGTAGAAATCACTCGAATCTCATGTACTCAACAATGATCGTTAAAATACACTAGTAAGAGTTAGAGAATAATATAAATCATATCCTGAGTCCTCACCTAACAGCTTAAGCTATTGGGTTGAGATGGTTCTTTGACATGGTATCAGAGCCTTGATGACCAAGCGGTCACGAGTTCGAATCTCACCATCCCCATTTATTTGATAAAAATTAAGCATAAGGTAAAGTGGGCCTGTGCAAGTTTCAAGCCCAAAAGGGCTTTCACTTGAGGGGGTGTGTTAGAGAATAATATAAATCATATCCTGGGACCTCACCTAATAGCTTAAGCTATTGGGTTGAGATGGTTCTTTGACAGTAAGATGGTTCATGAGTCTCGAAATTTGCATTTACCGGAAATTACTAAACTCTTAATTCCCTCGGTACTATTGATGAAATGTCTTAGAAAGCTGCAGAAGATCAGGAAGCTGTGCTGTTGCTGTTGAATATATTTCGTCAATGAAGATCTTTGCTGAAGACCAAGATTTTAGGAATAAATCACTGATGATATCTGATCTGTTGTTATGCAATGTTTTTGAATTTTGAATTGTCTTTGTTTCCAAGTAATACTCTAACTCTATTTAAAGAGTATTCTGAGATCAATAATATTATTCTTCTACAAATTCTTCTTTACGTCTGTTTTGCATGCACTTGTGTTCTGCAATTAAAGAATTATAACCAACAAATTGGTATCAGAGCTATAGTTTATCTTGAGGGACTTGTGAGTTGAGAGAAACAAAAACACAAACCAAATCAAACCACAAACACAACCAAAAAACACAAAATGGATTCTGAAACAATCATCTCACACGGTTCACCACCAATCTTCAATGGTGAAAACTATGAAACATGGGCCATCAGAATGACAGTGCATCTGGAGGCGCAAGATCTTTGGGAAGCTGTGGAAGAAAACTATGTTGTTCCTGACTTGCCTGCAAATCCAACTATAGCCCAACTAAAGATCCACAAGGAGAAGAAGACAAGAAAATCCAAGGCCAAAGCTTGCTTATATGCTGCAGTATCAAATACAGTATTCACAAGAATCATGAATTTGGATTCTGCAAAAGGTATTTGAGATTATCTTAAAAAGGAATATCAAGGCAATGAAAGAACAAAAAATATGCAGGTTCTTAATTTAATCAGAGATTCTGAAATACAGAAGATGAAGGAAACTGAAAACATCAAAGATTATGCTGACAGATTGCTAAGCATAATAAACAAAGTAAGATTGCTTGGAAAAGAATTTTCTGATGACAGAATTGTGCAGAAAATACTGGACACTATGCCTGAAAAATATGAGTATAAGATCTCTTCATTAGAAGAGTCAAAAGACTTAACCAGCATCTCTCTTGGAGAATTAACAAATGCACTGCAGGCACAAGAACAAAGAAGATCAATGAGACTTGAAGAATCAATGCAGGGAGCTTTTCAAGTAAGAACTCAATATCAAGGAGGAGGCAAAGACAGGAGATTCATCAAGAAGAAAAAGGTTCAAACGTACAGAAACAAGATGGAAACATTTCCACCATGTACCTACTGTAAAAAAAAAATCATCAGCCGATCAAGTGCTGGTGGAGACCAGATATCAAATGCAGAAAATGTGGACAGATTGGACATGTGGAAAGAATATGCAGGACACAACAACATAAAGAAAAGGCGAATCCTGTTGCACAACAACCTAAAGAGGAGCAGCTGTTTGTTGCATCATGTTTTTCAACAGGAAATAGTTCGAATGATTCTTGGTTGATTGATAGTGGCTGCACAAACCACATGACAAACAATCAGGATTTGTTTAAAGAACTTGACAGAACGAGTATTTCCAAAGTTAAAATTGGAAATGGTGATTATATTGATGTCAAAGGCAAAGGAATTGTTGTCTTAAACAGTTTGTCAGGTTTGAAGTATATTTTAGATGTTTTATATGTGTCTGACATTGATCAAAACTTGCTTAGTGTTGGACAACTTATGGAAAAAGGTTTCAAATTAAGGTTTGAAGATCAATGGTGTCTGATCAAAGACAACTTGGGCAACAATGTGTTCAGGGTAAAAATGAAATCAAAAGGTTTTACTTTAAACCTTATGGAGAAGGAGCAGAGTGTGTTTTCTGCAAAAACATGCAGTGACGAATTATGGCATAAAAGAGTTGGACACTTTCATCATGCAGGGCTTATATATATGCAAAAACATACTCTTGTAAAAGGAGTACCATAACTGGAGAACAGGTCAGCAAACTGTGCAGCATGTCAATATGGTAAGCAGGTTAGAAAACCTTTCCCTCATGCAACCTGGAGAGCAACACGAAAACTTCAGCTGGTACATACAGACGTTGGAGGTCCTCTAAGTATAGCCTCACTGAATGGCAGCAAATATTATATCATCTTCATTGATGATTATTCCAGGTTCTGTTGGATTTTCTTTCTTAAATTCAAATCAGAAGTTGCTAATGTGTTTTGGAAGTATAAAACATAGGTGGAAAACCAAAGTGGGTGCAGGATTCAGACATTAAGATCAGACAATGGAAAGGAGTATACCTGTGGGAGATTTCAGCAATTCTGTAATGAATCCGGAATTGAACATCAACTTACTACACCTTACACACCTCAACAGAATGGTGTAAGTGAAAGAAAAAACAGGAGTATCATGGAAATGACTAGATGTATGCTGCACGAAAAAGAGTTGCCAAAGAAATTATGGGCTGAAGCTGCAAATACCTCAGTGTATCTGCTTAACAGAATGCCAACCAGAGCCTTGCAGAAAAAAACTCCTTTTAAAGCTTGGTTTGGATACAAACCAGACCTGCAACATTTGAAAATTTTTGGTTGTATTTGTTTCACTCATGTACCACAGGTGAAAAGAGATAAGCTGGATAAGAAGTCAGAACCAGGAGTATTCATTAGATACAGCAGTCCATCAAAAGCTTACAGAATCTTCCAGCCTCAAAATGGAAGAATTCTGGTAAGTAGAGATGTCAACTTTATGGAAGATAAGCAATGGAAGTGGGAGCAACCAGAAGAAAAACTGGAATCATCAACAGTGAAGCAAGAATCTCCAATTTTGGAGATTATTAATGACAACATTGACGATGAACTAGTAAGAGGTACAAGATCATTAGCTGAAATTTATGAAAGTAGCAATATTGCTATTTATGAACCTGCAGAATTTGAAGAAGCAGTAAAGAAGAGTGAATGGATTGAAGCAATGCAAGAAGAACTTAGAATGATTGAAAAGAATGATACATGAGTGCTGATGGACAAGCCTTTACACAAGAAGGCCATAGGAGTCAAATGGGTTTATAGAACCAAACAAAATGCAGACGGTTTTATAAACAAATACAAAGCCAGATTAGTTGTGAAGGGCTATGCTCAAGTGTTTGGTGTGGATTTTTCAGAAACGTTTGCACCAGTAGCATGCTTGGACACAATTAGATTACTACTTGCAGTTGCTGCACAAAAGAATTGGAAAGTTTATCAGCTAGATGTAAAGTCTGCGTTTTTAAATGGATACCTGTAGGAGGAGATTTACATAGAGCAACCAAGAGGCTTTGAAGTCAGGGGACAAGAGGAGAAGGTCTACCTGCTGAAAAAGGCTTTGTATGGCCTCAAACAAGCTCTTAGAGCATGGTATAACAGAATTGATGATCATCTACATAAACTTGGCTTTGTTAAAAGTTTAAGTGAGGCAACGTTGTATGTAAAAGGAGCTGATGCAAACTTAATTATTGTATCTGTTTATGTTGATGACTTACTTGTAACAGGAAGTAATAAGACACAAATTAAAGAATTCAAGGCAAAAATGTTTGATGTGTTTGAGATGACAAATCTCGGGTTGATGTCTTACTTCCTTGGAATGGAGGTGAAACAAAGTGATGATGGAATCTTCATATGTCAACAGAAATATGCTAAAGAGATATTGAAAAAATTTCACAAGGAAAGCTGCAAGAGCACAAGCACATCTATGAATCTGAAGGAAAAATTCAGCAAGAATGATGGAACAAACAAAGCAGATGAAGGTCAGTATAGAAGTTTAATTAGATGTTTAATGTATCTTACAGCTACAAGATCAGACATTGCATTTGCTATGAGCTTGCTGTCACGTTTTATGCATTGTGCAAGTGAATTGCATCTTCAAGCTGCAAAAAGGATAATAGGATACGTCAAAGGTACAATAAGCTATGGAATAAAATACTCTCATCTTCAAAATTTCATGCTGCATGGGTACTCTAATAGTGACTGGGCAGGTTCTGTGGACGACATGAAGAGCACCTCAGGCTACTGTTTTAGTTTTGGATCAAGCATGTTCTCTTGGTGTTCAAGGAAGCAAGATAGTGTAGCTCAAAGCACAGCTAAAGCTGAATATGCAGCAGCTACTGCTGCTGTCAATCAAGCTATTTGGATAAGGAAAATTCTTGCTAATCTGCATATGAATCAACTGGAACCAATAAAGATTTATGTTGACAATCAAGCTGCAATTTCTATTGCAAATAATCCTGTGTTTCATGACAGAACTAAGCATTTCAAAATCAAGTTATATTTTCTAAGAGAAGCACAAAAAGAAGAAGAAGTTACTCTGCTATATTGCAGAACTAATGACTAGATTGCAGATGTTCTAACAAAAGCTCTTCCAAAAGCAAGTTTTGAAGATTTATGAAGAAAGCTTGGTATCTGCTGCTGTTAAGGCAAAGAGGAGTGTTGATGAAATGTCTTAGAAAGCTGCAGAAGACCAGGAAGCTATGCTGTTGCTGTTGAATATATTTCATCAATGAAGATCTCTGCTGAAGACCAAGATTTTAGGAATAAATCACTGATGATATCTGATATGTTGTTATGCAATGTTTTTGAATTTTGAATTGTCTTTGTTTCCAAGTAAAACTCTAACTCTATTTAAAGAGTATTCTGAGATCAATAATATTATTCTTCTACAAATTCTTCTTTACGTCTGTTTTGCATGCACTTGTGTTCTGCAACTAAAGAATTATAACCAACAGGTACGAAGCAATGAATGGAGATGAGTAGCGAAGAATGCACCGAAACAAAGTCTTCACCAACTTATAATCCCCTTCTTTGATTACAAGGCCATCAGCCAGCTCCGCTCCCACACTTCCCTTAGAGGTGGGACCCACATTTCCAGAAGAGTACAGATGCCGGTGAAAAATTTCAACATCTCGCCCTTGTGGCTCATGTTCACGAAGAACCTGGTGCAACAAAACCCAAATATGCTCAAGCTCACTGCTTAGTTACAGTCTAGAAAAGCATTATGAACGCTTAGTGAAATGGATATAAAAACCCCTCAAAATAGAAAAAAAAAAAACTCCTTCAAATCCAACAAAAACATTTCTTCTGCTCGAGTTTGATATCCTAAGCCCAAAATACAATAAAGGGGCTAAGGAGTTTGGATTCGGGTATGGTAGCTCGAGCCTAACACCCAAGGAGCTTGGGTTCGGGCTACTGCTGTGGGCTCTGGCTTCTACACTCAAGCCCAACGTGTTCAGGCTTCCATGCCCGAGCCCAACATGTTCGGGATCGAGAACGCGGCCCGAGCCCAACATGCTCGGGATCAAGAGTGCACCCCGAGTCTAAAATGTTTAAGTCTAGGCAGTGTGCCTCGACCCATTTTTCATCTCTAATGGGTCCGAGCTCAACATTCACCAGAGATTTTTTCGAGATCCCACGCAGGTTCCTTGATATTTTATACTGATCTAATATGTATTATTTTGAGTAAAATACAACCCAAAAGATTACAAAGGTGAAATTACACTTTAGTCTCTCCTCTTCACAAAAATAGATAAGATTCATGAGCTACCAATCCTTCAAGTTAAAGGTTCACAATCTTTTCATTTTCTACTGCATATATATTTTCAGAACATCTCTCTCTAGAATATTATTGTACCTTTTCTCTTTATAAAGTTATTGACTTTACTATTGGAGAGTCCCCACGTCCATTAAAGGATATCTTTTACAGCTATCAGTCACCTGACTTACCAGACATAACTTGCTACAGTTGCCAACCCTATAGACTTTTTATATTAAATCACTAGATACCTTAACTATGGAGAATAAAACAGATTTCTTGAACTAAGAGATCAACCAATTATTCAATTTATCAGCCTTATTCCTAAACATCTTGGATTTTAGAACTCATTAATTGGCATCGTATATGGGAAACTGATAAAAAAAACCATCAGTTTCTAAAACTTGTTTTTGATATTTTCAAGCCATTCCATGGCACACAACCAAGACACACCTAGGTCAGGATACATGACAAATCTACTTGTTATCACGAACATTTCTACCTATGTAGACCTTTAACAACTCACCAATCAAGTGCAACATCTCACTCAGACCATGTTGGCAACCCAAGGTCAAAATTAGACCTTGCCACTCTATCATATCTTGACACCCTCGGCAACATACAATGCCTCAGCACCAATACCATCGGCTGCACTAGGTGCTCGTAGATGATTACACTACCAAAAGAAGACTAAACATAATGACAATCCTAGGAGTCCCTTAATGGGTTGTTTGCGCAATTACGATACTCATGTTTAGAATTGATATTCCGAACGTCCTCCCCCTAGCTACCGTGAGATGGACACCAATTAATATAACCATCGTTCCATGTCAAACTCTTAGGGATCCCACAAGGGTAATAGATAAAAGACTAAAAGAAGATCTATACATGAGCATACTTAGAAGAATGATCACAACCCCCATCAATGAAGGATTTCTCCTTTGTCTAAACGAGTATTGAACAATAGACTCCCTAAGGACTACATTTCCATATATAAAAATAACTCTAGAAAATTATGATGGCTTGGTTAACCCAAGAGAGCATGTACAAAAAATACACGATAGCTCAGAGTTGGTCATCCAATATAGTGACTCAATGTGCAAAATAATCCATACAATCTTCTAGGGGTCTGTGCATGCATGATATAATAATTTGAAGTCAAATTCCATTGATGGGTTCAATAACCTATGTATTAAACTAGTGGCATGCTTTAACACCAACATACCTACTAAGAAAAGCTCCATGAAACTATTTAGTGTTACCTAACAAGAGATCGAGTCTACACGGTTATAATTTAAAAGGTTCAATGAGAAGATGCATAAGATGAAAGAATTGCTTAAGCCTACTTTTTAGAGACCTTGATAAAAGGGGTAAAGGAACATGTTATATAGAGAAAACTTTATGCTTTACCAGAGAAAAGTTTGCTCAAAGTGAAAAAAGTAATGAAAAATCATATATGAGTAAAAAGGTTGATTTGCTATGACATAGAGCCCTTCCTTATTATATGGACAACCAAGAATCTTCCAAGTGAAATCATTCTCCTAGTAGAAATAAAAGCTCAAGGAAGAACCATGAGGGATTAACCCATGGTGATTTAGTGTATCCTAAGGATCACTCATTTGAAGTTATTAAGGTAGTCAAAACAAACACTTTGGCACCACCTCCAAGATATGTTACTCCTAAAAACCTTTCTTGTACCTATCACTCAGATCATCTTAGGATGAATAATCCTAAATAGAAATGTAAGTTTATTTTTGAAATAAAAATAATGTATCTTTGACATACATTCCCTATCTATAGATCTCTAGTGAGGGCTTCCGGATACTTTCCAAGGTAAGGTTTGCCTTGATCTCCCTAAAGGCCTCACCAATTCACCAAAGGTTAATCTGGGATCTATATTCTCTAGGTAATGCCTAAAGGCCTTTCACTAATTCTTCAAGGGTTGATCCAGGATCCCCTATCTTCCAAGTGATGCTTACGGGCCTCTCACCACTTCTCTAGGGGTTGATCCGGGATCCTCTATTTTTCAGGTGATGCCTAGGGGTCTCTCACCAATTCATCAGGGGTTTATCTGAGATCCTTTATTCTCTAGGTGATGCCGAGGGTCTTCTCACCAATTCATCAGGGGTTGATCCAGGATCCTCTATTTCTCTAGGTGATGCCTAGGGGCCTCTCAATAATTTACCAAGGGTTGATTTGGGATCCATATTCTCCAGGTGATTCCTAGGGGCTTCTCACCAATTCATCAGGTATTGATCTAAGATCCTCATTCTCTAAGTGATGTCAAATGGCCTCTCACCAATTCATTAAGGGTTAATCTCAAATCCCCCATCTTTTATTGTAATATCATACTGACATATTCTTCAGATGATGCCTGAGGCCTCTCACCAATTCGTTAGGGGTTGATCTAAGATCTCATTTTTTCAAGTGATGCTTAAGGGCCTCTCACTAATTCACCAAACGTTGATATGAGATCCTTATTCTCTAGGTAATACCCAGGGGCTTTTTACTAATTCGTCAGAGGTTAATCTTGGATTTTCCACTTCTTCAATGCAGTCTTAGACTAGCACCACTATCAAGTGGGGGGCCCTCATTTCTCATGCCATCATAAAGAGGTCATATATCTCACCACACCATTGACTATTCTTCAGTGAGTGGATTTTAAGCCCCCATACCATTACAAAGAAGGTTACAGACCTTTTAAGGGATCCTAAACCCTTATGTCATCATCAAGGAGGCTACAGACCCACTCTTTGGTGATATCTTTCTTCAATTAAAGGCTTTCATGCCTCGTGTCATCTAGAGAGGTTACATACCTCTCATACTCTAGTGCAACCACTCTTCAAGAGATGGACTTGGTTTTCTTGGTGCAATAAAACCATCCTCTATATATTTTCTCCTCCGCTCTTTAGAAATTTTTATAAGTATGGGTATCACCAAGGGTCACCCTTCATGGGTTAACATCAACCTTTTTAGGTTCTCCTAACCCTTTTAATTTTTTTTTCTAAGTATAGACTCACCCTTCATAAGTTTCCACCAGCCACTTAAAACGTTTTCTAAGCATGAAGTCTTTTATATCTCACCTCACCCTTTTAATTTTTTTTTCTAAGTATGGGTTCCTTCATAGTTCCCTTTTATATACTTATAATTTTTTTCAAATATGGTGTATCCCCCTACACAAGGGCTCTCTAGTTTATTACTCGGAGTTTGAACCCCTCTTCTCGTAAAAAAAAAAATTCAACGAACTCGTTATGGTAATTGAGTAATTTTACAAGTCTTTACAGATTAATACCATAAAGACTTGTGGAACTGCTAATTGATCCAAATAAAATGAACCTAAAAAAACTCCAAAATGGACCAAAAATATTTCCCCAAGATAGACCTAACAAGAGCACCCTTTGGGCTCGGGCTTAGTATCCCAAGCCCAAATTACAATAAAAGGCCTAGTGAGAGTGGGATCAGATATGGTAGCTCGTGCCTAACACCTAAGAAGCATGGGCTCAGGCAACAAGCTAGAGCCCATACAAGGTGCACACCTAGCGTGGGCGTGCACCCTAGTTCCCTCGGGGGCTCAGGTTCTGGAGCATGCCTCGAGCTCAACGCGTTTGGGTCCAGGCTCCTCAATATTTTATATTGATCTAATATGTACTATTTTATGTAGAATATAACTCAAAATTTCACAATGATAAAATTATACTCCAGCCATTTCTCCCCACAAAAAGATAAGATTTAGGGGCTATAAATACATCATGAATCCTTCAAGTCAAAGATTCATAATCTTTTCGTTCTTTACTGCATATATATTTTTAAAACATCTCTCTCTAGAATATTATTAGACTTTCTCTCTTTATAAAGTTACTAACTTTACCATCGGAGAATTCCCATATCCATCAAAGGGGACCTTTTACAGCTATTAACTACTGGTTACTTGGCTTATCAGACATCAGCTGTTACCAGTTGCTAACATTCTAGGATTTCCATATCAAGTCCCTGAATACCTTAACTATGGAAAATGAATCAAATTGCTTGAACTAAGTGATTAGTTAATTATCTAACACGTTAGCCTTATTCTTAAGCATATTAGATTTTAGGACTCATCACATAGTCATAGTGATGCAACCATATTATTCAATAGTTTCACCCACATTTAACTAGTGTTTTGCCTATGTTTTATATATAAAATGCCTTGATATTCTTTGTTTTATGTTTTGAAGGCACTTTTGGATGAAAGATGCAAAAAAGAGTAAATTGGAGATAATTGGCAGATTTGACCTTCAGTCGATGTTTTGTGCAGAGCGTGAGCTCTAGAGGTTGAAATGAAGTGATTCCAGTGGCATTAAAAAGGTAACATCCATACCTTTCTGGACATCCAAGGCAAGAAAATAAAATAAGGAAGAGCATGGAAATCACAGCCTTCAAAGTCAAATCTCGCAATCTGCCAGTGTTGACCTTCGGCCATTCCAACTTGAATATCTGGAGCTAAAGAAGTCCAATTGATGCAAACTCATTTTTTTTGGATTCATGACTCAAAGGTCTATAAACGCTCCAAATTGCAGCCAAAAACAATGTCATATGAGGGAGATATGATTTTTCAAAGATGACATCTGAATTCTGCCAGCAAACAAGTTTCGTGAAGAAACGAGTCCAAATTACCTTCCGAAGCATCTAAACCGATATCCAAGTTTTTATTTCAGCAATTTAGCTCCTCTAAGTCAAAGCTTGAAGATTTCATGCAAGGCTATTTCTCCTTTTTTAGGAAAATAGTTATTGAAGTACTGAAATGTAAACAGTCTACTTAATGGAGGACTATTTTGTAAAATAGAGACCTAGGGTTTCCTAGGATATAAAAAGAATGAGAGAAGAGAAGGGGGGCAGCTAGCCAAGAAGAGAAAAACACCCCCTTCCTCTAAGAAACCCTAAATCATGCATTCTTCCTTCTTTTTGATTAGTTTTTCAACAAACATGCAAGGCTAAACACTTTTTCTTGGTTGCAAGGACACAGAAACCTTCGGATTTCAAGAACTGTGAGATTTATTTTACCTTTTCTTTTCAGTTTATATGATGAATATGTTTGTTCTCCTATGCTTATTTTTGTATGATTGTTTATTTTAATTGCTAGAACGGACTCTAAGTTATTATTGTAGACAATCTATTGCTAAGTTTGATATCAAAACCGGAGTTGTGGTATATGAACTTGTGAAGCAACTGAGTTTAATAATTGTGGCGGATCTACGTTATTAATCTTAGGGAGAACATTCAATCAAATCAAACATAGACTGCGGACATTTATGTTTTCTTGATTAATCAACTTATCTAGTTCTTAAGGCTGCCATTGAATTAAATTACTAGTGCGGACACTGTGGTTGTTTGATGGTTAGGGTTAGTTATACGGCGGATCCGTTAACTAATCAATGTTAAGAAGAGATAAATATTCAGAATATAAATTGATGTTTTGTTTCCATGATCAGTTCTGATTTCTGTAGGTGGATGTGTGCTTGTGACCAAGGTTTGTTCTCTTGATAATTTTCTGATTTTATTAAATTTTGTTTGATAGTTTTCTGTTTTCTTTTGCTTTAGCCTAGATAACGTCCAAACCCCCCCAAATTGCATATCATCTAGCATAAAAATCTGACTTGAATCTTCCTCGTGGGATCGACCCCTTGCTTGCTCTATACTATCTTGTGTGTTGTGCTTGAAGCTAGGGTAATTAATTTGTGCGACCGCGACATCGCAACAAATTTTGGCGCCGTTGCCGAGGAAGTAATTTTAGTTGATTCTTGTGCTATTATTTTTATTTACTGTGATTGTTATTTCTTTTTCTGAAAAAAAAAAGAAACAGAATTTTTGCTTGCGATGATACTGTTCACTTGCGGCAGTGGTATTGTTCAAAACAGAGTTTTTGGTGCAATTAGGTATCGTGCTTTTGTTTCCTAAAGGGAAACGACATTCTGAATAGGACTTGTGATTAATCATTAGCCTCACCCTATCGAGGCTAAATTCCTCTATTTTATAGGGTTTTTAGGCAGTTTTAGTTTTCTAGCATAGGATTTTCGTACAATTTGCGTTGTTTTTGATCTTTTGTGTGGTTGGTTTCTTTTGAGTTTTCTTGATGATTTATGCCAGTATCCCGTTCTACTAATCAAAGTCAAGTGCAGTTGGATCTCGAAATAGAAAAAACTTTCTACTAATCAAAGTCAAGTGCAGTTGGATCTCGAAATAGAAAAAACTTTACGCAGGTTATGAAAGGAAGCTCACCTTAACACCATGGCTGTTGCACGACAACAAACACTCAAGGAGCTTGTTGCTCCTAACGTGGAAAATTAGTCATTGTGCATAAACATCGACAATAATGTAAACTTTGAGCTCAAATCTGGTTTTATACATTTGCTACCAATATTTAATGGTCTTGCAGGAGAAGATCCTCATACTCATCTCAAGGAGTTCCATATGGTTTGTGTTGGCATGAAACCGAACGGAGTTGATGAAGAACAGGTTAAGTTGAAAGCTTTCCCTTTCTCTTTAAAAGGGGCAGCAAAGGCATGGTTTTTCTCTATTCTTCCAGGTTCGATTGGAACTTGGAATGCCATGAAGAAGATCTTCCTTGAGAAGTATTTCCCAGTATCTCGAGTTGCCAACATAAGGAAAAAAATATGTGGGATTCGACAATCTCATGGAGAGACACTTTCCGAGTATTGGGAAAGATTTGAGCAACTGTGCATTCAATGCCCTCATTATCAAATACCTGATCAGCTGCTCATTCAATATTTCTATGAAGGATTGATGCCTACTGACCGTAGTATCATTGATGCTGCAAGTGGAGGGGCATTGGTAGATAAGACACCTGAGGCTGCACGCCAATTGATCTCAAACATGGCAGCCAACTCGAAACAGTTTGGCACTCGTGGAGACTTTGCAAATAAACGAGTAAATGAGGTGAGTATTTCTAACCTTGAGAATAAAGTTAATGATCTTACTTCTCTTGTGTGTTCTTTGGCTTGTGGCAATGTATAGCAGGTGAAAGTTTGTAGCATATGCTCCTTACAAGGACATGCTTCAGATATGTGCCCAATAATGCAAAAAGATTACATTGAACAAGCTAATGCAGTTGATGGAGCATTCAATGGACAACCTCAGCGTAAGTATGATCCTTTTTCCCACACGTACAATCCTGGATGGAGAGATCATCCAAACTTATGTTATGGGAACCCACCTCAACAAGGCAATCAAGGCCGACAGTACCATCCCTATGGATTTCAATCCCAACAGAATTATCAAGCGAGACAGTCCCCTCTATTCACAAACTCCAATGTTATGGGGTCATCATCCAATGATGATCTTCGTGAGATGATGAAAACTTTGGCTTCTAACATTGTGACCTTGCAACAAAATGTCATGTTTTTTCAACAAGAAACAAGGTCAAGTATTCACAACTTGGAGAAGCAAATGGGGCAAGTAGCTTCAAGTGTGGGGAAATTGGAAGCACAAATGAATGGAAAATTGCCCTCCCAAGCATTAAATCCAATAGAGATTGTTAGTGTGATCATGCTATGAAGTGGGAAAGAACTTAAAGAGAAAAGGTCAAAACAAATTGAGATGGAGGAAGAAGAAGAGATAGAAACTGAATTGAGTACAAAGAAGGAACATCCTCTTCCTCTACAAACTGAAATATCGACCAACACTCCAAAGGTAACTCCTCACTCAATGAATTCCAGTTTTAAAATAATTCCACCCTTTCCTGTGAGTTCTTCTAGGTCAAAGAAGGAGGACAAAGAAAAAGAGATTTTAAAGGTTTTCAAGAAAGTAGAACTCAACATTTCTTTGCTTGATGTTATCAAGCAAATTCCCAACTATGCCAAATTCTTGAAGGAGTTGTGTACTACCAAGAGAGCTTTCAAACTAAAAGGTCATGAAATGGTAAGTATGGGTGAAGTTGTATATGCTATTGTTCAAAAGAATATGCCTTTGAAGCAAAAAGACCCAGGTGCGTTTACTATCCCATGTGTTATTGGTAATGCTAGTTTCAAAAGGGCCTTGTGCGATTTAGGTGCATCCATTAGTGTTATGCCTAAACATGTTTATGATTCTCTTAGTCTTGAGCCATTGAATAAAACTAGCATTATAATACAACTTGCGGATCGTAGTTTTGTTTACCCACTTGGTGTGATAGAAGATGTCCTAGTCAAGATTGACAGTTTGGTCATTCCATGCGACTTTTATATTCTTGATATGGAACATGATTCTTGTTATTTATCAAACAGCACTCCTATATTGTTTGGGAGACCATTCTTTAAAACTGCCAATATAAAAATTGATTGTGGTAAGGATACTTTGTCTATGGAGGTAGGAGATGAAAAAATTGAATTTAATTTTCATGATGCAATGACATATCCTTATAGCAATGTTTATTCTATCACATGTTATGACCAAGTTGATAAGTGTATGCAGCAAGTTTGTGATTTTGATAGTGAGGATGGATTAAGCGTAGCTTTGAGCTATGGCTATGATTTTACCAAGATAAAAGAGATGGAGAGGCATATATGTGTTCTCCGAAATGTGCATGACTCAGTATTGGATTTACAAGCTTTGCAAATTGTACTCCATG
Organism: Populus simonii; assembly: GCA_007827005.2. Lineage (NCBI taxonomy): Eukaryota > Viridiplantae > Streptophyta > Magnoliopsida > Malpighiales > Salicaceae > Populus > Populus simonii. The sequence goes on from CM017464.2 coordinate 18,253,873, forward strand.
ATGCAGGAGTCATTTACCTCATCATGGACAGTGAATGGGTGGCGCCTATCCTTTTGGTGCCTAAAAAGATTGGAATTACGTTGGAAGAGATTCGAAATGATGCTTACGAGAATGCAAGGATTTATAAAGAAAAGATTAAGAGTCTCCATGACCAAATGATTACAAGAAAAGAGTTTAATGTTGGAGACAAAGTCCTCTTTTATCATTCGCGTTTGAAACTTTTTCCTGGAAAGTTGCGCTCTCGTTGGATTGGACCCTTTGTTGTTTCTAATGTTTTTCCTTATGGTGCAGTTGAAATTACAAGTTTAGAAACCAACAAAGTACTCAAGGTCAATAGGCATCGCTTGAAACCTTTCTATGAAGGTTGGACGATAGAACTCACCGCTTTTGTGGAGTTAGCTGAACCAATCTATGAAGAATGAGCATGCAACATGTCAAGCCAATGACATAAAACAAAAGCGCTTACTGGGAGGCAACCCAGCACAAAAAGAAAAAAAACAGATGTGCTTTCTTTTCCCTTATCTTTTATTTTTCGCATTTTACTTTATTTTTGTCATTCTCCTATATTCCTTTTCTTTTATTTCAACATTGAGGACAATGTTGTGTTTTAAGTGTGGGGGTATTGGGAGAATGTTGGTTTTCTAATTTTGGTTTTCTTTGTTATTTTTCAAAATAAAAAAAAAATTATGTTTGATCTTTTGAACTCCCATTGGTTTTTGAGAATATGAGTATTATGTATGAGAATTAGTTGAGATAGATGAAGATATAAATCAAATGAATGAGTGTGCATGCAAGTTTTAATGTTTAATTGGTTTAGGGATTGACTTTGAGAATATGCCATGTTGACTTTATAGTGTTATACCAATGCAAGCTTTTGAGCCTTCAACATTATATTCTTTGATTGTGCCTTCTTTCAATGATATGTATCTTTAGAACTTGCTTCATATCTTGTTGAGATTACATTCATATTACATATATACATGAAGATGATAAAGGTATTAGGAATTTTAACCACTTGAGCCAAAAAGTCAACCTAAAGCATATTATCCTTAGTGAGCCCCTTTTGAGCTTGTTTATCTTTTCTTTGCTTTATCCATGTATAAGTCTTAACTTTTTATATGTTTTCCTTTTCCCCTGGCCAAGGATTAGTAGAGTATATACTTATGATATCTCATGAAATTATGGTTGGAAATTATATGAAAAGAAAGAAGAAATGATGTTTGATGAAAAGATGGGCAAAGTTGCCAAAGGTAAAAAAAAAAAGGAAAGAAAAAAAAAGAAAAAAGAAAAAAAGAAAAGAAAAAGAAAAAAGTGTTCCTTTATGTTCTTAAGATTTTATATTGAAAAAGCTTGAAATGAAAAGAAGTTAAGCATTGGTGATTAAAGATGGAAAATTTATGTGCTTTGATGGAATATCTTGTTTGAAATATCATTTTTCAGAATGCTCTACTTTCTTTGGTTTGAACCTTTTCTTTTACTCTATTTTACCTCACCTTTACCTTAGCCCCATTACAACCAGAAAATAAGACCTTTTGATTCATGCATTGTTTGTAATATGTTATTAATGGAGATGAGATTGAAGAGCAAGTTTGTGGTAGAACATATTCATTGATTGAATTTGAGAGATTTAAACACATAAGCCCTAAACACATGAGTGTTGGAGTGTATATCAATGAAAGGACCTATCACTTTGGCATGACATAGATTTCATTTAAATCTCGACGATTAATTGAATTTTGAAGTTTGCATGTAAATAAATTCATGAAAATTTATACTCTTTATCCTTCTTAATTGTGTTCTTGTTTATAATGCATATATTCTTGGATATTGATGGGAGATTAGAAGATTATTCATAGTGATTTCATTTAATTTAACTTCAATTTGATTTTACCTATCCTTTCTTGAGGACGAGCAAGAGCTAAGTGTGGGGGTATTTGATGCAACCATATTATTCAATAGTTTCACCCACATTTAACTAGTGTTTTGCCTATGTTTTATATATAAAATGCCTTGATATTCTTTTTTTTGTGTTTTGAAGGCACTTTTGGATGAAAGATGCAAAAAAGAGTAAATTGGAGATAATTGGCAGATTTGACCTTCAGTCGATGTTTTGTGCAGAGCGTGAGCTCTAGAGGTTGAAATGAAGTGATTCCAGTGGCATTAAAAAGGTAACATCCATACCTTTCTGGACATCCAAGGCAAGAAAATAAAATAAGGAAGAGCATGGAAATCGCAGCCTTCAAAGTCAAATCTCGCAATCTGCCAGTGTTGACCTTCGGCCATTCCAACTTGAATATCTGGAGCTAAAGAAGTCCAATTGATGCAAACTCATTTTTTTTGGATTCATGACTCAAAGGTCTATAAACGCTCCAAATTGCAGACAAAAAAGATGTCATATGAGGGAGATATGATTTTTCAAAGATGACATCTGAATTCTGCCAGCAAACAAGTTTCGTGAATAAACGAGTCCAAATTACGTTCTGAAGCATCTAAACTGATATCCAAGTTTTTATTTCAGCAATTTAGCTCCTCTAAGTCAAAGCTTGAAGATTTCATGCAAGACTATTTCTCCTTTTTTAGGAAAATAGTTATTGAAGTACTGAAATGTAAACAGTCTACTTAATGGAGGACTATTTTGTAAAATAGAGACCTAGGGTTTCCTAGGATATAAAAAGAATGAGAGAAGAGAAGGGGGGCAGCTAGCCAAGAAGAGAAAAACGCCCCCTTCTCTAAGAAACCCTAAATCATGCATTCTTCCTTCTTTTTGATTAGTTTTTCAACAAACATGCAAGGCTAAACACTTTTTCTTGGTTGCAAGGACACGGAAACCTTCGAATTTCAAGAACTGTGAGATTTATTTTACCTTTTCTTTTCAGTTTATATGATGAATATGTTTGTTCTCCTATGCTTATTTTTGTATGATTGTTTATTTTAATTACTAGAACGGACTCTAAGTTATTATTGTAGACAATCTATTGCTAAGTTTGATATCAAAACCGGAGTTGTGGTATATGAACTTGTGAAGCAACTGAGTTTAATAATTGTGGCGGATCTACGTTATTAATCTTAGGGAGAACATTCAATCAAATCAAACATAGACTGCGGACATTTATGTTTTCTTGATTAATCAACTTATCTAGTTCTTAAGGCTGCCATTGAATTAAATTACTAGTGCGGACACTGTGGTTGTTTGATGGTTAGGGTTAGTTATACGGCGGATCCGTTAACTAATCAATGTTAAGAAGAGATAAATATTCAGAATATAAATTGATGTTTTGTTTCCATGATCAGTTCTGATTTCTGTAGGTGGATGTGTGCTTGTGACCAAGGTTTGTTCTCTTGATAATTTTCTGATTTTATTAAATTTTGTTTGATAGTTTTCTGTTTTCTTTTGCTTTAGCCTAGATAACGTCCAAACCCCCCCAAATTGCATATCATCTAGCATAAAAATCTGACTTGAATCTTCCTCGTGGGATCGACCCCTTGCTTGCTCTATACTATCTTGTGTGTTGTGCTTGAAGCTAGGGTAATTAATTTATGCGATCGCGACATCACAACACATAGTCTAGAAAAGTATTATGAACTTCAGTTTTCCCACTAATATCAATCATTATTAGAAATAAGCAATAAAATTAACAGTTATACAAAATTAAAAAAAGTAATCATCCTAGTGAATTAAAAAATCTAATTACATCTAAATTATATGTCATTCAAAATTAAAAGGATTACAAAAATCCCCCAAAACATTGAGAATGTGTGCACTTTTGACCACCAAGACAAGTGAATATAAGCCCCTTGCCAACTTCTTCTTTCCTAGAAATGCAAAAGCCCAAAAACAAATAAAAGAAGGACATCAAAATCTCCCATAAAAATTAAAACAAATTGGGTATGCAGAAGAAATAAATAATGAAATGTAGCGCCAAATACCCCTAAAAATATAAATAGACTTGCCCATTGGGGCAACCATTTTCTCATTCTTCCTCGCCCATTTCAAAATTATATTATGGTTTATTTTTCTTCTTTCTTTATCCACGCGAGAGGAAGTGATTGCATGCTCATCTCTTCATGATATTCAACTCCTATAAATATCAAGTGGGTATGCAAAATATTTTATTCAACTTAGACTCTCTTTCCTTTATATATTTATTTATTTGTAAAAAATATAACACTTTGTATCGATGTTTTAAAATTACACCTTATTAATCGGGTCAACACTAAATTTAAAATTTGATAAAAAAACTAAAATATTCCTAAATTTTTTATCCATTCTCCTTCATTCACTCTTTTATCTTATAACACCCTCTAGAACTTAATTTTACTCCCATTTTTTTCATAATCATTTCAGGATGATTATGAAAGCGTTTTTTTTTTTTTGTTCTTTCACTTTATTTTGGCACATTTTTTGTTAGGAACAAATATACATTGAACGGAAAGTGGAAGTCATTCATACTATTTTTCCCTATTTTTTGCTAGCAATTATACTAGGTAAAAAAATCCAAACAATTAAGTGAAAAAAGGGAAAAAAATGCTTTAATATCTTTTTTTCTTATTGTTTTCTTTATGGTAAGTTTAATTATCAAACATAAGTATTGATAAGTTGTATTTGTTTTAGTTGATAGAGGATCTCAAAATCATTAGCATTTATTTCTTATGAATTAATTAATTTATGCTATATAAAAGTGATGATACATGAAATTTCAACTTCTTAAAAAAACTTAATAGGTCTAAATCTTGAATAAGCATGCACCCTCTCTACATGGTCAAGTCCTATCCAGGATCAGGTTTTCTACTCATAGAGAGGTAGACTACTTAAAAAAAAATATTTAGTAATAAAATTTGTAATAAGACTTTTTGTGTGGTGATCCAATTCAACAAAATTTTATGTTACTTGTGCTTGTTATCTTTTTTAGAACATTTTTCCTAATATATAAGCAGCCTAGAATAGTTGTAATATAGAGTTTTGTTTAGAGAAAGTATTTAGTAATAAAATCTTGAATTAAGATTTTTATGTGATGATCATATTCGCTATAATTTTGTCTTACTTGTGCTTATTGTATTTTTTGTGTTGTTTTCATCTATGTCAATTAATATTAGAGCCCAACAAATCCTGATGGTTTGTTTTTGTATGTTGTTAAATAATCATAAATGGAAAAGGTGGTCACATAACTAGACATGCTTATGTAAGAGGGGATGTGAAGATTATCTCTTGAAAAAAAAGACATTCAGAAACTAGTGATAAAAAAACTTGCAAGGATAGATTGTAGAGTTAACCTGTTAATTAATGATGATAAAATTGCAGAGGCAAGTTAAAGAATTATCTCATCGTTTAGCAAAGATGAAGAAGAGAAAACTAGAGAATCATGAGAAGTGTAATCATGGATTCATAGCTAGACTAGAAAACCCATTTAAAACCTAGATTAGGGGAAGCAACCTTTAAATCAAGATAAGTATCAGGGAGATTTTGAGGATCCTGATTATAATAAAATAGATATGAATTGGTCTTCTCCGCCAATTTATAATTTTTATTTCAATGATAATTATGACAATAATTATAGCATAAACAATGATAGTGATGTGAGTGATGATGTCATCAATAGTGTTCTCATTGATAAGTTAGTAGTTTGAATGAAAAGAGAATATGAAAGGTGCTAAAAAAAATTATTTTAAGTTATGTTAATCATTTTGATTACAAGTTACTATCATTATAAAGATAGATTTGTTCAATGGTTAAATGCATACATTATGTGTTAAGGAAGCAAGTTTGAGGTTGACAATTTTTGTTTTTTTATGAAGGCAGTGGAAGAGAAATCTTTTATCAATTGTTGTTTCTTATGAGAAATTTAATAAGAAAGGATTGATGTTAATATCTAAAATTATTATACACCTAAAGTGAAAAAAAAGGGTTGAAGAGTCTTGATTGGAATTCCATAAGATCAATGTAAGAATAATTTGAACTCGAAGACAAGTTCTTTCTAACTCAAAGAAACTGATATATGAGGAATTATAGGATAAGCTTTTTGTTTTTTTAGTTATTTTTATTCATATTTATTTTAGAAAAAAGTTTTATTTATGGTGTTTTTATTTTTCATATTTAGTTTTGAAATTTTATTTTCTTAGTTATATTTTTTATTCGGTTCAAGAATCATTCAGTTTAGAAATTTAATTTTTTCTTATTCAACTTAGTCATACAACTAGTATAAATAGAGTTTTGTATTTTGTATTTTATTAAACTACCAAAAGAGAAAATATTTAATGATAAAATTCCAAATAGAATTTCGTATAATGACCCTATTCGACATAATCCTGTGTTATTTTTCTTGCTATTCTTATGTGTTGTTTCTATATGTATCATTTGGTATTAGAGCAATTTGAATTCAAGAACAAGTTTTCTACAACCTGTAGAGATTGATATAGAAAATTGTTTTTTTCCTAACAAACAACTTTATATTAATGGACATAATTTTTAATCTGACAATTAGATTGGGTTAAAATTTTATCAAGAGATTTTAAAAGCTTTATTTTCTATAGGGTTAAAATTTTGTAGTAATTTGAAGGTCTCAAAAATTTACTATTTCAAATTTACAATATTTTTCTAGTTGATATATAATTTTTTTCCTATTTATTTTATTTTTTTAATCTTTATTTAGAATTTGTTTTCCTAATATATAAGCATCATAAAAAAGTTGTAATATAGATTTTTTATTAGAGACAATATTTAATAATAAAATTTCAAAATAAAGTTTTTGTGTGGGACCTATTTAGCATAATTATAATTTCCTTGTGCTTGTTGTGTTGATTCTATCTATATCACCTCTCTCGATTAACCTTACATCCCTTGTTAATTGAGTGGTTGTGCATCCCGCTGGACAAGTTACATGTCTTTTTATCCCTCAAACTTTATTTTATAAACACGAACAACACAACCTTCTAAGGATGTTTTCCTGTATCATTATTTATAACTTAAGCATCAAAGAATTGCCCTATCATTTCAAGGGACTTCTCTTTGTTTTGCAGGTTTTTCATTGTACAAAGAACCTCAATTTCTTTACAATTGTAATCCACTTCAATCAACCTAAAAGGAGCACATTTTCGGTAAAGATTTTCACTACCTTATCAAGAAATGTATGTTAGGGATCGAATTAGCACTAGCATACCATAAGATAAGCGTGGCTGAGATGTACATGTTACAGTGATTATTGTGCAGTAATATAAAAACTGGACATCGAGATATATAGTTCTTATTCATGAAACATGGGATAGTGTGAAAAGATATATACAGGGAACCAAGTTTGAGATTAAGGCATTGTTATTGTATATTTTTTTTTATTTAATTCCTTTTCCTTTGGTTTGATTTATCTATATATAGTCAAAATATAAATAATTTTTGTTTTTAATCAACTTAGGACACAACTTGAAAATGCCCTTTTATAAACGAATACTATAACTTTGATATGCCATAACTTTTTATCCAAAGGCCCGTTAAAGCTATCAAAAGCTATTTTTGAAGTTAAAATTGCCTTTAAAGGCCAACTTCTTAGCCATTTTAGTGATTTGAAATGCATGCATATCCTTTCGTGATAGCTCTAGTTTCAATATTGTACCCTTTTTGTCTGTCCAATTTTTTATTTTTTTTTTAATTTTCTATGTTAATTCTTACCATTTTGCAATCTCATGTTGATTTTAATTAGTTATTGACAGACTATTTAATATCAAAATTTGTAGGTATAGCCATTAATTATCATTTCAAATATTAAAAATTATTGTTAGTTTTTTCAACAATGTTTTTGTTGGATTTTTGAATCTTTGTGATTAATCTTTTCAGAATCATGGGTGTGAAAAACCTTTGTAAGCTTCCAAAGTCCTTCATGGGAATGAGAAATTAAGTAGAACATAAACGATCAAGGAAAACAAGTTACATTAAATAGCGGCAGAAACCATTCTATTCTTCAATAATATAAGAAGAAAGAATGCGAATCCTGGATAAAGCATTTTGAGATGAAAGAAAAATGCTAGTTAAACTTCAATTTTCATGGAGCTCTATAACATATATAGCTCGAAGAAAACATCAACAGACAGAAAGGGTGAGACTAGCTAGCTAGAGGGTTCAGAAACAATTAATGGCCATTTTTAATTAGAATTGCATACCATCATGAGCAATTACCCTTGGAATGTTGCAGCAGAGTGATTGCTCATGATGTTATATCATTCTTTGAAAGTTTGAATCAGCCTTGGAATATTGCACCCATCAAAACCCTCCTCCCATAGCCGGAGCCCAATAATCGGCGCCGTTGTCACTTCCAACATGCTGAGTGCAAGACAGAGGAACCAAGCACAGTCCTCTACTCCTCAAATCCTTTGGGTTATCTTGATTATCCTGCAGACATTATCAAATGCATATATACACATAAAGTTCAGAGGGAAAAAAAAAAAAAGAAAAAGAAGCGAAGGTACTAATTAATGACATTTTCTTATAAACAAGCTCTTCAAGCAATCTAATTCCAATGTCCAAAGGTATGTAAACTCGACGTTCCAGCTTTCGTACAAAACCAATAATTAAAGAGTCATAATGAGGAGGATAATCGTGATGATTGCGAAGTAATATATAGACTAAAACATAGTATATTAATGCACAATTAGGGGAAATTAAGTTTATTAATTAGCATAAAGATATTAGACAGAGAAAAATAAGTGCCAGGTTAGGAGCTCCTTTTTCTTTTCAAGCAGATGTCATTCAACAGCTGAATGGAAAATTAAAGAAAAGGAAAAAAATATTAACATTATCCATCTTTCCCAGCCCTTTTTTGATTCCCAACTAATAATTAACTCTAAAGTAGTCCCAAATTATGCTTTTAACTAGATAAATGTGCATAAAGCTAAGAACCTTGTTCTTTCATTGCTATTTTTATGAATGATAAAATACTGTTAAGTTTTTTTGCATATATGCTTTCTTTCCACTTAACAAAACCATCCTAGTTGCTTTTTATAGAGGTGGTGGATCCAATAAAGCAATACCTGGCCTATGTCTTCAGAAAATGCACTAACTCTTTCTTCTTGACCCTAACAAGAAATTCCTCCCCTCGTTAGTTAAACACGATTCGCAACACTTGCCTAGTCAGTCATGTGCATGCTGGGGGGAGAGAGAGAGAGAGAGAGAGAGGATCTTGGTCTTGCATTGGGAAATGAGGAACAGTTATGTATAGGTACTTACAGATTGTTGATGGTTCCTCATATTTGGTGAGGCCGTGCCCAAGTAAGGGGAGCTAAGAGCCTGCAAAAATCAAGGGGGATGCATGGAAGAGACAAAATAGAGAATAAGATTTTGGAACTCCCATAACTAAAGAATGGTTAGAAAAAGAATGAATAATTGAACACTTTAACTGCATGCTCCTCACTGATTCTGAGCTGCTTGCAGAGAGTATAAGTAAGATGTGGAAGAAACATCACCTCAATTTGACCCTGAAGGAATCTGATATACCCAATGGCTTCTAACAAGACAGAAGCCGTGTCAGTCTGCAAAAGAGCAACAGATCACCACACCCCAAGTCATCATTTTTATCCTTTAATGTTAGAGAGCCAAATCACTAAAGATAAAGGACGATTTTATTTTTTTTTGGTAAAAAAGAGAGAGAAGTTTGGTCAGGGCAAAATTTAAAAGAAAAAAACTTTATGAGTTTTGACATAGAAAAGAAAAGAAAAAACTGTTTGCTCAATTCTTTCTGTTTAGTTTGTAGATCAAGAAGGGGATGGTTTACCTTTCCAAAAGGGGAAACCATTTGGTGAAGAACTGTGATTCTATCACCTAACTTCTCCTTCCTCACCTGACTCCGTGGTAACAAAATATATATTAGTAAATTATAGAGCACTAGCTAGGTTTATATATATATATATATATATAAGACTATCATATTTTTAATAGATGAAACATAGCAGAAGAATCATACATGCTCAAAGAAATAGACAATCAAGAAAGACACTAAACGCCCACAGACACAGGCAGGCAGGCGCACACACATACAGAGAGAGAGAGAGAGAGAGAGATGCTGTGTGTCTTGTCACCTTGAGAGGTTGGCTTGAAGAGGGCTGAACCCTAGCCTTCTTACATACTCCACCTGTGGCGGTGCTATTACACTAGCAGAAAAGGAGCAAAACAGAAGAAATTAGAGAAACCCAGATGAATAAATCACCAAGCAGGCTAGCTGGCTGGAATTTATATGATTCAACAATTGATCATGTCATGATAATTATTCATTGCAGAACAGTTGATCACATTTTATGAAACATGGAGACTTCATATATCTTACCTCGGAAGATTGATCGGGATGCTGATTCGCCCCATCAGCCTTGTTGTAAGAGAAGTCTAATATATTAGTACTACTTATACTCGTGACGCAAGACCTAGGGGAAGAGACTGGCATCACTTGTGGCCAAGCTGGGGACCTAAGTGCCTGAAAGTCTTCATCCCCATGACCATATAAGTTGATATTGTGGGAAACCTCTTGCTTTACATCAGCAACTACAGAAATACTTGGAGATGGATTTAAGATTTGGTCTTCCCAATTTTCCAACTTTTTAGCCTGAAATTGACTCATACCGTACCTATCTTCATCTCCTGAAGAACCACCCCTGAAAAACAAGTAATCAAATTATTGAAAGATTAACTCCAAAGTCAAGATGATCTATAAATATTAGCATGACTGTCAGCTATATGTAAGGAAAATTCCAAAGAAGACACGCACACAGAATAAGGAGTAAGGAGTTAAATTTCTAGATAAATTTTTTTTATATGGAAATTAGCTCATGTACTATGTGAAAGGCTTTGAATTTTTAGGACAAGCAAAGGAGAAGAATCAACAAGAAAAAAGGGAGATATGAAAGATAGTATGAAAACAAAAATGAAATATGAATTGTGGATTAAAAAGTCAAATGAACTTATGAATTAAGTGTAGCATGTTACGTATTAACAAGATGAACTGCACAGAGAGAGAGAGAGAGAGAGAGAGAGAGAGAGAGAGTTACAAAAGTAGTTGGCTCCATGGCAGTGGAAGCTCTTGATTATCAGGCAAAGGATTCGAAGAGAATGAGGAAGATCCAAATACATATTGGGAGGGGAAGATAGATGGAGAAGAAGATAATAAAGCAGAAGTTTGCTGTGAAGGTGGATGCATGCTCCACCAGCTAGGGTTTCCTGCCATCATTAGCTTTGCAGTGATGAGCTTGGCCTCTGCAAAAAACACACTTCAATTCATGCTTCAAAAGAGAATCATAAAAACAAAAGAAAATTCCCCTTGCTCTCTCTCTTCTTCTTTTTTTTTTTTTACTTCTCTTTCTTGATCACTTTGTTAAATTTCCTTGTTTATGCACCCATAAAATCCCTTTGCTTAAAGCTTTGAGTGTCCTGTTTGCTTTCTCAGATGAGGCTGAAGAAACTTTGAGTCTGAGTCCTCAAAGAATTTTTATAGAGATGTGGGGTTAAGGAGCTCTGCATATGTTTCCTTCTCTTTCCTTCAATTCTTTCTTTCATTCATTTAGTATTCTTTTTTTATTCCCTGCTTTACCTTTATTATAAAGTGGGGCAAGAAAAGCTGGCGGTTTGTGTTTTCAGACCATAAACTAATTAATGGTTTTCTACAAGCTTATATTAATACCACCTTCCTTGATTTGGGGCAGTACATTGTGATTGTTTTGAGAGATAGGAGAGTTAGGGTAGGATTAGGGTGTGTGAACAGTATTTGCCATGCTTTCTCTTTATAAGTGCAATAATGCAAGCGAGCAAAAGGAAAAACACCAAATCTTAGTCCCAACAATTCCACAATAATTCGAAAGGCTTACTGGCAAAAGCTTTTACCCCCACACTTGTCATATGATATCTATGTTTTGAGCTGCTTTATGTTGTGTTTTGAGGTTGCTTATTTGCACTTTGTGCACATGCTTCCAAGATGAAAACGACAGGGCGTTCTGTTATTTCGAAACTAATACAAGTGACAAGAATATCCTTAAATATGTGTACTTACACTGTTAATGGATCTAGTGTGTGTTTCAGTCGAAGAATTTTCATAAATTTGTGTATAATCAAAACCAACAATTATATATATGTTCTGAGATCAAAGATGTCTCATGCACCTTCTTTTTTAATGAGATTTTGGTAAGATACCTGTGTGCTCAGCCTACATTTTATGCTTTACATTCTGTTAGGACACGATATTATTTTTTTAAAGTACGTACAATTTAAGTCATGAATTAACAATGGAGCCTTTTTCTATATAAAAAAATGGTTACGTTTTCGAAATGAAAATTACATTAGAATGCGATCTCCAGAGCACGTTCATCGGTGTGTATATATATATATATATATATATATATATATATATATATATATATATATATATATTCAGTACGTATAAAGGATAAGCACAGAATGAAGTGCAGATGCTGCTTTCAGCCATGGAAAATGGCCATGTGATTTTGGAACATATGATTTGTTGCCTTGTAGCATGGAAAAATTCTTCCCAGTTGAATTCAATGTAATGATAATGCAACAGTGAAGATCATAGGATATTGGCAATAATCCTTTGACTACTTAAGAAAATCTTACAACAATGCAATTCCAACATCAGCAGGCCCACAATTTGAATGAAAATGATGCAGCAGGTTAATTAATATATGGTCGATTCCAGTACCTGCGACATAAATTGGTGTGCAGATATTATTACATTTACTCCCATGTGGATTATATATGTACACACACACACACTAATTGATGAACAGCACGTTGCGGGCAGCTTCTCAAATATAATCCTTCAAAAAGATATTTAATATTATTAATAAATTAAATTTTATGAAATTGCCTGTAGATTTTTTAGTAAGATTACTTAAAATGATTACTCATGTATGTTTATATATATATATATATATATATATATATATATATATATATATATATATATATATATATATAAAGTTTGTGGAGAAGTTATGAAAGAGTCAATTTAATAAGTTGAGATAATTAATGGAATGATATCTCTTCTTAAAAACTATAAATGAAACTAATTCCTATTTATTAAAAAACTAAAAACATGTTTGTTGAGAAAACTCTAAAATGATTGTTTTAAGAAAATACTTATTACAGTTGAAAAGGTATTTTCTATGGAGAAGTTATAAGAGATTAATTTTCAATAAATTGACATTATTAATGGAATGATATCTTGTTGTAAAGGGTAAATATCAAAACTGATTTCTAATAATTAAAATTAAAAACATATTTGATGAGGAAATCTTAAAAGAGTTGTCTTAAAAATAGTCATTTTGATTGAATTTTTTTTTTGGAGAAATTATAGAAGATTTTATTGAATAAATTGAGATCAATAGTGAAAAGATATGTCCTATAAAAAAGATAAATATTGAAAGTAATTTATATTTATTAAAATAAATAAATACATGTTTGTTGAGGAAACTCTAAAAGAATTGTTTCAAAAAATAAACATTTTGGTTGAAAATGTACTTTTGTGGGGGGGATTTATGGTATCCATGAAGTAATTAGTGACATTTGTTACTCTCTTATGTTCATTTTGAAGAAATAAATAAATAGAAGAAGGAGAAATTAAAAAAATATAATTCATGATCTACTAAAAATAATAAGAATATCTTTACATAAATTTTTTAATGTAGACAAAAATTAAAGATAACAATTAAACGAAAAAACATTGAATATTTTAATGGGCGAAAGGAGCTGCAAATATGAGCTTCAAATCCGCAAGTTTATTTTCTCTAAAATATTGTTAATGAAATTTATTTTCTTAGAAGGTTTATAAGGCCTTAAATAAGTAAGAAACTCTATCTCAACTAAAAAGCAAAAAAAAAATAATCTAAAATTAAAAAAAAAAACATAAAATCTGAAATAAGCAAGAAATCCAAAAATAAAAAGAAAAATTATAAAAATTGTCAAAATTAAGAGGTCTCAATACAAATTTTGGTATCAATAATCTATATAGCAATATTATTATTACTATATAAAAAACCATCTTTTAAAATTCAAGTGAAAATTGAAGCAGTTAAATAGTCTGATAAATAGTTATAGCTTTATGGACTCTTATTATGAAATGGAATAAAGCTGGATTCCATGGGTGGCAATTGCTTTAGTTTCATCTGGAGTCGATTATTGGAAGAGTTTTTTTTTTTTCCGTCAAGACTATATGCGTGGCATTACTGCTATTATTAACTCAAAATACTGTCAGATCATAGAGCAATACCTATGCTTAATTAAACCGCTGCCCCATGCATCCTTTTTAGTTACTGTGAACAATAATAATAATAATAAAAAAAAGGACACCTAGCCTTTTTGTTTATGCTGTTAATCTAGCCTTGTGCATGTCTCGAACGTGTCACTTCTTTTTTCTCTTAATTTCCGTTGGAAGTTATTTTTTCTTTTCTTTTGATATATTTTAGTATAGTAATTAAATCTAGCTTTTGGCCAGGTTTGAAGTAGGTAAAACTCAAGCATGTAATTAACTTAGTGAAACTCGAACGATTCATTAGATCAACCTGGTAATTAGATGACCTGGTGTAGTCTAGGAAATACTATTTTTGTATATATATTTTTTAATAAACCTAAAAAGTAATTTATGAATATTTGGTCTTACATTTTTTTATAGCATGTCTCAACTTTTCTAGGTGGAACAAATATTTATGGGTTGTGTTTTTTTAAAAACAAAGAGTGCATGAGTGTTAAAGTAGTGATCTTAGTTTAAGGGGCATAAATAAATTATTACTGAAGACCGAAGGTACAAAAAGCGTACTAGGAAGGTAATCAGAGATTTTTTTATTGCTCGACCCAACCTTATACACGCAAGTCTACCACTTTATCCTTATTGGTTACTAGCCCATACCAAATTTCACTATGAGATTGTAAGCCTATTAATATATATATTCTCTATGTTCATAAAAAAAATAATTGTGTTTTTCCAATGTGGGATAAGAAACTTTTTTTGTTTAAATACTTCAACTTAAAAAGAGAAGATAATATCTTTTCAATGTGAGATATAACAACCTTTTAAAATAATCTTTTACACTTCATTATTTACAATATATATATATATATATATATATATATATATATATATATATATAGCTTACATCTATATGGATTGTTTCTTAACTTTTTCATGTGAGATATTAAAACCTTAAATATTTTTTTTATTTTCCCGAGTTGACCCAGGTAAACCTGTGTGACTAGAGACCCGACCCCTTGGATGGTCAACCCCTAAGTCAGGTTTAATAACTATGTATTTTAAGTTTAGTCAACAAGAAGTGCTCTAATACATTTCCCCCCTTCTAGTCCTAGTATATCACTAGTAAATATATCAATGTGAATCTCTTTTAAAAAAATGTTAAATGAAACACATGCTACACCTTAGTAGATCTCATTCTAATTTCATAAATAATTATGCTTTTTAATTTGAGTTTGTATATTCATTATACATGTTTCATATTTTATTTGCTTGATGTGAGGTGCTAAATTAGAAAAAAAATTGTATCACTCTAGGAAGAAAGTCTTTATCCACTCCCTTAGGAGGTGAGTTTGATTTTTTCCGTTGTAATTGATCAATGTATATTTTTTTAAAAAAAATGGATAAAATAACATTGGATGTTTTCAACGCACATATGATTGATTATGTGTTTTCACATCGGGATTCTAGTCTTAAATTGTTTTGGTATGTTGCGCCAAGATACCAATGGAGTCCACAAGGGACTCAAAATAAATGTATACGATGTATGGAATATTATGGATAAAGAGAATGGTATTGACATTTTAATCTTGATCATCTAGATATAATATTCTAACTTAATATATAGGAGATGATTACTAACTTCCATTGCAAAAAAAAATATTTTTTAATATGTAAGAAAATTTTTATTACCTAATTAGATTGAGAATAAATGAAAGATATGTGTGTAATTTAAATTGTACAATGAATGTGCAAAAATGGCCTCCAAGAATTTGGTATCTAAATTGATCAAGGATGAGAAATTTGATGCAAAGAACTATAATGTTTAGCATAGGAAAATTTGATATCTTTTAAATAAGAAAGAGATACTTGAGACCTTGACCAATAGTATGAACTCACTTCAGAAAGGGATAACTGCCTAACACCAATGTGATCTGCAAGCCTATAAGGCTTAGGTCAATAAGGATAGGACTATACATTTTACTATTTTGATATGTATCCAGGATGACTTAATTAAAAAGTTGGAGATTTATCAAACTACTAAGGAAATATGGAACCAACTTAAGGTAAAATTTGGTGGCACAATAACAACTAGGTTGCGAGTCCTAACCCTTAAGTTTAATCAATATATAATGGAGCCAAAACACTCTATGGTGAAACACTTTAAGGTGATGTCCTCTATGACTAGAGAGTTACAAGTAGCTAGTAATAATCTCACTAATGAACAAGTTTAGGTTCTCATTAGGTCCTTACCTAAATCCTTTTAGGGCCATACAAAAATGGTGTTAATGCACATTGAGGGTACTAATACCTACAAAAATATTAGGTAGCATCTTGAATTTGAGACGGAGCATAGAAAGATGAATCGTACTATAATTTTAACAACCCAAACTAGACAATCTAGTTGGACAAGGTGATGCTACAAATTTAGCACCAAGAGTTGGCAGAGTAACCAAGGGTTATAAGGACAAACATGAAAAAAAGAACATGACCAAGGTCAAGTCCTATGATTTTGGAAACATGGGTCACTTCACTCTAGATTGGTCTTAACTAAAGAAGGTACAACGTTATCTTGACTCTATTACTGTTTATGTATGTTCACACTTATTTATTACTCATATTATTTTTGATTGGATTGAAGACATAAGACCAATAAAATATATAAGTAGAGATCAAGTTAAATATATAGATTACCAACTTTTACCATCAAACAACCATTATGTTATTATAGGTAATGACACTTAGGTTCATGTCTTTGGAGTTAGCATATTACATTTAAGTATATGTACTAGGCGAAACCTACTTTTATATAATATATTGTATGCCCTAGATGTTCACTATAATCTCTTATTAGTTTTAGCTTTATTTCCTTTAGGTTTTTCTTTTCACTTAAAAGGTACTCAAATAGATATTTATTTAGGTAGGAAATTCTTTGGACTTGGTTAGTTAGGTAAAGGTTTTTTTTATGTTGGAATTTGACTTGGATTTTAACAATGATATTTCTTTGATGACATCTTTTCTTTCTTTTGATATTATATCGAATTCAACTAAATAGCATGTAAGGTTAAAACACATAGGACAAGATAGATTAGCTAGACTAGCTAGAGAAGGTTTATTGGGCTCACTCGCTAACGTAAGCATGTCGTTATGTAAACTATATTTAGGAAAAGTGTCTTATAGAAAGCCTTTAAGTAAGGCTAAAATGTCAAGTTACCCATTAGAGCTAGCCCATTCGTATATTTGTGGACCTATGAATATAAGAGGATGTCATGGCACTTTTATTTCCTAACTTTCATATATGATTACTCATGTTATGGTGTTGTGTATCTGTTATCTCATCGGTGAGAATCCTTAGATTATCTCAAATTGTTTTTGATAGAGGTTGAGAATCAAAAAGAGAAGAACTTAAAGGTTCTTCACACTGATATAACTTGAGATTATTTATCAAAATAGCTTAACGAACTATGTGAGGAAAAAAGGATACGTAGGCAATTGACAATTCCTTACACTCCACAATAAAATATTGTTGTAGAGAAAAGAAATTGTACACTTTTAGATATGGTCATGTCTATGATGGTACACTTTTAGATAAAATGGATTTAATGGTTGAGAATAACGCGTAGAAGTTAGTTGATCTTCCTTTTAGGCGTAAGTTTATAGAAAATAAATAGGCCCATAAGATCAAATACAATGCATTGGATCAATTGATAAGTATAAATTAAGCTTGTTTGGTGGTGAAAGGTTATACCTAAAAAGAAGGAAGAGACTATGAAAAGACATTCTTTCATGTGGTGAGATTGGCCTCTATTCACCTTATTCTAGCTATCATTGTCTATTTAGATTTGGAGTTATTCCAAATGGATATAAAGAATACATTTCTAGTACGATCCAAGAAAAGGTTAAATAGAGAAATAAATATTCTAGTGTAATTGTGCATACTGTCCAGTTTTGCAATATCAAACATAACTCTCAATCTAATAATTGGATTGGGATGAAATTATATCAGAAGTTTCCTGACATATTTTTATACTTTGGATTAAAATATCATGTCAATTGTAGTTCGGTAAGGTCTTACAATACAGGTCAGCAGATACAATATAGATTTTGTTATTTGTTGCCTTTTGACTTGTGGGCTTCCTATTTAGAGAGGATTCTTTTCCTAATTGTTATGCTGGCATGCCTGGAGAGAACGGTGGGTTTGCCTCCTATGATGTGTGTGAAAAAGGGTTTTGGGTATAATCATAAAATTATGATTTTAAGGTTCAGAAGTTGCCACCTAGTGTTAGGAAACCTATGGTCTGTGAGAGTCCAGGTAGGGGAATGATTGTGCAAGGAAAATACAAATCACCCCCAGTGCACCTTACCTAAGGTAAGCTGCATTATTGTTTGATTGTTTTTCTATATCAAATTTCTATTTGTTGGTCTCGTCGTTCAAGGCAGATCTTCTCTCGTGAGGAGATCTTTACTTTATTGAGCTAAAACCTAACTATTCTAAAGTCTAAATTTTAGCATCACATTTATTTCCTAAATATAACTAATTATTACTAACATTCCAAACAGAATAATTGTTATGGTTTTTTTTTTTTGTATTTTGGTCAAACCCTAATGGATAATTATAAACTAGTTATGATATCCATTTTACATTTGAAAATAAGAGAAAGATATAGTTTTTGTTATTTATAAAAATATGCTCGAAAGGATTCGGCTGTATGCATGAAGATTAAATTTATTTTTTTTGAAAAGAGGAAATTAATTTGAAATTTTTTTGAATTTTCAATTTAAAAAAAAATGTTTCAGAGAAAACTGGGTATTTTTAATATCGGGTCTGTATCTTACAGTGTAAATATACAATCCAATATTATACAAAATTATTGGAAAAACCGGGTATTTTTTATACTATTATAAAATATATTGGGCTGGACCTAGCTCATCCATCCGAGCTAGGTTGAAATGGGTCCAGCCCGACTTAGTCAGGGTGGGCTGACTGGTGGCCCAACATATTCTTCCCTTTTTTTTCTTTTGGGTTTGGGTTGGACTCGGCCCAGCTATCTAGGTGGGCTAAATGGGTCCAACCCATTGTTGTTAACGACATTTTGCCATTTGCATGCAGAATGTATTCTGCATGCAAATGGTTATAGAGGGATGTTTGGGCGGGGGGGGGGGGGGGGGGGAGCTTGTCTGGCTAGAGGAGAAAAGTTATTGGCAGCGTTCCTGGTGGTGCAGGGAAGACCGGTGTAACATCCTCCATTCTGGGATAAAAACAACACTCTCATGTCAACCGAAAACAGAGTAAATTTTTTTTCCTTATATATATATATATATATAAATATATATAAATATATATATATATATATATATATATATATATATATATATTCATGGTTTTCAAATTAAAATTTACCGAAATTTCGACGGAGCCCCCCTATACCAGAAGGTTCCAAGTTATCGACATGTAACCTGTTTATACTTCTAATAACTCGCATTTCATAACTTAATCCCGACCCAATCATCTTGGGTTTCAATTTCCACAATATTCTCACACCTATTACCCACGATATTCATGATATACATTATATAACAAAATATCATTATGGATGAAATAAAAAGTAAATACTTAGACATGAAAAATGGTTACATGAACTACAGAGATTAAGTTCATTCAATCAAGTTTAAACATTAATTATACAAATTAAGTTATACAAACATTTTCATGTTTACAAAATATAAGGGTATACCCCCTATAACCTAAATTACAAGAAGGGAACATAAGCTAGGATCTACTCCTGTCGTGCATGTGATGTTCCTGAAACAAAATACATATTATTGAAAGGTGACTATCACATAAAAAATAACAACATGAATATCAAACAATTTCAACAGGGTAACATGCATTCATATTTTGTTCACTTCTCCTTTCTAGTTTTCATTAGAATCTCTTTCTTATTCAAACTATTAATAATCGTTCCCTCTTTCACTATTAACCTCCATTCCAGACTTTATAAGATCAAACATGATTATCTTCGTTTAACCCATTACCGATACCCCTTTCACTGGTATCATCATCATCATCTCATAGGAGTCGATGCAAGGTGATCCCCTTACCTGGGATCCTAACATACACTAAATGTATGCTAGTTTACGCTTCAAATCACACTTCTCATATTTCATCTGTCAGTGATAATTTCATCACTTAGCAATTCACACAACAACCTTTCCCCTTGAGTACACATACATTCGGTAATTCACATTTCACATCAGTAATATATATTAAAACATGGAATTTACCTAGAAAGTAAAGGTGTGATTCACCTACCTGCAATAGAAGCTCTACTCGTGCACCACGCCTGAGGTCCCTCCTACAAATCACAGGTTTATCTCATAAATTTTCCTCACTCAAGGATATGTTTTATAATAACCATATCAACAACTAATAAGTCTTTCTTTCTATCATTTCATAGTACTTTATGTTTTTCTCATTTCACTCATTATTATTGTCGTTCTTTGTCCAATCCTAGTTATCATTCCTTTCTTTATATTTGGATTGTCACTGTCCAACTGTTACTGCCTCGTTTTTGAACTGTTACTATCTGACCTCTCCTCAGATTTTTAACTATATCTGGAGTTATAAAACTCCGATTCAAGCGAAATTAGTGCCGTTGGAAAGCTAAGACATGAGGCTACAAGTTCTATATTTAAAGAGAACCCAGTTCTGCCTCTAAGATAGTGAAAATTGCTCATCAACAAATAGTTGGACTGTTACTGTCCAACTGTTACTGTCTCATTTTTGAACTGTTACTATCTGACCTCTACTCAGATTTTTAACTATATCTGGAGTTATAGAACTCCAATTCAAGCAAAATTTATGTTGTTGGAAAGCTAAGACATGAGGCTACAAGTTCTATGTTTAAGGAGAATCCAGTTCTGCCTCTAAGATAGTCAAAATTGCTCATCAACAAACACTTGGACTGTTACTATCCAACTGTTACTGTCTCGTTTTTGAACTGTTACTTTCTAACCTCTCCTTAGATTTTTTACTATATCTGGAGTTATAGAACTCCGATTCAAGCAAAATTTATGTTGTTGGAAAGCTAAGACATGAGACTACAAGTTTTATGTTGAAGGAGAACCCAGTTCTACCTCTATGATAGTCAAAATCACTCATCAACAAACACTTGGACTGTTACTGTCTCGTTTTTGAACTGTTACTGTCTGATCTCTCCTTAGATTTTTAACTATATCTAGAGTTATAGAACTCCGATTCAAGTAAAATTTATGTCGTTGGAAAGCTAAGACATGAGACTACAAGTTCTATGATTTAAGGAGAACCCAGTTCTGCCTCTATGATAGTTAAAATCGGTCATCAACAAACACTTGGACTATTACTGTCCAACTATTACTGTCTCGTTTTTGAACTGTTACTGTAAGACCTCTCCTCAGATTTTTAACTATATCTGGAGTTATAGAACTCTGATTCGAGCTAAATTTGTGTCGTTGGAAAGATAATACATGAGGCTACAAGTTCTATGTTTAAGGAGAATCCAGTTCTGCCTCTAAGATAGTCAAAATCGCTCATCAACAAACACTTGGACTGTTACTGTCCAACTATTACTGTCTCGTTTTTGAACTATTACTGTCTGACCTCTCCTTAAATTTTTAACTATATCTAGAGTTATAGAACTCTAATTCAAGCAAAATTTATATCGTTGGAAAGCTAAGACAAGAGGCTAGAAGTTATATGATTTAAGGAGAACCTAGTTCTACCTCTAAGATAGTCAAAATCGCTCATCAACAAACACTTGGACTGTTACTGTCCAATTATTACTGTCTCATTTTTGAACTGTTACTGTCTGACCTTTCCTCAGATTTTTAACTATATCTGGAGTTATAGAACTCAAATCTATAATTTAACATCTAGGCATCAATTCATAATCGACTTTAAAACAACTCGTAAGACCATGTTTAGAATATCTTACCCGATACGAATCAAGGTTTCGATCCCTCCTTTTCTTTCTAATGACAGCCGACCCTCCCCTCTTCTCTTCTTGTTCAATTTTTCTTATTAATCCCTTGCCTACCAGTGTTTATTTTTACCTATAACCCTTACTCTTGGATGAGTTCTTGAAATTTGGTGTTTCTCTCTTAATCTGTAAAAATAGATACCAAAACTCCCTCTCTTCTTTCTTCATGATAGTTGCAGATTTGTTTTTTCTGGTAAGAAGAGTAGTATTTATGCTCTATAATTATTCTTATTTGCATTTAGGCCCCATTTTCTTTAAATGTATTCGTTTTCCCCCCACTTCTTTTTACTTTAGTTTATTTTCTTTAATTTCATACAACCTTGATTATCTCGGGATTTACAACCGGCGTGTAGTTGGTGGTGGCAATGAAGGCTGAGGCTGTGGAAAAAAAGGTGGCCTAGTAGGAAGGAAACAAACTGGGGAAAAGAGCTGATTTTTTCCTAACTTTGGCCTCAGATTTCTTGATGCTCAATACTTGGAATCCACCCCTATTTATAGAGGGTGAAGGAGGGACATGTTATCTTTATTGTCGTCAAATCTTGACCTTTGATTCAAACTGGAAGGATCCTAACGTTGGTTCAAGTTACTATTATGAACTGCCAAATTTGGCAGCTAAAGGTTGCCTGAGGTGGCCACTTTGGGGCTGCACCTAGGCTGTTGTGGTGTCAATCGGCTAATAAAAACCATATCGGGGTATGATCAAGAGTTAAGTCATCATATTGGTGTATGCTTGTCGAGTTTGGTTGAGAGATTAAGCATTAAATGCTCTTGAAAGTAGCCACCCGAACAACTTTTTTCAGGTGAAAAGAAAGAAGAAGATGAATAGTAGACCACACGACAAGTCGTCTGGTCGATTATTTTTTACTGTTTGGGTAAAAACTGACGTCATTTTGGTCAAAACACGTCGTTTCATTTAAATGAAACAACATTATTTTTTTGGTTTTAAGTTTTTAATTTAGGGATTTGGCCAAATTTTAATTTGCTCGTCCGACTTTTAATTTCATTTAATTGCACCTCTAATTGACCCTAAACTTTCAATTTTATCCAATTTTGTCCCTGAAAAACTTCAACATCAACCTCGAATTGGGTCTCTAAAGTTTATGCAAATTGATTTTCAATTAACCATTAAACTTTAAAATTTCTTCAATTTCACCCCTGATTTCAATCAATTGGGTCTCTAAAGTTCAACACATTTTTTCAAAATAGTCATTGGCTACAAATTTCTTTAATTTGACACCTTATTGCCCTAAAATTTTGATTTCAACCAATTGATTTGGTAAAAAATAAATTTGGTCTCCTATAATTCTAATTTTCTCATTTAAGCCCAAATTAGGCTCCCAAACTTAATTTTTCACCAATCCTTCAATTGAACCCAAATTAATTCTTAAATATAATTAAACTTTAATTTGGCCTATGATTAAATTAAATTGTCTTATTAAAAATCTAATTATATCCTTAGACTTAATTTTTATGCAGATTTTTTCAATAATAATTTGGTTTGACCTTGAATCTGCATTGTCTCTTTAGTCTTGGGTACAACGGGGTATAATTATGCTCTAAATTTGTTCATAATTTCAATCTGATTTTTCTATATACACCTGGGATCTTCTTCGACCAGTTTTATCACATCGCCAATCCTCTTACTATTATTATTTATTTGTTTTTTTATTTTGGAAAGAAAAAAATGATGTATTCGGGGAATAACCTAGAAATGGGTTATGGCATTAATAATACAAGGATATTTAGCAATTTTGTTTTTAGAGTTTTCTATATTCTACAAGGAAACTAAGGGGTATGCGCAATTATAAATATTTTCATGCTTATTTAGGAGAGATAAAGTTGGTTTTGGGCGATTTTTTCCTATTGCACAATTTTACACTTACAAGAATAATTTTCAATCCAACCATTGGATTAGACTAAAATTTTATCAAATGTTTCTAGAGGCATTTTTTTATATTAGGTTAAAATTAAAAATCAATCAGACATCGAAAAGGCATTTAAATAAAGTCCAGAAGCTACTATGTAAAATTTGTATTAGTTTCCTAGTTGATTTTGGATTTTTTTTTCTATTTTATTTAGAACTCTTTTATTATTTTTTTCAAATTGTTTATGGTTTTTTTACCTAGTACAAATAGGTTTATTTAGCTTGTACTTAAGTTGTTGTTTTTCAACTACGATGTTTTGCATTAACTTGTATTTTGTATGATACAACATTTTTCTCTTTACTAAGATAAAGAAAAAATTCGATTTATCAAAGTATAACTAACTTTGTGGTGTCTTTACATACTTCGTGTTCTTGATTCTCTATAATTAATAGGTGCAAATTTAATTTCCAATACCTTTGGTTTTTAGATACAAGGTTATCTCTAGGTCAAGGTTTATCTATCACAAACTTGATTTTTAGCTTTTCAGGGTTGTGTCAATCTTACTTGTAGATTTTTAGATCTTTTTATTCACGGGTTTTATATCAATTTCTCAATGGAGAATTAGACGAAGAGATATATATGGATCAACCAATTTATTTTATAGGAGAAGGACAAAAGCATAAAGTATTTCACCTTAATCGTTCTATCTATGGCTTGAAATAATCGTCTAGGCAATGGTATCATTTGTCTTACTAAGACATTATTTTGATTAGTTTTGTCATGATAGAGGAAGATCGTGTATCTAAAAAAGGTTGAGAA
This sequence comes from Populus simonii, assembly GCA_007827005.2. Taxonomy (NCBI): domain Eukaryota; kingdom Viridiplantae; phylum Streptophyta; class Magnoliopsida; order Malpighiales; family Salicaceae; genus Populus; species Populus simonii. Next base: position 18,278,797 of record CM017464.2, read on the forward strand.
AAAGGTTTTTATCCTTTCTTTATATGTGGATGATATTTTACTAGTTGGAAATGACTTAGAGTTAATAGTTACCACTCAAAATTGGTTGTCTTCTATATTTGAGATAAAGGATATGAGTCAAGCAGATTATGTATTTGGAATTAAGATCCAAAGAGATCAATCTAAGAGGCTTTTAAGTTTTTCTCAAGAGACTTACATTGAAAGAATTTTGGAATGTTTTTGTATGTATAATTCCAAAACCATTGATACTCTAATTAAAAAGGGTTACATTTTCAATACTAAACATTGTTATAAGATAGAGGAAAAGAAAAAAAAATGGCAAATGTTCCTTATTCATTTGTAATTGGTAGTTTGATGTGGGCAACAATGTGTACTCGAGAATATATATGCTTTGTAATTGGCATGGTTAGTAGATATCAAAGTAATCTTAATATTGCGTATTGTCAAAGTAGTTATATATATATATATATATATATATATATATATATATATATATATATATATAAGGAACAATAAATCTTTCCTTATACTACCATAGTGGTGATCTCAGATTGATTAGATACAGTGATGTTGATGGATCTACTTATAGAGATGAAAGGAAACTCACCTGAAAATATGCTTTTATTTTAGGAGGTTTGGCCATTTTATGTTGCAGTAGAAGTAGTCTTGTGTCTCCTTTTTCATGATGGATTCAGAATAAATTGCTTGCAGAGTTGCAGTCCAAGATGTAATCTAGCTAAGGTTATTCTTATAAAGCTTGAATGTTACAATACATGCATATGAAGCTATCATTATTTATTGCGATAACACTTCTGAAATTGCTTATGTAAGGGACTATAAATACCATGGTAGATCAAAGCTTATTGATACAAGATACCATTGTATTCAAGACATCATTGCACATAGTCAGATTATCTTTAATCATATCTCCACTAATGATATTGTTGCTAATCCATTTACTAAATCTCTTTCTGGAGACATGTTTCTTAGACATATCAAAGATTTAGGTTTATATAGGATTTGATCTGCTTACTTTCTTGTGTGATTGGACATCTTTGACCGTTTTTGTATTAATGAATTGAGTATTTTCTTTGCATAATTATATTAATTTTATTTAACATATAATATCTTGTTATATGTGAATGTCACAATGCAAAGATTGGCCCTCTCGTACTGGCAATCATCTTATCACTGAGATAGTAAATAAGTGAGACAAATTCCTATCATTAGATGCATCAATTAGAACGCTTATTATACGCTTAACACATAATGAGCTAGGAAGGAATCATTTATGTTATTTATTCTGCCTTAGTTAAATCTAAGATGAGACTTGTTAGTCAAAAGTGGAGTGATCCACATCTCTATAATACATGTAATATAGTCGAACGTGAGAATTTTAGAAAGATACTAGAAAAGTGATTATCTTAAGATACTCAAGTTATGAGATTTTTATAGCTTTTAAACCAAGGTTCGTATAGTATATGAGTGTGTCATGCCTTATAGTGAGAGCTCCACTTTTACATGCAATCATATTATATATGCTTGAACGTTTGTAAAAAAGAAGTGATGGAATAGATCATTTTTTCATCACTATATGATTCTTATGGATTTGATGAATCCATCTCTTTGATACATAGAACTATGTCATGATGTGAAAACTTGAGGTCATTACTTTAGCATGTTATGCAAAGGTCACGAATTATGCGGTCCAGCATAGCATGTCTAGGAAAGCAAGTAAGCTAAAATTAACTGACATGAGGGGCTAAGGGAAAACTATTTTGAGTCACACTAATGATTTGTCACTAATTATTCAGGCAATAATGTTAAATAAAAGTATTTGACATAACTATAAGTACAAATATGCATAGTTAGAGATCATGCATGGCTCTTAATATTATATAGAGGGATAAAAGATGCTTAATCTTGTGTGATTAATTAGTTTGGGGTATAAATAAAATATCGAGTTATAGTAGGTTGATAGTGGCTTAATATAACATTCCTCACCTATACCTTTCTTGTTTGGTTACATGTTCCATTTTCCATATGAATAAAGGAATAAGAGAGATACATTATCATAAGGATGAGGCTGTGGCTTTGAATGCCCAATATGTACAAGTGGAAAATGTTGATAAATGTCCAAATAGTTAAAGTGATTGAGCCTAAACTTTATAAGATTAAGTTAGAAGAGCCAATTTAATCTAAAACTATTATTTGATAGAGTTATAATACACATATGACTTTTATACATAAATACCATATAATTGATATGAGAGATAACATTTTGCTAATTTTTTTTATGTGAAAAATAAATGGATGTTTATTCTATTTGGCACCATTAAAGCCCTAGGAATTTGTAACGTGTGTTAATTGGATGACTTTAGTAGCCACTTAAGGAATGGATTTGGTCTCGTTCTAACTTCATGCATACACATAGGAGATTCTAATTCAAATTAATAAGGAGATTCTAATAAAATCATACATAGTATGTGTTCTTAGAAAACCTTTTTATTTTATTTTTATTATATACCAAAAATATGAAAGAAGGAATTACTTGAATGAAATACTTTCGAGGATGAGAAATTAAAAGCTCTTGTATATGCATGGTTTCAGTCTTTCAGATATATCATTCCTTTTTTCTTCTTTTTATTTCATGAATTCAAATAAATCATTTTAACATGTTATTTCAAAGAAACGTGGCTGCAATTCCAAATCTACTATCCCTTGTAATTAAGTGTGATTTTTACTAAGACTTAATATTTGTTAGTGAGTTAATGTAAAATTATTTTAAGAACTTATTTAATATCTTAAATTATAGATTAAGGTGGTTTTTTGACATGATATTATAACTTTATTGATCAAAGAATATAAAATAGTGATGAGACATAAAGAGATTTTAATAAAAAGATGTGCTAGTAAGCTAATATAAAATTAGTTTTTGAACATTTATAGTCAATGGTGGCAGTTGAATGGATATAAAATGGTATAGATTTGACCAGATACTTGATCAAAGCTACGCAGCAAATCAAGTTATTATATATAAAGACATTGCTAAAGTGTTTTTATCATGAAGAAATCAACCATTAACTCAAACTCTGATGCATATTGGACAGCACTTTTTTAAAATACTTGAATGGTGAATCTTAGACAACATCATTATGATGACATGTCAGATCAACAAAGACTAACCGTAGCTAACTTGCAAAATGAGTAATCTAGGTCATGAGATCATGATAACCCTATAAAAAAAAAAAGCAAAGCAAAATAAATTAGAAAACCAAATTCTTAATAAGCAAGAATTATAAAGGATGAAAATTAAAAAAATATATTCAATTTTAAAAAAGAAAAAAAATGGCTCAAGTAAAACCAGGTAAACTTGTTAAACCTGCGACTAGATTCATGAGAATATGATTACCTCATAAAATAATATATATATATATATATATATATATATATATATATATATATATATATATATATATTATATAAACCAACTCATTGTTGAAGGACAAATTGAAAAAGAAGTAATTTTAAAAAAAATGAAAAAAAAAAACAATTAGAGTTAACTCGGGTTAACCCAACAAACTTATATTTTAGGGCATGAGACTAGAATAACTTAATAGAAAACAAATATAAAAAAAAATCACAAAGCTTAATTTTCAACAAACTAAACTTGCAAGCCGAGTCATGAAAATGAGATTACCCTATAGAAAGTAAATTGAAAAAAAAAAAATTATGCAACCCATTTATTAACCAACTCATTATTGAAGGATAAAATCATACAAAAAAAGATTAAAAAAAATTAAGTCAACCTAGCAAACTCGCAACTCAGGTCTTGATACCAATATAACTTAATAGAAAGAAAATTGACAAAATCACGAAGCTCAATTCTAAACCAACTAAACTTGGGAGTCAAACATGAGAATAAGATTATCCCATCAAAAGCAAATTGAAAAAGAAATTATGAAGCCCAGCTCTCAACCAACTAATTGTTAAAGGACAAAAAAAAAATAAAAAAAAGAACAATTAAAAAAAAAAACAAGTCAAACCAGATTAGCTTGGAAAACCCGACACCCATGTCACGAGATTTGAATAACTTAATTGAAAGCAAGTAAACAAAATCTCAAAACCCAATTTCTAATCAACTAAATGTTGAAAGTTAAAATTAAAATAAAATGAATTTAAAAAATACCGAAAGAAATTACCAGAGTCAACTTGAGCTCACTCTTCAAATTCATGACTTAGATCGTATGACTCAGATAACTTTGTAAAAGGAAATTTGAAAATAACTATGAATCTCACATTCCAAACCAACCCAATGTTAAAGGGTGAAACTAAAAAACGAAATCCAATTTAAGAAAAAGAAGATGACAAAAACACGAGCAGCTTGCCAAACTTGCAGACCAAATCATATAACTGAGATAACCCCTTACAAAAAAAAGTCAAAGATTATGAAGCGCAATCCCCAACCAGCTAAATATTAAAAGATTAAATTGAAAAAAAATAATATGAAATTGAAAAAAAAACATTTAAAAAAGTACATAAAAAAATAAATAACAATTAAATGAATGAGGAACAAATTAGACATAAAATTAAAATGACAATACCCCTTCTTATTTTTTAGAAATAAAAGAGATGGGAGAAGGAAAAAACAAAACAAAATAGATCCTCCACACACCTCTATGAAAAAACATGTTGCACCACCAAGATGACCTCCTTTAGACTTTTCCATTGCCACTAAAGAAGGCGGTGTTACAACACCGGAGGAAGACACGTGCAACACCAGATCGCGTTGGCTTCCTTCACATGTTGGTGCATGCAATGCATTTACTAGCTTTTTTTTCACTGCCTGTTGACCCTAATCCCTATAATGGTTTTCAATTTTAGATTTGGTCCCTCAAGCTTTAATTGTTTTAAATCACTAAAATTGAACTTTATTTTTCAAAACCAAATTTTAATCGTGTGTCAATTGACATCATGGGATCCCTATATTTAGGCAACAAAGAAAAAATGTTAAGTTCAATACCAAATAAAGTTAATGTGAAAAGATCAAATTGAAAAAAAAAAATGAGTTACAAAAAAAGAGTGATCTTTATCTTGACCGTGCAAAATCATTCCCTGATTCTTTCAAGAAAAAGCAATTGACTATTTATCTATTGGTCAAATGCAACGATATTGAAAGGACCAATTAAGGAAAACTTATAAGAACCTAAAGAAAAAAAATCATCAACAAAAGGAGAAAACGATGGAGCTTAGTTAAAACCCAACCCAATACAGAATTTCAAAATTGGAAAAAGAAAAAAGAAAAAGACGACCCAAATAAACTTGACCGAGCATGAAAAATCTGCATCCTGTTTCATTAAACCAGAATAAGCCTAGAGAAAGCAAATAAGAAAAATGATGAGGCCAAATTCCTAAAATATTTGATGCAGAAGCATGAAATTGAAAGAAATTCGATTTTAAAAAATCACTAAAAAAAGAAGCACAAGCAAACCGAGCAACCCTATCAAACCCTGTGACCTAAATTATGCAAATGAGATAACCTAATAGAAGGCAAACTAGGAAAAATAACGATTTTCATTTCTAAAGCAACTCAATGTTGAAGAAAAAAATTGAAAAATTATTAAATTAAAAAAGCAACAACCTAGAAAAAGAACTAAAGTCAATGCGACTAACTTAACAAACTTGCGATCCTAGTGATGAGATCGAGATAGCCGAATAGAAAGGAAATCAAAGAAAATCATGAAACCTGATTTTTAAAAAAAACTTGGAAGGATGAAAATGAAGTGAAAATACACTACAAGATTTCACAGTTTTACCGACGGACCAATTCTGTCGGTGTGTGATTAGAAGTTTGTCGGTGATTTTTTTACCGACGTCATCACCGACGGATTATGTCCGTCGGCTTTACCTTCGTCGGTGATTCCCACTTCCGTCGCTATCTCGCTCGGAAAAACAAAAAAACCATTTGCCGATGGTTTTACAGACGGAATTTGCGCGCCAAAAAAAAGATTCTAGCTTGAAATATACCGACGGAATAAAAATCCGTCGAGATATTGTAATTTACCGACGGAAACTATCCGTCGGTAACTACGTTAGTGAGCGTATGAAATACCGACCGAATCTGTCCGTCTGTAAATTCGTCGGTACTAGTGGAAGCTACTGTTAAATGCCAACAGATTAATTCCGTCGGCAAGTCTGTCGGTGAGTGTTTAAAATACCGACCGAATTCATCCGTCGGGAAAATCCTTGGTAATTGTTTTTTTCTTAATTTGTTTTAAAAAAAATTATTTAGGATATATAATATAAAACTATATAAATTAATTGTAATACAAACCAATTATGCAAATAAAATTTATATTAAACATAAAAAAAAAACAAAGTTAAATAATATTCATTACAAACTGAATATGTTTCAAGAAAAATATTAAATGAAGTTTTAAAGGTAAATAATGTTGATTACAAATTAATATAAAGGTGGAGCTGGAGGAGGAGGAGGAGATCCTGGCGGAGGCTGGTGGTTATACGGCCAAAAAAGATTAGGCGCACATGTTCCACTATTTGACAAGTTCATAATCATTTCGCGAAGCTGTTCATAAGCCGCTTTTTGTTGTTCATGAGCCGCTTCATACTCCGCTTTTTATTGTGCTTGAGACGCTTTGAGTTGCTCAGACTCCGCTCTTTGTTCCGCTCTTTGTTGTGCATGAGACGCTTTGAGTTGTGTGTACTCTGCTTTTAGGTTATCGTATTTCTCGGTGAGTTGAGCCGTGTGTTACTGCAAGGCCACAAACTCCTTAGATTGGGAGCTCGATATTGATTGGGAGCTCCTAATGGTTGAAACACTACGGGTCGACCGCAAGTTGTCGGCCGTAGTGTTGGAGAGCCCGTAAACCTGATTTTTATCGGGTCCACCTGACGAGCCAACCTCCATCCACAAATCCGGATTGAATCCCGGATGGGTCAAAGTATCGTCCCCGTATCTCTCCCTCAACCGATTATTATAGGTCTCCTAAAAATAAAAATAAAAGTAATCATCATATTCAATACAATAAACATAATAACTTACAAAATAAAATGGTTGAACAAACATACCATGAAATGCTGAGCACGGTTATCAACGAACTGTTGCGCCCCCTTCTGGCGGTCTTGACTCCGTACGTGCGTCTCCACAAACAGCTCCATCGGGCTCGGCTCACGTCCAAGAGACGCAGCCTATAATGAAAAAAGATATATTAACAACAACTGAATTTAACGATATATTTCATTTAAATTAATCTTACCATCCGTTTCGCATGTGCAGCAAACGGAACGGAGCCGCCAGTGTGCATTGTCACCCCACCATTAATTGGCCGATTCTGGTTACCAGCACCGGACTGTGAGCGTCGTGTGAACCGCTCAGACGTCACGTGCTCAAGATAGTGCGGCCATATATCTTCCGGGATGTATATCGGTTTGAAATCCCTCCAAACCGCAACATCGTTCTAGCCTTGGAAACCCCTATCCCTTGCGGTTTTTTTTGTCTTTTTTTGTGCTTCATACCAAAAATCACGCAACCTACTTCACGCAACCAAAAATTACATTTTGAAACATAAATTTTTGTCTAAAAAAAATCCTGTATTGTTTTCGATCTTACCTAGTTGCCGCGTGATTTTCCCACACCCTCCTCACAACAATGTTATGCTCACTGTCCCAGCAGAATTTGTGCTGTGTATAAATAAACAAGTTTAAATAAAAACAATAATTTATTTACAATTATATTAATAATTTATAGAAATAAGCTGAAAATTATAAATTAACACCAACCTGAAATCTGCCAAACCATGCATTGATTTGAGGCATCCATTCAGGATGCTTGGATATCTGACTCCATTGAAACAATGGAATCTCCATCGACGATTTTAAACACCGATGATATTACTCGAGCGGCTTCAATGTTTGTGAACCTGAAAATAAATGAAATAAATTCAATAGTGATTACTTCATAAATTATGTTATAATTTAAAAAAAAAAACTAAAACCTTAACAAACTTACATTAAAAGGTCGTCCTTCCACTGTGCCTCGTACTTGCGGTTAAATTGATTCCGCTGCGAAGGCACGCCGCCTCTGCGCTGTGAAGTACCGCTGGAAGAGGCAGCATCGGTTGACGGCGCAGGTGGTGTAGGTGCCTCTTCTTGAGCGGCACCTAAGGAAATATCATCCTCGCTGCTAGACGAACTAGCTGCGACCTCACTTGAGCGACCAGCTCTGGTTTTCGTTCTACGCATCTACACAATTTGATACAAAATAATTATATAATTAAATTCAAATGTAAAAAAAAAATCGACAGCACCTCCCCTATACCGGATACTACCCAAATCCACAAACCTGCACATATTAACAATAGCCACAACCAATTTACCCAATCTATACTAATTATTCCAACATATTCAATTACTAATCCTAAGGTAAATTCAACATTAAGAATTACAATTCAAGTAATTATTCAATAATTATGCCAATACAACAAAACAATAAATTAAAAGAAAAAACTCTAGAATAACAATCAAAATAAATGGAAAAAATTAAACACAAATCATGCAATAATAAAGTAAAATTAATAATTATTCCAACATATTCAATTACTAATTCTAAGGTAAATTCAACATTAACAATTACAATTCAACAAATTATTCAATAATTATGCCAATACAACAAAACAATAAATTAAAAAAAAAAACTCTAGAATAACAATCAAAATAAATGGAAAAAATTAAACACAAATCATGCAATAATAAAGTAAAATTAATAATTATTCCAACATATTCAATTACTAATTCTAAGATAAATTCAACATTAACAATTACAATTCAACAAATTATTCAATAATTATGCCAATACAACAAAACAATAAATTAAAAAAAAAAACTCTAGAATAACAATCGAAATAAATGGAAACAATTAAACACAAATCATGCAATAATAAAGTAAAATTAATAATTATTCCAACATATTCAATTATTAATTCTATGGTAAATTCAACATTAACAATAAATATTCAACAAATTAACTAATAATAATTATGCCAATACAACAATAAAAAATATTCAATAAATTAAAAAAAAAAACTATAGACTTTAGCAATGAATTATGCAAAAAAAACTATAGACTTTATCTACATTACAAAAAATACACCAAAACAAAAAAAAATAGCAAAAAAAAACCATTAAAGTAAAATGAAATAGAGGAAACATTAACCTTTTAAACTGATGAAGATGATGAAGAAAACTTGCTAAAGATTGGAGGTGAAAGCTTTGAAGAATGGAGAGGAAAAAAATCAAAATCTTAAGGTGAGAAACGAAGGAGAAGAAAAAATGAACTGAACGGGCGGTCAATTGAACTTATATGGCAGTTTTACCGACGGATTCACCGACAGATATAAATTTAATTATTATTTTAATTTATTCCATCGGTGATGTGTTAAAAATCCGTCGGTAAATTTTGAATTTCGCACCAAAATTTTTAATTACCCTCCATATTTTTCGTGGTCCGTCGGTAATTCCTTCGGCAATATGACGCGGTCATAGGTGCATTTAATGCACAACCCTTTGAAATTCACGCGGTCCATCAGGAATTTTATCGGTAAAATTGACCCGCCGACAACTTACCGACGGATATAAATTCATCGGTGTTGCCGTCGGTTATTTGGTGGCAGTTCAAGTAATTATTTTCGAACTCTCTGCGAAATGTCGACGGACTTACGTCCGTCGGTGTGGCCGTCGGTGATGTGGTGGCATTTCAAGTAATTATTTTCGAACTCTGTGTGAAATGCCGACGGACTTAAGTCCATCGGTGTGGCCGTTGGTGATGTGGTGGCATTTCAAGTAATTATTTTTGAACTCTTTGTGCAATGCCGACATACTTAAGTCCGTCGGTGTGGCCGTCGGTGATGTGGTGGCATTTCAAGTAATTATTTTCAAACTCTCTGTGAAATGCCGACGGACTTAAGTCCGTCGGTGTGGCCGTCGGTGATTTGGTGGCATTTTAAGTAATTATTTCATGTTACAAAATATATCATCCATGATCAATAATTATTTCAAGTAATTATTTCATAATTGTGGCATTTCAACTAATTATTTCAAGTAATAAATATTTTGTGTTTCAAAATATATCATCCATAATCTAAATTACATGAAAAAAAGGGTTTTACATAGGGCTTCATTTTGGTAGTTAATCAGAATTTTCTTCTTCTTCGTCATCAATTGAATTGTCATCACCTTCATCGCAATCTTCAATATGAATATCATCTTCTTCATAGATATTTGCTTGTCCGCTAGAGCTCAAAACAAAATTCAACTCCTCTGCGTTAACATCAACAAGACTATCATCGAAAACACGAAAATTTGAATTTTCTTCCAATTCAATCGAAGGAGCAACTCGATATGGTTCAACCACCTCACTAACTTGAAAGACTTCATCTCGCACACTTGTGTCTTCGTTCTCATCCTGAACAACCTCGATTTCGACCAGACCATAGTGTGGATCAACTCTGATTCCTCTGTCAGTCGTGTCATACCAATAGCATTTGAAGAAAAACACTATATTCTGCTCGTTATGATATTGCAGTTCGACGACCTCTTCTAATCTACCATAGTAGTCAACTTCTAACTCACTACTAGTGGATCCCTTAACACAAACACCGTTGTTGTATATCTTTCTTCCTTGCCCGTATTCTTCAGTATGGAAAACATATCCATTGACAAAATACCCGTTGTAGCACTTACATTTTCTTTCAGGCCCCAGGCTTAGTGAAGACAATGACTTAGGTGCACTCCTTCCCATTTGATAAACCTTGTATGTAATGTACATCAATAAACAGTAAATGAACGAGAATCTCGTAATGACATGCTTACGTATAGTAATTTTGCAAGTTAGAATGAGTTTGTGATAGTGCTTACATGTGTTCTGAACCACGTGGCAAACTGCTCATCTTGTAATTGAAAGATCTGGGATTCGGTCAGCTGTGAGTTATTGGAGAGCAAATATTGACGATGTTGCCTGCAAGTGATAATGAGTGTATGATATTACAATATATAATTAACATTATATTACTAACAAAGTTTAATTAGTATAAACTTACTGAATAAAAGGTCTCAGCTCATCACAGTTAAATAGAACATAGTTGTGTGCTTGTTTGAACTCTATGTTCGACAAATATCTTCCTCTTACGGCATTTTTAGGTGTGGGTCGTCCAGTATTGGAGAATATTGACAAGTTCCCACTAGAAGGCACTTCACCGCCATCATCATGCCGTGGAACGCGATTGATTCTCGTTCTCAGATGAGGTTCGAAGTAGTACGAGATAAATGTTGAGATCTCCTCAACAATATAGGCCTCACATATCGAAGCCTCAACATGCGCCTTGTTCTTAACCTTTTTCTTGAGATTAAACAAGTACCTGCATTGAAATATTAATCAAGTATTTTCAATTAAGAAAAACATATAAAATACTTTTATATATGAATTACATTGCAATTGTAATATCTAACCGTTCGAATGGGTACATCCATCTATATTGGACCGGTCCTCCAGCTTTTGCCTCAAACGGTAGATGTATAGGGAGATGCTCCATTGAGTCAAAAAATGATGGAGGGAATATCATCTCAAGTTTGCATAGTATCTCGACGATATTCATTTAAAGCCTCTTAATGTGATCAACATTCAACTTGCTGGAGCATATATCTCTGAAGAAATGACTGATCTCTGTGAGTGCATCCCATATTTCCTTTAGCAACAAATCACGAAAAGCTAATGGGATGAGTGTTTGCATAAACACATGGCAGTCATGACTCTTCATTCCATACAATCTGCAGTCCTCTATATTAACCAGCCTTGATATGTTTGATGCATGTCCATCCGGAAAACGCAGACTCTTAAGCCATTTGTAGACTAGCAGTTGTGCGTTTTTCTCTAACACGAAGCTTGCTCTTGGTTTTGCGACCTGTGACTCATCATAAACCAACTCCATATTTTTACGGTTACAGTATAAAGCTATATCCAATCTAGCCTTGATGTTGTCCTTTGTCTTCCCCTTCACATCCATGACGGTGTTGAAAATGTTCCCAAACATGTTCTTTTCGATGTGCATGATGTCAAGGTTATGGCGGAGCAGATTGGTCTTCCAATAAGAAAGCTCAAAAAAGATACTTTGCTTTACCCAATTATGGGTCAAACCAAAACCAGGAAACTTTTGCTTACCTGATTGAAGGCCAAACACAATGTCACCGTACTCTGAGACAACATCATGCAATTCTTCACCAGAAAGACGGGGGGATGCAACATCTTTTTCAACTCTACCAACAAAGAAATCTTTTCTGTTCTTTCTGTACCTGTGATGAAGTGGCAAGAAGCGACGGTGACAGTCAAAAAAAGAAGCTTTACCTCCATTTGCTAGCGTGAATGCCTTGTTGTTTTCCATGCAATATGGACATGCGAGTTTCCCATGCGTGCTCCAACCAGAAAGCATTCCATAAGCTGGAAAATCATTGATAGTCCACATCAATGCCGCCCTAATAAGGAAATTTTGTTTCCTCGATATATCATAAGTCAGAGCTCCGGAGGACCACAACTGTGCCAACTCATCAATCAACGGTCGAAAACAAACATCTATATTCCGCCCCGGGCTTCTTAGACCGGGTATGACAGTAGATAAAAACATGAACTCCGGCCTCATACACATTCCCGGTGGCAAGTTATAAACTGTGAGTATGACCGGCCAACAAGAATAAGGAGCAGCAAATGACCCAAATGGGTTGAATCCGTCTGTACACAACTCAAGACGCACATTCTTTGATTCAGCTGAAAAGTGAGGATGAACACTGTTAAAGTTTTTCCACGCTTCGCCGTCAGAAGGATGAACCATCACTCCATCAACCGCATGGTGTGCTTGGTGCCATGTCATGTGCTCAGCAGTCCTTGGTGACAGGAATAACCTCTACAGTCTAGGTGTGATCGGGAAGTATCTAAGTTTTTTATATGCCACTAGAGTCTTTCCCCTGCCAGTTCTAGGTTTGTAACGGGAATGCCCGCATGTCATGCACTCGGTCATCTCAGCATTTTCAAGGTAGTATAACATGCAGAAGTTAGGGCACATGTCAATTTTTTGGTATCCTAAACCGAGGGGTTTCATCATGGACTTCGCAACATAGAAGTTCTCTTTCAGCCTGTTCCCTTCAGATAAAATGCTTCTTGCCCATTCAATAATATTGTCATACCCGGCCTCACTCAACCCGTGATCTGACTTGATGGTGAACACTTGTGCTACGGCCGATAATTTATTGTGGTTTGTGCAGCCATCCCATAATGGTTCGTCTTAATCTTTCAACAAATCAAAAAACCTAGATGCATCTGCATTAGGTTCCTCTTCTACGATTGGACATTGACTGCCATTACCTTGATTCATTCTCATTGCATCCATAACCATATTTCTGTAAGGATTAGTGTTGTCATTTGCCGTTTCATGAACGTTGCTAGCACTAGAAGTAGACCCAACCACCGTTTCTTCCATTCTCCTTTCACTCTCGCTAACAAATACTTCTCCATGTGCATACCAACACTGGTAATTCTCCATAAACCCTTTGTGTAGAAGATGCATCATTACATCATCTGGATGCAGATACTTTTTATTTTCACACTTCCTGCATGGACACCTAATACCGCCTCCAGTAAAATTTCTGGGAATAGATGTTGCGAAATTAATAAAACCCTGAACCCCGTTACAATAATCCATCCTCCGCAATCCTTGGGGTGAATCTCGATACATCCATGAACGATCATCCATGACTTATATCGAACCTCTATAAAATTATGATGACATCATGTATTGATTAACTAAGTTAGGTAAATAAACTTGCAAAAATATTACTTTACCTCGAGATTATCCAACAAATCAATCACAACTTCTCATAAATATTAAATATTTCATTATCATTTATCAACGTCCATACGAATTAAAATATATAAATTTACAGAAATTACCACTCTGCAATACCATTGATAAAACTTTAAACGGGCCCATTAAGCAAGCTATTAATTATTTCAAAATAGCACATGTAATTCGGTAGTTCCATAAAGTTTTAACAATTTACAAACAAATACAATCTTACAAAATCTAAAACAAACCATAACAGGTATAAAATTATACATTCATATACTACAAGTTTGTTTGAGAAATAACAATAAAACATGTACATCTACTAACAAAATACATATACTAAAAAAACAATAAATTGACATTTAATTAAATGTTAAAATTTAAAAAGATAGAATTACTTACAAAAATTGATAAAATCCGTCGGTAAATCAGAACACCGATGCTGTGACCACAAAACTTCAAGAAATATAACTTGTTATGCTGATATGAGGAAGATTTTTTTTTTTTTTGGGAGGGGGGGCTGGTTGTTTGCAGATGGGGAGAGTTGGGATTAGGAAGAAGAAGGAGAAATAGGGGAGGAGAGGGTCGGCAGAGCTGACATATATTAACTTTTTCCGACGGTTTCACCGACGGAGTTTCCGTCGGTGATTACGTCGGTGATTCAGACAGAAACATAGACACATCACCGTACGGATCTGCCATTTCAAATCCCTTGGTGAGTCCGTCGGCAATTTAAACTGCGAACCGGTCACATGACTGTACGGGCTGTCGTTTTGAATCTGTTGGTGATGCCATCGGAAAAAAATAACCCGCCAAAACCTCCACGTCAGCGACCCGCCTTTTTTTTTTAATTCGGAAACTTTTCCGTCCGTAATTCAGTCGGTAACTACCGACGGAAAATTTCCGTCGGTAGTTACCGACTGAATTACGGACGGAAAATTGTCCGTCGGTAGTTACCGATTGAATTACAGACGGAAAGTGTCCGTCGGTAATTTCAACCTCAAATTACCGACAGAAATATTCCGTCGGTAAATCCGTTGGTATTTAGCGAATTTCTGGTAGTGATAGTTTTAAAAAATAAACCCTAATAAAAAAAATAATGATTTTAATTCAGGTAAAGTTTTTAAATCTACGATTTGGGTCATGAAACAGGGATCACCCAATCGAGGAAAAACATGAAGTCCAATTCCCAATCAACCCTATACCGAAAGATGAAATTGAAAAAAAAAGTTAATTTATAAAAAGACCTAAAAAATTATAAGAAAAGGAATGCAGATTGGATTAGAAAGGGATAATTACAACAACAAAAAAAGCCTTCTATAGTGTGATCACATGTTTAATTTTCCTTTGTACTTTGAGAAATTATACTTTATATCTTGGAGTTTACGTATTAAATAAAAGTTTACATCCTCAACCTCTTGCACCTAAAAAAAATAAAAAATTAATTATTTACAAGTTTATTATTATATTTATTTTAATGACTAAAGAGCCTTTGAAATATTAAAATTATAACTTTTTCATCAAAATAATATTATAACTTTGTTAAGAATTAAAAACAACTAAAACTTTGTATTTCATCAAACACTTCATGTACGATATAAAAAAGTACATTTGAAATATAAGCATGATGATCCTTTTTTTAAACTCTAACATTTTGTGTATAAAAAAAGAGGGGGTGATACTCGAATTTCCAGAGCCAACCCACAAAAGGATCCTAGGGTTCCTAGGAAACAAAAAATTTTAATCTCATTTATTAATAGGGTATTTGAGAGTGTGGTTGCGGTTGCTTTTTCAAGTGTTTTTCGCTCGGAAATACATCAAAATAATATTTTTTATTTTTTAAAAATTATTTTTGATATCAGCAAATCAAAATGATCTGGAAACACCAAAAAAATATTAATTTTAAGTAAATAAAAAAATTAATTTTTTTCCAAAGTATTTTTGAAACGCAAAAACAAACAGGCACTAAGAAAGGTATACTAGGAATAAATATTGCTGCTGGAGATAGGTTTCCTACAAAAGTGTTCTTCAATGGGGAAGAGTGCACAAGCAACAGTAATGGAAAGGGATCGACCATGATATTATCAATTCTCCTAGCAATTGTGGTGGTCTTGTTGAATTTGCAATTGTCGTCAGATGTGACATTGCTTGATTTTGTAGAGGCTTTGATCATAAATAATTATAGAAAACACTAAAACATATAGGAAAACACTAAAACATTCGTATTTAACTGTAGATTTACTATTGAAAAGTTTTTAATTTTTTATTTTGGTCCTTAAACTTTTTATTAGGTGATTGCATCCTTTTATGGCCAAGTTAAAGGACAATTAATTCAAATTTATTGACCAAGGTCAAGATTGAAAGAATGCGGATCAATGTGGAAAAGACACTAAAAATGGGTTGTTGGTTCAAAGTTCTTGCAAAAAACTCAATTTGGTCCTTCATCTTTTCAAATTATACCCTTTTATTTCCTAGGTTTTTGTGCAATTCAATTTTGGTAAAAAAATTATTTTTATAATTTCTTAGTACTTGATTAAATAAAAGAGAGACAAATATGTTCAGATTCCAGTGTTGAGAGGAAAAGTCATTGTTCATGCAAATTGTAACTACCAAAATGGTTGGTCTTAGTGTCCATAAGTTTCATGAGATGAATGAAGTTTGAAGGTCGTTGTTTGGAGCCTCAATGTTGCCTAAAGCAACATATCTAAGTCGAGAAAGATAAATATAACTCAATTTGATTTCGAGTTTTTAGACCCTTTTTTGGGTTAATGAATTGTTTTATAGATGTCTAAAGGTCTTGATAAGGTAGTTTTGGGTTAAAATGGCTTAAAAATTGGTTTTAAAGAAAAAAAACTCATTGCCTTAATTTTTCGGTCACCACGGTAATGGTCAGAATTTAAGCTAGCAAGCAATATATCGTCTGCCTTTGCATGAGATGTGGTGGTTTATTCTTCTTCTTTTTTTTTTCTTAAAATTGCATCCACCCCTTTAAAACTAAAACCAAGCCCAAGCATGCGAGCCTGGGCTTGGAGGCCCAGATACTTGGGCTTTTCCTTTCAAATATCCAAGCATGTTAGGCTATAGACCCACATGTTTGGGCTTTTTTTTGGCTTTTTTTTATGTTTTTTTCAAATGTTTTCTATTTTATATTTAAATTAAATATAAATTCAAGAAAAAACTTTATTGAAATTTGTTAAATTTATAATCTGGATCACAGGTTTGACAAGTTAAATAACATCTTCTAGCTATTTTTTTTCTTTTTCGTTGTTCAATGCTTTTTTTTAATCTCAATTTAAAAAATACAATTTCACCCTTTGTTATCAATTATCTATTTTTTATTTAACTTAAAACTAAAAAAAATACAATTTCACCATTTTTTTTTTATCAATGATCTACTTTGGCTATCTCAGGCTCACGTGTTTGTTCTGGTTTTTATTTCCTTTTAAAAAAATATTTAATACAAAAAAACTCTTATGCGTTTTATTGTCATATAATTAAATGAGAAATAATTTTTTGGATACAAAATTTTATTAAATCTGATAATGTATATGACCTATGTCATAAGTTTGGTTAGTTGACTTGAGTTCACTTGGTTTTCTTTTCATTAAGTGTTGCTTTGTACCAATTTTATCATTCAACTTTGAGTTAATTGGAAATTAAGTTTTTCAATTTGTTTTTTGCAAGATCATCCCTGCGGGTTTCACATGTTAACCTAGTTAAATTCAACATATTTCCATCTTAATATTAAATAAAAATATCACCCGGCATGCAATTGATTTTGAATTCATAGCTAAAATCTTTTTTTTTTTAAGAAAACATGTTAATGATGCCTAGATATTTTTTTGTGTTAAAAAATTTTTTTTTGACGTGTGGTGTAGCGTGGGCCAATTCTATTATTGTTTGATTAAATAAAGAATTTATTCTAAAAAGAAAGTTATTAGGCGCTTGGCTCTTGTCACAAGATCAAATACCTTAATCTACATCTGTCTTTTTTATTTTTCAAGTATAGTATTTAGTTATCATTAACGATTTTTTTTACGTTTTATTGGCACGGATAATTGTTTGATTAAATAAAAAAATTATTCTAAGAAAAAAAGTTATCAAACACAACTATTTATATAGCCTGTGTTATGAAATCAAATATCTTAATCTATATGTATTTCTTGATTTTTCAAGTTTACTCTTTACTTATTATTAACACTTTTTTTATAATTATTGGCATGAATATTTTTTAATTTATTTAATATATATATATATAAAAAAAAAAAAAAAGCTTTTTGATTTTTTATCAGAAGTTTTATCATAGAACACCTTGGAAATGCATGCATATTTTTGAAGTTGGGACAAAGAGGTAGTTATTCCTACTAACATAGAATATCCCAAAGATATACGAATCCCTACGTCAGTTTCACTTTCAGGCTCCATACAATGGTTGTTGGGAATGCTTCTGTGGGCAAATGATATTTGATTAAAGTGATTTTCCTTTTGGTTGTACTTTTCATGTCTATCAAACGACGCATAAATAAACCAGAAAAGAGGTATGTATAGTCAGTTCATTACCTGCCGGCAAAATAAACAGTATAACAGAAACTATTTGGTGTGAGAAAAGTATTGTACACTTAGTTTTGTTTTCTATGAATTATATTAGTAAATTAATATTTTTTCTCTTCACTAAAAAAACCAAAGAGCTACTCTTGAAGGGTAAAAGAATCTTTTCATAGGGTTCATTAGAATTATTTCAGGTATTTCAATCTTTCCTTAATTTCTAAACAGTTAAATTACTTGATTATTCTTAAAAGCAAAAAAAATTTTGGCTAAGGGGTTTGTCGATAATTTCTTTTACCATGCATGGAGTGATTACTCTATTACCCTTGAAGGAAGAAATTCTTAGGCTTGACTTTAGGGCATATTAGTTATTTTACATTGGGTTTTTTTTACAATAATTATGTGGTCCCAAGGGTGATTCAATAATTTAATTAAAAAAAATACAGTTGTTGACGCATTCATGGAATGAATGTGCCAGCAAGTGAGTCACCTTGTCATCTTTGAACAGCTCATGTGGTGGATCACGTGGGTAGAAAATAAGTTTTTTTTGTGTTATCTAATTCCACACGGTGGTTAAAACTTTTATGAAAGGTGTGTGTTACTATATGATCTATGATTTGACGACGATTGGCTTTCTCTTTTTTTTCTTTCTTTTTCTTTCTCTTTCTTGGATTTCATGCCTAGCCTTGCAACATTTCACATCATCCTTTTAGTTTGTTTGGTCCTTAGGATTTAGTCAATGTTCTTTTAATTGTTATTTTTGTTTATTTCAATCAATTTATAGAATTGAATTTGTTTTTCAATTTTTTTCTCCATTATTTTTTTTAATTTTAAATTTGGTCTCAATTCTTTTGATTTCTATTTATTTTATTTAGAATGATTTTTAAAATTGATTTTTTTTATGATTTCATCCTCATGTATTATATTAACATATCAAATTTTATCCTCATTTTTTTTTATTGCTATTTGTTTTGTCTTACCAGGTTTTTTTCAATTCATTTTTTTTTAATTTCATCTTTTAATATTAATTGAGTTTCTTGATTGATCTCAGGTCTAGGATTTAAAAAGTTGTGAATTTGAAAGTTTAATTCATGTATAGGAGATTTGCCATAGTTTATTTATTTATTTATTTTAAAACTCATATTTTTCAGTTGTTTCATTAAGTATTTGATTTAATTGGATATTAGGCTCCATAATTTATTTATTTATTTATTTTATCTTATATAGGATTTCTCATTTATTTTAAAAATTACCCGAGTTCTCCTAGTTCTTTTTATTTGTTGTTATTTGTTAGATTTATCTTCATTTTAAATATATTTTTCTTGAATTAAATTAAATTGATTGTTCAATATTAAAAAAATAGTGTCCAATATGTCACCATCTTCATTTTTTTTACATTTTTTAAAAGATTAAGCAAAAATATCTAGCCCGCGATAGCGTAAGACAAATTTGTTTTTTTTAAGCTCATGCTTTTTTTTCAATTTCATCCTTCAACATTTGATTTATTTAAAGATTGGGATCCATAAATGTTTTTTGGCTTTCTGTAGGATTGTTTACTAATTTTAAAAATAACTCGAGTTATCTCGAGTCTTTTTATTTCTCGTTCTTTGCTATTTTTTTTAATCATATTATTAAATTTACTCAACTTAATTGATCCAGTCAAGTCAATGACTCGAGTCTCAAATTTTCTTTTCTTCTTTGAATATACTGACATCGTTTGAACGTCCTTTTTATGTTAGAACCAATTCAATTCGGGTCACTGTATAGCACGGGCTGCTAATCTAGGTTTGCTTGAGTTATTTTTTTGGATTTTTTTTTTAATTGAACTTTTTTTTTAGGCCTTGAATATTTGGTTAATTAGAATTGAGTTTTCTAATTTGTTTTTATTTTGATTCCATGGAATTATCACGGGCTCATATCCTAAATTATAGGTTAGATAGGCGTGGTTCAATCCAGGCTATCAACATCTTAATATTTTTTTAAAAAATATGTTATTCAGTATGCTACCGCCGCAATATTTTAAAAGATTTAGTCAATTATACATCAAATTATTTTCATTCTAACATTTTTATGTTTTTTTAAGGTTATAAAAAAATAATACAAACGTAGCGCAGGGAAAAAAAAAAACAAACTAGTTAATTCTAAAACTTGCCTATGTCAATGGACAAAAATTATATAATTTGACGAACTTGCTAGTCAGGAATAACAGTTCTGGACCAGGTGTGTGATGCAAAACAGAACAGACATTGATTTCTTCTCAAGTACTGTAGCTTCTTGGGAACCTTGTTGACTGGAAAGTAAGGCCATGAAAGCTTCGGGTATTAAGAAATATATAAGTTCTAAAGCATAGACTTAATATAAACAAAAACTCATACTCTATAGACTGGTCATTTATCTGTCAGAAATATTATAGTAATGCTACTAATGTGATGATAGTTTTTTTCTAAAGAGTACGAAAAATTTTTGAATTCTGTTACGAAATTGATTCAAATAGTTTCGATAAATTTTAATTGTTAATTTAATAATATAATTATAAAAAAAATAAAAATGACTAATTAAAAAAATAAAGGTTCGTTAATATTATCGAAAGATACACTTTAAATATTTTTATAAAATCTAATAATTTTATCTGGTAACAAAACAAAAAATATATAATAATGGGATAACTTCATAAAACAAGAGAAAATTTCTGTAACTTAATCACCAACAAATTAAACACAAGAACGAATTAAAAAACACATGAATATAGTTAGCATGTCAAACTTGTTGTCGGTTACAAGGTCAGAATAACTCCATATAGAAAAAATCGAGTTAACTTAACTTACACATGACTTCAGATATAAGATTGGCATAACCTTATAGAAAGAAAAACAAAAAAATTCACAAGGCTGAAGCTGAATCATCTAATATTGAAAAATAATTTTTTTAAAAAAATCAATTTTAAAAAAAAAAACCCAAAAAAAGACAAAAACCAAAATTGGGCTAATTTTTTAAACTCATAACTCAGGTCATAAGACCAGGTAACCCTATAGAAGACAAACCCTAAAAAATCACAAAGTAAAATTCTCAATCATTGTAAACTAAAAAACTAAAAAATAATAATTATTAAAATAATAGAGATTAAATGTAATATAAAAAAAATAAATGAAATAAAACAATGAGTAATGAAATTAGAAAATAAAATAAATTTTGAAGATAATAATAATAATAATTACCAAAGCACCTTTTACTAAACTTGATAGATAAAAAAAAATGTTGAAAAGACAAAAATGTCCATGTATGCTAGCTAAATAAATTTGTACTTTGAGGGTATTTTAGTAACTTTATTGCGTTGGAAAAAGAAAAAATACAAAAACACTCTTACACCTGCAGTGAATTGAAAATTGCTTCTAAGAATAATTGAATAATTACATCGTGCTAAAATAATATAAAAATCAAAATACCCCCAATCAAATCTGACCAATAAATTCATAAAAAAAAAATAATAATAAATTATATCCTCAAGAGCCAGTGCAATGGTTTTTTATATAACTCTAGCAATCATAGTGTATGAATGTACCTCTATTTTTTTTTTTAATTTGAGGCCAGCCCACCCACTATTTTTTCCATCTCCCCAACCTTGTCTTGTCTTTGCCTTGGATAAGGTACAGATAGCATGACATTGTGCAGACGCTTCCACTCATAAACCATGAATTGGAGACAGACCTGTTTATTTTTTTATTTTTAATTAATATTTTTTTATATTTTTAAATTATTTTGATATGTTTATGTTAAAAAAAATTTAAAAATAAAAAAAAATTATTTTGATGTATTTTCAAATAAAAAACACTTTAAAAAACAAAAACCAAAACAAAAACCAAACTCCCGATCAACCCAACCCCTTGGACCACAAATTGCTGACATCATATGGTGTTTGCAGCCATTCATACAGACTCGTTTGTTTTTAAACGAAAAGAAGAAGCATTACGAAACTCCAAGGACCCAAGAGAACCAAAAAGAGAACACTTGAACCAGTAATCAGGAAAGAAATCGTAATCCTGGTTTTTGAAGAATTGACCTATCGTTGAAAAAATATTCGTGGTCACATAAAGATGACAAAGAATGATTCCCCAACTTGATTAGGAGAATAAATACTTCTACAGAGAAATCTCGATTACTTGATTATATTGTATGCCTATTTCTAGGCATATTTTATACAGTAATCTACAATTCCTTCCTACTACCCTACAGTAATCACTGATCGGGATTTGTATTACTGGCTAAACCGCTATGGCGCTGCATAGCAACCACTGGCTCGCCACATCTGGGACAGCGAAATGATGCAGCTGCAGCACATCGTGTACTAAGGCAGTAGTAGCAGTACCTAACAGCAAGAAAAATTCAGTCTATTAAGGCAAAAAAGAATAAAGGTCACCACAGAAATTCAGCCAATCTGGAAAATCTACTTCAAAACTAAGCAAATTAGCACGAGTATTCTATTCAAACATCTGATTGAGGTGGCATGTGTTGGGGAGAAAAATAAGGCAGAATGTAGACTTGGCCTGTGGTAGAACAAAATTTGAGCCAGGCATGCCCAAATGCGGCCAATGCTAAGGATTTTCCAATTTGTAACTGTATTTACTGACAAAGCCAGTACGATTACAAGGATGGAGAAATTGCAATTAAGCCCTAGGCTTTCGTCATGCAGTGTGAAAAAAAAGTTGGTAAAAAAATGTGATCTACATTGTTTAGGCCCTACCCTAAAAGTGGTTGCCTAAAAGTTGATGTAATCAAAGCAAAGGGGAAAAGAGTTGTATACCTGTGCTGACAGGGAAGAGCAAGAAATGGAATAGTGGGAATTGCCTGGCAAATGGGGCAAGTATCATCATCTACTTTGGAGCTTGAAGATTTATCCTTTGAAAATGGGCTAAGAAATTTTTTAATGGACGACGAGTTAAGAAGAGGTAGTAGCAGCAGCAACATCTCCTGCACATAAGCCAAAGAAATACATAACAAATTACCAGGGCAGATGGTGTTATGGCTGGTACATAAACTTTGGCAATTCAAGCAGCAGCCAAAAGACAAAACTTCAATCATGTCTAGCAAGAACTTTATGCTGTTTAATATGGGTGGTTCTGCTTCAGAAACACAAACTTTTTGGGAATGGAACTGCATTATCACTAACTGTTAATTCACATAACCATGTGGAGTTAACACAAATACCACTGAGAATTGTGAATCTATTGTCCAAAAAGTTCATCGCAAGCTATATAGCACTCCAAATAAACAGCATAACATTGTTAATTCAGAGAAACTAAGAAAAGTACACTAGGGGTAAAACGCAGATAATGGATACAGCTTGAAGTTGGTCAATCACACAGAAAGAGGATTCATTGATCAGACACGTCCACTCCAGTTCAGCCTCTATAGATCAAAATTTCCCACTGTTTACTCTATAGTTCCCCAAAAGTTCTAATTTGGGCCCTAGCTGTTATATAGCTAGCAGCATCTCATGAATGCTCACTTTTTTCAGTTCTGTGTAGTCATATTTTCTTATTTCTCTTAAATTTTACTCGCATAACCTCATACATGAGTTAGTATTCCACAAAACCCTTAAAAGTACAAAAATACTCAACAAAAGAATTCAAAAGGTGGTCCTGCCATTAATTTCCATTATTATTGATGCCAAAGGGCCACATTGAAACTTTTTTGAAACTCTAAGGTCAACATTGGAAATTTTTTACTATAGGGTTGAAGTAGAGCATTGCAGAATCTACATGGGTTAGAATATAGTTTACCCAATATACTTTCTACATTGTCTTCAAGAACATACAACAAGAAGTGTTCAGCCAATTTATCATGGGTGGTTCATTGATTCCAAAAGCCATGACCAGACAGCCTTGGCTTCGATTAATTGTGAGCCTATAATTCCACGGTTAGTGTTTGTTTTCTTTCTACAAGACATAACCCCCAAGAATGGTTATCCTTTTTCTGTTAGGGATATAAAATTATCATGTTTAATTTGGCCAAGCACAATCCAAAAATAATAATGGAGCAAGAGTTTCTATGTAATACACCATCTTTTCAGGAACTCCAAAATAGAGTTTTATAATAAACTTTAGTCATTTATTCTTTTCACCTTTACTTTCTCCTCCTCAACCCATACAAACAAACCTCATTCTGGCCACCATTGTGAGCTCACATAGTTTGACTTTGGTCACAATAATTTCCAGTTGAAAAGAAATTTACTAAAACTTGGCTCAAAATATTAATAACTTTGTACACAAAATTCCATCATCACATTGTTCTTAACTTTATATCCAAGGGCTATAATTTCACCATGAACAGCCAGGTGCATATGAGAGGGTTCAACTTCATTGAAAAAAGCCCAAATGTGAGCTACTTGAGTACAAAACTGAAATTGCAGTACAGACTAAACAGCACTTGAGAAGTGCATGACAAGACACTTCAGATAACGCTTGAAAAACCCACACTATTTCCTTGCCCTTTGTGTTATTGGATATTAATAATTAAAGAATTCAACCACAAATGGAAAAGGAAACAAGACATATCATAGCAACAGCAAGACATCATCAAAAGTGGGAGAAAGATACTGATCCAAAAACCTGAGATGCTAAATTTGACAAGAAAAATAAGTTACCGAAAATTCATTCCACACTAATTGGCGATTCATATACTCAAAGCTAACTGCTCGGTTCATATTAGGGCTTCCATAGACAAGCCTTGCTTGCAAGACTCTTTCAATGAGGTTTCTAAATCTGCATTAAAAGAAGACAAAAAAATTGAAGAATCATCAAATCCAATGGCGTGATTAAGTGAATAATCTTAATGGGTACTCCCATCATGATATCTCATGCAAAAGTAATCAATCCATTTGATCATTAAATTAGGCTGATATAAAAATAGCAGATATTGAAATTAAACAATCATATAATGACTGAATATGCCTTTCCCCAAGTAGTTGTGTGTTTGTTTCCTCTCATACAAAGAGAATTTACATGCACAGCTTCACTTCATACTAACAATTCTTGTGGAAATAACATTCAAGAAACCATCCTATACAACATACCGTCCTGTATAAAGAAATATTAGTAGGTTTCCATATGAAGCAGCTTTATAAAGTCCTTCAATACGCTGTATCAAAATCCATGCACGCCTTGCCAGTGGCCTCTGAAAAATACACTAAGAAATTAATACTTTTCTCCCCACCAGCTCCAGTGAATTGTTCTTTAGACGATAAAAAAAAAAGCACACTGATGTTAGTACTACCTGTTCAGAATCACCCCATCTACGAAAGGCAGAGAATGACTGTAAGCGAGCCCAGGTGTACTGACCACCAACAGTGGCAATGCAATACCAAATTTTCTGTGCAATGGTCAGTCCAGGTCCTTCCAAACCTGTTCTAACTGTAAGCAAAATAATACATCAAGTGGAAGTTAAACAAAGATGGTCAAGCAATGCTGATATGAAGAATTATCAGGGAACTTCATATGTGCCTTCTTCAGCTAGAATTTGAAGCATTTCACTCCTTTGCATATCAGTTATGAAAGTTTAGTATAAGAATATATAAAGACCATGATTTGTTTGTGAAAATGTATGGAATATCATTTCAAAGGGGCAAACGGATCACAAACTTCTGCAATTCCAGCATGAGCCCCAGGAAAGGAGACCATGGTTAATACAGAACATGCAAAAGTATGTTCAAATTTATTTAACAGCTATAACAGAGAAAAATAGACATGGCAGTCATTTCCATCCATTCAATTTTCCAGAAGAGCATTTATAAACCCAACAGTACTCAACATGAAAGTTAGCAATCAAAGTAGACAGAAATACATTTTAAAATGCATTCTAGTTCAACAAGAAAGGAGAGCCATCAAAACACACACACACACACATATATATATATAGCTTTTTTTATCACATAAATTAAGTTCAAATTATAATGATGAGTGGAAATAGTGATATGCAAGCGGCAAGCCGCATCTTTGATTTACTAATCAACTAGAAGTGCATCACAGAGTTTAGAAAATTTATGCCATCATTTCAGAGAGAGGTGAATGGAACATTATGGAAGGGACAGGATGAGATATAATGATTAATGATTAACCTTGTTTAAAGAAATTATTTTAGTAAGAGGATAAGGGGAACAAGGGCTAAGAATTTACTACCCATTCTCATTAAACTGTCCCTCCCCAACTTCTTTATTCAATGGAAATGAATGGAATTGCTTTCTTAACTCCCTTTTGTAACCTCATTACTTCATAAAAAAACCAATCTCGCCCTTCCACCCTCTAAGAGATACGCATAATCTTGTAATTAATGCATTCCCCTTCAATCCAAAAAACAAGCAAGAGAGAATAAGCTTCCATACCCTCTTCAGAATCCAGACAAAAGAAGGGTAATTAATTTCCCTTCCCCTCCCTTCCATCCCTCCTAAATTCTTTAAACATGCTATCAAGATATGTAATCAAAATTTGTGAAGTAGGCCTATATTTCATTTCTAAATCTGCACAAGTGACATAACCATAGAGGCCAATCTATCAGTCAAACAATCACCTAACACCGAGCTACTTTCACAAAGCAATGCCATAAGCATGGAATGTGCAGACCTGCCTACCTTTTCCTATCGAATCCATTGCACGTTCATCTCTGTACCTCAGATTCATGAGAGCATTTCCTGGAGTGGGCTTATCTACCCAAATAGAGAACCTCCAAATGAGAAACTCAAGGAAAGCATCAAGTTCTGGCTCATATTGAAATAACATTCCTGGCTAACCCCAAAAAATAGTAGAAACAAATTAAAGATTGACACCAGCAGCATCAGATCAATATATTCGCTGGAATCATGTCCCGAAATCAAAAGGTGAACCAAAAAGGATACCTTCATCAGAGAGAAGACCTTAACCAATTGTTCCTTTAACATAGCTGACATTTCAATATCCAATCTTGCAGCATCAAATTGATTAACTCTAGATATTGAAATTGGTATCATCGACTGCCACAGAAATTAAGATAATCAGAAATATATATATATATATATATATATATATATATATAAAGATCAAAACGGCAATCATTCGTGCACTGAAGTGGCACAAAATCTTTACTAATGTAATTTCGAACAAAATTGAGAAATGTAATTTTGATTCAGCTATAGCAAACTAGCATCTTGACAACTTTAGAACCCAAATAGCAAAACAAATAAATTAAATTCTTAATATTCTTGCAACAAAATTAAATTATCAGGAAGATTAATGAAACTAGAATCCAAGATGGAGCTTCAGGCAACACCAAAAATTAATGAATTAAAATGACATGTGTTACTAAAAGGAGGGTACCTGGTGAGAAAGGGCAGGAGGCTGCCATTCAGGAAGCAATTTTAGGTAAGTGCGAATCCATTCATCCTCTGGTGGTGGTTGTTGTGAAAGATTAGAACTACTCATTATATATATGATGATGAGTAGCTATGGTATCTCTTCTTCTTGATTGCTTCAAAAATTGAAGCTTTGAGATTGAAAGAGAGTATTGATGATGTATTGTGTCATGCTCAGCACCTTCACAAACAGTCAGGAACTAAAGAGGTGGGCAGGCTGCTCCTGCTACACCAACTACAGTATTATTACCTCTGTTTTTCAGCAGAGGGGCGATGTGGGAGGGCCGTGACGGTTATTAATTACGGATTAGAAGGGTACTTCTGTCTTATTGCTGGTTTGTTAAACTTGAAACAGGTGCTTATGTCTTCCTCCTTGATCTTTCGAATCTCAAGTTCTTTCAAGATTCTAAACTTACGTCAGCGGCAGGGAACGGCCTTTCTAGCCATTAGATTTTCTTTTCTTGAATTTAATGGTCCTAAAATCTTTTTTTTCAATTTTCAAAACTTAATTCTTATCATCGTTGGTCTATTTGCGGTTTTTTCTCTTCTTCCTCTCTCAAAATCTTAGATATTTTTGGTGAAGGGTATTTCAAATCAAAACCTATATTTTGACTTCCATCATTGCACTAAAACCTTTTTCAATTATAAATTAGTAATTATTAGATTAGAAAGATATTAAACTGCATGGTGTTTTTACAATCACAATTCATAATAATTTTTTTATAATTTAGTCCTTCAACTTTTTTTTCTTCAATTGCATCCTTTTATGCAAGATCCGTTACCAATTTCTCAAGAATTGTCAAGGAGGGATAAAATTGCAAAAGAATGGACCAAAGTGTACAACATGGTGAAAAAGGGTGGCAGATTTAAAAATAGGGGGAAATTTCATTTTGGTCCACTTGCTTTTTAAATTATAACATTTTGGTCCTTTAATAATTCAATTGTGGTACAAAACTTTATTTTTCTTATTTTTCAATCCATATTTGAGATAGGAGAAAGAAAGTGATCGGATTTCGATTATACAGAGAGAAAATCTTGGTTGACTTCAATTTTATCCATGAAAAAAGTTGATTTTTGTGTCAATAAGGTCCATTCGATGAGGAGAGTTTCACCTAGGTGTTCTTTAGCACTACCATCACCTAATACGATAGATCAGAGCTTTGAAAATCTTTTTAGTTTCGATTTAATTTTGGATTTTTTGAGTGGCTTTTTAGTTATTTGAAATTATATATGGGTTCATTAAGGTATACGGAGTGTTTTATAGGTATTTTAGGTCAAAAATAAATTTTTATGTAAAAAAATCCACCACTCTTGATTTTTCAATTATCTAAGTGGTCGGGAATTGAGGAGAAGGAGGCGTCACATCACCTACTTATCTTTCTAAAAAACTATTAGGAGAAGACAACATGTAGTATACCTTAAAAAAAAATGTCAACTAAAGTGCATAAGCCTAGACATGTTGGGCCATCTAGGACAGACCTACATGCCTGGGGTTTTTTTGTTTTTCTGTTTTCTTGTATTTTTATTTTTTTCTACAAATTTCATCCTTAGATGTTCGGTTTTTATTGAATTTTTTTATTGGCTCTTTTTTTCTCTCAATTTTAACACATTTTAAACAAATGTTTATGATGTTTTTTTTTTATTGTGATACAATTTAATTTTTACATAGTTTACAAATAAGATTTTAGCATTTTTTTAATGATATTATGAGACATTATTTCTAAGTAACTCTACTTAAATTTTTTTCTTTACTTTTATCCAATCACTTTTATTCTGTTACTTTCTTCAGCGTGTCTTTTTTAATTATCATTTTGTTAAAAAAAAAATTAGTTTCAATAAAAATAATAATAAAAACAGCTAGTTATATAGGTCATATTGCGAGACCAAATTTCTTGATCCACACCTATCTTTTGATTTTTCTAGTTTAGTTTTTCATTAGATTTTTTTATGTTTTACATCTATTAATATAATTAATTCTTTTTTATTTAATTAAATTTATTTATTAACATTTTAATTTAAAATTATGATTTTTTTATATAAAAGAATACATTAAAAATCTTACATATTTATTTTTTATCAGCAAATCACAAGTCACAAGTTAGAAAGCTAGTAAACCACGACACCGTGTGACTATAAAACTTAACGAAGCGTGTCTTTATAGATAAAAGTAAAGATTGTCTCCATCATAACCCAAACTCAAAATTACTACTAAATAAAATCCACAAAAGGTGATATTGCAAAATTATTCATTATCAGACAAGAACTACTTAATTTTCGTTTCCAAAAAATCGTGTGAAACTTAAAATAATGGCCTGTGATTTTATTTATTTTTATCTAGTGAATATTGGATGTGACTTGTGGTTTGTCTTGTTAATTTGCTACAAATTTAATTCAAAACTTAAGTCTTTATTTACTTAGAGAGAAATCTTGATTTGGATTTTCATAAAAAAAAAAAAAAACATTTTGAATCAGGTAAATAACTGAATTCTAAGTAGGAAAAAAATAAAGAAAACTAGTATAAACACAAATATAGAATAAATGAAATATATATATATATAAAGAAAATAAAAATTAAAAAGTTTTTTATTGTTGCGAACTAAAAAAAGACAAGAAAGAGTGAATGTTGAAAAAACATTTAATGGTTGGAAATGCATGTTCGATATGCAAATGTGTTTTTTCACTTGATAGATGGATTTTTTATTTGGATAGTCAATATTTCGGGCTGGGTCTAGAGATTTGAAATTATTACTTGATGAGTAATGAATATATATAAATATTATGAAATCCATATATATATATATATAGATAGATATACAAGTATAATATTTATAATTTCACCACACACACGTATAATTTTTTTATGTTGAATAATAAAAATAATCAGTACTCAAGTTATCCAAAACATAAAAAATTTGGTATAATTATTTAAATTTCTTATCCGATAAATATTAGATAGGGTATGAATATTTATTTTGAATATACCTAAAACATGAAACATTCATATCTATTATGATGTAGTTAGACAGTAGAAACTGAAGGTTCTGAGTATTCGGATAAGAATCTGACACAATTAGATGGTGATTTGACTAAAAAAAATTGTAAGGATGGCTTAGTAAATGCTTTTATGAACCAATAAGACAAATTTAAGCTGGAAAAAAAAGGTCAGGTTGCATCAAACCTAGTTAGTAACTTAAAATTGTGATAACAAAATATCTGATCGTTGGATCGTGCTCAAATATTTTTGAGATGTTCTACAAGAAGTTTTTCTATTAGATTATGTTTTAATTTCCTTTATATTTTGGACTTTAAGTTGTTTTCTATTAGAGATAAAGTTTTCTATCATATTTAAAGGTCTTGTATACCTCTTGAAGGAGCAACCACCATATACTTATTTTTCATAGAATAAAACTGTGAATTTAGGGTTGACATCTGCAACCGTTTTCGCTCATTAAAAATTTTATGTTTTTGTGTTATTGTAGTCTTATTAGCGTCCGCATACATTAAATTGTTATCCCTTATGTTAAACATTAAAGAAAGAAGAAAAAGAAAAATATAAATTAGGAATACATTTGATTAGCTGATTCAACTATTTTTTTATATTAACAACAATTACCTTTCTTTTAAGAGTAATGATATTTCACAAAAATAAACTATGAGAAAAATTGAATGTCCTTTGATCATGTGGTCAATTATTAAAAAGTTACATTTACTTAAAAATTTAAACTATTAGATGAGATTAATGCAATGATTTTTATATTGATTCTTTAACATAAGAATGTGGTAATATAATTTAAACTTGTGACTACTTGGTTATTAAGACTTTAATGTTAAATTAAAAAATCATCTTAATCCAAAAACTTAAAATTTTTAGAATTTTTATTGTATTCCACAGTAAAGGGTATCTTTAGACTACCATTATCATTAAAAACAAACAACAATGTAATTTACTTTAAATAGAATGTATAAGGTGATGATCATCTTTCCTATTTTATAACCAGCTCTTTATCTAGAACCTCTGAAAAACTAAATAACAACTCTCTTATTTTTTTTTACCCTTTACCTAATAGTTCACATCGATGTTCCTTGCGACAAACTTTATATGATGCGTAAATACTTTTAGTCTTTTACCTCAAATAGTAAGAAAACTAGTTATGGACTCACATCATGCTATATGGCTGAATTTCCATTTTTTATTTGGTAAAAAATAATATTCAAGTACAATAAACACATTTTAAAATAAGGAATAAAAATATTTGACTCGGGTCATAGACCCGACTACATTGAATAAGTTTGTTTTAATTTAATTAGATGATAATAAAAAATAGACAAAGAACCAAATTAAAAAAAAATATATCATAATAACCTGTGAAAAAAATATTTTTCTAAAACAGGATAAATTATGTAGTTCAATTCCAAGCCCATTAAATACGAGAGGTTTAAATTACGTAAAAAAATAGACTGAGTCAATCCTAGTTTACATGAAAAACTTCTAACCTCAGTAATTAAGGTTGAGTCAACTTATGTTATCTTGTCAAACTCGTGGCTCATACATGAGATCGGGATAACCCGATAGAAAATAAAATAAAATAAAAATCACCAAGCCTATTTTTTTCAAAAAAAAAATGTTGAATGATGAAAGCTGGAAAAAATAAGTAAAAAAAAAAAACAATGTCAACCTGTATTAACTTTTCAAATCTGTGATCAGACTAATTAGACCAAAGCATCCTATTAGGAAAAATCACTAAGTTAAATTCTCAACCAATCAAATGTTGAATGATAAAATTGGAAAAATAATTTTAATTATACAAAAGGACCCAAAACAAAACAGAAATAAAAATTAAAAGAATGAGGATCAAAATAAAAATAAAAATAAATTAATTAATTTTTGATGAAAGGGTGAAATTAAAAAGAAAAAAAAAAAAATGAGGACCAAATTGTAAAAAATAATATATAACAAATTGAGATTAAATGATGAAAATAAAAACAAATCAAATTTTACAAAAGGCTCGGGAACAAAAATTAGAAATAAAAAAAGGACCAAAGTTTAAGTCATTTTAAATAAGATGACAACTCTAACATTTTCATGCCCAACACAAATTTTCAAGGGGAAGAAAAAAAAACATCGTCGATGACAAAACATACCACCATCAACCACACGCGTCTCCCTAAAAGGAAGAGGACGCGGCGAAGATTCCAACATGGTGGAAAGACATTTTTAGCTGCCAATAAGCAGTGTGTGTGAGCGTGCTAGCATATACTTTGCATGCGCCAACTAATTTTTGTTTTTTAATTAAAATAAAAAATTTCTCCTTATCTATTCTGATTATAACACAAAAAATAAGTATGAAAAGATGAAAATACTCGTGGATGCCAACTTTAAAATATTTGCTTTCAAGGGTATTTTAGTTGTTTTACTATGCATCATAAATGTGAAAAGACTTACTTACTCCTATACAATCTGATAATGACTAATGGTCCTTGTGCAAAAACTAAACTACCCTCAAATAATAAGTTTAAGTATTTCAAATGGGAAGAGCAAAATCATCATTGCATTGTTCTAACAAACAATGCTCCTGGTGAAAAATGTTTTTCCAATGGAATTTAGTTTTTGTTAATGTGTTGAGCTGATTAGTTATTCTTGAACTTTGAATCAAGTTAGTGGTCTTAATGAAAGCTATTTTGAATCAAGATGCAATGAAACAATTAAGATAAGAGATGAACTAGTTTAATGACCACAATATCACTGCGACTTGGATAAAAAAAAATTAAATGTAAAAAAATAATATATAGATTACTAGAAACGTTTTTGCATTGTTATTAAACTTGGTATAACAATTCAAACTTGAAAAATCCTAACCCATTTCTTTGTTTAGCCCATCTTTTAAATTAAATCGCGTGGAAGTTGTTCAGACATGACTTTGTTGACCATGTAGGTTCACAAAGCAAATCGAAATAGGCTAGGTTCACTCTAGTCAAACCGAAAACCTACAACTTAGATTATTATTTTTACATTATTATATAATAAAAAATACAAAAACCAATTCATAATAAACCCAATACTAAATAATAAAATTTAATAAAAACTCAATATTAAAGGATGAGACTAGAAAACAAATTATGAAAAAAAACCAAAAAACAAAAACCAAAAAGCCATTTTAAAAAATTCACAGGCATGACATTAAAAGAAATAAAAAAAAAAGGTTCTAAAAACCCAAAGGAAATAAAAAAAAAAACCATATCAAATGTTAGAATTGAAAGAAAAAAAAAAGATAAAAAATGGAGGGCAACCTTATGGCTTGTTACAACAAAGCACGGGCACATAGAAGGCCTGCGAGTCTGGGTCAATATTTGTTTTTTTATATATAAAAGGTGGAATATTATTCAAACACGCGACCTTAGCGCCTCACACCGATGTGTTTCAACCAATTCACATAAAGTTATGACCCTTTTCAACAATTATAATTTTATGATTAAACCAAAAATCTCTTAACAACACTCTTATAAAATAGATCTGTCGTTCAACATCGTATACGTCACGATAGTGGTTACTGGGATGATGTTAAAGGGTTATGATAAGATTATGATAAAATGATGGCTACATTGATAATAAGATGATAGATGTCATGACATTGACAATGGTGATTGGCAATGAAATGGTGATGATAATTGGGTTAGTAAACATTGTCGAAGTGATTAAGTTATAATATTAATTGATATTGGACTTGGTAGTAAAAAAACAAAATAATTTCCTTCCTTGAGATTAAAATGATGACTTGGTAGTAAAGAAATATTGTCATAATGTTGTTCTAGTGATTAAAAATATTTTTCAAATTTTTTTCATTAAAAAATACGAAAAAACATTTTCATAAAGAAAGACCCTAACTTATATTAATATGCAACCCTCTCTCACCCTCACTCTCTTTTCTTTTCTTTTCCTTTTCTTTTTACGTAGCATTACACATAAAAAAAAAAGATTAGCTAACAAATTTGCACGATAATTCCCTTAAAAAAAAAAAACAAGCATGCTAAGAAGGGCTTGTTCGATAGCAAAGTATTACTCTATTTTTTCAAGAAAAAAAAAAGTATTGAGAAAGTAGATTTATCCTTCATAATTAACATTTAAATCAGTTGTTATCTGCACAACACCGCTTTGATCAATAAGTAATGTTTATATTTACTTGAAAGAATGGATGTCATTAAAAGGAGAGCGAGTCTACGATCAAAAGAATTTCCTCATCTTTAAAACTAGATAAGTAGAGTTTTTTGGTTTAAATTGTTATTCAACTTAATTAGGTTGAAAAATCTTTTTTTCAAAACAAATATAAAAAAAATAAAAAGTAAACATTACCCTTAGGATCAGAAAAAAATATATGTTAATATAGAAAGAATATCCTAGAAAACAAGTTTTCTAGACATGATTTTCATTATTATTTTCTCCAAATAAAAAATAATATAATATGAACACATTTTTCATTTGTATAAGTAGGAAAAATATTATGAAAGTTAATGAAATGAATATATTTTTTGTTTTTCAATTAAAAAAGAAAAACCAGAGAAGAGAAGAAAACTAAAAATAAAAAGGGAAAATTGTTTTATGTTATTGAAAAACACCTTAGTGTTTGTTTAGTGTCATAGCCTATTTTTCAAAGCACTTTTTAAATTGCTTTGCACCTGGAAAAAAAATGATGTTTTTTTAGATATTTTTAAATAATTTTAATATACTAATATCAAAAATAAAAAAAAATACAATTTTTATTTTAATTAATTATCAATTAATAAACAATTTTTTAAAAAAAACACCTTACATTCCAATTCCAAACACACATTTACAAACCCTTCCAAATTCTCTTTTGTAACACCTTGACCACATACTTATCATCCTTCCTCCCAACCTCTACCACCCTTTAGGGTGTGTTTGGAAGTATGGTAGCAGTTGCTTTTCAAAGTGCTTTTCATCTAAAAATGCATTAAAATAATATTTTTGTTATTTTTTGAAAATCATTTTTGACATCAGCACATCAAAACGATATAAAAATATATATAAAAAATTAAATTTTTATGGAAAACAATCTCTTAATCATCCTCATCAACCCCTTATCACTCCCCCCACTTGACCTACCCTTCCCTTTCCTCTAAATCATCAATTAGATGGTCAATATCATCAAACAATTTATTATTGGATGGAGAGAAGATGATGTCAGCATATAGATTAAGGTCACCTTGGTAAGGGTATTCTGCTTTGAGGGTTGAGAAGACTTGAAAAGCGAGGGAGCATAAGTCTTGAAGTAGAAGCTTGTGTATGATAGAGAGGATATCATGTGAGCTAGACTTGGGAGATTCTTAGTGGGGTTTGCTTTATCATTTCGGGCATATTTGAGGAATGAAATACTTCAATGCTTAAGAAGCGACCTCTGACAAAAGGTTCATAATTAGAGCCTAGGCCTCAAAGTATAAGAATGAAATGGAGGGTTTTGAGAGGGTTAGAGTTTT
Organism: Populus simonii; assembly: GCA_007827005.2. NCBI lineage: Eukaryota > Viridiplantae > Streptophyta > Magnoliopsida > Malpighiales > Salicaceae > Populus > Populus simonii. The sequence continues at coordinate 18,315,115 of CM017464.2, forward strand.
AGGGTTTTAGGGATTGAATTGCTTTAATGCTTAATTGTGACCTCTGACAAGATATCCACAATTGGAGTGTCGGTCGTAAGGTTAGAGTTTTAGGTTTTGGAGAGAGGAAAAAAGGAGAGAGGTCACCTATTCATTCACTACAATAAAAGTTTGGAATCTTCAAGCCACCTATTCATTCACTGCCACTTCTCTTGGAATATATGGATGAAATTGCTTTCTAATCAAGGCTTTTGCAGTGTTTTTCCAAAATCTATTGATGATATGTGCTACCAATAGTCTTCCATGGTTAAAGGCAAGCAGTAGAATCTCTCATGGCAATTTCTTTTCTCATGTGTTGTTTGGAATATTTGGCTTCACCAGAATGATATCATTTTTAATGACGCTGCCCTTAACCTTCAAATTTGTTTCTCCATGGTAGGCCAAAATATTGCTTTATGGTTGAGGCTTGATTCCAGCTCATTAGAGCTTAATATAGAGAATGTTCAGTAGGGAGGAGTTGGTTTCTTATGATTTTTCCGTTCCCTCATTTGTTGCGCTCCTTTGTTTCATGCAACAACTTTTGTGCTTTCCTTTCCTCTACTTGTTCATCTACTGTAAGTTAGGTTATTATCTTTGTAGCCTTTTTTTTTAATAAAACTTTCGACAATTACAAAAAAAAAAAAGAGAGAGAGAGATGAAGAAGTTTGAGCGAATCGAGGAGGAAGCCATGGAAGAGGAAGGGAGATGATAGGGATCGGGTGAGCGAGGGAAGGATATATTTTTAAGGTTTTTTTTATTGTATTAAAAGATAATTCTGATCTTATAAGATGTAGCTAAAAAAAGATGGGGGAAGTTAAAGGATAAACAACCTCTAACAACAACATTTGAACCTGTATAAGCAAATCGTAATAGATTTCGAGTTTGTCTCCTTAATCACTTGAACATATTGAATTCTCTGTACTTTAGAATGACAATTAAATTAAAGATGTGTTTTTGCATGTTTGAATTCTGTTATTCTTCATTTGTAATTTGCAAAACATGTTAGTAGAAATTTCCTTTTTGAATATAATTTTTTTATTTCTTGTTTTATGTTAAAGGAGGCCAAATGAGATTTTGGTAACAATTAATACATTTGCTCTAAATAAATCATGGTACTTTATTTTTTTTCCCTTCTTTTGATTAACCATGTAAGTTGGATTGATATCTAATCTCAAATTCAAAATCTAATGCATGTGTTTAACAAAAAAAAATTAAGGGTTATATGTGCAAATAAATACTAAAAAAAGATTATAATGCTATCCAAATACTAAGTTATGAAGTTAAAATACATGCATAGATAAAGATAATCAATCCAAAGGAGAGATGACCAAGTAGAGATGACTGTTCAAAACTTGGCTTGATTAAAAAAAATATTTCAAGATTTTTTTTTTTATATATATTAAGATAACATAATCTCGAAGCAACCCAGGTCATTCTTGTTATACTATCAAACTCACAATTTAGGTCATGACTTCGATTGAGTTTAATAACTTTTTTAAGACAATCATTTATTTAATAATATGATATATATAAAATTAAAGCTCGCAGGAAAGAAACCATCTAGACAAAAAAAAAATGATTATGTTGAGGTGTACAAAACAAACATTTTCTAATTAAAAAATAAAAGATTTGTATAATTTTAAGAACATAAAAAAATTAGACAATTACAAATAAATAAAATCTAAATATATTTCTAATTACTTTAAGAATTTAATAAAGTAATATAGAAAATATGTTTTAATTAATTAAATAAATAAAACTAAACTATTGACAAAACAAAAGAAAATAGTATAACATAGTAGGTTGGTCTATGTGGTCTAGTGCTTAGGTCTTAAAAAATAAGCCTAAATGCGTGGACTTGCTAGCGCTGACCCACACATTAAGGCCCTTCCTTTTCAATTTGAGGGAACAATGTATTTTTTTTATAAAATAAAAAAACAAAAATGATATGTTGCTCGTTGCATTAGGCATCATGTGATCACCCTGTAAAGAATTCGACTAGTATAGAGGTGGGTAGAAAATTAGGGAGAGGGGTTTGTGGACCTAATAAACGATATTTCAACTCAATTAACCTAGAAACACACCTTTTCTAGTATGATTGAGGTTCAAAAATACTTTAATGAAATTTTTTTCGTCGAATGGAATCTGTTGATACAAAATTCATTCTTTTCTATTGCTAGAATATGAAGAATCAACAATTTTCTCTCATTTGTTATTATTTGGTGACTTTCTCTCTAAATGCAAAGAAAATAGACGAAAACATTTAAGATCTAAACTAAAGGGAGCGAAAAAAAAATTATTTAGCAATAATTAACTAAAAATATAAGCCGTTAATATTATACCCAAGAAGGAAAAAAAAAAATCCACTAGAGACTCATCGTCACTCCACTAGGGACATCACCCACCATCAAAAGAGTTTGTCAAGATAGTTCAAATCTCGCTACAAAGGCTACACAATGACACCATAAAAAGTTGCATGGGTCACTAGAGCACTTACTTGGAAAAGCAAACTAAACAAAACATAATGAAGTAAGCATCTCGTGACTATATTCAATCAATCAATCAATCAATCAATCAATTCTATTTAATTCAAGAATAAAATTTATTTTTTAAAAAAATTAAATTTAACAAAGAACAAAAAGACTCAAGATAACTGAATTAAATTTTAAAAAAAAGATATAACAAAGGATATAAAAAGCGTATAAAAAAAGAGAGCTCAATCTCCAATTAAATAAATATTGAATGATGAAATTAAAAAAAAATATTAACTTAAAAAAATGATAAAAAAATCCTAAGCAAGCACAACTGAATCTCCTAAAGCTAGGTTAATTTCTCAAATTTATAACTTATGAAATCTTAGACACGAGCTTAACCATAATCTCAAATCCAAACCAATTTCATGTTGAATGATGAAATCGAAAAAAAAAATATGAATCTAGAAAAACAATTTAAAGCAAAAAAAATAGCAATAAGAGAATGAGGATGAAATCTGATAGGAAAAAAAATTAAGTACAAAATCGTAAGAAAAAAACCAATTCTGAAAATTATCTCAAATTACATAAATAACAATTAAAATAATGGGTATCAAATTTGACAAATGAAAAAATTGAATAAGAATGAAATTGAAATAAAATTCAAATTATATAAATTATTTCAAATAAATAAATAATAATCAAAAGAACACGGACTAAATCAAAAAGAAAGAGAAGTCGAATGGCTGATTTGAAAAACTAGAGGGCGGGGAGCAAAAATCAAGGAGGATATAGAAAATAATGAAAAAACAAATTATCACTTGCATGAAACCAAAGGTCCCAAAAAAAAAAAGCAAGTCACTATGTGAATCTATATTGACTTGTGATGGGATCAACACTAAAAGCCGAATTTTTTAAGTTGTTTTATTAATTTTTTTTGCATAAAATATTTTTTTTAAAAAAAAAGTTTTTGAATATTTCTGTGTTTGTTTGATGTAAAATATCATACAACTAACTTTTAAACTTCATATATTTGTTGAAAAGTGTATCTTACAACTTTTAAATTTCAGTCCATCAAAATAGGCCTATATGGCCATGTGATTCCTCGATTCCGAAGCACATGAGATGCAACTAAATGATATATTTTAATATATATGATATGAAACCGCCCTCATAATTCACTATGAATAAACCAAATTTATTTTTATTAGTAGTCTGTTCATACTCTTTTTTATCCCAGCCATTCCTTTTTTGAGGAATTAATCAAACTTCAATTAAATTATGAAATTGTTTTCAATGATTTTCTTCTTTCCTAAAAGACAAGAAAATTATGCTATAAACAGAAGAAAATTAAGCTATAAAATACGAGAAAATTAAGCAATGTACCACTTCATGTAGGAGCATATTATGTTATGCTGAAACCAGGTAATATATATGCATTTCTCAGATATTAAATTAAACAAACTGAACATGGAATTTTCTTAAAACAATTCAAGCATACAAGACAAACCCACCATCAAGAAGGATAAAGATAAAAATGGTAAAGAGGTTGATATTTAAAGATATCAAAGTATGATTTCAAGCTAGTTATTGAAAAACAACTTATGCCTTGTTTGTTTCCAGGAAAATGAATTCCTGGAAACCATTTTCCCCACTTTCCCATGTTTGGTGAACATAAAGAAAATTGGTCAAAGGAAACTCAATTCTGGTCAAAGGAAAACAAGAGGCTTTATGATAGGAAAGTGTTTTCCTTTCCTTATTCTAAAGAAAACACTTTCCTTTTCTTTATTAATAAAATGTGCAATGTCAAATCCCTAAAAACTCTCTTTCTCTCCCAAATAATTTACGCATATCAATTGGAAGCATCTCTCAGCTTTCTTCCAGGTAATGTTTTTTCCTCAAATGTCTATTTATCTTATGTTTTCATCTTTTTTATTTTTTTGTTGTTAATGGCATAAATCTTGTGATATATTTGCTGTGTTTTTTTTTTCTTGTTTATCTTGTTAATTTTACTGCAACCCATGCTCTCATGCTCTGTGTAAATCCAAACCCCTGGGAAGGCAACCCATTCAACCACAACAAACCCAAACCCCTGGGAGAAATCAACCACAGCAAACCCAAAATTTTTCCCAGAAACCAAACACAGACCCATACACAGAAAACCAAACCATTCCTTCGTTTTGCCATTGTTGCTATCACAGCAAACTCAAGAAAACCTATTCTTTCGTTAAGCCAAAGGTGCCCTTCGGCCCTGTTTCCTTCCTTACCGATCCACCTCTTTGCCAGGCAACCCATACATAGAAAACCAAAACCCCTGCATTTTTCACAGAAACCAAACACAGCAACTTATACCCAGCAAACCCAAACCCAAACCCATTTTTCCCATGCTATGCTTTTTTCACAGAAATCGGGTTTGCTGTGTTTTTTTCACAGAAACCAAACAAAACATTTTGTTTGGTTTCTATGAAAAAAACACAGCAAACCATGCTCTGTTTCTCCTTTTGTTTAATCAAAAACATATGCATTCAATTCTCCTCCATCTCTTCGTCTTCATCTCCTTTTCTCCAATTGCTTCTCTTCCAGTAGAACCCGACCCACCCGATGTGATTTTCCTTCTCTGTTAATGAGTTGATGATATGCGTTTCTTGTGCTTTCTAGGCGTGATGTGTGTGCGTTAATGATGATGCACAATGATGTGTAAGTTGATGATGATGATGATACACAATGATGTGTGCGTTGATGATGTTGATGATGAAAGGGGAATTGGTTTGGGTAAATCTTGACTGTGAAATATTATACCCGTTGATGTTAGGTAGAAATATTAGACAGTGGTTAAGCCGGGTGAAGATATGGGTTCTAAGCTTGATAAGTGAAGAGTATATGGTTAGGACAGTAATCAACGGATGATGCTGCACAGTAGTGAAAGGGAAATTAGTTTGGGTAAAAATATTAGACAGTGAAATATTATATGCGTTGATATCGGGTAGAAATATTACACAGTTATAAAAAACTGAAATGGTTTTGGTAGAAAACTTAAGTCCGTTAAATATTTATATATAGAATTCATTAATAAATTATTGTATTGTTTGTTTTGGGATACAGAATTCATTATATAATTATTTCCTTTAAGGCATTGTTTGTGTTGGGAATCAGCTTCTTTGAGCATAATTTATTATATTGATTATGTAAGTATTTTATATGCTTTTTTAATGTTTATTTCCCCAAATTTTTAGGTTTTGTTAGCAGAAAACTTCACTTTTCTGTTATGGATGGTAAGATTATTCATGCAGCATGTATGGGAGTAGCTAAAACTGTGATAGCTATAGGGGTAGCTATTATTGAACAAGAAAAAAATAGAAATTATATACCGAGAACCACGTATAAATGCAATTGCTCAACGAGAATTCTATATGGATTGCATTTTGAATCGAGGTGATAGACATTGCGTTGAACAAATTTGTATGAAACCAGTTGTCTTATATAAATTATGAGATGTTCTCACAAGTCATGACCTATTACGATCAACTCAAAATGTGTCTATTAGGGAGGAAGTAATTGTGTTCTTACAAATTGTAGGCCAAAACCAAAGATTTCGTTTTATTAGTGGTATATACTATAGGTCTGTTGAAACTATCCATCGTTACTTTAGAATTGTTTTAAAAGCAGTTTTTAAGTTATACAAACACCTAATTAAAGACCCAAGCGATACAGTTCCCGCAGAGATATTGAATAATCGAAGATTCTATCCTTATTTTAAGGTATGAGAACAATACCAATACTTTTATATATTAATTAATTACATCTAGAAGAAAAGGTTATAAATTATTTTTTTATGTTTATATAGGATTGTGTGGGAGCAATTGATGACACCCATGTTCCTGCAAATGTTCCTGTTGAGATTCAAGGAAAGTTTTGAGGTTGAAAAGAAGGAACAACACAAAATGTTTTAGCAGCAATAACTTTTGATTTGAAGTTTATATATGTTTTAGTTGGCTGGGAAGGAAGTGCACATGATTCACGGGTTTTAGGTGATGCATTATCAAGACCTAGTGGTCTAAAAATTCCAAAATGTATATAATAAAGTATTTATTATATGCAATAAACATATAAAATGTTTAATTAGCTAAAGATAGTAATAGGTTTTTTTTTCTAATTTGTAGGGAAATATTATCTTGGTGATGCTGGTTACGGTATTCGAAAAGGAATCATTTCTCCTTTTTGTGGAGTTCGATATCACTTGAATGAGTTTACAGAACATTCACCAGAAAATAAAAAGGAGCTTTTTAATCTTCGACACTCTTATTTGAGAACTGCTATTGAGCGAGGGTTTGGTATTTTGAAGAGTCGTTTTAGATCAATTGATGGAAAATCTTTTTGGTCTTATGAAACACAAGTAGATGTTGTGCTTGCATGTTGTATTATTCATAATCACATTATGGGAGTTGATCCAAATGACTTTCTTATGAAAGAAATATGTTCGGAAAGTGAATCAATTAGACGAACAATCAACTTAAGTCAACGAGAGGAGAGGGAAGAGAATATGGAGTGGATAATAAAAAGAGAAATGATTGCATCAACCATGTGGAATGACTATAACACTCAAAGAAACTAGTAATTGAGTGTTAATTATATGTGTTTGTTTTTATTATGTCTTGCTTGAGTTTGTATTATCTTTGTTATGTATTTGGATTGTTTGTTGACTTTATTATAATTTCTTATGTATTTTATGTATTCGCTTTTAAATATTAATTGTAGTTTTTATATTTAATTTATTAAATTTAAATATTGTATGATTATATTTTGCATAAATTTGTAACTTTTTTTTTTTTTAGAAATGAGTATCACACAGAATGAAAAATGCAAGGGCAAGCACTTTACATGGTCTAAGCCTATGTCTCACATGCTACTTGAGATATTAGCTGAGGAGACACTTAAAGGAAACAAAACTTCTTTCACCTTTAGAGCAAAATCTTTTGTTAAGGTGGCTACAGAAATTAGTCAAAAGTTCAACGTTCAATGCGAGCCTAAGCATGTTGACAATCATCTCAAAACTGTGGAAAAAAAATGGGGAATAATAACCAAGCTTAAAAATAAAAGTGGCTTTGGTTGGGATGATTGTTTGAAGATGATTACAGTTTTGAAATATGTTTATGATGAAGAAGTGAAGGTATGATAAATATTATATTCTTCGTAATTTTTATATTTACTTTTGTTTCCAAAATGTTATACAAGGAACTAAAAAATTTCATATTCTCAACTTTATGAACATGCACATCCCAATCATGACAAGTATCTTAACAAAAAACTTGATATGTACGAGGCAATGACAATTATTGTTGGAAAAGATATGGCAACTGGAAATTATGCCAAATCATATGCTGATGTCAACTTGGAAGAGAACACTGAAGAGCAATCAATTTCGATTGAAAATGAAGGGGAATATGAAGAAACTTCAAAAGGAAAAGGGACATCTTCCTCTAGTGGACAAAAAAAGGCAACATAGGAAGAGAAATCGCATGTATGAAGATGATAGTGTTGAAAAGTTGTCTAAAAATATTGGAGATGTAGCATTTGCAATCCAAAGCCTCAACAAAAATCAACTTGATGTTAATGAGCTATATACAGAAGTGATGAAAATTGAAGGCTTTAATGAGATCACTCTTGGGGATGCATTTGATTACTTGGTCCAACATGAAATGTTGGCAAAAGCATTTATGGTAAAAAATGCTAATTTGAGAAAAATTTGGGTTCAGAATTTTATGAACCAACGCAAGTACAGGCCTGATTGCTAAGATGATTTCACTATGATAAGAAAGTTTATGTTTGTTATTTGACAAGTATGTTTACTTGTTTAATTCGGTCTAGCATGTTTATATTTGTTAATTTGAACTAATATGTATGAGTATTACATTAAAACTTAATATTTATGCATGACTATGTTTGATGTAAGATATTTATATTTATTTCTTAATGCTTCTTTGATATATATTAAAGGGATATTACAGGGATAATTGACTATACCCGTAAAAAAAAAAAAAGCAATCTTTATCCAAAAAATCTATCAAAATATTTTTATATTTATTTATCTTTTAAAAAAATCTTCATATCAAAAAACTCAAATATCTAACTCTTACTTGGTTAAAAAAATCTTAATACCATAAACTAATTTGGCTTTCTTCATATGAAAAGAAACATATTTTAAGCTTTTAAAATTGAAAAAAAATTAATAGGTTTTATTTATGAAAAAATTCACAAGGTTATATCTCTATAATATTATATGACATATATAGTTATATTTTATAAAAAAAAAAAGCTATATATGAATATAAGATATAATAAAAAAAATTCATCATTACACTTTTTAGATTTTATTCTTTTATTGTAAGTGATTAAATATTTATATTTAATATTTTTCCTATATTAGATAAATTTGAAAAAAAAATTTAATTCATTAATAAATTATTTTCCAGATCATTTTCTATAACATAACCAAACACTGGAAAGTGTTTTCCAGTTCATTTTTCATTACACTACCAAACATTGAAAAATACTTTTCTGGAATTCACTTTCTCTGGAATTCACTTTTCAAAAGAAAACTACTTTCCTGCAAATAAATGGGACCTTAGTGTTGTTAAAAGAATTTTTAAATATCTCGCACGGAGGTACTCTTGAAATGTAAAATACGAGCCTCTTGTAAGTTATTCAGAAAAATAATATAAAAGTAGCTTAAAAAATTAAAGAACATTTCTAAATAGCTTCTTCTTACAGAATTAATTGGGCAGGTTCACGAACTCGAATGATGTTATCTTGATGACTCTATAACAAATAAGGTGGGTAGAACACTCTAAAAAATTCAATAACTAGATAAAGTTAAAATAAGAGTTAAATCAAAATAACCAATCAAAATGAAATCAAAATTTAGACTATATAAAGAAATACCAGTAACAATTTGATATTTGAGGAAAAATAGTTTATTTGGAAAGATATCCTATGATATTTGTTCTACTTTGCTGTAAGTTAGATAAAAAATTGAAATTCTTTATTTTAGTATACAAGTGCCGATTTGTATAGGAATCATGAATGTATTTCGGCTTGATCCGCTTAAGTTCTTATTTCATTTGGTTTTTTATGTTGTTGCTATATTAGTGGGGCTGTTTGTTTCTTCTTCTTTTTTTTCTTGTAGTTAGACTGAGATCTAGGCTACAATTTATATAACTAAAGCTCTGCTCTTTCTATTCAGGTTTTCTCTTTTTATATATATATATATATATATATATATATATATATATATATATATATATATATATATATATATATATATATATTCTTGATTTCACAAAAAAAAAAATCTAAAACCATAACTAAGAAAAAAATAACATTTTCAAATAGCATATTTTAGAGCATTTCAGTTTGATCTACTGATAAGATCTAAAGTTATTACTATTATTTATGTTAGAAATATCAGCAGGGCCTAAATGTTTTTTAAGCAATTGGTTACTAATTTATTCCTATGATTTGTGATTGACAAATAAATCCCACATGGAAGTGTTGTTGTCTTGATGAACTTTCTATACTATATATAACCTTTAATTTGTCCTTTTATGTAGACACTTTTCAGAAGCTAAAAGATTCCATCACCAAGTTAGTTCATTTGTGATTTAACAGATAAACGATAAAATAGATTACATTATTTCTCTAGCATTTTTTCACTTTACGAAAACCTTAATAATGAAGAAAAAAATTGGTTTTTATGTTGTTGATAGACATGGTGGAAACATAATTATTCATTCCTGGACTGATTCAAGGATATCAACAATGGAGAGCGAACTGAAGATCCAGCACCAACCTGTCTTTTATGTCTGTGACTATGAGTAACTCTGGCTAATCAACTATAGGCTGTGATACTATGATTTATGTATCCTTTAAATTTATCTTTAGTTTCTTCTTCTTCTTCTTCTTCTTTATGATGAATTTAATTATCGTAATATACTAAACAGTAAAGACTATCCGGATATGGACACTTTACCATGATTTGACAGTGTAATCTTGATTTGTGGTTTAGTTTTGCCTTCTATATGATGGGCATTCCTTGATGGGCATTCCTGGGATCATGATTGGTCTAATTTTATTCTGCGGAATGGCTAATTAATTTGGATCGATCATACCTTTTAAGCAGGAGGTTGGAATTTCCAATTCATGTGTTTCATTCTCAATCTGCATCATTGCTCAATCTAATTAAATGCAATATTAATCAAGGTTTCTACACTGAACTCTGCGGTTCTTGGATGTTACGTACCTACCTTCGAAGGTCGTCGATCTGAAAAATGCTCGAGCACTTGCCAATTGTGTTTTGACCATACCATTTTTCAAGCCATTTCTCCTATCATGTTCTCCAATTCCAAGCACTTACAACACCAACATCGGAAAACCAACAAATTCAAAGTGATGTGCAACTCAATTCCAAAGTTGCTTGATTGACTTTCTCTCAATAATATCTTGACAAATTATATATATATATATATATATATATATATATATATATATATATATTGGTCACGAGTACGTGGGCTTGTAATTTCGATTCACCTTTTCAACCTTTTGGCGCTTAAAAAGATTCTGAAATTAATAACATCTCACCAACATTACTTGCCTCATACGTATTTTCATTTGTAAAGCTAGTTTTTCCTTATAGAGTAACTAATGCTGGCTGTTTTTGACACGGTTGGAAAATGCGCCAAAAGGACTGGATCCTAGTCAAGCATTCTGGTTATTCATGTTTCAACACAGTGAGTGGAGCCAACCAAACAGCTCGGCAGTACAGAAGGCCTGGACCAGATTGTTCCACCAAGAAAAAGAGAGAAGACTACGAATATGCGTATAAAATCACAATAGAAGGTGAAATAGTACTGCTTGTGGATTATATGCTGATGGGGAATTTGAAGTGGCAAGCATTGATCTAAATTTTCAAAAAACTTGTCTGCTGCTAGAAGATTAATTAGCTGATGCAGTTGCAGAACCACTGACTAAGAAGCATTTTTGGTGCTTTAATCCGCACTTCGACACGTAGTAATTAACAGTAATTAGTGTAGAGTTGCCCTCTATTCGCATTACTTTCCACAAACAAGCAAGGTGGTTCTTTTGAAGTTTGAACTTTGCAAAAATCTTGGACATCGCAGAGAATTTTAGTTTGGTTGTCAATTAATAGCTTGGACACTGCTTGCAATTATAGTTTTGTGGTCTAGCCTTGCTGAAGATAAAATGATACTGGATGCCATTATATGGATCAGTAACCAGTGCAGTATTATTAGGTTTCCATCATTGTCTTTCAAGATTAATGACTAAACATTCTCAATTAAAAGGTAACTTGTGTTTCACGGCATTTTACGTTGTTCCACTTTGAACGTCAGTGATTGATAAAATATGAATGAACCAATGATCAATTCTCTTAGAGAGTTTCTGTTAACCTCTGTGCCTGTTCCATTACAGACATTACAGATTTGGTATTTTTGGCCACATTCTAAGAAGGCTAGAGATTCTTGACATGATCTTCCATTGGAAGTCCTCTCTTGTTAGAGACCCCCCTCTGTACATGCAACCTTAATTGAATGAATGGTATATATGTGTGGAATGTGCTAATGGGCCTCACCAATAATTTCATTTGATCTCTAATTTATGTCCTTGCCAATATAGACCAAAAGCACATGGAGTAAAGATTATTCATGTGGGCTTATGAGAGGCTGAGTGCTCTATCGTTGGAAAAGAGAGTTTAAAAAGAAACATTATATTTCTCTTTTATTTTTTTTATTTTTAAGTTTTTGAACTTGTATTGCTGTATTGATCTTATTCCACACCTATTTTACTTTCAATAAAGTGCTCCATTGTTAGAAAAGAGAGTTCAGATAAAAACACTTAATAAAAGTATTTTTTATTTTTATTTTTGAGTTTCTGAACTTGCATTATTGTATTGATATTATACCGCATCTGCTTTACTTTCAACAGGGTGCCCCACTGTTAGAAAACCAAAAGGCTAGCTAGGTCTGAACCAAACAGGCAAAATTGCCAACTTCTCCAATGGGGGCTGGTTAGGGATGTGGTCTTGATGTATTTATTCATCTAGTAACCCTACCAGCTCAATTACAACCATATGTGTGTGAGAGTAACAGTATGATTCGGAAAGGGTGGCAACCCACAATGGTCGCGATCAAATAAGAAGAATTCCAATACCTCTTTGGTTCAGAAATGGGTTACTATGCATCGATGCTTTTTGTTTCAAATGCGCCGGCTATATATGAAAGCATAGTTGATGAAGCAATGATGAAACTGCATACTGGGAATTTCAAATAAGTTTCATATGCCTTGAAACAATAAAATTAGGATTTTGATGCTTTTGCGATCAACATGACTGTTTTGATTTTCTAAACATTCCAGGCCTGCTAACATGAAAGAAAACCTTCCAATTCATGAAAAATATTGTATATGCAAGATGTTATTTCCACAATTACCAAAGGTCTGCTACTTTATGCATTAATCTTAGAAGCATATATTTTAATTGTGTTGTTGACATTTCAAGTAACAACATAGAACAAACCAAAAAAGATTGAGGGGTAAGTTCAATTGCGATTATTTGAGATCTTCTTGGTTGACGATCATGTTTGCGTGTTCTTTTTTTTTTTAATCTTCTTAGAGATCTTTAAAACTATAGTATAGCTAGCATGATAAGTCTTTTAGTATCAAAGAAATACCTCAATTCAATAACTTATGCTGTTAGGTAAGGTTTTAAAATATAATTTATATTATTTTCTAACACACCTCCTCAAATAAAAATCCTTTAGACTTGAAACTTGTACAGGCCCACACTACCTTGTGCTTAATTTTTATCAAATAAATGAGGATGATGAGATTCGAACTCATAACCACTTGGTCATCAAGGCTCTTATACCATGTCAAAAAATCAACTCAACACAATAGCTTAAGTTGTTAGCTGAGGTCCTAAGATATGATTTATATTATTCTCTAACACTTAATATGTTCCAGTGTTGCAATTTTTTTCCTTCTTTCCCTTATGTTTTCTCAAATGATCTAACATTTAGTTTTTTCTTGATAGGGTGACATTAAACAATGATCAACAATTGCTCAGGACATTCCACTACTGTTAGGTGGAGTTATCGAGGGTAATCTCTTTAAAATAAAAATATTTTGCATGTATGAGAGCAAATTCACAAATATGATTGTCGCTAATGAGGTTTTCATCGACTTCAAAAATTAGACATAAGGGTTTTTAAGTTTGATCCTTCAATTTTGTATGAGAGCAAATTCACAAATAAGTATGATCCTTCAATTTTGTCAATATTGTGAGTAAAAAGAGATTTAGCTAGGTTTCTTATATAGTTTATGATTAAAAAAGTATCACATTTTTTTTATTCGCATTTGCGCAAGATGTCATGGGTAGGTTAAAAGTTATGTAGCCGATCAAACAAGTTTTGGTGGGTGGACAGAGATTCAAGAACAAAAGAGAGTTCATTCTTGAAAATCCAAGGTTTTATTTTTTCTATTCTATTTTCTTGATCGTTGATTTTTTTTTTTTTACTTTGGAATATGTATGGAATTGGTTAGTAAGGCATGCTTATCTTAAATTATTATCACCTACTATTTTCATACAGTGTTGTTAGGGCTTGAACAAGACAAATTAAAGCTAGAAAGAGAAAGAAAAGTCAATGAGACAAATAAATCATGTGAGGCTATAGGTTTAAAGAGTGAAAATAAAGTGAGCCTTAAAAAAATAATGAGAGAGGATATAAAATACTCAGATTCGGTTAAGAGAAAAAAAATTCAATTGAAGTCAAAGTTGGACGTAAGAAAATAAGGATGAGAAAAGGAGAAAGGACATAAGAAAATAAGTCAAAGGAGGATATAAAATTCTCCTATGCAGTCTTGAACCAACATATTGTTCAGGTAATGCTAAAAGGCCTCTCAGCAATTCACAGGGGGTTAATCTTGGATCCTCTATTCTCTAATGTAATCATAAACTAGAACATTCTTCAGGCAATGTCTAAGGGCCTCTCACCAATTCGCTAAGAATACTCTAATAGATAGCCAGATTAAAGGAACATGAATTCCTGAATTACAACCAAATAATAATTGGGTATACCTGCAACCTATATTTCCTCTCAATTCTAGTTAGAGGGTGAATCCTACCTACGAAGGATAGTTTAAGTTCAAATCTCGTCAAAATTTGAAATTTTTTCTAAGTATAAGTGTTGGAACCATACAAACTGCCTAAAAAAGTTACTCCAAGATTATTTTTTTCTAAGTATGGGTGTTGGACCCCATCCAAACTACCTACAAATATCCCATGGAAAATGATTCTAATGTCCCCTATTATAATTGTCATTATTCTATGGGAAATTGACCCATTTAGACTATGTATGAAATACCTCTAGATTTCAACAAGTCTAGATGAAAATTTTGTTAAGTATGGATGTTTGACTCATCTAGACTACATAAGTCTAACTCGTAAGCTGCATATAGGAATTGGACCAAAAATATATAAAAAAAAATTCTAAGTATAGGTGTTAGACCCATCTAAGTTGTCTAAGTGTACAATGATATCGAGTACTTAGAGAAGTCTTAATTTTATCAAGAGGCTTTAAACCCACAAGACTGTGATTGTGTACAAAGCCATAAGGAATAAAGAGATAAGGCCTAAACATCAAGGGTAGGCTCCTTAAAAAGGTAGACTTTGCGTTGAGCTGCTGCAACCCTTGCATGAAAGACATCGAATGAAGTCGGGCACGAGCACTGGAGGGAAAACAGTAATGAAATCCACTTGATTTCATCTTGACAAGTTGAAAAAATATAAGTTGAACATGGAAAAGAAAATCTTGTCCCCAATCATCTCAATTAATGTTGCAAACCCTCCAAACATCTCCTAAACTTCTCAGGAGAGTTTCTCAAAGCCTTTATCCTCATATGAGAGCTATAGGCTTTTTCTCTAGCTACTAGGAGCTCAACCCTCAGAGCCTCATGGGATTCCCTCATCTTTATCATCCCTTTCTTTAGGGATGCCATTTCATCATGAGTTAGACGAAGCTTTTTTTTTCCAATGAAGTTTAGCTAAAGGACATACCATTTCATGTCATCCTTCAGTGTTGCATTGGCTATCTTGAGCTCCCTCAGCTTAGCATCCACCATAGTCTTCTCATCCCTTAGCTTTTAAAGAGCAGTTTGTTATGGCCAATGCTTGGCGATGGCCTTTTTCACTTGGCTTCTCTCACCCATCCAAAGCCTCTTAGAATAGGCACACATCATGAAAGTCTAATAAAGACAAATGATGATTATTAAAAACAATAATAAAAAAATAAAATAAAAAAATTAGACAAAAAAAGTTTCTTACGTGGAAGTTAATTTATCCAGTATGGTTTAAATGGTGGTTGTAGCTCTCATCAAACATTGTTTAGACATCTAAAGGAATCATCAAAAGCCTATCCAGGCTCCTTGTCATCTCTAGGCCTTCGTCCTTAAGGCTGGACCTCCCATCAAGGATAACCTCCATGGCCTACTTTTCCTCCTTGGATAATGCAGGGAAAGTGTAGAGGGCTTGACCGAGGACGAGGTTGGAAAAAGCATCCTTGATCCCAAGCTATCTAGCTCTTAGTAGACCATCATGGGCAAAAGTCTTCCCAACCAAAGAGGTATTTGTAATTGAAAATAATGGTAGGGGCATTAACAATGAGATTATAGGAGAGGCTTGAGGCTACAACACCATACTTTATAGGGGTGGAGACCCTTCATCTCTTGAAGTAGGCAACAATACCCACAATCACTTTAGAAGGGTTCCACTCTGTTTGACCCCCAATTAGGAGAGAATGACTTCCTCTACTAGTTTTAACCTCCAACTCCATGAGAGTAGTGGCTCCCTTCATTATCTCTTTATATACAAGAAGTCCATCTATGTTGATAGGGCTATTTTCCATCTTTGTTTCTATCTTAACTCCAGATAAGTTAAGGGATGAAGATTCTCCTTCCTCTTTAACTGTTAACCTTGCACAAAAAACAAAGTCAGAGATGAATATTTAAATACACAAAAATAAAATATAAAAAGTTGTATACTTTACAAAAGAGCTAATAATGTCATTTAGCCATCTTGTTTATCTCACTCTATTGAGATTTGAGCCAATATAACACACCTTTCTTCCTCAATCGAGCTTAGAAGGGGTTTGTTACTCACCTCAGGGGAAGGAAGTTTTCAATAATAGGCACAACCTTAGACTTTTTCATAACAGCTCTTAGATGTGTTCCACATGTTCTAGTTTTAGGGCCTAGTCTAATAGACTGTCATCCTTTATTGCTCTCTCTAGTTTTTCATTGGAAGCTAAATTCATCACCCGAAAAAGCAACATCTTTACTCCTATGATTGAACATAACTTTTCTATAGTGTATTTTTTGTAACTAAATAGCAAGAAGGAATAATAAGGGAGTTCATGGTTGGGAATACCTAAAATAACAAAGTTTTTCTTATTAATGATAACAAATCTCGCTCAAAGCTTCTTCAGCAATTTATTTTTAACAAAGAAGTTACAAGAGTGAAGATAAAAGAAAAGAATGAAAGTGAGAGTAATTAGTGTTGTAAAAAAAATAACTTTTCATTCTCAGCGTTGGATAAATAAACCTTGATATCACCATAAATCTCCAGAAACCTAATCAATTACTAAATTAAAAAGCACTCCACTGTTTTTCTTCCCAAAAAACTTTCTTTCAATAAGGACAAGTCACCTGGTCACAAGAATCCTAATAATTCTGCTTGGGATAATCTATCATATAGGAAAGGTAAAAAATCTCTCATCAAAAGTTGACAACCTTTTAAATATTTTTGTATTCAATACACAAAGACTTGGGGGGGGGGGCTACTGATGGATGAACATATTTTTAAAGATTAATTTTGAGCTTAAATCTTTGTTTAGAACGTACAAAGGCAAGGTGATAACCCAATGATAGATGGGCGGGGCTTACGTCCATACCTAAAATCTCTAGACTTGGCAGAATAGCAGGCCCAAATGATATGGATCTAGCTCCCTTCTAGGCCAAACACTCTTGGACAAGAATACAAGCCGAACCGAAATGGGCATAGGTCTAGTGAGCTGTCAGACCTAACATCATTTGGTTCGACCACATACTGTGCCCAAACAAACATGGGTCTAACGAGTTGCCAAACCTAATGTCCTTAAGTTCAACCATATACGGAGCTCAAGCAGACATGGGTTTGGCAAGGAGCCAAACCCAACATCCTTGGGTTCAGCCACGTGCTGAGCACATACAAACATAGGTCTGATGAGGTGTCAGACCCAATATCCTTGGGTTCAATAACGAGCTGAGCCCAAGCGAACATAGATCTGGTAAGGTGTCATACCCAACATTCTTGGGTTCAGCTACGTGCTAAGTTCAAGCGAACATTGGTCTATTTTGCAGTTGTTAGGTATTGTACTACTAATCACCCACTTTCTAAGCTCTGGATAATTGAATATCAACATGAACATATGATTATTCATTGTCCGAATACCAAAAAAACCTAATTTCTAAGCATACTAGATTTTAAAACATCATCAAGTAGGGCTTTGATCCTATAGGTTTTACCAGTTCTATTATATTCTTGCCAACATCTTTTATTCCCCCTTGTTAGTGAACCCTACTACCCCTCCAAACATTGCTAGACCGCATATAGTGACTCATGAATTTCCACTCACAACAACATCTATAGCTTCATCTAGAGAGTTGATTGGCCATGAGACTCAAACACTTCGAAGATTGACCTTTGCATATATGTTAGTTAAGGAGATGTTCAGTTTTTTTTCCTTTCTTTGTATTTTTAATTAATTTCAGGTTCAAACAAGACCCAAAATAGTTTCAAATATAAAAGAAATAATATTAAGCTACTAAAAAAAATAAAGCACATTTATTTCATTTTGTTGACTTTGTTCTAAACAGTCATTCGCAAGTAACAATATAACCATTTTTTTTTTTTTCCTTGTTTCAAATCTATGTAGTCTTAGCCCTTCCATTGTTGACAAATCTGAGACACTAAAGCATAAATAGTCCAACCAAATAGCATGGTTATGTGTTAATTTTAACTAAGGAGCCCTTATTAGCAAAAAGGCAATGAATAGCAACGCTATATTATTAAAGCAATAAAAAGGTAATATTCCATCGCATAACCATATTCTTATACTCAGTTTCTTTGTTGAATTATGAGCACATAATGTGAGATTCATGTTTTCTCAATTCTTTTGGTTAGATTTTACAATTGTCCTTTTACATTGCTATTTTCTCTTGCATTTGAGCTATTTCTTTTCATATTGTTGGGTTTCATTAAAACATGTAATTTGATTTCCAAAGGTTTATTATCCCAAGGCAAAAAGCTTCAACTGCTTTTCTCTTATAAAACACTTTGCTAACACAAATAAAAAATTGCAAGGAGAGTGTGCATGAAGAGAAGATCAGTTCATTCAACAGGCTCAATGCAAGAAATCTTATCCTTTTTTATCAGTGACTGCTGCGAAAAGACTGCATTCTTTGTTTGTTGCAGCATTTTTTTGGTTTATCTTATCAACTTTGCTCATAATTATGAGTGGCATCCGTGCAATGCATTTTTGTTTTTTGAATAATATATATTTTAAATGCATATATTTACTCTATTAAGATCACTACATAGCAATTTATGTTTAGTTTGAACTTTAAGTAGTTAATTTTAGACTAAAAGCTATCCTAAATAGATTGCTCTATACATCTAGGGGTTGGATTTTATTTTTATTTTTTGTACAAAACATATCTAGGTGTCACAAGTTTGTTTTTTTAAAAAATAAAAAACTGGTATTTGAATTATAGACCTGGCTAGGTTAAATAAGTTAAATAAGTTGATTTTATTTTAATTAGATGATAAAAAAAAGGCAACTATAATAAATTGATCAAATTAAAAAACACAAAAAAAACAATCATGATAACTTGGGAAAAAACCATTTTTCAAAAGGGAAAAAAATAATGTAGCTCAATTCTTAGTTAATTAAATATTGAATGATGAAATTTAGTAAAAAATTGACAAAAAAAAATTAGTTAAAGTCAAGTACCCGAGTTGGTATAACAAACCTGTAAACTGGGTAATAAGGGGCAAGCTAACTCGAGTTAACCAGCCAAACAAACAGCCAATATCATGAGATCAGGATAATCTAATAAAAAATAAAATAAAAAAATCACAAAGTCCATTTAAAAAAACAATTTCCAATGATGAAATTATAAAAAAATAAGTAAAAAAAAAAAACAATTATGTCAACCCACGTTAAATTTTTAAACATTTGACCCAAGTCATTAGATTTCACACATCATATCTAAAAAACCATCAAACTCAATCCCCCAACCAATCAAATGTTTAAGAATGAAATTGAAAAAATGATCCAAAATTAAAAAAATATATATATCAATTAAAAGAATGAGGATCAAAGTTAAAATAAAAAATAAATTAGAGAAAAACTATAATTTTTTTATTGAATGGTGAAATTGAAAAGAAAAATCGATTTAACAAAAAGACCCAAAAAATCAAAATAATAAGAACTAAATTGGAAAAAAAATAATATATCATAAATTGGGATTGAAAGATAAAATTAAAAACAAATAATTTTTTTTAAAAAAAGACCAATAACAAAAAATCAAAATCAAAAAAATAAAAACTGAGATTGAAATATCAATAACTAAAAGGACAATTATGAAATTTTGAATAGCCAACACAAAATTTGAGGGGAAGAGAGAGAAAATAAGGGGGGAAAACCCTGCCAATGACAAACCATAATGTGGCACCACTAGGAAAAAGATGTCATGGCGGAAAGGAGTTTCTGGTTGCTAGGAGGCACCACATGTGCCATCAGAAAGTCATAAGAAATTCTCACGTGTTGTCGTATACAATGCACATGGCAACCACTTTTCCATTTAAATAATATTTTATATTTATTAAAAGATCAACTTACCCTCATTCAACTTAATAATAACAAAAACAAAAAAAAAATACCAACTTAATAATAACAAAAACAAAAAAAATACTTGATGAAAAGATTAAAAAACCCCTAGACGCAAGTTTTAAAAATTAAAATGACTAAAAAGCCCCTAGATGTTAGTGTCGGAAAATTTGCTTTTGAGGGTAATTAAGTCATTCCACTATTATTAAAAAATAAAAAATTTTACCCCTGATCAATTTAGAGATGACCAATAAAACCTTGCAAAAAGGTCAAAACACCCCCAACACCAAGGCCATTGATTTTTTAGGAAGGGTAAAATGGAATTTATACTATCATAATGAATAGTGAAATGTGTGTTGGTGTATAGTAAAAATGTCTTCCATTTTAACTTTTTTATACTTAGTGTGATTTCAAGTAAGAGAATAATAGTTTTTTCTCGTTTACTCAAACACAAACCATTAGACTACTAAAATTGAGTCTCGCAATGAAGCATGGGAAACTGATCTAATAATATGACCATGTGATAATCAAGTTAAAACTTACTGATAGATTATTTTGTATTATGACTGTTAGAAATCTTGGACTTAAAAATAGGACCTGATTGTGATCCTAAGCCAGACTTGAATATAGGCTTGGTGTCGGGCTTGGCTATCATGAAAAAAATAAACCCCTTGTAAATGATGAACTATTTAATGCTTAAATCAGTAAATTCATTAGTGAAATAATATACAAGAAAAATTATGAGAAAATATAAGTTTAAAATAGTGTTGAATCTAAGAAAATATTTTGTAGTATGAGAACTTGTAACGTGTCTTGTTTACCTGGAGACACAAGATATTTATAAACTTTGTTCAGAGCAACTCACCTCGAGAGTTGCATAAAAATTGATTGGTGTAAACGTTGGTGCTCATTATTGAATACAGTGTTTTAAATATTATTAGTAATGTAATTAGTAAATATTAGTGATATGTCGGCTAGAAATAACTATTTATTAAAAAAAAATCTAATTATATAGAAAATGGAGCATGTTTGCACTATTGACCACTAAAAAAAAAAGATGTGTTTGTGCTGAGCTACCATGACGTGGGGTGATGGCCACCATGTTGTTTGTGCTGAGCTAATGAGGTTGATATTTTTTAATAAAAATCTATGCCACGTCACCAAGATTCATGGCTTGTTTGCAAACTTACGATCATCTAATCCAGCCGGCTGCAGCTGCACTGAAAAATGTTAATAGGGAACCAAAATGATGGATAAGCAAGCCTAAAATTGAGTAGGGTTTCTCTTTGTTCATTAACTTCTCCTCCCATTGCAGAATGCTACGTGGACAAACATCATAAAAAAAGACCCCAGAAAACTTGTCCTGCCTCGTAGTCAAAAAGCACGGCGATGACAAGATTTGAAGGGAAGAATAATAATATTCACACCTCGGAATTATTAGCCATGCAAAGCAACCTCTTTATAGTTGGCTGGACAAAGTCATTGGCATCTATGTAAGAGTTTTTTGGAAATTGACATGATAGACCTATGTTAGAATCATCTGAAGAAGCTTTTGGTCGACCATTTTTACAGGTCCTAAAACCTTGAATTGTAGCTTAACTATATAACAATAATATCTAAAAGTATAAAACTGAAGAAAATTTGAGAATTACAATCTTTAATCATCAGTCTTATTGATGGAATCGTGCGCAAGTATATAAAGACTAGAATCAGAACCTAATACAGCAATTAATAATATGATTTTGTACTTGATTCTATAAATAATATATAGTAATTACAAGACTATCTAAACTAGGTAATAGGTAAACTATATGAGATAATCAAAATTTATAACTACATAAATCTTCAATATTTGCACCATCAATATGTAATATCTTCAGTATCTGTAATATCTTTAAGACTCTCTCTTAAGTTGGATCAAGTGGATTAATTGATCCAAACTTGCTTAACAACTAATGAAACTGAGCAGAATGCAGGATTTTAGTAAACACATCAGCTAGTTGATCATAAGTGCACACGTACTTAGTCTAAATAAGTTTAGCTTAAACTTGTTAATGAATATAATGACAATTCACTTCAAGGTGCTTTGTTCGTTAATGAAACACCGGATTAGCCGCAATATGCATAGCAGCTTAATTATCACAAAACAGTGTCATTGGTGTATGATTGTGGAAACTGAGATTTGCAAGTAAATTCTTGAGCCAATTCAATTCGCATAAAGCAGATGTCATTGCGCGATACTCAGCTTCAGCACTTGAGCAAGCGACCACATGTTGTTGTTTTCTTTTCCAGAACACTAAATTACCTCCAATAAGCATGCAATATCCAGTGGTAGATCATCTATCTAGTACATTGCTTGCCCAATTAAAGTGTGTATATCCCATAATATATGTGTTTCTATTACGTGTCATAACAATACCACGGCCAACAGTCCCTTTCAAATATCGCAAAATGCATTTCATCATGCCAAAATGATGAACTGTGGGAGCATGCATGTATTGGCTTAATAAACTAATGGCAAAAGTAATATTTGGTCTAGTAATTGTTAAGTAAATTCATTTACCAACAATTCTTTGATAAGTGGTGAATAACATGAGAGGTTTTCTTGAGGAATCAAATTAGATATTAGTGTCCAGAGGAGTAATGGCTAGCTTAGCATGTAGTATCTCAGCATCTTGTAACAAGTCCAGCATATACTTCTATTCATTTAGAAAGAAACCTTTGCTGGAAGTTGTCATTTCAATCCTTAAGAAGTACTTTAGTTTTCCAAGATCTTTAATTGAGAATTGTTGCTGCAAATCCTTCTTTAATTTTTCTATAGAATCTTCATTATTCTCGGTGATTATTAAAGCATCTACATAGACACAATAAGTTTGTCTTTTGAATTCTGCTAGACAAATATAGAAGATTCAACATTGCTTCTTGTCAAACCAAGAGCTTTCAATGCAATGCTTAACTTTGCATGTCATACTTGTGGTCTCTGATTCAATCCATAAATGGATTTATGAAGTTTGCAAACTAAATTAAGATGGTTACTCTGTGGATGTCTAGGAGGTAGTTTCATGAACACTTCTTCTTTAAGTTATCCATGTAAGAATGCATTTCTTACATTTATTTAATATAATGACGAGCCATGATTGATTGCAACGGATAATAAAACTCTGACAATAGTCATTTTTGCCACATGAGCAAATGTTTCCTTGTAATCAATTCTAAATTTCTAAGAGAAACCTTGAACTACAAGCTGAGCTTTATATCGTTCAATTATCCCATTTACTTTGAGCTTAGTCTTGAAAATCCAACAATAACCTACTACTTGTTTACTTGTGGGAAAAGGCATGATGTTTCATGTATGATTGTAGTCAAGTGCAATCAGTTCTTCCTTCAAAGCCTGCTACCATACAACTTAAGATTGAACTTCTTAAAAATGTCTTAGGCTTATAAACATTTGACATGAGAGTGAGGAATGCTTTGTGATCTGGAGATAGTTGATCATATGACAGAGATTTAGAGACTGGATGCTTGACATTATAAGTTACATACTCTTGTAGTTTGGAAAGGGGTTGGTGTTTTTTATAGGATACTGGTTGATCATTTAGAATACTAAGAACTTATTACACACTTAATTATAGCACTTGATTAGAGTTGAACCTTTTTCCAGTGCCTTTATCATAAGGATTTTCATTAGATATTAGATTAACACATTGAATGTCACTAGCAGAACTTGATTTTGATGTAGGGTTGTCAGAACTGGAATTAGTTTTAGCATTAGTGGATTGACGTTGTAGAGAGCATGGACTCTGATTAATAAAACTTGAACTAAGCAGCGGAAATAATTCAAAATGATCCTCCCTCCGACTTGTTGTAAAGAAATAAAGGATGTCTTTAATGAATCTATCTCTTGATGTGTACATCTTATTTAATGAGGGATCATAACCCTTGTACTCCTTTTGTGTTTGAGAGTACCCCAAGAAAATACACTTATTTGATCTTGAATCAAGCTTATCACGTTGTGATGGTGGAAAATGCATAAAACAGAAGCATCCAAACACTTTGAGAGGTGACAAATCTGGACTTTTAGCTTACAAAACTTCAAGAGGAGATTTAAAATTCAATACACGGCTAGGTAAGCGATTTATAATATATGTAGCTGTGAAAACACCATATGACTAAAATCATTTTAGAACATTCATTTGTAACATTATGGCATGAGTCTTTTCAAGCAGATCATGATTTCTTTGTTCAGAAACCCCATTTTGTTGGGGTGTACCAACACAGCTAGTCTGATGCAATATGTTATTAGAACATAAATAATGTGACATATCTTTAGACATGTGTTCGGTGCCATTATCTGATCGGGTAATTTTAATATGAATTGAGAATTGATTATCAATCAACATATGAAAATCCTTAAAACAGTCAAATACTTCATTCTTAACTTTTAGCTTATACTCCCATGTGACTCTAGAGAAATCATCAATAAAGGTTACAAGTATTTAAAACCATCTAGTGAAGTATAGAATAGTCCTCATACATTTGAGTGTACAAGTTCAAATGCATGAGTTGTATATGTACAAGGATTTGGAAAAATGATAATTCTCACATTTAAGAGATTTCTTAGTTGGTACTGAATTTATTTTGCCAAGAAAAAATCTAATGGATGTGCTAGAAAACAATGTTATAAGAGTGGCTCATACAATATTTTAAAACTAGCCTGAAATTCTTTGGAAACTCGGGTATCATGAGAGAAATAGTAGAGACCATGCAGGAAAAAACCTTTACAAATCATCTTCTTGGTTAATCGGTCCTGAAATATAACCTTGTAATGAGTTAAAATTACATCACAATTAAATGAAGAGGCTAACTTATTGACTAAAAGTAATTAGAGAGGAAAAGAGAGAACATATAGAACATTGGATATGATTTTTTCAGAGATTAATTTGATTTTTCCCTTACCCTTCAAATCAGAACCATTTCTATTAGCTACCAAATCAAAGTTAGGTGAAGCAAATTGTTCAAGATCAAAAATATTACTCAATTTGTTAGACATATGATTTGTGGCACCAAAATCAATAATCCAAATATCATACAAATTATCAAGTTCTAATACAGTCATAAAGGCAATCAGAATAAGTTTGTTGGTTTTTTGGTCTGCTTCTGCTAGAAATTCGGTAAGGTGACTGAAAAGTGGTGCTAATTGATTCTACTCTTATCTAGCAGCTCCATTTTGCACCTTCTCATAATTGTGCTTGTCTTGCAAGTAATTAGCAAATTCCTGCATCAAAACAACAGGATTTACAGTGAAGTTTTCAGTGGAATGATTTGACTTATAATTAAATGATCATTTCTGGTATCCTCATTGCTCTTTAGTAAATCAAGGTTTAATTTCTAGATGAAGTTGCCAACATCGGTCTATCAAGTGTCCAGTGTTATGACAATAGCTGCACTTTAAGTCTGATTGTTTCCCTTTAAATGTTCTTTCATAAATTGTTTATCGTGGTAAAGAGTGATAATCAAACATACCAAAATTCTCACTGCAAGACATTGCTTTAGCATGATAAACACGAGTGTTAGCAGCTCCATAATTAGTATCAAGGCTCATCACCTTTCTGCGAATCTCTTCACCCTGGATCATTGCACATACAAATTTCAGTGATGGTAGTTTCATTAAAATATTACTCTGTATGTCTTTAAAATTAGGATTAGGGCTTGCTAGAAGTTGGAAAATTTGGTATTTTCTATTCTTTTTTTTTTTTTTGTAGGACATCAACATTAATAGTGTAAAGGTGATACATCTCCAATTCATTCCATAAGCACTTCAAATTTCCCAATAATTGAACAAAGGGTCTATCATCCTGATGAAGATTTGCAATTTCATGATGAATCTGAAATATTCGAGCAACATTGTTTTGGTTACCATACATGTCATGAATAGCATTTTAAAAATCTAGTGAAGATTTTGAATAGCTGAAAACTTTAATGAGATTGCATTTCATGCCTTGTATTTCGGACATCCACATCCAGAGAAGGTGTTGAACCATTAATGAATCCCAACTTTGATTTTTCACCAAGGGTGATAGTAACAGCCCTTAACCAAGGAAGATAATTGAATTAATTTAGCAATACTAAACTCAACCTTTGAGAGGTATTTGTATCATCAGTACTATTGGTCAAAAGAGGAATTAACTTGGGGCTTTCTTCTATAACTTGCTTAGAATGATCTTCTATAACAGAAGAAGAAGATGCTTATTCAGAAAATTATTAGCTATGATACTATAAAGAAATTTGAGAATTACTATCTCTAATCATGAGTCTTATTGAAGGAATTGTGCAAATATATATGGACTAGAATTAAAACCTAATGCAACAATTAATGATATGATTTTGTCCTTGATTCTAGGAAGGATATATATTAATTACAAGACCATCTAAACTAGGTAACAGGTCAACTATCTTAAGTAATTATATAACTACAAAAATCTTCAATATTTGCACCAATAATCTGCAATATCTCCAGTATTTGTAATATCTTCAAGACAAACTTAAACTGATTTTTTTCAACAAAAACAACACTCCTTATCCGATCAAAGTTGTACCATTTAGTCATCAAAGTCAAAAGCAAGGAATTCATATATAAGAATTTTATTTTTCACATCTCTCAAACCAACTTATCAGATTGACATCATTATCATATACAAGATTGATTGAATTTTTCATTTTCTAATTTTTATTAAATAGATAGAAAGATATCCAAACAATTTTTAACCTCAATTTTGCAATTTAGAGCATTTGCAACATTATACCATAATACAAACTAAATTATGAAGAAAAGAATTGGTGAAAAGATCATCAATGTTCTTGATGAAAAGGAAACTATTATTTTTTTAGATAAAAAATAAAAAATGATTTTCATTTCCATTTTTCAAACTCGAGAGTTGCATCATATATTTAGTTTGGCATATGTAAAAATCATGAATTTTGTGAGTGATTATTAGAAAATTGGTCCTCATTAATTATCTAAAATATTTATAGTAAATATTCTGACGAGCAAGGAGATTACTTCATTTCTCAATATAAAAAGAAAATTACTGTCAAAACATTTATAAAAACAATGAATTAAATAAAAAAAATCTAAATACATGTATGCTTCATTTCAAATATGTAAATTTTAATCACCATTTTTTTATGAAAATAAAATTAAAATTGCATGCTTACAAAATCCAGGGGAAAAAACAAAAATAAAATTTATTTTTTAAGATGAAATAGATAATATAGTTAAAGCCTTCACATGGATAACTTTGTTGTAATTAAGCAAAACTATAGGATTTTTGGCACAATCATGAAATTTACAATTATTTTATATAATATTAAGGAGCCCTTCTAAAAATCTAGATACTTTACTTCCTATTAGATTATGAGAGTTTAAGTGTCTTAATTGGTGATGAGGTTGAAACTGCTTTTGGCATCAAGAGGCAATTTGATTTGTGTTTTGGTAATCAAAAGACTACATTTTTCTTTACTTCCTTGATTTCAAATGCAATTATTATTTTATTCTTTATGTTTGAAAAAAATACTTATTTAATTTAATCTCTTGAGTTTTCTTGACTATTACTTATTAAAACATTTATCTATATAAATTGATTCTATAAAGGTTTTTCTCTAACAATTTAAATTATAAAAGGATACATTTAGGATTTAGGAAAAACAAATTTCAAAGAAACAGATAACTAGAGTTAAAGGACTAAGTTATAATTTGATTCAAAATACAAAGACAAAATAATAGCTTACTTTAATAAATAAAAAAAAAAAAAAACATGTTTTTCATATTAGAGACTAGATCATTGACCAGTGCTACGCTGCGAGTCAGGTCAGGTCAAGTTTCTCTTGAACATAAAAAAATATTTAGATATTCCTAGTGTTTTTTTATGGAAAAAAAATTTAAACTATGTGGGGGTTAATCCGGTTGACTTTGCCAGTTCAAAAGCAACTTGAACGATCTGTAAAAACATAATTTGACTCAAAACAAATTTCAAGATGACATCTTTTTTTATATTAAAATAAAAATATATTGGATTGACTTTGGTCAACTCAAGTTAAAATTGTTAAATTTATGATCTAGATCATGAGACTATGATAACCTCTTAAAAAGCAAATCAAAACAAATTATAGGTGTAATTCTCAATCAACTCAGTGTTGAATGATTAAATTAAAAAAAGACCTAAAAAGTGACTCGAATTAACCTATTAAACCTACGACCTGAGTCTTAAGATCAAAATAATCTCATAGAAAACAAATAAAAATAAATTACAAAGTTCAATTCTCAATCAGCTCGAGTCAATTTGTCAAATTCATGACCCGAGTAATGAGACCAAGATAACCTCATAGAAGAAAAAATAAAAAGACTTGATTTAACTCAAGTTAACCTGTCAAATCCATGATTTTGATCATAAGACTAAGATAACCCCGCAGATAGCAAATAAAAAAAAATCATGAAGCTAAATTTTCAATAAACCATGTTGGACCCAATGTTGAATGATGACATTTGTAGAAAAAAAAATAATTTAAAAATGACACGACAAAAGAGTCAAATCAACTTGAGTTAACCCGCTAAGTATTATTCTTATGTCATAAAACCAAGATAGCCTAATAAAAAGCAAACCAAAACAAATCATGAAACATAATTCTCAATCAAACACAATATTAAATAATGAGATTGGAAAAATATGAATTAAAAAAAATAACAAAAACTAAGTCAATTGGGTTAATATGTCAAACCCGTTACCCAGGCTATGAGATGGGGACAGCCCAATAAAAAAGAAATCCAATGTTAAAGGACTTGTGACTCAGTTCATAAGACTGAGATAACCTTTTAGAAAGAAAATTGAAAAAATGACCTAATTTAATTGGGGTTAAAATGTCAAAACTCACGACCCTGATCATGAAACTATGATATCCTCATAAAATAAAAATGAAAATAAATTATGAAGATCAATTCTCAATCAATCCAATGTTGAATGCTGAAATTGAAAAAAAAAATTAATTAAAAAAATACGATCTGAGTTAACTTGAGTTAACCCATTAAGCATCATTATCGGATCATAAGGCTGGAATAACTTAATAGAAAGCAAATAAAACAAATCAACCCAATATTAAATGATGAAATTAGAAAAAAAGTTTATTAAGAAAAAAAACCCGAGTCAGCTGGGTTAACTCGTCAAACCTGCGATCCATATAATAAAAGTTTCCTAACTCAATAAAAAACATATATAATATTAAAGGATAATTTATAAAAAAAAGCATTAATTGATTAAAAAAGAAAATAAAAAAAATATTATTTCAATGAATAGTGCTTTATGAAGAAGGGTACAATAAAAACCCCTCGTCATTTAATTATTTTATTTTTTGCTAATTTAGGTATCTTACACAGCTATGATGCCTACAAGATTTGTTGGCTTCTTCACTCTTTTTTTTTGCCAAATTTCTTCTCATTTTATTCATATTGCATATTTTGACATGAAATCAAATGGGTTCAGCTAAAAAAAATAGTAATATTTTATTTTTTATTATTTTAGTTCATGTGATAAGATAAATAAATAAATAAATATTAAAAATTAGGGAGTTTAGTGAAACCAAATGAACAAAGAAGAAGAGGCACAAAATGACCGAGGACTAAAAACTATCATGAAAGATAATTCAAAAGAGAGAAAAAATCAATAAATAGAAGAATCAAGTAAAAATTAGAAAATTAGAGAGAAAGCCTAGTTCAATAAGAAAATAATATAAAGACCTAATATTATTCTAGTTTAGGTTTTTCCTATTTAGAGAGGAGTCGAGGTAAATATAAATAGATACACATAACAATAAAGAAAAAAGAAATCCCCTATAAATAACAACAACAAAAAGGAAGAAAAAAAACTAACTAGCTAAAAAAGTCAAAACCCTAGCCGTCTTTTTCATCTTCTTCTCTCCTTCTCATTATGACTGTTATTGACACCACCACACTCGAGCCACACCAAGACACTATTTTCCCTTTTCTCTCCACCATAACGCCACTTCCCTTTATCCTTAGTTACAACCATTGTCAACGCTTCTTTCTCCCAATTGACACTCGACTACCTTGTCAGCCACCATGCTAGATTGAGTGGCATAACAGCAACAACCCTTTCTCCTCGCGCCTGAAACAACCTAATCATAGCATGTCGATCTCAAGAAAAATACAATTAAAACCCAGTTGCTTCCTCGCAACAACAAAAAAAACTGAAACTTTCTAATTGTTAATCTCTCATCTTGAACAGTAATGAGTTACACCGCCTATATAAGAAGAAAGAAAAAGATGAAGGGTAGTTGATTTGATGAGTCATATGGCTTCCAAAATCATTAGCGTGTGCAACGACACTACGTAGCCTAGGTTGCTTATCCATGAAAGAGACTCATATGCCATCACTATTGATCCAGGTTCTAGAAGTTTCCAC
The DNA here is from genome assembly GCA_007827005.2 of Populus simonii. Classification (NCBI taxonomy): domain Eukaryota; kingdom Viridiplantae; phylum Streptophyta; class Magnoliopsida; order Malpighiales; family Salicaceae; genus Populus; species Populus simonii. Next base: position 18,346,072 of record CM017464.2, read on the forward strand.
TCGGAACTAGTTTTTTATTAATTTCAAACCCTTATGCTTTTAATCATTTATTTTGATTGATTTTTGACATGTTATTGTTTTTTTATTACAATGAATCTAGTTTTGGTTTAATTGATGTGTGAATTTGTTCTCGTATTTTGTTGGGTATGTTAACTAATTTGATTTTTTTGTAGCTCAAAATCGGCCTAAGAGTTGTAAATCCTAATTAGGTTTCTTCTAAAATATGGCATTAAGGGTTGATGATTTTTGTATTGTAAATATTGATTTAACATATATATTTTTGTATGTTTTCCTTTTTTAATGATTTGTGTTTTTTCATGACTCATCGATCTGGAAATTATAAATCCTAATTAGGTTGTTTTTTGGATATCACATTAAAGGTAAATAAATTCATGCATGTAAATATCAATGTCGGTGTTTTTTTTATTTTTCATATTCATTTTCTATATTTGTATTTTTTTTTCTCATAACTTAAAATCGGCCTAGGAATTGTAAATCTTAATTAGGTTGTTTCTTGAATGTCACATTAAGGATAAATGGGTTGATATGATGTGTGAATCTTGTTTTGTATTTTCCCCTATATGATATGTCGAGTGATTTTAGGGTCGATCCACATGATCCTATATAGGCTAATTGAAGGTGAATAGTTCCCTTCTAGCCCATTTCAAATATAATAAAAGAGAATGGGCCAAATCTCAATTACTTATAAGAATCTTTTTAGGTCCAACACTCATATTTAAAAGTAAGGATTGAGTCTTGTTACTAAGCTCAGGTCCCAGATCATTGCCCTAAGTCTTAGTAGTCTTATACTTTCAATAACCAACGCCCATATACCACTTTAGGAAAAATCTTAGGATGTATTCATAATAGGTACCTTTTATTTTTAAAAACAAACGTGAAGCAACTTATCTTAAGTTCGATTTTTTAGGATGATTTTAACATTCTTTTTAACATAATCAGACTTTTACCTATAAATTTTTTTTAAAAAATTAGGTTTCTAGTTACCATAAAACTAGGTGATTGCTCTTTTTTTTCTAATTTTACATGTATTAATATTCTCTTTAAGGTAACCATGATCATTAATCTTTAATTTTTGCTCCTCAATTTCTTTGCCCATCGTTTGCACAACAACGTCGGTAATTCTTGTACCGAAGTGTTGTTGGCATCCATAACCAATCTTTGTGATCATCATTAGGGTATTCAATTCTGGAAGGTTCATTAATTTATAAGTTATTGAAGTGCTTAATAGCATTGATCTTATATTTTTTATATAGAGGAATCTTTAAATATGGTAGTCTCAAAAGTAGCTCTACATAAATTTATATCAAACAATGCAAATCTATCTCTCAATAAATATTTTATATGGAACTAAGTCTGGAGTGTAATTTTATCCTAATGGTATTTAATGAGGTATAAATATCTCTTACATCTATATTAATGTTTGATAGAAATATGGTGGGTCCTTATAGGACTTTTATACACTTAAAAGGTGTAGAAAGATTAGGGTCCAAACGTCAAAAGTAGCTGAGCCCATGAAGGCTGAGCTCTTTCCCTAGGCTAGATCCAAAGGAAGAAGGTCATCCCTTTAGGCGTGTCTCGGGTAGGATGGTCATTCCATTGGGATTGTCAAGGGAGGACGGTCATTTTCTTGGGCGTGCCAAAAAATGATGCGCATTTCCTTAAGCATGCCCGAGGCGTGGCACACGCCCACTCATAGACCTAGCGTGTTTTTATTGGGGCGTGCTTATGTTTCAGAAAATTTATACTCGTAAATCATTCTTGATATGGTATTTTTTAGTAAAAATATATTGATAAAAATTTGGTTAATGGTGGTTATTCTCACTTTATTCAATAACAAGGATAATCCCATTCTAATATCAATTGACAAAATGTATAGTAATTATAAAGGGTTATTTGATACTAAAAAACCCTTGAAAAGAAAAACTCACAAAAATCGATTTTTATTCATCAATTTAACTGGTACCAAAAGCCTTTAAAAAATTAGAAATATTTAACAATACTAAATAAGAAAATAAATTAAATTAGAAATAGAATCATAGAGTTATCACTAGTTTTCTAATAAACCAAACATGCTTCCAAGCTAAAGTTATCTTAGCTTATTTTTGTCATGAGTTATTTCTGGAAATAAAAATTTGAATCATATCTCAAAATCAAGAATGAGTAATTTAGTCTCAATTATTAGTTGTTTTTTACAGGCAAAATGTTTGGGACAGAATTCAAAGTCGGTGTGCGTAAAGTAACATTCATCAATCATGTCCTCGAAGGGCCAACAGAGCTTCACGTATGGGATTTTCACTAATAACAACAGATCTCAGATGGAGATCCTGAAAAGAGTGAAATGAGATTTTATGAACACGAAAAGACTATTTCTACTGCATAATTCAGGATTTGTTAAACCTTATGATGAATCAGCCTTTTAAATCATTCATTTAAATTTTAAAGGGTTTGTTCAGATTATTTAATGGTCATAGTACTTTCATGTTGGGATTTAGAGGATATTTGTTGTTGTGTTTTAAAAATATTTTAAAAAAAATTAATTTTTTATTTTAAATTAATTTTTTTATGTTTTTAAATCGTTTTAATGTACTAATATCAAAAATAATTTTAAAAATATAAAAATATTTTATTTTGATGTATATATTTCCGAACAAAAATATAATTTAAAAAATAACTAGTACTCACTCTCCTCTCAACCATCCTTTTAAACTCATAATCACACCGTAAACAACCGAGTCAAAAGTTTAATTCAAGCACACTAATTAAATTTTTAGAAATGATGAAAAAAAAAAACCTGAAACATGCTAGCAAGCTTTTGCCAATTGGGAAAGCGACTGTGGTCAAAACCAACAAGGTTCGGATGAGCACTAGCAAGCACCCACGAGTAGTCATCTATGGAGGAGGGGCCTCCATTTTACTAAATTAAAGTGCCAGTCCAGTGTGGACCTTTTATGAGGCGTGGGAAACAAGTGGGTCACCACTCTCATTTAAGAAAGTTGCCTTCATAATTTATTAGCAAAGGCATAAATCCTACATGTTTTTCAAATATTCCCTACATTATTAAAGCAATTTTACAAAAGTATATGAATGATTGAATTAAAATTCCTTACAAGTGAACAAATGAAAAATCCCATAAGAAAATATATACCATGTTTCCATGTCAATATTTAAAAACAATATTCTCTGTAATTTGTAATAAAAATTTAAATAGAAAGGAAAAAATCAGATTTTTTTATTTTCAGGAAAGTTAAATAAAAATATTTATCGAGGTTAGATTTAAAAGAGAAATAAAAACCACTAAAGAAGTCTCAATGGAGAAATTCTTGGATTGATATTTATGTGCCCTATTGATTTTGTAGAAAATGATACATTTTTCAGTGATTTTAGTTTTTTTAAAAAAAAAAAACATTTGGTGTGGACAGAATATTTATAATTTCGTTCTCTTCAAAAATAAAAATAAAAATGATATTTTCTGTTTTATTTAAATTTTATTGACTAACAGTTAAAAACGATAGCATTACGGATGGAGGAACCTCGTCCAAGACAACACCCATCCAGTTCTATAAAAAAAAAAAAAGAGAGAGAGTCAATCGAGAAAAAACTCAAAGAATACAAGAACGATGGTGGGTAAATCCTGGTTTGTTTTTGGATGAACAGGGATGGCTAGAATTCATCACAGCAACTTGTTCGAGCCATTGACAGATCCGCTTTTATTCCTGATCTAGTTCTTTTCAGATTAGATATGAAGCTCAAAGGGATTGCAAGGATAAGGATGTGTTTCAAATATTCCGAAGCTTTTCAGTTGGAGTTGGAAGGGCAAAAACACACCGAAAGAGATCCATTTACGATACCCTCGTTCCTGCTACAATCTAGCCCTAATTCGAAGGTCGATTCAGAGACGGGCCATGCAGCTTGGGGAGCTACTGTCATACAAAAACGCGAGTCCCTAAGAGCTCGCTCTCTAGTACGTAAGTATGGATAGTTCCTCCTCAAAGCACATCAATATTGAACATTTTCTGGACTTTCTGTTTGACCTTATATCATTTACCAGATTAATTAAGCACATTAAAGATTGATTCAGTTGCAGCACAATATAATGTTGGTTGACTAAAACTAAGATCCTCTCAAGTTAGTTAAATTCTAGTTTCAAACCATTCTTAATATGCAAAACTAGCTAGCTCATAAAATATTAGAAAAAGGAGGAGATGAAAACTGATTTCAATGATATCAAAACGGCCTCATTGTCATCTCGAGGTTGAGCCGTGCTTGCAAGTGCTCAAGACAAAACGTATTGACAGCACAGAAAAGCAGATTTTTGCACTGTTGAGGGAGCACCAAGATCTTAGAATTGACCTGTAATCATACTTACAGTATCTGGTGTCAGTTCTTGGAGGTTACTCAACAACAAGAGCATGCATGTTACTGCCTGTTGAATGAGCCAAATCTCGAATTTTTATATGCTGTGCTTTCCATTTTGTTAATTTTTTTTTATTTTTTTTTGGTAACGAGAGCCAACACCTCCATTGTTCTGTCTGGTGGAAGAATATTACGTACGAGTCTGTAACATTTTTGCTATAATCGAAAGCGAAACCTCCACATCTTGGCGTCTTGGAACCACCAAAGAATGCACCTTATTAATTAGGTAATCAACAGTTTAAATAATGTGTAGGGTAGTCCAAGTAGCATAATATTTGAAGGGATTTTTTAGCCATATCAAAGATTGTGGATATATAGTTTTGCTACAAAACACATGCATTGATCTTGAATATTGATTTGGTGATAGTTTTAAAATCGAGGAAGGTTAGCAATGTGATTTATGTAGGAAGCAGCCACTTGCAATCAAGAAAGAAGAAATGGTGATTTGTGCCCACCACTCGAGCAGTCATTAAAGTGACATGGGGCTGCCGCCTTCTCAAATGATACAATGCACTGAACTTCCGATGCATGTATAAATGGAAACGAGGAGGAAAACATCTCATCATTGCAATTTGAGAGCAGGGTATTCTTCTTATTATTATTATTTAAGAGGAAAAAGAATTTGAATGAGTAAATGCTAGCTACTATAAGCACTTTTTCTTCTTTTTTTGCCCCAAGTGGAGAGGGTAAGTTCACTCCCATATACAAGTGTAGAACTCCCACTATCCAGCTGATTGGTGTTTTCGATTCATCACAAGGTTTGACAAATCTTGAATGATGCAGCTCTTCGTGTTCATAAGATCTCATTTCACTCTTTCCAAGATCTCCATCTGAGATCCACTGCTATTGGCAAATATCCCAAACGTGAAGCTGGGTTGGCCCTTCGGGGACATGAACTCTGAATTATATCCCAGACATTTTGTAGCAGTAGATTTGCCGGTGGAAAAGATGGTATATTTTAAAAGGCTTGTGGTTCTCATGGACTTGATTTTTTCCATGGATAGAAGCTTGTGGTC